>JAWWMO010000001.1:86517656-86578159 GCA_035047845.1 Dendrocincla fuliginosa
TCCCCGCCGCCGGGGTGGGGAAGGCGGCCGGGAGGCGGCGGCCCTGGGGTCCCCTCCCTGTCCCCGTCCCTGTGAGGCACAGGCGTGCGGGGCCGCTCCCGCAGCGGGAAGGCCCGGCGAGCGGGTGGCTCCGGCTGCTCCCGCCCCCGGAGGGACCGGGCTCGCCGGGCGACCTTGGGTGAACCCAGCGTGCCCTGCCTCGGTTCCCCGGGCCGGGGGCTGCTCGGCGGGGCTGGTGCCTTCGGCGCGGCCGGCTGCGGGAGCGAGGAGTGCTGCGAGAGTCTCTGCTCGGTGTGCGAGGCCTGCCCCCCAGAGTGGGGCTGTTCCCTTGCCCGTGGCACCCGCTGCCCAGTCTGAAGAGCTGGGTCTGCTCACCTGTGAGCAGGCAGCCGTGCTGGTGCGTGTGATCGGTCGCTGCTGACTGCGGGGCTTCCTGGGCTTCAGTTTTTAAACACGATTTCTTCTAAAGAATGTTATTGGTGACTGCTGATTCGTAAATCAGATGTCTAAGACGATGTGTTGTGGTCGCTCAGAAGTTACTACTGATTAGGAAACAAAACATGTTCCACAACTCTGCTTTAAGTGGCAGGAACCTGCAATCTGTGGATTTGCAGTTACTCTTTCTTTTTTTTTCTTCAGTTAATGGAAATACTAGTTTATGTTTCCTTCTGTGTACCGTGTCTGATGTTCTAACTCTGAAACAAAGCATGTGTCTTACACATCAGTTCAGGGATGGTCCCTCTGTCTGTATGGAAACTTACCTGCCTCGGTAGGAATCTGCAAACTTGAGACCCTGTGAGAAATTGCCTTTTCAGATTGGATTTACCGTGCCTCTTGCGTGTCTAGGAAAAAGTTTCTCAGTGGAAAACTACCCGATTTTTAGCTTTGATTTTGTAAGAAAATAAGACCTATGTGATTGTATTGTCAGTTTCTTTCTTTTTTTTTTCCTTTTTTTTTTGTTGACTGGTTTGAAAGGGAGAGGTCTAAAAGATAAGATTAAGTTCCTAATTCATGCAAATAGCATCCAGTTAGAGATTCCCTGCTAAGGGAGAAGCTACACTCTCTAAGTTGTGCTCTCTAAGTTGTTAGACATCTGTGACTGGAGGGGGAAAGCAGTGGAGGTGGCAAGAGGTACTTCTTGATAAGAATGAAAACTGCTGGAAAAGGGGCGTTACAGTTTTCACAAACTGCTTGGTTTGGATGGTGGTACTGAATACTCCGTGCCCCCTTCCATTGTGAAAATGGTTTAAGTAGTTTTGAGAAGTTTGAAAATGTGATCAAACTCACTTTAATGAGTGTGTTGAATTGAAAATAAGAAATGTGCCTTGTTAAATTGCTATAGATATGTGAAGAAAACTATGACTTACATTTGTCTTTTAAAACAGATGCAGTTTGCTGTGCTTATGACTTGTTTTCCTAACAGTAATATTCTGTTAATACAGAAAAACATTCAAAGAAAACCTAGTCCACTGCTTAGGCTTACAAAACTGAAAAATACCTTTAATTGAAATTATTTCTGTGCAATATTACAGATGCTTCGTCTCTCTTTTACAAATACCTTCCATTCCACTCTAAATGTTTGCTATTTAATGTAGCATTTTTCCTACTGGAATTAATAAGTTCATTTTGTTTATCAGAGTTGTTTGCTATTTCTCCCCACTGGAGTGTCCTGAGTATCTCTCAAGAATTTAGAAATAAAAGCGCCAAGCTAGATGGCAAAATTAGTGGTTGATTTGTTTGGGTTCATTTTGGGGTATCATTCTGTGACTGTGTAAAAAAGTCGGGCTTGAAAAAGCAGAGACTTTTTCACAGCAGTGTGTTTCAAACCCTAAACTTCTTATCCCAGGTCCTCTTCAGAACTCTAAAATTGTGTGGGTTTGATCCTTTTTTTCAGTAGCAAACAAAACTTTCGGTCTTTTTTTGTAATTGCTGCTGTTACTTAAAAACATTCAAACAATGATTCTTTTGGGAATGGAATTTAAAATTGTGTGTCTACGTTAGAAGCATGCAGGGATGTTCTCAGTCTGTTAGAGCACCTTGAGATTGTTCCTGTTCTGATTGACTTGAGAAAATAAAACAGGTCCTTTTTCATATCATTTTTCTCTTTCAAAAGTATGAAATTACATACGTACCACACTATAGAATCATGCATTTTTCTTTATGATTATGTCCCTTTTTGACATGTTCTTCACTAGTTCTCTGAATTCACAGATTCTACTTAACCAAATAAATAATGGGGGTAGAAATATCTTTGAGTTGAGTTTTAAGTAATAAACATGTTTCATTGTGAACATGTTTAAACATACAACATTTTTAAAAACAATAATTAGCCTATTATATGATATGACACATGATGGAATGAATTTAGTGATTTGCATTTTTGTAAATATGCATCATCTTAATTTTTGCTATGCAGGAATGATTTTTTTTTTCCCTCTGCCACTTTTACTTTCAGTTTACTTAGTGATTGTCCGGAGAGAATTCATTTTTAAGCACAGGAAATGTCTTTCTCCCTCCCCACACCAGTGTATTCGTATACCTGAAGATAAAAGCCACTAATTTTGAAAAATAGAACATGCAATTGAGGGGAAAAGGGGCAGAATTCATAAAGTATCTAGGCATATATCTCATTTCCAGCCTCAGTCTTCATTTCTGCTACTGTGGGACAAGTCTTCACTCTGATTAATGAGTTGATATTGATTTTTAAACAATGGAGGTGTGTTTTACAATTTTTTTGAAGTATCCAGTATGTTTAAGATAGTTTTATAGTTCTATAGAGAAGCAGTGTTGAAAAGTTTTCTGTCATTAATCAAATCCTGATTTGTACATGGAAGGAGAGGGTTAATACATGTGCTATCAGGGTCTGTAATGAAAAAAATCTAGAGTATGTTTGCTTTAAAAAAAAGAAATTACTCCTTCCTCCCCTCCTAGGAGTTTGCTGGTAGCTTTGCTAAATAGTTGGTTCCCAGAGACAACAGCAGTGAGCAAATCTCATATTTGAAGTTAATTTTGTCACCTTAAATACTTTGACCTCGACATTTACTGCATTAACTTCTTGTATTTGCAGCCTCATAAAGCTGACAGCCTGACAGCCTCATAAGGCTGTGTTGCCCATGAATAAAAGTTTGGAAAAAAGCTCGTTTGTATGAATAGTGATGTGTGTAACATATCTGGCTGGTTAGTACAAAGTCAGAAAATACAGTCTGAACGTAACATTTTGTAACGAAGCAACACTTCAGTAGCTACACCAGCTGGTGACACATTTCTTCAGGAAAATAATCTCATAGAGGAAATATGAAAAAGAAAATCAGATAATGTTGAGATCTAGGTTTGGCAATATAACGTGACTAAATAGCACTTTAAATTGCTATTTTTGAATAGTTCCACCTTCTTGTGGTTAGAAGTGACAGAACTTATTGACAAAATAACTTACTGGGTGCAAGATTACATTTATAAATTAAATATTACCATGGTGTTCTGTCTCAGAAATACTCTTATGAATGAATCTCTTAAAGGAAGTATTAACTACTTCTTACCTAAATAGGTTGAACCTGCTTCCCTGTATTATGCAAACTAATGAATAGACGAAGGGGGTAAAAGTCAGTCTTTACCGATACTCTTTCCATGACCATCCTGCATGGCTCTTTACCCATGTTTTACAGAGTGGTGAAGAATTAGGAGAAGCTGCAGTTGTTCAGCTGAGTGGATCTAAATGGGTGGCTTCCCTCTGGACCCTCACTTTACTGTCTTAGGTAAGAGGGGTGATCTGCTTCATTTGAAGCAACTTGCATTTCCTTGCAACAGAAGTGTATGTATTTTAACAGAAACTTCTGGTGAGCAAAGCAGAGGTTTGAACTTTTTTTTTTTTCAGCCTGGTGGCTTGAAAAGGATATTCACAGTATATAGCTGTCCCAGTACTTTTCGTTGAAAAGTCTTGCTGTTTGCATCCATTCAAATAACTTTAAAAACATACTCCATATACTAATGTCATTTAACTTTTGAGAATCATGCTTATCTTATGGAGTATGTCAAAAGTGGAACTGTCACCCACAGGTGGATTACAGCAGTGATGATTTAGGACAAACTTCAACTCATGTACCAGTTGACTGCTTGATATGGGGTGCATTACTTTTTTTTTTCCATAGTCTTGGAATAGTTTGGGTTGGAAGGGATCTTTAAATGTCATCTAGTCCAACCCCTCTGCAATAAGCAGGGACATTTTCAACTAGATCAGGTTGCTCAGAGCCCTGTCCAGCTTGACCTTGAATGTTTGCAGGGATGGGGCGTCTCCCATCTCTCTGGGCAACCTGTTCCGGTGTTTTACCACCCTCATTGTAAAAAATTCCTTTCTTGTATCTAGTCCTCAGCTACCATCTTTCAGTTAAAGACCATTACTTCTTGTCTTGTAAAACATTTGTTCTCATCTTTCTTGTGAGCTCCCCGTAAGTGTTGAACGGTCGTAGTCAGGTTGCTCCAGATCCTTCTCTTCTCCAGGTTAAACAACCCCAATTCTCTCAGCCTTTCCTCATAGGAGAGGTATTCCAACACTGTGGTCATTTTATGGCCCTCTGGACTTGCTTCAACAGGTTTTTGCCTTTCCTGTTCTGAGAACTCCAGAACTGGGTGCAATACCCCAGGTGGGGTCTCAGGAGAGTGGACAAGAAGGGCAGACTCAGCTCCTTAGACCTGCTGGTCCTGCTGCTTTTGATACAGTCCAGGATAGATTCTGGTCTGCAAGTGCACATTGCCAAGCCATGTCCACCCTTTCACTTACCAGTATCTCCAAGTCCTCTCTGGAGAGCTGTCAATTCCCTCATCCCCTAACCTGTATTGATACCAGGGGTAGTCCTGACCCAGGTTCAGGACCTTGTACTTGGCCTTGTTGAATGAGGTTTTCATGGACCCACCTGAGCTTGTCCAGGTCCTTCTGGATGGCATTCCATTCATTAAGTGTGTCAGCCACACCACAGAGCCTGGTGTTGTCTGCAGGTTTGCTGAGGGTGCACTTAATTCCACTGTCTGTCAGTGAAGATACTAAACAGTATGGACCCCTGAGGGGCACCACCTGTTACCGATGTCCATCTGAACATTCAGCCATTGACCACTACCCTCTGCGTGCAACCATCCAATCAACTCCTCGTCCACCAAGGAGTCCAACCATTAAATCCACATCTCTCCAATTTAGGGTGAAGGGTGTTGTGGGGGGCATGTCAAAGGCCTTACACAAGTTTGGATGGATGACATCAATAGCCCTTGCCTTGTCCACTGATGCAGTCACTATCATAGAAGACCACTAGCTTGGCCAGGCAAGACTTACCCTTGGTGAAAGCATGCTGGCTGTCTCAAATCACCTCCCTGTCCTCCATAGGCCTTCGTGTGCAATCTTTGTGTGACAGAATGTCAAAGCTGTGACCTAAATAACTGAAGACAAAATTTAAGTGTATCAAAAGCTATAGGGTAGTTTGAAATGCAAAGGGAATTCAGTCTTGGTGGGCTGTGCATCATCCAGTAGGATCGCAAGCAGAAAATCATGGAACCTGTATTGGGGTTTTGTAGTTGTTGCATAACTATCTGGAAACAATTATTCCACATAGTTTGCTTTTCTTTGTGGTGTCTTGTGAGAACTGTGACAGGACTTCTGTCTTGAACTACCTTCACCCCTAGAACTCTACCTCAGTCATCTTCTTCATGCAGAAGACCATGGTCTTGGCTTCCTTTGGCAGACCCTTTTTAGGACTGGTTAAATCTTCCTGGGTAGTCATTACACCAAAGAAGTTGATGAAATGAGGAGATTGGGCTGCCAAACACTCCTCTCCCTTACCTTTAGGAGCTGCGTGCAGAGGAGGCACGAGAGCGATCAATATCGTGTTGCCAAGATTGCACGGTGCCGAGATGCCAGGCTTGTCCAGGCAGCCAGGCTCTGGCACTGCTTGTGTGCTCCTGCTCTGGTATGCTCTGTGGGACCCAGGTTGGAGCAGCTGCAGTTCAGCAGGCTTGGGGTGTTAGAGAGTGGTGGAGTGGCTCTTAAAGGAGCTGAACTTCTAAAATAGGGCGTAGGTCAAAATACTTCAAGAAAGACTATCATAGATGTAGATGAGTTTTTCTTTTGCATTATGGTTACTTGGGTTTTAGCTCACTAATGCGTTAAATATTTCTATTTTATAGTGTGGTATTTTTCATTTTCTTTAAAGGAATCAAAAACTTTTGCCAAGCTGAATAATACTGAAGAGGTCTATCACTACCTCAGAATTTCTGTTTCCAATACAATTCTTCATCTTTCTCATTTGTAAAGCCATATTCACATAATGATTGCTTTTACTTTTCATAGTGAAATCTCATGTCCAAAGTCTTAGTGATGAATATTATGGTTTACTATGTGTATACACCCTATTTTATTTTTAGAAAGTCCAAAGTATACTAGTGTACACTGGCTGAGTAGCAACACCTAGGCATGTTTCGGCTGTTATAGCAAAACTTGCTTATTGTATACAATATAAATACGTACTTAAGAGTCCACACAACCTGCAAATCCCCTCAGAATTCAAGGACAAGGGAATTCCTGAGACAATGTATCACTTCTGTGAAACACTAATGTTTCTTGATTGCAAAGACTGAGCCCTTTACATAGTAAGGTTGTGATAGATACTCCACTTGCATTATTCCTGTAAGCTGAATACCTTATTGAAAGAGGGATGTTTGTGAATACTTGTTTTTGATTTGGCTAATGTGATCTTGGTTAAATTTTATTTTGGTTAATGTTAAGAATGTCAGTTGTGGAAGAAAATTATTCTTGATTGAATTTAAATATTTGAAATGGTGTTAGAAACTCTATAACACTAGGTAAAATACCTATCATTTTCTTTAGGGTAGTGCTCTCAGAATTTTTTGCCTCTGTTCCTGTTCTATGACAGTTATTGAAAAAAACAGACAAATACAATGACCCAAAAACACAAGTGGAAAATACCATTTAACACCTGATAGAGGTTATTTTGTGATGTCTTTTATCAAGCCAGACATGAGGGTTGCAAAGTATTTTTTTTTAATTTATAATTATTTTTTTTTTATATATTTTGCAATTCTCTATAGTACAGTGTGGTTAATTCAGTACCTTACAGTCTGCGTTAATATAATCCAGTGTGCCTTGAAGTTTCTTTTTCTTACTGAAAATGAGTGGCACAGTTGTAAACAGGCAATTCTTTTGGCTTTGGTCATCTGACAGATCAAGATTTTTTTTTAATGTTGAGTGGAAGCAATAATGTTGGCCAAGCTTTTAGTCACATTGGCCATTTGCATTTCTTTTTAGGTAGGTGTTGCTTAGTGCTAATTAAGAAGTATTCTAAAGGTGAATGTGAAAGTGTATCTGACTTCATGAAATCACTTTCATTCCTTTTAGACAAGCATTAGAGATCCTTATTTCATTTGGTTGTTGGGCATGTAACCTTTGAGCAAATCTTTTTTAATAGACTGCTTGACTCTGTTCTGCCTTCGTGGTAAATGGTGGGAAGGGGCTGAAGAAGGAGAATTTGAAGTCCAGGAACTTCAGTTTTGTGTTGCTGGAATTTGCTCTTCTGCTAAATGCAAGTTATTATGCAAATCCCTTGTCTGCACCTCCTCCTTTGTGGTCTTGTTTGCTCTATCAATTGTATTGTCCTATACTACTCCATAACTTCAGTTATGCTTCATAACTTAAGCATTGTTTTATTTTCTCCTATTGCTGGGCAATATTCATAAGATCCCTGGTAGATGTATTTGTGATAGTTTTTCGTGCTGTACTTGGTGCTGTCCTCCTACTCTGTGCACAAGGAAAACTGGTGCTTTTGTACCTTAAAGGAGAATGAGAGAATTTTGTACAGATAACATTGCTCGATGTCTGTACAGGAACAAATACATACATTGTAGTTTAAGATGGAAGTCCTGCTATGCAGGGTGTGAAAATACTGGTCACATTTGTCAGAATACTTTTACCTGAATTTGTCTAATGGAGTCACTGTAAATTAAGAATTGTTCTTCAGTAGAAGATAAGGTTTTCTGGATTTCTACTGTTGATGTAGAGTGGAAGTGCCACCTCTGAACAGGAAAATGATCAGTTACTGTTTCATATTGTTCAGATAAATTTTTCCTTTTTTTCTTCTGAAAGGCGGTAAAGTTTTAGTGATACAATTATGTATCATTAACTTGTTAATCCTAACTCTACAGAAAGCTACATAATTATTAGAATTGTTTGTCAAAATAGCAGTCTTGTTTCATGAAACAGGTAGGGTGCCCTGTATAATTATTTTTAAAATACAAAAAATTGGGTACAAACTCTAAGTGCTTAGAGCTTTACTGACAAGACTGTTGGTCCAGGATCACCCCATTTTACTTCCCTGATAAAGAATTGGGCCCTTGGCACTAGAAGAGCTCAGTGTGGTTTGACGTATTTTAAAATAAACCTGAATCTACTCTTAAAATAACCAGGTGAGGGTTTCCTTCATAGGAACTCTGGTCTGTGTTAGAGATCAATCTAAATCAGCTGCATTGGATTTGTTTGTTCTTAATAGAGTTTTTAAACCAAGAAATTATGTATTAAAACTTCATAGCATTGAAAATGTGATACTCTGTGCCAAGTGACTAACTTTTTGGAAAGTAATCGCTAGATTTCATAGAATCAGGGAATTGTTTGAGTTGGAAGGGACCTTAAAGTTCCAAACCACCCCCTGCCATGGGCAGGAACACCTTCCACCAGATCAGGTTACAGAGAAGACCCATCCAGCCTGGCCTTCAGCACCTTAAGGGATGGGGAGTACATGACTTCTTTAGTTATATGCCTATATGCCTGTTTCTATCGCTTTTTCCCTGAAATTGATTGTGCTTTTAGGTGTTTGTTGAAAATGTTTGGAATAGGTTTTAGTCATATGTCCCGGTTAATTATGATTTCCCTGAAAGTGAAGAAATTATAAAAAAGCTTATTGAACACTGGCAGTTTTATGCACCCAGACCAAAGATTTAGTTCTGTCTATGACTTCTTTTGAGTTTTTTTGGTTTGTTGGTTGTTTTTTTAATTGTAAATGGCAGTTGTTAGGAAAAAAAAAGGGGGGGTGGCGAGGAGAAAGGAAATGGGTATTTCTAATGAGCTGATTGAATGGAATTGTAAAACTATTGTATCACTCTAGGGGAAAGAATAGGGAACACTGCGTGTATGAACTTTCTGCTTTTGTAGTTTCTCTAACGTAATAACTGTTTTCTGTAGTGTTTTTTTGTAGGAAGCATGATTTTAGTTTGGAAAGTTAAATAGTTTAGTTTTAGGTAGTCCTGTGAGTAGCAGGCAGTTGGTACAATGATCCATGTAGAACCCTTCCAACTTGATATATTCTATGATTCTGTATATCCTTTAGTTGCAGACTTGTGACTAATCAAATAGCCATTCTTGAATGTATTGTCTTCTTGTACTGAGCTTCAGATTGGTGTGAAGCATGGTGCAAAAACTGAATTGTAATATTTTGCATTATAGGTGCAAGAACTGTAGAAGCCCATTTTAGAATTTGAAAGAGCAAGATTCTGCAGCTCTTGAAAGATATGGTATGTTTTACATATTCACTTATGTTATTTGTATTCTAGTAATTGTAAAAGCAAATAGTTATACTGTTTCCTGATTTAAAAAAAAAAAAAAAAAAGCTGAAAATAAATTTGGGAAGAAACATGCATTCATTTCCCCCATATTTTTTTTTGAAGATAACTATTACTTAGGCATAATTCTCTAGAAAACTGAGTTAGTTGAGTTTTCTTGGAGGAAATAAATACTGGTGATGTAACACTGAAGAATTCCCTTGTTATTTAACATGCTCAGGATCATGCTGCTACCATCCATTTATTTCTCCATGAGTTGGATGAGAATTGGTGTGTTTCTGAAAGCTATGTGCATTGTTTTTATTTGCTGCTGAGCATATTTATAGTGAGGCTTGTACACCCTTTCGGTATGACTTAAAAAGTAAGTTTAGAACTACACAATCATCACTGTAAGTCAAATTTACAGATAGGAATGCTGTGAAATACAGAAATATAATCTTTATTAGCAGTGTTAACATAAACCCATGGCACATGGCGTCGCTTTTTGTCTAGGCTCTTAAATGTCCAGCCAGCTTAAAAGTATGTACATGTATTGCAACAAGGTTGGAACTTGAACTTGTAGTTATTTTAATTTTCAATTCCTTACTTTCTTATGGTGTAGTTCCATGGAGATACCTGGTATTCCTGTGTACGTGGAGGTGTACCACTTTGCAGTGTCTTTTAAGTCTTGTAGTTCTTCAACTTGGTACATAGAGAATTTTTGAAACGTTTTGCATCACTGCATTCAGAAAAGCAGATGTTGTTTAAGTGAATTTTTCTATCATATTAAATAGGTCTGTTAATGTGTACATAAGATTGTATGTAGTTACTTAAACAACAGATTCTAAGCTATGTGTGTACTTTGTCTTTTAACCACTTAAAGGGTGAGGAGGAGTTCAGTAAATGCCAATGCGAGTTTTCTGTGCCATGGGTTTGTGTCTGGATTTTTCTTTTTAAGATAATTAATGTAGAAATGTACTTAAAGTTTTGAAATCTCAAATTTTCAGAAAAGTTGTTGGGTGTCTAAGTTGTGCTTTGTAGGAAGCTATAGACAGGTTCTTATAAAATGATTAATTCTAAGCTGCAACTTTAGCTGTAGTGTGTACTAATTAAAAATTGTAAATCTCTCAAAAAAACTACAATGTTACATTATCACAATCCAGATGTTCCTGAGAGAATTGTGTAGATTGGTCCTTTACTCTATCAGGCATCTGGCAGGTAGTGTATATTCATTTTTGCACCCACAGCACCACTGGGACCACCCACCTGCTTCTTGCTCTCCAGTTTCAATATAAGTTGTGTGTATGATGGCTTTTCTTCAAACCTAAGCCGTTATTTCTTTATTGCCATTATTCCTGCTGGCTGCTTTTTTCTGGATGTTTAACTGCTTGCCACTGTATGTGTGCGTAGAGTCTTTGTAATGATATGTGCTTCATAAATTGATGAAGAATTTCCCTCTAATCCCCTACAAATGGTGAGTAATGAATACTACTGGAACATCAGAAAAGCTGAATGTCATGCTGTAGAATTGCATGCTTGCTTGGTCATAATATAAACAAACATGCTGGTGATGCTGAAGACTTGGTGAACAGAAAGGTGCTTTACATGGAAGGCAGCATGAAAGATGTGTGGCAAAAGAAATCAAAATAACAGAGCATAAGCAAAAGGACAGACAGAAGCTGAAGCAAAGCTGTAAAACTGATTGGAAGATAACTGAATTTGATAACTAGAGGTACTAAAAGAAATTTAAATAGATGATTAGATTTCACCTATTGATACAGGAGGGGCTTTCTGTTCATAACTGTATATCATTTTGGAGGGACCCTGAAGTGACAGGTATAACTGAAAGAGAAACAAATGGTTCTGCTGCAAAAAAATTAGGAGTGTATATAGTGAAAGAAAAATCAACTGATCTAAGTGAAAATGCAAAAGCTGAAGATAATTTTGTGTCTTTCCTTCTTTACAAAGGTGAATGAAATACGTATATGTTCTTACTGAAATATCAAACCAAAAACAAATGTTGAAGTGAAAATCTAGGGTTCAGAATTGCAGGGGCAGTTGTAGAAAATGGGTATAACACATAGGCCTTTAACTTTATTTTGAGGGGAGGGAATGGGAGCAAACGTCAGATATTTTTCTGTTGCTCTGTGGTTTGTGGATATCCTGATTTAACAACTAAACACTGCACAGCCACTCTCTTAACCCTCAGCAGTGGGATGTGAAAGAGAATGGGAAGAGTAAAAGAGAGAACTTGTGGGTTTAGATAAAGACCATTTAGTAGGTAAAGCAAAACAAGGTGTTTGTTCACTACTTCCTATGGACAGGCAGATGTTCTGTCATCTCCAGGAAAACAGGGCTCCATCACATGTAACAGTGACTTGGGAAGACAAATGCTATCACTCTGAACATTATTCCCCTTCCTTCTCCTTCCCCCACCTTTATATGCTGAGGATGACACCATATGATAGGGAATCTATCTTTGGTTAGTTGGGCTTAGCAGTCATGGCTGTGTCCCCTTCCAACTCCTTTTGCACCCCCAGCCTGCTTGTGTGTAGGGTGAAGAGCAGAAAAGGACTCAACTGTGTGCAAGCACTGGTCAGCAATAACAAAAACATCCCTGTGTTACCTATGCTGTTCTCAGCACCAATCCAAAACACAGCCCCCTGCTAGTTACTGTGAAGAAAATTAACTCTATCCCAGCCAAAACCAGCACAGTGGAATATTGATATCGAGGCAGAGTAAGTATACAGATGTTATAGGATGGAGCTTTTATATAAATCCGTGTTTGATCTCTTTGTGTTGAGATGCACAAAATTCTACCTTTATTAAACTCAGCAACTTGTGTTTTTACTGAAGTGTAAATTCCAGAATGGCTCCAACTTTAATTTGAAGATAGTAGCAAATTCAGATCCAGACCCCAAATAATTTCTTGAAGTGTTAATTGTCTTCATTATCCTGCATGCTTGTGTTCTTACTCTAATTTGAATTTGTCGGCCTTCAGTTCCTAGTCATGGGGGGTTTATATGTTTTCTTTTAATTGGAAGATTTTTATGTATTCTTTCTGTGCTATGAGAAGACTTAGTTTCTTCCAGTATCCATATTGATTAGCTTAGCTTTGAACTCTTTTCGCTGTCTAATTGCAAGGCATTTTATTCTATCTTTGTGCTGTCTTTGTGGCTCTTTCCTACTATTTCTGAAACCCTTTTGAAGAATATTGAATAACTGGAGAACTGGGTTCAAGTTTTGAAGATGTCTGAAAGTACTTTGTGCAGATGAGCAAAGACTTTTCCATGAGCCCTTCATGAGTGATAACAGTCATTCTTCTTACAATATTTGGAGCACGTGTATGTTTGCTCGTCAGTTGTAACTGCCCTAGTTGCTTCAGGTGGGCATTTTCCAGGATAGAACCCAATTCTTTTGGTCTTCTAACTCTAATGTGATTTTGTATTAGTTGTTATTAGTTGAATTGTTCGGTTTACCAGCAAGTGGAGAAAAAAAATCATATAGATGTCTTATTACTGTTTGGTTGGGATTTTTTATGGCTCCATTAGGATTTATGTGATCATTTTATTTTACTGTAGGATCATTAAGAATTTGACCTACTAATTAGATGCATGAAGAAAACTTCTGGAATCTTATGTCATTTTATGGTTTATGTGTTGGAAACAGCATGCAGGCAACAAAAGTACTTTATGTTTCCAACCGTATCAAGAAACTAAGGCTTAAACCTTCCTATTACATTATTTATTTATTTTTTCTCTGCAGATGACAATAAGATTGAACTTAGGTATCAAGTAAATATTTTCCAGGACACTTGAATCAATCTCAAGTTATCAAAGGTCAGCTTTCCTATTAGTTGCCAGTTCCTTACTGTATAGATGATGACTGTTTTATTGTGGTACTCAGTCATTCAGGGAACATATAAAATTCATTCTTGGGGGATTCAGAGAGATTCCTCCGAAAACATAAAAAAGCAATCTTTGGTGGTATCTTCTTGAGAGAAATGGTTATATTTAATTAAGCAACTCAAATTCTCATGCTGGAAGATAAGGTAGATCATGGCACTTCTTTGTAGAGGTGAAATCACCCCCATTTTCAACATAGATCAAAAAGAGAATAATAGAAAATATTTTGGATCAAAGATTACTTGGAAAGATACTTAAAAGTCTTTTGTAAAGGAAACCTAAATTCTTACCAGTGCCACCTTCCAGGGCGCCTATCTTCTAGTAGGGTCAATAAGAAGTTACTAAGGGATCTTCCTAGACCTGATACTGTGTGTCAGCTGCCAGACTGCTGTCCTCTCACAGAAAATGAACATCAGATAACCCAGGGAAATTAATAGGTTTAGAAAATCCATGTAAGTAACAATTTTCAACGTAGTGATTTGTACCTGGAAGTTGTCTTTGGTTTTGGTTACTGACAAATAAGAACTTAAAATCTTCATGGTGTGGCTTCAGGTTCTGTATGTTGCAGCTAGGGACCTCCTTTTGGCTCATGTTAGTGATTGCACACTTTCAAGATTAAAGGAAATATGCAACAAAGTTGCTTTCAGCCCCTTTTAATGCATCTGAACTTGCTTCCTGACATCTTGTTCCTTTACACGTTTATTATTTATTTAGTCCCTCTTCTTGAGTTGATAGGAACATTCTTTTCAGAAAATACTCACCTATGCTACCTTGGAGAAATACGTCTTGTTCCAGATCACTGCACAGACATTATTTATCCTGTTCCCTCTCGATGAGAGTTAGTCCCAGACACACCAGGTTCTTCAGATATGTGGTTTGGAGATCCGGATCTCATGTATTGTCTTCCTAATTGCCGTAGAGGTTGTTGCAGTCCTAGTTGATTCTATCCCTCATAAACAGTCACTAGGCAGATATAACCTGCTGAGTCCCAAAGAGCCTAGCAGCTGTCTTGGGTTTCTTGGGCATACTCCACAGGCACAAACTTAGTTTGATACATACAGCTGCTCTGTGTGTCTGTGAATGCCTAAACTGTAAGCCGTGCTGATCATAGCAGTGAAGACCAGTGAAATTCATTTGAGCAATAAGAACAACTACCTGCCCTGGGGCTACCTTCTACCCTCTAAAAGGTAAGTTAGAACACGGGGGTTTTTGTAAGGGAATTGCTGTGACAAAAAAGCAGTTGGTTTAGGTCAGTTTCCTGTTCTTCATAATATTCTTATCCAAGATGTTGGTGTATTCATCAGTGTGGTTTCCCTTTCCTGATCAAGTAGTGTCCTTTGACTCTCTTACCAGTAGGAGTTTTTTTTCTGCCTTGTTTGTATCAGGCAGTCAAAATGTCCTTTGTTCAAACTAGTTTCAGAATAAGGCATCTTTAATGGTAGCCTCCTTCACCACCCACCCCATGTTTAAGCATGCTGCTCTCTTTGCCAGCAGAAACTATTCTGCTGATGCATGAATGAGGAAGGTTTTAGAAAAATTAATTCTTTCATCTACACTAGGGAATCCTTGCCATTCATTTTCTGTCCCACAGGAGTAGCAGGAAGGATAGGTGGGGAAGGTAGGATGCAAAGGAGGTAGAAGGGAAAAATGATTCATTTAGATTTTTGCATCTAGATTGTTGAAAAGTGAGAAGCATGACATTTTTGGACCCCAGTACAGGAAGTCTAGCGTTAAGGTATCATGCAGCAAATCAGAAATGCTGAAACTACCTCAATCAAAGCTCTGTCCCATGATAAACTCAATTGTAGATACAAATTTCACAACAAAACTTAGATGAGTTAACTTTAGCTCAGTTTGATTTGTGACAGTTCAGATACTGCCTCTCTTCACAGAACTGCTGTAGGTACAGTGTTCAGTGGTGTGGTAAATCTGACTAACAGAGTTGGATCTGTGTCAGGCCTTGGCACAAACTTGTCTTGGCTATGATCGTGGAGCTGCCATCTTAATGTGTATTTTTTAACATTTCAAAATCTGGTGGTGTTTCAATCCAGCACCAACATTTCATGTGCTCCTTCGCTGTTGCCAGTCCATGTTCATGACTTCTCCCATATGAAACAGCCTCAGGAAAACCTCGTTTTACTAAGGTTGCTGTCAGCCTGTTGTTCCAACATGCTTCTGTTTGAATGGAAGACTGCAGTAATAAGCTTTTGCCCATAGTCTGGGTGATCCAGCACAGAATCTGCATAGGGAGCAATAGATCAGGCACTCTCCAGAACATGAGCCTGTACTTCCAGCAGTCAGTCAGCCCCAGCCAATGAGACTAGAGATTATACCTCTGTCCTCTGACCAGCGTACTAAAAGGTACTTGGGCAGAGTGCTAGAAGCAGTGTTAGAATAGGCATCTCTTTCTTTAAAGCCTGAAAGTGGGTATTTACAGGTCTTAATCAGAATGCCATAAGCAGTGTTTTTACAGCTTCTTAGTTTTGCATCAGCATCTTTTTTTTTGCTTTTCTGTACAGCTGATGGTCAGCAAACATTAATTTGAAAATCTTTACCCTGTTTGTCCTTTAATGTTGATACACGTGGAACATTTCCAACTGACTTTTATTTGTTGTACTGTGTTTTGGCATTGACTCAGTTAAACTTTGACAATTTACACTTGTAAAACATAGGTACTAAAGAACCTCTGTTTTGTTTTGGAGATTTTTGGTAGCCAGCTTCTCTTTTACTTTCCTTATATCAACTGCAGTTGTGTTAGGATAAGAACGCTCAAATATTACTGATACTAAAACCATTAAATGTCACTTTTTCTGTCTCAGGAAGTGTACATGATAAAACTAGTATAAGCATCATTCTGAAACCAACACAAATTTCATTCTGTGTGGAGTTTGTAGCAGAATGGCAAATTGTAGAATGACAAAACTTGGCAGCTCTTCTGACAAACTTTAGAAAATCATGACCCTTGCTTACTGGTTGGTGATTTCATATCTCTGACAAGTCAACAGATACCAATTAGCATTGAGAATGCTTGATTGCTCATCAAATCTAAGATCTTGCTGAAAAACTTTTCACAGGTTGGACTAAAGCACAAAAGAAGGTGCAGTAAAGCAACAAATGTTTTTTACTGAGACATTTAAAGCTATCTGATGTGCTTGCTTAGTATTTGCACCAGATTGTTTTGTTTTGACTGTGGGTGTTGCAGAGAGCTGCGGGTGTGCCCTCAATAGCTTTGTGCACCTTGGTTCTGTATGAGGCTTTTGCTGCATGGCAACTGGCAAATGTGGGGTTTTCACCTGGGTTACCACAGGAATGAACTTTTCAGAATAACATACAGAGGTCTGTCTTCATAGCTGCTGCTGTTTAGAGAAAGTAAGATAATTTTTTATTTACTAAATACAATGATAACTGCAATTTTATCAAAACTTTATCTTAGCAGAAAGTGAATAATGCTGTTTGTCATCTGGCTTTCCATCAGAGGTCTCTTTTCTTTACAGGCTTTGTCCAGTGCACTTAGGAGTTTGGGTGGGAGAGAAAATGGGATGAACTGAGTGTTGAGGATCATGTTTGGAAATACTTTATCAGTTAACTTTAGGTTAGAATAGATAATAGCAGTAGGTAAGAGACTAACTGGTTCCCTTTCAGCCATGGAAGTAATCATCTGGGGTGGTCCCAGGGCGCTCTGGGCACGAGTATTGCTGAGTGATCATTGGCTGCCACCTGCATGACAAAGTAAAGGACCAACCCTTCAATTTATACCAGTGGAGCCTGATCACGGGAAACAATTGACAGGTAAAATACACTTCTGAAAATTTAAGGGAGAGGAGAGAGGACACGTGGTAGAAGCAAAGAACCTAAAAGATTTGTCACAGATAGCAAAGGTTACTCTGAAAACTTTTACATAGCTGTAGCTTACTTCATTTTCGAGAGAGGCACACAGCAAAGTGGAGGTTACTTGTTGCTCCCCTGGGAACAGAGCCTTACTAAGAAACAATGTTGAGTGGTGTCAGGGAAAGATGTAAAGGAATTTTATTGTAGTTAGAAAATGCAGTTCATATTTACCCACATGCTTCCAGATCTTTGCTTGTCTTAACATTGGGTTCTTTCCACTGATTCAAGAGATGGGTTTGGATTTTGATTTTTTTAGAAAGACTAAAAAGAAGTTAATGAATTTTCAGGTTCACCAGGTGATTGTACTGTAGTGAGTTACTCTAGAAGTGATGCCTTCAAATTTATTCAAGTTTAAAAAAAAGTGAATGCCTTCAAAAAATGATTGTAAGTAGGTCTTACTCTTGTTGATAAAAAAATGCTTAGCATCAGTATTTTTCTTTTGTTCTATGTTGTTTTTATTCAGAGGACTGGCTGAAAATAATTTTTAAGGACTTTTTAAATACATTGTTTTTACTTATTTAGAGTTGTTAAGCTTATGCTTAGCCCAACGTGGTACAGGACTGCTGTGACAACTCGGTTTTGATCAGTGACTCAAAATTGTGATCACCCTGATGTCACCGAATGGCCACAGCTTGTAAAAGGTAAGCACAGAGCATGTTGTGTTGTTTCTTGGGATTTTTTTACTATAATGTTTATTTTAAAGGATTTAATTTGTATGGCTTGAAGTTGGTTTTATAAATAGTATTAAGTTATATTGTTTGTTTAAGATAAGTCAGCTGGCAAAGTTGAGTTATGCTCTGACAGTGATTTCAAAGCTCACTTAGTTTTTCTCTGCCTGCTTTTTAAAATATTAGCACTGTGGTGCTCCACGATATCCCTCTTAAGAACAATCCTATCATTAAAAGTCTCTGGTAGTTTTTACTGTCATACTGAATCCCTGTATAAATGGTTTAGCATACTTATCTAAGCAGTTTGTTCTTTTTTATTCTTCCTTTTTTTTAATTTGTGCAGGAGTCTTGATGATGTTAAAAATGTGTAAGCTTGCATACCATTACTTTTCTCTCCTAAAGAAGTACAATGGAGGTAAAAGGCTTGGCTTGCAGAATGGAGAAGTTGCTCCCTGTATTACTGGAAATGAGCCACCATTTGAATTTGCTAGCTCATACTGCAGTATTCAGATTAGTTGGTGTCTTGTGATCAGTATCTACAATCTAATTCAAAGCTGAAATTTTTTAAGAGCATTTGCTCTGAGATTTTCTCTGAACAGAACTCTTGTTTCAGATTTTAAACATGGTGAAGGGACGTCTTGCTCTACTATATAGTTGTTTTTCAGTACTGTTCCCTGCTCAGAGGAAATAACAAGGTATCTTGTTTGTAAACAGTTGGGTATTGCAGAATAAATAGGTTCTCAGCAAACAAGTACAACTGCTGTAATTAGATTGATCTTCCTCTTCATTTTAATGAGTACTGAAAGCTGATTTTATTTGGTGCTTACACTGTCATTTGAAACCTTTTAAAATTAAGTTAATATGTGCATTAATAGTTCTGCAAATCCTAATTGTGATAGGTCTGCTCATGTTTTAGAAAACAGTAAGCTGAAGGAATTTGGCACCTGTTTTCTCTAGAACTGCTTACCTCAGAGGTCCAAACCTTTTTTGACACAGCTACGTTGTATTTTTTCTGAACTTTGTTGAAATGTTTTCATATTTTTATTGTTTTGATTTGGGTTTTTTTAATTGTTTCTCTTATGGAATCAACCTTTTTATTCACAATAACTAAACTAACTGTTTACAGCCCAGATAAATTCTCACAAATGATGAGAATAGGAGAAGAGTTTGGATATACTGATAGCTGTGTTTACATGTCTGTACTGCAAATCACCAGGCTACCTTTTTTACATGCAGAGTTTGGATACCAATCTGCTTTTCCGTTCTAATTCTTCATACTGCTCTTTATTTTAAAGGCTCAAAATGATTAGTACTCTTGATGTTTTTCTTTTAGTGCCACTATTTCACTTGTATTTTCATAGCAACTGAAAGCACTACTCTAGCCCAAAGCTTCAATGTGTCATATACCCTAATACTGAAATAAAGATAGCAACACTTCAGACTTCCAGACTTTTTGCTGTCATTTTCTGAAGTCCTGGAAGTAAATAGGAGCTGGCCAGTATGAACATAAACATGCTCCTCAGGTTGTATGGCTTCTAACACTTATGTGCTTAGGTGAACAACTGAGGAAAAAAAGTTGATGTTGTTTTTGTAAAGTACTTAGTGACTTGTTTTGGTCACTGGAGTTTAAGGGAAATGACATTTTTATTTGTTTTACAGCCGAGCATTATTTTTGTCAACAACTATCTTGTCAGTCCTGAACTTAATGAGTAAGGGAAATGTAATTTGGAGGGAATAAATAGAGGTCAAATTTTGAGATTGAGCAATTTTTATGTTAATTCCCAGTTAGAAAGTATTTACTTTTTAAACATGAGTATAAAGTTAGTTGAACAGAAAGTTCAGAATTCTGTTCCTATGTCAGTTAAATTTTAAAAGTTAATGAAATATAAACAAGTAATTTCCTGTGATCTGCTTTGTCTGTCAACACATACTATCCAGCTAGCCTAGGAATTATAAGTTGTCTGCCAGAAATGCTTTCTGGGCACTGGGTCTGTTTGGTAAAATTCAGAAACATGTTAAGATACAGTATTTCTATAAAGGAACTAAAATTTTAGTAGAGAATTCAGAGAACAGTCCAGTCTTTAATAGGAGGGACATTCCAGTGAGATAGCACAGTGAAACAGAAAAAAGGAATGTATCAGGCTACAGAAGAAGATTCCCAATAGCATTTAGAATAGTACAGATAGTCATATAGTAAATATTAGAAATTCTATTCTTCTAAACAGAGTTCTTTTTCCTGGAAAAGCTACAGGAAAGCCTGCTTAGCTGTCCTAACTGAAGTCCCCCAGCAGACTCTGGTGAAACCTACCAAGTGAGTTCTATTTGCAGATTTTAGCTCACTTCTTTTTTGAGAGCTGTCATGAAAGACATTTTTGTTCATATGAGCTACAGAGTTTTACTGTGGTGGCTGTGGTCTGTTTCCACTTCTTGTACAGTATTTCCAGCATGGCAGTTCTGGTCAAATGTACTAAAATCCATACCCAAAGGAAGGATTGATAAGGTTCTCTAGGATTTCAAGGCATCTTAAGGCAATGAAAATCAAAGCTGCAGCATTTGTACTGCCTTGTCTTCTGGCTTGTCAGGCTGTAAACTCACTGGCTAGGGGGAAGTCCCTAAGGGAGGAAAAAAATACTGTCTTAAAAAGTTAACTTTTTGAATCAGTTCTGCCTTAAGGAGGAAGATGGGTGTAAGGAGATAACTAACTATAATTTAGCCTACTTAAGTTAATATGGAGCTATACTTAAATTACTCTGCATGTTAAGTCAAGGGGGTTGCCAGGCTAAACACAGGTGCTGTTTGCATGTTCAAAAATGCCAAACAGTAGCACTTAATTCTGTATATTACTGCCTGGTCTCTTGGCTGGAATGAAGAAACAGAAAGCTGTCTGTGACATGCAGGTGGAGAGAGATTGGAAATGTGTTTTGAGATTCTCTTGGAACCTGCTTCTGAGCTGCTACTTTTTAGAGTTCAGCTGTGAAGAGAATCTGTTTGTTGCAGTTGATCGCTGATAAACTTTGAGTATATTTGGTTACAGAAGTGGGTATGAAGAATTAGCCTGGAACTGGTGCACTATGCAGCCTGAATACGGAAGTATTGCCAGCAGATCTCTAGTGACTGCTGTTACATAAGCGGTGGGGGGAAAGTGCTGTCTTCCTTAGAGGAATTTGACTTAATTATACTATCAGGTTTTGTGTTATAAAGTGTACTTGAGAGTGTGGTAAAACAAATCTGCAAGTGTTAAAAAGTTGATGCTTTTAATGGCAATAATAGACTATCATCACTTTCCACCTTTCATCAGATTTCATATTGTAATAACTTAAAAGAACAAAAGGTTAAGGTTTTCTATCTGGTTTTGCAGATCACCAGGAGAACCTCACTCTGAGACCATTGAAACTAGCCGAATGTAAGTAAATGAGTGGATGAGTTTGGTGTATCTTGTTTAAAAGTCTTTTGAAAATATGTAACAGTTACTCTTGCATCTGCTTAATAAAAAGAAGACCAAAGCTGAGTAGAACTGTGAAATTACCTTAGAAAATGTCAAGTTAATATTTGCTGTGGAATATAATTTCAAGCCTCTGTAGAAACTGATGATTTTTTAGGTTGAGTTGAAGGGAAGGTTCAGAGGTTTAATTTAATGTGAACCAGTAGATGGTAGCATAAGACAGTGTCAGAAATCTTAATGCCTATATTCAGACTTGACAGCAGGGGTGTAATTTCTACCTGCTGCTCACTAACATCTTGCATGGGTTTGAAGACACTTCAGTACCAAGGCACTATACCTGCTGATATCTGTCGTGGCAGATGGATTGTTGAACTAAGAAAAAAAGGGAAGTCTGACATTTTAGTGAATTTGTATACTAGTTACTTCTAGAAAGAGAAAACTATCTTTCACTATACGGTGAATCTTTTCTATCATCTTGCTGACAGTTCTGAGTGTTGTTTTTCTCTGTCTTCATTAGCCTAAAAGCCAGGATTAACTAGAAGGAAGATTGTGATGGGCTGAAACATTCATTTCAATTTAAAATTCAAAAAGGTTGCAGGAATGAGAAGACCATTTTATAAAAAAATAGTTATTTGACACGTTATTCTTTTGTGAGTTAGCAAACAAAAGATTCTTTTCTAGCTATTCAGACTGTCCTGTCATAGAACTCAAATATGGAAACCACAAACTCTGCTTTTCTGGCTTGCAGCATGAGTTCTGAAATAATAGAGGGAGTGTCGCTCAATGGTTAGTGTACTGTCGGAGGCTTCAGAGGATCTGGGTTCATTTCTACCACAAACTTCTCTCTGACCTTAAACTGTCTCCTCCGTGCCTTCCCCCCAAGTGATCTAGTATTTTATGCACTGTGGGCTGGATGCCAGTTTCTGGATGTTTTGTAGGCTAGGGACATAGTGTGAATTGCTCAAGGACTTCTCTGCTGTAGCTGCCCAACTTGGGGAAGAGCAAACTGAGGTAGGCCCCCACACACGTTGGACTGCATGCCTAACCTTAAAAGTGATGAGAAGGAAGCAAGAATGCTTTTCTGAGGTGTTTTTAGGAATTCAGTGCAGTGAAGCCTTTTCTTGCATGAGAAGGAGCATTTCTCCTGGGGTGACATTTCCCTCTCTCATGTCATCTGCTACAGAAGTGCTGTCTAGCTGCTTACTTAGGAGTACAGGTTGCCGGGATCAGGACCTCAGGGATGACTGGCTGTCACTATGTGGACATGTGTTAGAGGCTGCAGGGCAAAAGCCCTGCCATAGTCTCTTATTTCTGCTCTAGTAGTGGTGTGTGCTGCATTGTGTTTTATTGTTCCTGCAGCAAGTTGAGTTGTATTCTTTTGTTTCCCTGGCCTAGCCAAACGGGAAATCAGACTGCAGACTGGCTGTGGTTCACTCTGGATATTGTCAGTCGGACTACTCTTTATATGTTGTAAGGAAAGATGTATCAGAAACGATCATCTAGACTGGTGTGAAACGAGACTCTACAAGGACTTAGATCAGAAGCAAAAGGCAGTAAAACTTTTTTTCCTTCTAGAAGTTTGGCAATTCTTTTGTATGTGTCTTTTATCCTCCTTAAAACTGAACCTGAAAAAAAAAGCTTACAGTCGTAAGCTTTTCTGTGTGATAGCAGAGTAATTTTTTTTGGTGCAGAACAATGATCAGACTTGCCCTGACTTTATACATTTCAAGTATCTGTCTAAAATAGATGTAGGCTACCCAAACTCACATATTTGAGTAATAGTTATACAGTATACTTCCAAAATTAAATTGTTCAAGTCTTTATCACAATGTGATGTGTACAGCACCTGCTGCAGAGAATTTTTATGATCCTGCTGCATAGCCCTTGCTACATACGGTGGAATGGCACGTTGGGTGATAGATACACTTGTGACCTGCAAGGCTACTGTGTAGCTAAAATACTTACTGTGTTATTTACGTGCCTATGATTCGTTAGTAAATGCAGGGACTTAGGCAAGTGTTTTGTTATTTGCACAATGAATGATTAAGTTGTTTTTGCTCTGGTTGGCTGATATAATTGCTTTATTTATTTCTGTGTTTTGCATTGCAAAGCTTTATAGCAAGAGCATAGTCACACGTTTTACATCTGAGAATGAAAATAAATTAAAAAAAATTCTCTTGGATTGTCACACAGCAAAATCTTCCTTGAATAGGTCTTGCTTATCACAGTCTTTTCAAATTCTGGCTCTACGTGTGGTGAGCATTGTGGGGCAAGCTCAGAGTTAGGAGTCTTTTTACCTTAGCATTCATTCAAAAATTTTTAGATCAGTATCTTCTCTTTGCTTCTCTCAATGTTTCCATTGATGAGTATAATTTTCTTTAAACCTCTTTAGTACTAAATTATGTAATGCAATTGTTTTTCCAGTAACTTCTTACCTGTTCATGTGTTTTTTCTCTCTATTGTATGTTGTCATATCAAGGCACAGGTCTGGGTATCTTGATACGGCTTTCTGTGCATTCATCCTTCCTTACTTTGCTTTTGAGGATGGGATCCTGTGCAATTTAGAAACTTCTCCCTACTTTTCTAATAGGGCTGTAGTAATTTTTCTGAGAGACAAGATTACAAGATAGATGCTGACTGTGTTCTTCACCCCCCTCTCTCTAGCATTCTTCCTGTATTGCTCCATATAGCCAGGATAGATCTGTTCTCAGGTTCACCCTCCCTGAGGAGGTGCCATGCCTCCTCCTTTGTCAGTACATGATGTGTTCCTAGAGACACAGTGGATCTAGAATACATAGTGGGGAGGGAAGTCCTTTGGGTGAAGCCAGTATGGTCCAAGGGGGTTCATGGTCTGTGCCCCAACCACTGGGGTCCACCACACTGGAGAGAGCAAGGTTTGGAAAATGTAGTTCCCTGCACGTGCACATTTGCAGATGCACATTTGCTGTAGTGCCAGTGGCTGAGGCAGGAAAAAGGTGTAACAGAGGGTTCTGCTCCAGCTCTAGGTGGAGTGTTCGGCAGTTTGGTGTGCAGGGCGCTTCAAAAGGGTCTGTGTGGGCAGTGCTGTTACTGAAAGCTTGTCTTCTCCAGCACTGCTGCTCTTACTCTCACTAAACAGAGGCAGGAAACCAACATGCAAGGTTGGAAACCAAAACTCTCACAAAGCAGTATTCGACTTCATAGAGACGTCCATCCACAACCCACATTGTTTTTAACAGTTTTTGATCTCATGGTCATCTAGTTTCCAAAGTGTAGTATAACTTTTACGGATGTGTAAGTCTCTTTATGCCTGTCTGTTAACACATATACTGAAAGTTGTGTTGTTAGTACTAAAAAACCTGTTCTCTGGGTTTTTTCTTGTCCAAAAGGCAGACATAAATTTTCTTCTGGTTTCTGTGCATATTAATTGTTTTATTGGTTTGGGGTTTTTTTAGTTAAAAAAATAGTTTATGAAAATTTTGGCATTTCGGAATTCCTAATGGCCATTGTAAAACCGTCTGTTGTAAATTCCCTCTTAACTAAAATTAACTATCTTGGAGCAATCATAGAATCCTCAAGGCTGGAAAAGAACTCCAAGATCATTGAGTCCAACACTTGACCAGTCACCGCCTCATCAGCTAGACCATAGCACCAAGTGCCATTTCGAGTCATTTCCTGAACACTTCCAGGGATGATCACTCCACCACCTTCATGGGCAACCAATTCCAAAGCTTGACAGCGCTCTCAGTGAAGAAATGTTTTGTGATGTTCGACCTGAACCTCTCCTGGTGCAGCTTGAGGCTATGTCCTCTTGTCCTGTTGCTGATTGCCTGGGAGCAGAGACCAACCCCCACTTGGCTACAGCCTCCTGTCAGATGGTTGTAGAGAACAATGAGATCACCCCTGAGTCTCCTCTAGGCTAAACAACCCCATCTGCCTCAGCTGCTTCTCATAGGATGGAGTCTTTAGATCCTTCAGCAGGCTTGTTGCCCTTCTCTGGACGCACTCCAGAGCCTCAATGTCCTTCTTGTAGTGAGGGGCCCAGAACTGGACACAGCCCTTGAGGCATCACCAATGCAGTGTACAGGGGAATGATCACTGCCCTATTCCTGCTGGCCCCACTATTTCTGATACAGGCCAGGATGCCATTGGCCTTCTTGGCCACCTGGGCACACTGCTGGCTCATGTTCAGTGACTGTCAACCAGCACCTCCAGGTTCTTTTCCACTGGACCATTTTCCAGCCACCATGCCCCAGCCTGTAGCTCTGCTTGGGGTCATTGTGACTGAAGTGCAGGACCTGACACTTGACTTTATCAAACCTCATACTATTGGCCTGGGCCCGGTTGATCCAGCCTGTCTAAATCCCTCCGTAGAGCCTTCCTGCCCTCCAGCAGTTCAACATTCCCAACCAATGTAAGATTTCCATGGAAAAATAATAAAAAAGTTGTGTCCCAAGCAGAAATGATTTGGAAGTATGTCATTTAATGCTGGTATTTCCAGACAAGTTTGAACCATGCATATTCTTAAAATTTAGGTAAATTTGAAACCAGAACATGATGCATTTATGCAATAGTTTAAAATTTTGGTATGTTTTGAAACTTGAATGAAAATGCTTGTAGGTGATTTTTAAATTCTTATATGCTTCAAATTTTTCTGAAGTTCCTTACATGTTTAAACTTTTGATTTTCCCTGTTGAACAAGTTTCCTTTACGTGGTATTTCTCTATATTTAGTCTAAGGTATTTGAGAAATGCAAATTAGATTCTGTTTCATAGGAACTTTTGAAACAGTACACTCAATTTGTTGTTTTCTATAGGTTTCAGACATTCAAAAATTACTACCCAAAATGCAGCCTATTTCACCTTTGCCAAAGTATCTACAAACACAGAGGCTCAGTGGTGTATGTTTCTAGTGATACTCCACAGTTGTGGAAGCATTGAAATTACAAATGCAAAGCACTTATCTAGCTTTGTACTAACTAAAGAACAAATGAAAAACCTAAAGGCATTCTTTTAAGTACTACAAAAGTTAGTGAATACTAATTTCATTCTAAATGGAAAAATGTGCTTATGAAATTGTTGGACATTGTGGAAGGAAGTTGATGTCTATTTTAGGTGCCTCTCCTCCTCACTGAAGGTGTGTATATTGCTTGAGGAGGTTGTACCAGTCCTACTCTGTGGGCAGTTACCCTTAAGGCATAAGGACATGCCCGTGATGTGTGTCTGTGAAGTGTTTACAACTGCAGCTACACCAGTGCAGTTTCATACTTGTATGTGCAACATATGCAATATGAGTATTTGTAAACGTAAATGCAAATCAGTCACTACAGTCTTAGCTAAGTTAGCTGTGTGCTCATGTACAGTGAACTATTCCTTGAGTTTGTAAGGGACCAGTTAGATCCCTGTATGGAAAGTTAAAGGGAGCTGCGGTCTTCACAGATGTAGCATGAGCTAAGAATAGAAAGCGGTTTTATGTTACCTTGCTTGATCAACCAGTTTTAATGCCATGTCAAGAATTTAGGTTTTCTGCATGCTAAATGAGCAAGGGAATGTAGAAATTGATCAGGTTTTCACTTCTGGAGAGCACAGAAGGTATGCTTTGGGGTGTTGTGCTGAGTAATGTGGAAATAGGAAATGTGGGCTGTTGGCAATGAACAGTGATAATAATTCCTGAAGTACCCCAATGGGAATGTCATGTGGAATACCTTACTGTTGTGTAAAATCACACATTGACTTACTGGGAACTCCATTCTCTCTTAAGTGCTTTCATCAATGGACCTCAGTAAGGATAGCTCATGTAGAAATCTTGGTAAACTCCATTCTACTTTCTTAGGGTCTGTATCCTCTCTTTGTCTCTACCATTTTTTATTTACTTAAATAATTTCTCTGAGATCATGTCCAAAGTCTCTGGAATAGTTGCCAGGGGAGAGGTGGAGGGATCCAGCTGAATCCCTTTAAGTTTATGGGGCCTTATGGGACTCATCCAAGAAAACTCAAAGATGTCTTGCTGATGTCATCGCAAGGCCTCTCTCAATGATTTTTGAATTATCGTGGGAATCAAGAGAGGTCCAGTAAACTGGAAGCTGGTAAACATTCACTTAATATTCCAGAAGGGTAGGAAGGATGGCCCTGGAAACTACAAGCCTGTCAGTCTTGCTTCAGTGCCCAGTAAAATTATGGAGAAGATTATCTTGGGAGTTACTGAAAGCACCTGAAAGACAGCACAGTCATCAGTCACAACCAGGACAGTTTCTTGAGCGGGAAGTCCTGCTTGTCAAACTTGATTTCTTTTTATGACAAGGTAACCCACCTAGTTGATTGAGGGAAGCCAGTTAATGTAATCTTTTTGGATTTCAGTAAAGCTTTCGATACTACTTCTACAGTATTCTTCTGGACAAAATGTCCATCCCACAGCTGGATAAACACATCATGTGGTGGGTGAGCAGTTGGCTTGTCGGTCAAGCACAGATGGTAATAATGAATGGGGTGACATCAGACTGGTGACCTGTCGCTAGTGGGGTTCCACAGGGCTCCATCTTGGGCCCTGTGCTCTTCAACATCTTCATAAATGATTTGGACGCAGGACTGGAAGGGATACTAAGCAAGTTTGCCAATGGTACTAAACTGGGGGGAGCTGTTGACTCCCTTGAAGGCAGGGAGGCCCTGCAGAGAGACCTTGGCAAATTAGAGCACTGGACAATCACCAGCCATATGAAGTTCAACAAGGGAAAGTGCTGGATTCTGCACCTGGGATGGGGCAACCCTGGATGTATGTACAGACTGGGGAATGAGATGCTCCATGAAAAGGGACCTGGGGGTCCTGGTTGAATCTGAGTCAGCAGTGCCCTGGCAGCCAGGAGGGCCAAGTATGTCCTGGGGGCCATCAGGCAAAGCAGCACCAGCTGGTCGAGGGAGAGGATTGTCCTGCTCTGCTCTGCAGTGGGGCAGCCTCACCTTGAATATTGTGTGCAGTTTTGGGTGCCGCAATACAAGAAAGATACAAAACTATTAGAAGAGCATCCAAAGGAAGACTGAAAATGGTGAGGGGCCTTGAGGGGAAGCCATACAAGGAGCGGCTGAGGTCACTTGGTCTGTTCAGCCTAGAGGAGACTGAGGGGAAACCTCATTACAGTCTACAACTTCCTCATGAGGGGAACTAGAGGGGGCAGGCACTGATCAAGTGACAAGTGACAGAACCCAAGGGAGTAGAATGAAGCTATGTCAGGGGAAGTTTAGATTGCATATTAGGAAAAGGTACTTCACACAGAAGGTGGTTGGGCAACTGGAAAAGGCTTAAGGAAAGTAGTCCCAGCACTAAGCCTGACAGAGTTCAAGAGGTGTTTGGACAATGCTCTTAGGCACATGATGTAATTCTTGGAGTTGTCCTGTGCAGTGCTAGGAGTTGGACTTCAGTGATCCTTGCGGGTCCCTTCCAACTGAGGATATTCCATGAAATTCTAATACTCCTATATTCTAGTACTGTTGTACACCATATTGTTTGCTTTCATGCTTGATTTTAAATCACGAGAGAAAGCAACAAAATCTAACCTTCAGTCAACCCTTCTGTGTTTAACAGAGTTTCGCAGAACTTTAATCAGTCAGTCTGTGGCCACAAGTCAAAATGGAAGTTTTTGTACAAACAGGATTATTGTAGGCCTGGCAAAGTTTGAGAAGTAATTGCTAGCTAAATATTAGAAATATTTAATTTCTAAAAAAATATTAAGTCCTTCAGAAGTTAACTGTTAGAGATAAGTCTAAGCTTATCTTTATCTCCTGACATCTCAGATATGACCTGATTTAAAGTGAAGTGTTGTTTAATATGATAAAATGTGGTGTTAATATATTGGTTTTTATACATTGAGATAACTTTATTCAAACTAGATAAGTGAGCTAAAAAGGTATACATCTTTGTGAGACATGTAGCCATAGCTCAGGTGTAAAAATTCAACTTTTTCCTGTGATATAGTTACCTGCTTACAAATGACAATATTTCACATGCTAATTCTGAAGGTCTGGAGTGATTGAAAGTCAGGAATGATCAAAGCATGAAATCTTGGCATTCTAAAACAGACATCTGTGAAATCATGTACTAGTCTAAGTTGTATAAAAACACTTGCTGTTTTGTTTGTCTTTTTTGTTTTTAAGCCTCTATACTAAGAGTGAAGTGTGAAAGACAACATTAAAAAACTGCTTTTAGAGATACATGGAGAGAGGTAGATTTTCTGAACTATATGTATGAAAATTTGAGAGGCCAGAACTCTTTCATTAGATTAGAATATAGCTATTCCCTTTTTATACAGTAATGGTTTTGATGATATTGCTCATTCTGCTTTATTTTTTTTTAATATGGTCTTCTACCTCCATCTTGAGGTGCCAGGGAAACCTTTCTTCTCAGTTTTTTTTTGTCTTGGAATGCACTGAGGCGTTTGGAAGGTCAGGCAGACATTGAGGTAATGGTTTTCTTTGTAAGATATGTTTTCTTCTCTAGGATCATGAGATCTCGAAGGAGCAAAGGTGTTATTGCTGAGTAATACACACCTCAACAGTCACTTTCAGAACATTTTCCCTTCTACAGCAGCTGCATTGAAACTGATACTTAACCAGCCATTATTAGCAACTATGTGCAGCAAGTGCTGAGTAGCACCAGTGGGTCTAGCACTACAGTTCTGAACGGCTTTTCTGTGCAGAATCTGTGTGTGCATCAGCATCAGGAAAGGCAACTTTAAGTTGATATCACAATTTCTGATTAAAATTGTGCTTCCTATGTTCTGATCTTTGTAGTAATGTATCACTGAAGTTATGTAAAAGGCCTGCTTGTTACACCTAGTCAAAATGTTTGAATTTTTTCACAGTTGATAGTTTTCATTAATAACTTGTTTTCTTGAATGAAGTCAGGGTTTGGGGGTTTCTTTCCAAAATGTGGTCAGTTTTGGTGCTCTTGGTACTGCATGCTGCTGCTTCTGTCCTGATTACCTGCAGCTTTCCAGTGATTTCTTTACTGTTTGCACAATTCTGTAGGAGAATTACCTTATTAATAAGGCAGTTAAATTTTCTTCTGTGTGTGTATATATAGTACTGAGCACATAGTTGGTATGGCAATGCAGCTGTGATTTTTCAGAATGCATTCTTGCCACCTACAATGGCAGGAGAAGGGGAAGGATTTAGCAAACAGCTTTTTTTTAGAGAACCATATAATTTATTTAAACTGAAGAGAAATATTTTCAGCATTGAGCTCATCTGTAATCATGGTTTTGGCATCAGTTTAATTAATCAAGGAATATTTTTCATATGGATTTAAATAGACTGCATGATAATCTTATCATCTAGAATCTTGTTAAAAATGTTTTAGCTTTAAGGGTTTATATCTTATTGGTGTATAATTGATAGTATTGCTAAATAAATGTCTGAATTGTTTGTATTTCCTGCCTCTTCCCTTTGTCAGTGGCAACCATGCCTCAGTACTGTATATTAGATTTAAAACCTGTGTGAGATCCAGTTCTGCTCCACTTGCAGCCTCATTTTGCATCCAAATTGCTCTTCTTCAGTGACAGTTGAGATTGTTCAGAACTGTACAAGATTGTCTCCACTGTAGCACAACAACGTAAAGCTGAAAACTATGCATAAAGAGGATTTATCTTTCACTTACATAGAACCCACAAATTAAATTGTGTGTTAAATATATTTGCATTTGTCAAGATGAGAATCCTGCATTTAAAAGAAACGTCCTGATGTGTCCTCTCTGACAGAAATCTTGTGTTTTGGTGCCTGACTAATCTCTGCCTTGCTGATGCTATTGAATGAGCTTTGTATGTGAAAGCTCTACTAATCCTTGTACTTACTCTTTGAATGTTTGCTACAGGAAGCGAGCAGCTGCAAAGCATCTAATAGAGCGCTACTACCACCAGTTAACCGAGGGCTGTGGAAATGAAGCCTGCACGAATGAATTTTGTGCTTCCTGTCCAACTTTTCTCCGTATGGATAACAATGCAGCAGCCATTAAGGCCCTCGAGCTTTATAAGATTAATGCAAAACTCTGTGATCCTCATCCCTCCAAGAAAGGAACGAGCTCAGCTTACCTAGAAAACAATTCCAAAGGTGCCCATAACAATTCCTGCACTGACAGAAAAATGAACAAGAGGGAAATGCAAGGCCCAAGAGATGACTTTAAAGGTAAGATGTTTAGAATTTTCCTAAAATACATTTCATGTGCAAGAGAACAAGCCAACAGAATTCACTGTTTACTTTAGTAAAATACAATATTGAGCGATTGAGTATTTTACTATGGATTCTGAAAAAAGACTGGATTAATGCTGAACACTGATTCCAGATGTGGATCTTTATGACATCTCTGTTAAAATCAATGTGCATTTGTTGTCCTGTGAGAACAGTGATTTTGCAGATATGGAAAGGCATTTTTAGGTGTCGTTGTACCACTTCTAGTTTTGCTAGTTTCCTAACTCTTCTGCAGTTAATGGATTATAAAAGTTATACTTTAACTAATTCCAGATTCTATGTCAAGAAACTGAACAGATGAAGAAAATGATGCAGTGGATGATAGGCAATACATTTACTAAGCTAAAAAATGTTTAAGCAGAGTTATTTCTAAGTCAGTGTACAAAAATGAAATAATGTTCTGTGTATCTTTTCTAATTATTCAGCTTTCCAATTTCTTTAGTAAGTACATACTGCTAGAATATTGTTGATTCTGCAAACAGAATCAGGCCAAATGTAATTAAAGCCATTAACCTTTGAGCAGATATTTTTTAAGTATTGTGGCAATAAGTGGTATAAACACAGAAGTTCAGATTCATTATTGTCAGCTAAAGAAGGTGGAATTGTTTATAGCAAAGAATTAAAAAAGCCATACAGAATCTGTAGTAAAATATAGTACCGCGTTACAAAGGACCTGGGATGTTCCAGTCAATAGCAGCATCAGTTTGTTCTTTATCTGATGCAAGGATAAATTTGTCCCCAAATTATTTATGATCTGAATAAGCAGAGAGGCAGACAGTAGAGAGGGGAAAGGGGGGGGCAATATAGTATTAGATGGGCAAGAGGGACGTTAGGTCTGTGTTGTGATCTATCTATTGACTGTGTGTATTTTTAATGGAGCTGTGCATATACAGAATTTTCTTCATTTTCTCTAACCATCCCCTCTCCCAAAGGCAGATACCTAAGAGTCTTCTCAGCCTACCTCCAGAGACAGTCTGTTGGCTACAGCAGTCACTCAGTATCACAAGTATTGACCTTTTTTTGTAGTTTTATAAACAAGAGTATTAATGCTCTCTGAGACTTAGTTACCTTCGGAATTGGATGATGTCTAAGGAATCTAGTGCTCTGATACTGTTAAGGTCCATCTGCTGCAACAGTTACTTGGAAAGCTATCTTAAGCTTGGCTTAAGAAAGCCAAGGAAAATTATGTGTAACTTGTTTTTGTGCTTAACATAGAATTTAAAGTCCTAAATAAATTGAAAGAAATACCTTTCAGAAATAATTATTTAAATTACTTTTCCGCAGTGCTAAGCCCTTGGACTGTTACCTTTGGGGAAAAAGATATGTGGAGGCCATTGTCAGCATCTCAGTAATAGCTTAGATGGCAGTCTGATTTCTTTATTTCCTTCTTTTCACGAATATATTAAAAGCATAGGTTGCAATTGTAGTCAGAGAGAGAGAAAGCACTGTTTAAAAATCTGTTAAAACTACCTGGGAAGCTATTTTTAATTTTCATCACCAAAATGTTAAATTGGAAACAGAGAAGTCAGTGGGATAGGCAGCAAGCACACAAACATAACAGAGCTTCCATAAGAAATAAAGAAAATATAATTAATAAATTTGCTAATTAGAGAGTGTGTTGTGGACAATATTTAGGTCACAGGCAGTCTTTTTCACAGTCAAGGATCACAGCTAAAGCTTGACTTCATGTACAGATTTGTCATGGAGTGTTACTGAGAGCAAGGTCTGAGAGGAGTTGCATTTACTTCACTGGATTGCTTATTTGAAATAGAAGAGGTGAGAGGAGAAGGTATGTAAAAGCTCACAGGTTCAGACACGAGTCAGCTAAAATTGGCTTGTTTTAGAAGAAAGCTTCACTTACATTTGTTTTCCTCCAGCTGTTCTTACTACTGCAAAGTACAAATGGGGCAGACCCTTATGGCAGCTCGTTTACAGGGTGGTACAGGATATGACTTAGAACTGCTGTGAAACTGCTGATGGTAATAGTAAATATTTTAACTGGAAATAGCACATGGTTAGTTCCTGAAATAGTAAAACCTTTAAAAGAATGACTGAGGATTCTTTTTGTAAGTATGGAAGTCTGAAATATGTTATATTGTTAAATTATCAAATTCTCTTGATAATTCTTATGCTGTGAATAACCTCTGTGGTCCAGAGTCAGTGAACTTGAGACTGTGGTCCTCATTTTGAGGAGCCATGTCACAGAACAGCATCTGTATCAGCATTTAAATTTCTTCTAGACAAGTTTTGTTCCTGAGCATGCACTGCAGCAGATAAAAATATGAGATGTTGCACTAAGCTTGAATTTTCGTAATGTTTTTGGTATGACTGGTTTTTTAACAGGACAGATTTTAGTTTGAGCTTTTTCATTGTCTTCGTATTGGTTGGAAGTCAATCTAGGTAGCATGACATAAGCTTAGCCTTTCATGTGTTATATGTGCTTTAAGAGTTATATGTGGGGTTCTGGAAGTCAATAGGTTGTCTGTCTTTGCATTCACTAGTTTGAATTTTTAATTTAATGACTGACTGGAATGAATATTAGTGTAGGTAATCACATATCAAAATGCTTTTACATATAACATCTTTATTTAAAATGTCTTTATTAAAATGATAGACTTCCTTTTTTCTGCAGAGAGTGGTTAGTTGTTCTAGCATGGCCAGTTCTGAAATGTGTGTTTTCTAGATTTCTAGAGATGCTATTAAACAGATTCAGTTTTAGTTCTAAATTATGTGTCAGTTCAGAAGACTCTGCTTAAACTAGAATATCTTTACAGGGTCTGATCACGTGGTAATCCTCCTCCAAATCGTCACCTAATATGAAGTCGTCTGTGGGTTCTGTTTTGCGAAGTAACATAGAAAGCTATAAATACTGTTTTCTCCTTTTCTAAAGAGAAAGGGAGATTTCAAATAACAAATGAACACCCCAAATGACTTATTTTGTATCAGGAGTTTGGGGAGAGGGAGCAGATGGTGTTTGTAAACCAGTTTGTTCATCTGAATAGCATGTTGATGAGTATACCCAAGTTGTTTGTCTCACTGAGGCCTAATACACAAAAAAATAGCCCATATGTCTCACTGTGTCTGTAATTTAGAAGGCAGCATAAATTGCTGAGCATACATTGTGTTTTTCGGAGGATTTTCAGGCGTCAGTTTAGTATAAAAACAGTTGGAGAAAGCAGTAAAAATAGAAATAAGAAATCTTATATTCCCATTATCCTATAACAAAGTAAATTATTGAATCTTTTCTTCGGGATCTGATTTAGAGTAAGAAAGAATGTGTCAAGTCCATAGCCATGTGCTGTGTTTGGAAAAAGAGGTTGATACAGTCTAGTTTGTTTCTTGTGATGATATATACATTAACTGTGCAGATTTACTAGAACGCTGTATTGTTGTGCTCCTATTCTTTTAAGTTTTTTAAGTTTAAACCTCTAACTGATTGCTCTTGTTTAGACAACACAGTACTGTTAACTACCAAATGTAGTTAATTGGCCAAAAAACAGTTTCACCATAGTGCACATTGTGATTGACACCCATGAATAAAAGATTTTACAAAATCAGTGAATGAAATCGTAATTCTTCATGCTAATCAAATTATAAAGTATCCGTCTTGAATTTATCCAACACTGACACTGTTGGATAACAGTGACACTGACACTGTTTTTCTGGTGTTAATGATGATATGACACATCTTTTGAGAAGAGCAAATTAGAAGTATTTTATCTTTTAAATTTTATCTTAATAAAATTAATAACTTTATCTTTTTATAGATGTGACTTTTCTAACAGAAGACAAGATATATGAAATTCTTGAACTATGTCGAGAAAAAGAGGATTATTCCCCTTTAATCCGAGTGATTGGGAGAGTGTTTTCTAGTGCTGAAGCACTGGTACAGAGTTTCCGAAAAGCCAAGCAGCACACCAAGGAGGAGCTCAAGTCCCTTCAAGGAAAGGATGAAGACAAAGATGAAGATGAAAAGGAAAAAGCTGCCTGTTCGGCTGCTGCTATGGAAGAAGATTCCGGCGCATCGTCGTCTTCATCATCAAGAATAGGTGATAACACACAGGGAGATAATAACCTCCAAAAACTAGGCCCAGATGAAGTGTCTGTAGATATTGAAGCAGTCAGACGGGTCTATGATAGGTTACTTTCTAATGAAAAAATAGAAACTGCCTTTTTAAATGCACTTGTGTATTTGTCACCTAATGTGGAATGTGACTTGACTTACCATAATGTGTACTCTCGGGATCCTAACTATCTGAATTTGTTTATTATCGTTATGGAGAATGGCAATCTTCATAGCCCAGAATATCTGGAAATGGCTCTACCGTTGTTTTGCAAAGCAATGAGCAAACTACCCCTTGCAGCTCAAGCAAAACTAGTCAGATTGTGGTCTAAGTACAGGGCAGACCAAATTCGGAGAATGATGGAAACATTTCAGCAGCTTATTACTTACAAAGTCATAAGCAACGAGTTCAATAGTCGTAACCTAGTCAATGATGATGATGCTGTTGTTGCTGCTTCAAAGTGCTTGAAAATGGTTTACTATGCAAATGTAGTAGGAGGGGATGTGGATACAGATCATAACGAAGAGGAAGATGAGGAACCCATCCCAGAATCAAGTGAACTAACTCTTCAAGAGCTGTTGGGTGAGGAAAGAAGAAATAAAAAAGGTCCTCGAGTGGACCCACTGGAAACTGAACTTGGTGTTAAAACTATAGATTGCAGAAAACCACTTATCCCTTTTGAAGAATTTATTAATGAACCACTGAATGATGTTCTGGAAATGGACAAAGACTACACTTTCTTCAAAGTAGAAACAGAAAATAAATTCTCATTTATGACCTGTCCCTTCATATTGAATGCTGTTACCAAGAATCTGGGATTGTATTATGACAATAGAATCCGGATGTACAGTGAAAGACGCATAACTGTGCTCTACAGCTTAGTGCAAGGACAGCAGCTCAACCCATATTTGCGACTTAAAGTGAGACGTGATCACATCATCGATGATGCGCTTGTCCGGGTAAGTCATGCAGCAACACGGAACTTAAGTTCGTTGGTTCTGACTAGTGCAAACTACATGGGCTTTGAGTAATTGCAAAGCACTTTGTGTGAGTGCATACGTACTGATTTCCTGTAAGAGAATCTCAAATACCTTTACCACATTGTTTGAATTCAAAGTGTGATACTGAAGATCCGTATGTTCAGCAGAACTACCAGTCAGAGTGATTGCAGACTTAGATGTTTTGAAGTGTCGATTAGTTCTTATTCATCATTGTCAGATTCTGCTCTGTTATAGCTCTCAGAGGTGAGAGTGACCAAATTCTGTTTCAGTACAACTTCTTTGTCCTCTGTACTGTCCTGGGTCATCTTTTGGTATAATAACGTTTTTCAGATGGAAGTTGGAATTGTGTACATTCTTGTGAACTTCTAGAAATAAAGCATTTTCACAATTTGGTTGCAAATACTCATACGACTGAAAAAGACAGACAATTGAGAAATATACTGTTTTAAGGTTACACCCTACTGTCTACCAGTTTTTTAATTTAAGCATACTCTCTGTAATTTCAATACCTATCAGTCACAGTTGTATCCAGTTACATTTGTCACATTGGTGTAATGGGAGTTTTTCCTTTACTGTTCAGCTGAGGGTTATGTAAATACTGGAAAAAAGGGAGGGACAGTACTATCTATAAAGGAGGGGATGGGCTAAAAGAGCATAAGAGCTGGTTTCAGGGTTATGTTCTTTTTAATGTCAGTTCCAGCAGAGGGAAAGCGGACTTCCCTTTTCATAATGATAATAGAAGGGAAAATCCATATATATGGGAAAAGGCGTTCTTCCACACATAGCTTGTTGTGGAAGGAAGTTGAAGTCTTTGAGGAAAAAAAGAAAAGAGCATTTAGTGTTTCTTAAAAAGCTCACAAGCAGCATCAAATTTCTGCAGCAGCAATATTGCAGTTGGGCCACAGCAGTCACTGCTGTGCACTTTCTTGGTCTGTAGGAAATTGGGGAAATTTAAATCGGAGTCAGCTCAAACACACTGATTTAAATTGTGATGCACTTGCAGCAGCCCTTGCACAGCCTAGCAGTCTGAGTTACGTGCCTGGGCAGTTGCCATGGATCCTCTTATGCCTGTTTAAGCTGTCAGAACATGCTAAATTATGATGACCTGACTCTGTCAAACCCCTGAGGAAAATATGAATTTTAAATTGTTTATTCTGGGACAGAAAATAAAGGGAAAAGATAAAATTGTTATAAATTCAAGAAGTCTAAACTGTAGTGGTAGTCACCCAGACCAAGTACAGCCCAGGCATTTCTAAGAAGTGGAAAACAGATTATATTCAGTAAAATGGAGATAAACGCAGACTTGCCATCCTGGCTGGAGGAAGGGCTATATGTGGTTTCAAACAGATGCTACAAGCTAGCTGTTGTGGGAGGTTGTGGAATGGAGGAAAATTGTATCCATTAATGTATATAGTGGGTAAAGCCTCCACCTTTGAACTATTGATATGTCTTAACTGATGATACAAAGTATCTGTTCTCAAGGCGATGTTAAATATTCCGCAGGAAGTGCTAGGAGTTAAGAACTGAGTGAATGGAACAATACAATGTAGCTGTTGGCCAGAGTGTGTTTATGTCTCTTTCCTTTGTTACTTCTCGTTTTAATATTAAGAAGAATGCAACAGCAATTTGGAGAGCTCAGGGTCTCTTCAGAGAAGTTGTATAGTCTTCCTAAGGGTAAATAAGATGATGGTGAGGAAATAAAAGAGGGACTAGAGAAGTTGAATGGGAAATCTGATTTTCTCAACTTGGCAGCGCCTAGTCTTATTATCGGGAATCAGGCTTAACATAAGCAACGCAATGTATGTTTTCCACACTGTATACCTTAAAATGGTTGGATGTCTTTACCCAGAACTTGTAACTCTTCATGAAAGAAAAATCCATCAAAAGCTAATGGACATAATAGGCATTTTGACATGACCCACACACAAACCTCAGAAAGTCCCTAAGGTGCAAGTGTGTTGGTAGCTGGGAAAGTATTTTAGGGAAGATACTGTTCCACACTGTTGTCCTGCAGTTCTTTCAGTGAGTGCCTGATCTGTTCAAGAATTGCATGCTGTTGTTACAGGTACTGTCTGCAACTGGTTGAGAAGTGATTTTTAGTAATTTTCAGTTTATTTCTGCTTTCTAATTGGTATGAAATAAGTTTGGAGGGAGGAAGTTCTTTAGTCTTACATCCTAAGCCTTAAAAGCAGCTGGCTCTATCTCTGATGATAGTCAAAAATGGGTACTGAGTGCTTCTGTAGCAGCACTGACAGCATCAAACCTAGGGGAAAGGCACATTATATGAGTTTGCATCAGAGATGGCTGCAGTTTTGGGTGTGCAATACTGAACTTCAGAAGGGTCTCACTGAAAACTGTCAGAAAGATCTTGCCAAGGTAATAGTCTCCAGTAGTGAAAGCAGACTCTTGGGTCTGTTCGCTGACAAAATATTTCTAAACGTGATTAAATTACAGGTAATTAATTATGATTACCAACATTTTTATCCTCAAGTTTTGTATTTTTTGAACTTCAGGGTTTGAATATTTACAGATTTGTTTGACTTGTAAGTAGGTACTTATTAATGTCACTAGACTTGTGTCTTTACAGAACAGTCAGTGCATAGTTTTTGAGTATATATGGAATAACTGATAACTTCCTGGTAAAATAATTTTCAGGAATATTGACTAAAATGGGGTTGAGATGGTCTTATTCATAGTGTCCTTATTGATGCTGGATATTTTTCAAATAAATATATCCATCAGCCTTTATAATTTCTTGCAAATGGACTGCATACTGGCCTTTTTCTGCTAATTAATTTAACTAAGTAAATTACTACTAAGCAGATTTTCTCCTATCAATACTTAATATTTAAGCTTTTATAATTCAGTATGTATATCTTCTTGCTCTTTGGATTTCATTAAATCAAATGTGAGTACTTCTAAGTGATTTTTTTCTGTGACTATTATTGTTGGATTTTTTTCTGTTAATAAGAATTTGAAGCAATAACTCATTTGAAGTTGCATATTAAGAGAATCTTAATTCACCCTGGAACACATACATCAAAGGAAAAATTTTATTTACGGGTTCATTGTTCAACTTCTTTGCGTGTATGAAACTTGCCTCAGAAACTTACTTTTTTTTGTTGGAAATTATATAAAGAAACAACATGCTTTTTTGTATTATATACTTACTGTATACTTGTATGTATGTTAGTCTGAAAAGTCACCTGCGGACAGGGGTGGAATATTGGAATTTGTAAGCCGCAAGTCCCCACTTTTTTTAAGACACCCTTACATTAGGGAGCTGGTAGCTCAGTTTGCAATTCTTGAAAGCAGTTAACATGCGTTTTTCTCTCTGACAGGTTCAACAGGTTAGCTGTACTCCTGCTGAGTCATGTTACGTACATGTGGTAGTAATGAATGGAAATAGATCCTTAAATACCCTCTTCTGCCTTTTCATCCCCCAACAGCTAGTGCTTTCATCCACTTCCTCTGAGTTTATTCCTCCTGCCCCACACCCCATGGCCCAGTTTATATGTGGGTTTATTCAGGTAGCAGGAATTTAAAGGGTATGAATTATGACACACAAGTTCTGCAGGTGAAAACGTGGGGGACTCTTTCAGCAGAGTCTGACTTCTACTGGCTTGAAAATTAGAAACTCACTTTAAAAAGTCACACATGGAACGCAGACAGCTAGCAGGCAGCAAGCATCTCCTGCTGGTAAATGACTCTGCTGAATGTATTGATGAGCAAAAACTCTCATGTGACAACTGAAACCAGTAGGCAGATTCTCTGGTAAATTAGCAACAAAGTACTTTAGGAGCTTTGATGTTCTTTTAGACTGTCGATGTTTCTGTGTCCAGGTGAAAATGTCAGCACTAGTATGTCTTGGCTGGATGTAAAATATGTGTGACTGCTGACGTGTGCAAGCTCTGAATGCATGAACTGTGAAGCTCAGCTGGAGAGAATGCCTCTTGTCACTGTAACTATGGCTTCATGTGCCATTTTTTAGAAAAAGTTGTTGGCTGACTTATGTCATGATGTGTCACCGGAAATTTCAAACTTTAATTAGCTGTATTCCTGTCATTTTTGCCATCTAGTGTGGAAGTATTCCTGCCACTGCCTCAAAGAGAACTTTTATGTTACATGACTAGAACTTGAGGTGGTTTGTTGTTTTTAACTGAATAGAGATTTTTCAGTTACTATCAATTTTAAGCAGGTAGCCAAGCTCTGGTGTTATTAAGCTTTTAAATGTTGTCATATTTCTGTCGTTCAGTAAAGATTCCTGTCTTTCAGGAAGACACGTTGTTGTTCTGAAAGCAAAGTAAAATCACATGATCTCTAAATTTGTGGTACAGCCATGTTTCAAAAAGCAAAATATAGGTGTTCTTTATGACATGGTCTCTCAACTGTCAGCTTTTCAATTTATAGATGCTCAGTTTTTGATGCTGCTGCTTTAGATGTGCTACACACATGCCTTTTAGGAAGTCCCCCAAAATGTAATGATGATTTCAATGACCTGGCCAGTCAAATCATCATGAAAACATAACTTCTGTAACTTCAGTAATTCACACACATAGATTGTGTTTATCCAGCAGCATCTGTGTTGACAAGATTGAGATACCTCTGATTATTAACAACAGCAACAAAAAAAGGCAAAACAAAAAACCCAAGAACCAAACAACTATAACTGAAATTCACAATTCCTTGCTGTAGAAACACTGCTGCAGTTCTGCTAAAATCCAGTGCTTCTCTACTGCCGTGTCTAATTGCAGAATTCAGTTTTTCTTGTGAAGCGTCAGTGTTGACACAGATGTTTGAAGGAGCAGCTAAACCCACAACTTTCAGTTGAGCAGCTTAGCAACACTGTCCTGCTTATAGAATCTACTTCAAGGAGCATCAGGCTTTGCTCAAAATACTGGCTTTTGGGTAATCCTTTATCTGACTCCCTTGCACACATGCAGCACACGTCGCATCTGCCAGCCAGTGTTGCTCAACTAAGAGTGTTTCCTTCCCCTTTTTTTATAATGCTGTTTTCCTCAGCAAAAAAAAAATCACTCTAATATTTCTTTAATTGCTCTGTATGTATAAATATGAACCCTTTCCTTAGTATAAGTGCATTTTCATGACACAAGGGAGTCTTCACACTATGTCAAAGGATTGCTGTCCCAAAAGAAATGCAGAGGCAACACTTGCTTTCTCGGAACTGATCAAAATTCATAAAACTTGCAATTTATTAAGTATCTGGTGGTACGTAGTACAAAGCCAACAGGGAAGAAAAAACCCAAGGCTTTATTAGTGCCAATTTTAAGTGGAAGGAATCCAGACAGGAAAATTTCTGTCTCTCCAGCTTCAACATATAACCTATATTTATGTTTCTAAAATAAATGCTAGTTCTCTGCTTTTAAAAAATTGCAGTTGTACTTGGATCATGGCTTAAGCTCCACTGTTGTCCTAGTCAAGGAAAAAAAATATTTTTACACATCTGTAAGATGCATAATTTTAAGATTTACATAGAAGGCAAGGTACTAAACTGCATTGTTATGAAATGCATGGGATGAGAACATCAGTGTCAGGGAACTGCAACATGCTTTTGCTGCAGAAGTATTGTTGATAAAATTCACTGTATTTTAAAGAATAAATGTTATTTGGTCTCCTTAAGGGGAAAAATAGTTAACTGCAAATGATATGCAATAGAATACCAAATGTGTTAAGTAGTACATAACCAAGTTTTTCAGAAAATCTGGCAGTTTACCTGGTTGAGATGTAGACTAATCTCATTTGCTCTCATTATTGGGGTCTTCATGGCTTCCCTTCATGTTTTTTTAACTGAGTTGTGTATGCTATGAAGTTACACTAACTCTCTTTCTGAGGCTAGTTTTCAGTACCAGGTAGTGCTATTTTTAATTCACATACTCCTTTTGCATGAGCTGGTTCAAAGTCTTCAGACCTATTATGGTAACCACCCTGGCTCTGTCACCCTTTCACCCCTGCTGTGCTCCTTGGAACATGGATGGCTGACTAGGCAGTTATCAGGAGAAAATGTGTCTTGCTGGTGGTGTAATTTTATGAGTTAATGATGTCATTGCTACCTTTACATTCTCTGTTCTGTTCCTCGTTTACTTTACACTTCTGTAGTAAAATACTGGGCTGTAAATAGCGTGTTGACATCTGTGTGTGGATAAGGTAGGGTAGCAAAATAAAAAGAAATGGTTCAACATGTTAAGGACACCTGGTAAGTACAATTTGTGTTACCCCAATTCAGAGGCAAATCTCACCAGTAATGTGGTCTTGGCAGAGAAGTGTACAGGTGTATTTGTGCCTTAATTTGCTGCTGTTGAGCTTTCTTTGCCACATAGGTATGTTTAGTGTAATTGTACTGCATAACTTTAACCAGAATGTTTATGCTTTTAAGCAGCATATTCCTTATCAGCTGCAAAATATTCTTACTTTTGATTTACTGAAAGGATGCTCTTTTATTGTAAGAAAGTGAAAGACCTGGTAATGTGCACTCACAGCCCCTGCACCCTGGGCTGCATCAAAAGCATGATGGCCAGCAGGTCAAGGGATGTGATTGCCCTCTTCTCTACCCCTCTGAGTGCATCCAGCTCTGGGCCCTCAGCATAAGAAGGACATGGGCCTGTTGGAGCAAGTCCAGAGGAGGGACACAAAACTTATCAGAGTACTGAAGCACCTCACCTCATGGGCTGAGAGTTGTGTTTGTTCAGCCTGGAGAAGAGAAGGCTCTAAGGAGACCTTATAGCACCTTCCAGTACCTAAAGGGGGCTGACAAGAGCTGGAGAGGAACTTTTTACTAAGGGCACGTGGTGATAGGACAAGGGGAAATGGCTTCAAACAACTGGAGGATAGATACAGACTAGATACTCAGAAGAAATTCTTTACTCTGAGAGTGGTGAGGCACTGGAACAGGTGGCATAGAGAAGTTGTGGATGCCCCTTCCCTAGACTGTTCAAGACCGTGCTAGATGGGACCTTGAGCAAGGTTGGTTTACTGGAAGATGTCCCAGCTTATGGCAGGGAAGTTGGAACTAGACGGTCTTTCAATTTCCTTTCAGTCCAAACCATTTTGTGATTCTATGACCTGTAATGGCCTGTTATAGACTTGAAACTCTCATGAAATGTTAGAACTTGTACTTATCTGAATTTTCACCTTCATAGAAGCAATGCGGTAGATCTGTTTAAAGGCGCTGAAGGAATAAGAGCAAGAGATTTTTGAGACGTCCTCATTAGTATCCAGGAGAGGGGATCAATTTGACTGTAATATTAGTGTCTTTTTTATTTCTGGGCATTTTTTGTCCCCAGCTCTTTCTTTGAGAGATGCAACTGCTATTCAGAAGCTTGTTTTCTGTCTTCTGCTCTGAAAACATATCTGTAATCCCTTCAGAAAACCATTTGTTGTCAAACATGGATCATATTGCAGACTCTTTTCATTGTAAGATGAATTTAATTATCCCAATAATACGTCTTGGTTTTGTCCTGTTTTCCGTGGATTGTGTGCAACACAATGATGACTTATATAGAAGGCTAACAGACTGTGAGCCCTAATGGGCTAACACCTCAGGTCTGTGGAAAGTTTCTTGCTCTGTTAATCCCCAGATTCTAAAACATTGTAGAGTAATTTAGTGTTACTGTTATTTTTCTGTATTGTTTTACTGTTGTGATTTATGCTTGCTTTCTTCTTAAAATTGGAAGGTAGTTTTGGCTAAACTCTTCTAGTAAACAGATTTCCTAATGAAATATTTCTATCTGTTCACTCAATAGCTGGAGATGATTGCCATGGAAAATCCTGCAGACTTGAAGAAGCAATTGTATGTTGAATTTGAAGGAGAACAAGGAGTAGATGAAGGAGGTGTTTCCAAAGAATTTTTTCAGCTGGTTGTGGAAGAAATCTTCAATCCAGATATTGGTATGTGTTCTAATCATTTAGTAATTTAACAGTTTGTTCTCATAAAAGGTTGGCCTGGATGATCTTTGCAGGTCTCTTGCAGTCTGGTTTGTTCTGTGTTTGTGCATTGCCTTTTCTGTGTCTGCTGCTGCTTCTCTCTGAAGCTCTTCAGATTCACTAGTGATCGTGAGAGTATTTGACACACATTGAGGCTCTTTGTCATCATCAGTCATCCTCCTAAGGAGGCGTGATGAAAGGAGTAACTGTGTAGTTAGTGAGAGCTGTCGTTGCTTGTTTAGATACAGATCAGTAGTGCAGGGTTCCTTTGTTTGTTCTCTCACCTTTCTCCTCACTTTGCTTTGTGATTAGCTTCTAGAATTAGTAATCAAACCAAAGAGGAAGAGCTTCTGCAATAAAACAAGAGTAGGACTATGGTGAGTTTCTGAGTTATTTCATCCCCTTCCTTCAGCTTAATAAATCTGGTAATCTCAGTTCTACAGATCCAAAGTGTGGCAGTAACATCAAATTTGATTGTAGTTAGTTAAGAATCAAGAGTAATTTGGAGCCAAAATTTTACAGTTGCATTTTAGCAGTCGTATTTCCATCTTACCCTTTTTCCCGTTGCTTCCTGCGTCTCTTTTATGCCTCTATCTTTATATATGCAAGGACATGCTGCTTTTAGTATGCAGTTTGTCTGCTACTCTGAAAATATTAAAATGTTATAAAATTATATGAATACTTTGTGTTAGAATAGAAATGAGACCTGCCAGGTTACCGCACTAATTTCATATTTTCTGTGAAATATGATGTCACATTGTACTTTCTGTAATGGTTTCCTGTAAAGAAGCTCCAAAGCCATTAGTTAATTTGGATTTACTGGTCAGTTTTAAGAAAGAAAGCTGCTGTTCTTGGGTTTTTAGCATAGAAAATTGATGAAAATACACAGAAATCCATTTTGACTGGGTTAAAGAGGAAGTGCCTGGAATCAGTAACAGAATATGAACCTTGGCACTTGCCCTTCACCATATGCAAGCCAGATCTTACAAGTGGTGCAGAACTGTAGACAAGCCTCACTCACTCTAAACACTGCTTTTACCTTGGAGAGATTTGGAATCATTTGAATTAGCAAACTTAACTTGGAATAAATTAAAGTATGGCAAAATAAGGAAGTCTTAGTACTTTGACTGATGAAGTTGTATTTCCGGTGCGAAATACATTTTTAACCTGAATTTATCTAAACAGAGGTTGTGTGGGTACCTATATTGAAATGTTTTTTGGAGTGCTAAAGTCTGCTTCAGCTAAGATCCAGCCAGTGAGTATATACTCACTGTGCTTACAGATTAGGTGCGCATGCATGTTTTAAATTTTACTTCTGTATTCAAAATTAAAGTATATACACTTCTTGTATTCATAGTAACTAGGGGGTGGCGGAAGGACATTCATTGATTTTTGGCATAAATGTGTAAAAGCAGAATATGTAGCTTGCATTCACAGTCATCTCTTCTTTGGCATATATTAATATGCATTGCAGCATAACAGTTTATGTATGTACCATATATACCAAGTATAGCTTTTGTTGACTTGTAAACACTTATTTGCCAGAGAAAACAAGGGCGATCCTTTAAATGGAATTTAAAATTTCTGTCCTCTAATAGGTATGTATGCAGTGATGTATATTTTTTTAATAGTTTCTTTGACTTTTCAAGTGTTTCCATGCCTTAAAGTTTTACTCAGAGGAGGCAGTAACTCAGAAAAAAGATTGGACTTACAAGCAAAGTCACTGTGGAAAAAGAGAAGAAGTGATAACTTCATATAATATCCCTAGCAACACTATACAGTTGTTTTCCCCTTATTGCAGATTCCAGTTTCTTCTGGTATTTCATTATGATTTTAATGTACTGTAGTATTGATTTTGGTCAGGAAATAAAATATTTTATTTCACATTAAAAGTGTTTCCAGATGTGGATCTGAGTGAACTGTTGATCCTTCATTATTAGACATTTCTTTGTTTTGACAGTTTAACTCATCATCTTCCAGAAAGTACAAGTCATATTTCTTTTATGTACCAGTAATCCAGAAGTTACTTCAGTCAGAAGTAATAGTTCAGAAAATGGAATACAGGTTTCTGTATAATGTTTCTCCAATTATGCCTGAGTTGCTCATCCTTTTCTGATTTTCCACATGCCTTATCTGATGTGTCAGTGTGTTATTTGTGTGTTCCCTGAATAGCTGACCCTGTTGTAGGACCTTACTGAGATAAAAAAATCAATTTGGAGAAATAGCCAGAGTCTCTGAATTAACTTGCAGTTCATTTCCTTACATTGAATGAGAAGTCAGTCTTGGCTGAAGGTGGCATTTTCAGCCTTTAAGAGTAATTTTGTGGCTCTGTCCATGTGGCTTTAGTAATCAATTTGTACATCTGCATGGGTTGTAAATAAGCATATCTTTTAAGAGTTGACAAGATAAATCCTTGTGGCAAATGTAGTTGATATTCTTGACCATGTGGATCTGACCTGTGGTTAGGAATAAGGAGCCTGGGGAACTTTTGGTTAGGTTCTGCTTGGAGATCTTGAGACTTAGCTGTACAAGCAACAGGTCACTGGGACCATACTTTACCAAGTATACTCCACTTAAATCTTTGGGGTTTGCATTTATCTTGTTTCAGTATTGTAGTCAGGTAAGCAATGGATTTTATTGAGGGATTCATTTAAAGAATTTACAGCCTGTACACCAGCTCTGGTTTCATTAAGTGCTATCTTGTGTCTTTATACAGCCAAAAGGGTAAGGGACTCTTTGCCCATGTCTTGTCTGCATTGTCATATCCTCTCCCTGCAGCTTCTGGCATGTGCCAGTTCAGCTTTTTGTTGAAGTCTTCAGTGCTCAGCTTGTGCACTGAGCAGGAATTGATCACCTGAAATAGTGAGCTGAATGAAGAGGAAACAAAGCAAAATGGCTCCCTTTTGACAGTAACAAGCTGTTAAAATTGCAGTCCTTCTTGTGAAACAGTCCCATGGTCCATTTTCTCCTCAAGTTAAGATTTATGTGATAGCTGCAGAAACAATGGTCCTTGAAACAAGCAAACAAATCTAACATCTGGCATCTAACTCTGAAATCATGTGTGCTCCATCATCATAGTTTGTAATTCAGTCACAGGGCTGCATCTAGTTTTGATCCTTTGCTGGAACTGGCCTGAAAAAGCCTTTGAGGAAAGCCTGTCACTTTTTAGTAACTGGAGTCCTTCAGGATTGTTTCATGCACATGGTTTTTGTTTGTGTTCTTTTCTTGCACTGTTGTATTTGTCAAGAGTTACGGTCGATGTTGACAATGTGCTGCTGGTTCCTCAGAAATGGCAGGGGATGAAAGCTTGTGTAGGTACAGCTTCAGTGGGTGTTGCAGATGTATCACAGCTCTCTTGTATACTTTTAGTGGTAATGTGTTTTGAGCAGCTCCAATTACTCTTAGGTAAGTACCTTCTCTTTGCCATTAAATTCAGTATAATGCAAAGGGGTTTATAGTGGTAAGTTTTATGTGTCATTTGTATTGAATTGTAACCAAAATTGTTCAACTTCTTTTTGTTGTTGTTTTTTGTTTTGTTTTTAACAGGTATGTTCACGTATGATGAATCTACAAAACTGTTCTGGTTTAATCCGTCCTCTTTTGAAACTGAGGGTCAGTTTACCCTGATAGGCATAGTACTGGGTCTGGCTATTTACAACAACTGTATACTGGATGTACATTTTCCCATGGTTGTCTACAGGAAGCTAATGGGCAAAAAAGGAACTTTCCGTGATCTGGCAGACTCTCATCCTGTAAGTTTCTTATGTTCTTTGAGTTTACTAATGCATTTTCTGTGCAATAACCTAATCTAGATTTAAATTCAACTGAAGACCCCTGTCAGAACTGGAAGGGAAATAACCAGTGACTTGTGTGAAGAATCTGTATTTGTTAAATTCATAAGCAGTGAAACCTCTGGTTTGGAGGAGGCAGAATTGTAAAATCGACAAATAGGGCTCAGTATGAGTAAAGTTTGGGGTTATTTTTTTACTGCATGAATTGCTAAATATTAGTAAGCACTATTAAGCATACACAAGTATTAATGGTATCTTCCCAAAGAGACTTCTAAAATTAGGCTATAGCTGTTTGTAGAAGTATATTTCTACCAAAAAAAAAAAGGTGAAAGTAATAGTAGACATGCAAATATTGATGATCTTTCTCTTTTTTGTCCAAAGCAAAAGATAGATGAGGCAGTTAATGAATATCCCTGCAGCCTGGGAGCAGTGATCAGAGTCCATCTTGCCCCACCCCTTCCCAGCCAGTGGCTGTACAAAAGCACGGAGCTGTACATGAGCTGTAGTAGGTAGAGCATACCAGTGTGTATGCAAGATGTGCTGGCCATGCTCCACCTGCACTCAGGTCACCAGGAGCTTCCCCTCATGTTAGCTAGTGGGAGCTGTTAGCAAGCTTCATTTCATTTCAAACAGTGGGACATTCCACTTTTATAAGAAATTATGCAAAATCTTGAGCTGTTCAAAGAAGATGAGTAAAATGATACTGTTTAAAAAGGACTAGCCTTTCATTTTTTAAAATGAGGCATATGTGATCAACAAATACATTATCCGGTCTGCTTTGGATGGCTGTATACAACAGTGTGCCAGATTTGACCAGTTTCTCTGTATAATGATGTTGACAAATAGACAGTGCCCTGAGTTTCCTCTAATTTCTGTTAAAAACTCAAAATTTTTTGTGTCAGAAAAAGTGGATTTATTTCTGTGGAATAAGGCAGTCAGGGTATTTCCTAATCTTTCTTCCCAGCTCTTATGTTTCTCCTCTGACACCTACACCAACTTCTTTTAAAATAATCCTTTTTTAATTCTTTGTACTCCAACTTGACCAAAACTTTTCAGAGCTTTTCAAACCAAAATGAAATTCTCAGTAGTTGAGCGTCCCAATGTTTTTTCTAATGCTGTAGAGCATAGAGAATAGGGCATTCACCAGCCCTCACCACCAATAGTTCCAAGTCCAGTCTTTTTCAATGCAATGTATTTTCGTCCCGTGGATGAATCAAAAAGACACAGATAGTGAGAGGTTGAGGCTTACATGTAAAGTTTCAGTAATTAAAACATTGAGGGGAAATTTATTATTTCTTCTTCACTACAAAAATATAGTTGCATGCAGTTGTTGTTTTTACCTTCCCTTTTCATTCTTTAGCCCTATACCTTTGTCTCAGCTGAGTAAATGTTCCTTTTTTGCATAGCCTTTCATTTCCAAGAGAGTCTTGGGCTTTTCCTAAGGCATAGCAGGGAGGAAGGCTGGTTGCTCCCTTGATTAGAGCAAATTCTTACAGGTGATTTCAGATTCCACTTGGTAAATTCTGACCTAATTTGTGATTTATTTTTTGTTGTTCATGAATGTCTTCTTACATTAAAGACTGCCCCATCTCTGTGGCTTCAAGATTACTTCCTAGTGGTTTGGGTTTTAAGTCAAGATGTAGGAGATAAAAGCCTGCTACCTGAATTTTATCTGATATAAAAGGTAGTGTTTCCTTTGATTTTAAGACATAAATATTCCGCTTACTAGTGTAACATGCCAAAAGTCAATACCATTTCAAAAGAGTTAAAAAGAAGAGGAGGTAATTAATGGCTCTTAAGGTGCAGGTTTGACCATTGCATTTAGGAAGATTGCTGGGTACTGATAGGCTCTTTTAAGGGAGTTATTGCTCATTGCCATGTTTCTTTTCTATCCTAATATCTGCTGCTCTTTGTTTTTACAAATGCTGAGCTTTGTAAAAACATTGTCTGGACTGCTATGGGAGATTTTAGGTGACTTGTGTCATAGAATATAACAACCCTTCTTCGAGGCAGGTGATTTCATGTCTTCTGGTATCACTTGGTGAAATCTGTTGAAGCTTATTTTGGACAAACATCTATTTCTTATTCCATTAGGTTCTTTACCAGAGTTTGAGAGACTTACTAGAGTATGAAGGAAGTGTGGAAGATGATATGATGATAACGTTTCAAATATCTCACACGGATCTCTTTGGCAATCCAATGATGCATGATTTAAAGGAAAACGGTGATAAAATTCCTATTACGAATGAAAACAGAAAGGTACATTCAACTTTTTAAACAGAATCTGTAGTTCTTAGATGTACTTACTATATGTAGAGTTATGTAGTATCCTATGAAGTTTGGTCTCACTTATAATTTAAATTTAAAAGCCTTTTATAATTGCTGTAGCACTGGGTAATTGTGAGCAGAAAAGGTTTCTCTTAAAACATCAATATATGCATGCCTAGCTTCTGGGCATGGTGTTTGGCCTCTTTGAGCAATATTTGAGAGTTTTTCCTTATTGTTGCTGAATAGAAGCTGAACCCAGATAATCCATGTAGAATTATAGAATTGCATATATTTTGGGATCTTGTATTCTTTGGGAGGTACTTCAAGTGGCATGTATTGAAGCACTAAAGTTTTTTGGGATTTATTTTCTTGCAGGAATTTGTCAATCTGTATGCTGACTATATACTCAATAAATCAGTAGAAAAACAGTTCAAGGCCTTTCGGAGAGGATTCCACATGGTGACCAATGAATCTCCTTTGAAATATTTATTTAGACCAGAGGAAATTGAATTACTTATTTGTGGAAGTAGGGTAAGAATTCTGAATGTACACCAGAAAGTGGAGCTTTTTTTGATCCTAAGTATATAATTAGCAGTCATCTTTAAAAATATCATCTTCTTACAGAATTTAGATTTTCAAGCACTTGAAGAAACTACAGAATATGATGGTGGCTATACAAGAGACTCTCTTATTATTAGGTAATTTTTTCTAATTTTTTAAAGATAAAAAGCACTTTATCTGCCTCTTCATAATGAATTTAATATTGTAATGTTTAGTGTTTTTCTAGTACTGGAGATGTAAATGCCTTATGTATAACTTCACTTTTCTCAAGTATTCTCATTAGCAAAGAGGAGATGGTATAAGCATTGTTGCATCAGTATGATTCCTTAGAAAACAGGAATAATAAAATAAAGAAGGAACATCTGCAGAACACTTACCAGCCAAATTAATGTTTAAAGACAGTTAAACTGCAGTATTTGGGTAATACTCTGATTTCTGCTTCTGAATCTCATTGCTTGGTAAATCCATTCTGTTAGTTTTGGTTTATGAATGCAACTTGTAAACTTGATGTTAAGACTGATTAGAATTGCTACACTTTCAAAGCTCAATTACTTTTGAAAGTCTCATTTACACCAAAGAAAATTCGCAGTTTACTTACTTCATGGTTTCTTTCTTTATAGGGAATTCTGGGAAATAGTCCATTCATTTACAGATGAACAGAAAAGACTATTCTTACAGTTTACAACAGGCACAGACAGAGCCCCTGTGGGAGGACTTGGAAAGTTAAAGATGATCATAGCCAAAAATGGCCCAGATACAGAGAGGTAAAGGAAAAAAAAAAATCTACATTTCGTGTGTTTGTTCAGCAATTGAAGTGAACTCTCTGCTTTTAAGTTATTAACCTAGTTAAATCTGAAAGTTGAATCTATAAGAAAAGTAGATTTTTCCTTAAATTCATTGTTTTGAACTTAATGAAATAGCAATGCATTTCTTCTGCATGTACTGCATGTTCCCAAATCTGAACTATTTTCTTGGTTTTTTTGTTTTTGTTCTCACCCACAGGTTACCTACATCTCACACATGCTTTAATGTACTTTTGCTTCCGGAGTACTCAAGCAAAGAAAAGCTTAAAGAAAGATTATTGAAGGCCATCACATATGCCAAAGGATTTGGCATGCTGTAATAAATATAACAAAAGGGATTAAGAAATGATGGTGATGATGTCCCTGTCCAAAAAGGCCATAAGATAGTGAGCTACAGTAGTCACCTGTGTTTGTGCCTCCCTTCTTTACTGGGGACATTGGGCTGGAACAGCAGATTTCAGCTGCTTATATGAACAAAATCTTTATTTTTTCTTTTAGCGTGAAAGTGTTACATATTCTTTCACTTGTATGTACAGAGAGGTTTTCCTGAATATTTATTTTAAGGGTTAAATCACTTTTGCTTGTGTTTATTACTGCTTGAAGTTGAGCCTTTTTGAGTATTTACAAGAAAACAAACTGTACTCTCCCAAGGAAAATATTGCCATCATTTGTAGACCATGTAACCTTCAAGTATGTGCTATATTTTTGTCCCTGTATCTAATCAAATCAAGAACTGTACTTTTTGAGGAGTTTGCTTTTGAAACTTGAAGTCTTGGAAAACAGTGTGATGCAATTACTGCTGTTCTAGCCCCCAAAGAGTTTCTGTGCAAAATCTTAAGAATCAATAAAGATGGAAGGGAGAACTTGGAATGTTAAATTGCAGCCTTGAGAACTTTACTTTAGTCACAGCACAACAATTAAAATTCATTTCACTATATGTTGTCTTCACATGTCTTGTAATGAACTGTTTTTAATTAGGAAACATTTCTTAGCATATGAGAGGGTAGAAATTTTAGTTACTTTTTTAAAAAAAGTTTACTGGGGAAAGTGCATTTTCAACTGAACAGCTTTAGAGTAGGGAGTGAAGTGTCTGGAAAAAAAGATAGGAAGTTTTTGCTATATTATAAACAAAGCATGTGGAAGTGCACTTAAAATGAAGTTTTATTCTTAATTGCCTATTATGTTGACATTTCAAATAGACAATCCAAAGTCTTCCCTACATGTTATGTCATCATCATTTATTTAATGAATCGTTTTTCCTACCTATCAAGGCACATGATCAGTGTTGCACCATAATCTAAAGGGATGGCTACTGTATTTTATTCTCATCTAACAATAAGCAAAATTGAACAATATTAAACGTGAGGCCTACTTCATATTGTACACTTCCAACCATTAAATAAACTGTTAGAAAGTAAGTACTAAGGTTATGTTCATCTACTGCATAAAGTATTTGGTAGGTTTTTAATTTAACTCTACAAATCATATCAGAAATAAATCCTTTACCTTTCGTAGTCTGTGTTTAATGTTAATTTCTCCTGTTGCAATGTACGATGAAGGGATTATGCATTTTTAAGTGAAGATATAACTGGCATATCTCTTTTACAATGCAAGCTGCAGCGGGTGTGCAGAGCTGAGCTTGTGCCTTGACAATTGCTATAACTGGCTACTACCGATCAAAGCCGTGACTGTGTGGAATTGGCATTAAAAAGCATAGTTTTGAAATCATTGGAGAAAGAAAAGATGTCTTTCAGGACTATTTTAATAAATTCTTTCTAGTAATAGAAACAGACAACTGTTATGTAACTACAATGCTGAATAAAACAATGACCTTTTTTCACCATGATTCAGTGAAAAAGAAAATAAGTGACTTCCTTACTTTGATAAATTGGATATTAAATTATTTGGTTAGAAAATGTTCTGGTACGGCATAATTTGAGGGTTGCAGGTACAGAAAACTCTCCAGAAGTGAACTGTAGTGATGTGGGGTCCAGCTGTGTTCCCCTCTGAAATCCAAGCCAATACCAGACGACGTGGATACAGGGACTGGAACTTGCTGGGGAGGGAGAGGTGCTGGCCTTTGATCTCCAGGTGGCCCTTAGGACATGCCTTCTTGAAGATCCACCTTGTTGCATGTCCCTGAAGAGGAAAACACAACAATCCTACCTCTCAGTAGGGCAGCTGACGACAGTGCTTGCTGAGCCCTTCGGGTTTGGAGCATCTTTTGCAGTAGGTGGTGAGAACAAGATTTGCCAAGTGCCTTGAGGTGCTTCATTACAAGTGTGAGCACATCATGATACTGCTGCGTGGTAGGTACTGCCTTAACAGTCTAGTACTTTAAGCTATATCCCTATAACTTGTTTTGTTCTGATGTGGTTACACCCATCTGACAGGTGTATATGATTCATATTGGCGTTATTTATGTAGGTCTAAAACTATGCAGATGGCATAATTGGTTAGCAACACAAAGTCCTCTACCTGATGTGTTGACATTGTAAATATGCTTTTTCTGTTTCCCCTTAGCATTAAGATTAAAATAATACATAATTGTATTGGCCTTTAAAAGTGTAAGTTGTTTGTGAAGGAATCATTTTCAGGTAAGATATAAGTACTTCATCTTTGACTAATTTCTCATTTAAATATATACTGCCTCCCCCAAAATGCCACTGTATTGAAACTTTATCTCCTTAGTGGTGTTATAAATGTGCTACTTGTCCAGCAGCAGCAGTTGATAAAGTTTAGAATAAATGAATCTTGAAGTCTTGCAGCTTCAGGCTGCGTTCCTGCCCTGCAGAAGTGCTAGTCAGCCTTCTGTTGCTTGAAAGCGAACATGCCCTTTTAAGGTTTTTGGGTTTTATTCTGGCCTCCAGGCAGGCACACCTGAAATGTCTTTCACCCTCACTCAATCCTTCAATAGTATTTAGCATATTTTAAGTCTACAAAACTTAGCTTGGAAACTTAAGTGTGCTTCTGTGTCACTGAAATAACTGATGAGAGAGACTGAATATTCCTCTTCCAAGGTAGGAGTCTGATACCAGTGTGCTGGGGCTCTCTCCACATGATGTCCTTAATACTTTAAAAAGAACATATTTTGGACATCTCAGCATTACCTCATTTGACAAGTGAAATGCCTTTTCCAGTATCTCCTTCTTCACCCTAATAAACTGCCAATATGTTTCCAGCTGTGGTGCAAAGAGGGTGTCAGGCTTTTATCTGTTTTGTAGAATCACATGCCTCAAAATGGTAGTAATGCAAGATACACTGAAAAGAATTATCTTAATACAGCGTTTTTTCAGATTTCATTAGGAGTGAAGGGCAGTTTTGTTTAGCTCTGAAGGTATGTTAGCACATGACTGCAGGAACAGCACCACCTTTTAAAAGACGAAAGCTTTTGCTTGCTGAAAAGATTTCAGCAACAGCTGTCAGGAGTGAGCACAGTTCAGTTAACTAAGGAACAGTGGTTTGTGAATTTCTGACTGCGCTTGTCTTCCATTTGGCAGGCGACAGATTGAGATGGGACTGTGGCAGCCAAGGGGACCCCTCCAACCCTGCAGTTTGAGGAAAGCTGATGCTGGAATGGGCTGGTGATGGGCCCAGGGCTCCAAGCAACTCTCTTTCAGCAGTCAGACTGTGCCCCTCATCGAACAGTGGGCTCCACTGCTGAAGCAGGAGCTTCATACCACATGTAATACCATGCAGGGCTGAGCCACCATGCAGGGCTGAGCCACCAGGCAGCTGTGATGTGGGCCACCCAGATGCTTGCCTGGGTTTCTGCTCTGGAGCAGGGAGCTGGACACAGGATTCCACACAACTGATGTTCTGCAAGAGGACAAACCCCCACATCATCAGCTTTAAGGTGTTTCCCTGGCATTGTTGTAGCCAGTTACTTCCAGATAGATTTTTAATCTCACTAGGGGATTAAAGATTTCCTAGTTGTCTGAAGAATTTTCAGGATGTAGATATTTCAGCTGGGTGGTATGTTTGAATTGTGCCTTATTTATTATGCAGAAAAACTCTAGCATTTCAGCATGTAAGATGGAGCAGGAATTTCTTCCAAGTTTAGCTATGCAAAATCAAGCCTTTCCTGACAAGAGCTGAGTTTATTATGTTTAGTCTGAGTCACAAGGGTTTGTGGTGTTACCTACAGTTCTTGTTTATACTTGAAAGTTTAATTAATGTTGTCACCAAATTTGTAAGACCATCAAGGACTTTAATTTTATTTAAAAAATCCAGTTTCTACCATATGAAAGGGACACTGCTTTGGAAATAAGAGTTACTAATGGTATTTGTCTTAAGACAGGGCACTTCTTACCCAGAAAACCCATGAAATGATGTCATTGTATTTTTCTCTAGTGCTGCATCTAAAGGTGTCTTAGGCTGTTGATTTTTATTATTTTTACTAAAAAAATTAAAATGTGTGTGGGAAGATGGTTTTGATTGCAGTTGTGCAGCTTTCTTTTTTTTTCTTGCACTTGCTGATGTGCAAGTGTGGTTTTGTTCTGGTCTGCAGTGTCTGTAGGAATCATCAAGAGAGCGATCCTGATAAATAACTGAAGTTTACTCAGTGTGCTTGTGTTTATTGATACCTTGCTCAGTGTATATATCCTGCTTTGGGATTTTTGTGTGGGAAAATGTCTAAGAAACTGGATCATTGGAGATGAAAGTAGAGGGTGGGAATCATTATTCTATTTTAGGATAATAAAGTAGCATTAGGAGCTGCTATGTTATCTTGCTGCAGAGTTTTGAGACAAGTAAGAGCAGAGCTGACTGAAAGTCAGACTATTTGCTGGAGTTAGGCTTCTGCCTTTGGAAGGACATGCAGCACAGCTCAGCTATAAACAACTGTGTGCAGGGATGCTGCTGCTTCTATGGCCTTGGCTCACAGCTTGTACTGAACAATGTCAACTGAAGGTAAAACCTGCAGCAACCTGCAGATTTGTAACTGAACTATTGTCACGTACAAAGCTGAGGTGAAGCTTTTCTTAATGTCACCAAAAGCTGTGGGGTATCTGCTGTTCCAGTGGGTTCATGTACGGAGAAAATCCCTTAAATCTCTCTTCCCACTGCATCCTTCTGCTTCTAGACCTGTGTAGTACAGCAGTGTGAGCAACAATGCACAGGAGTGACGGTAAAATGGCAACTACTGGAACGTCTCTGTTCCAAGTTTTGAGCTGCCGTACATCATGTGCTGCTACATTGGATTTAGTTATTTGCCTTTGTAAGCACTCAGTGTTTGAGCAGCAAGGGGTAAAGAACAGGGGAGCCAATGTTACAATTATAGGGGGGTTATTTCTTAATATAATTGATTTGAACAAAAAACAGGAAACTCTGCACAAGAATGTTTCCTTAATGAAAAGATGTTTTCAAAAGAGTAATCCCCCTTGTGCCATGCACGCTGATTGTTAATTTTCTTTAATTGCCATCTATATGTGAGAATCCTATGAATTTTGTAGCAAGTAATCTGAAATAAGGCAGGGGACATTTTGGCCTTGCCAGTACAAATACATTCTTTTCAAAACACAGCACAGACTTACTTCTTTATGAGCATCTGATAAGCGTTGTTTTTTGCACTGGTTTTTTACACCTTGAATCTCTCTGCGGAGGGTCTTGTATTTCCCAAACTAAGATCCCCAAGAGGATATCCTTTCTAACGAAATTCCTGTCTGACAGCTTTGGAGCTGCAGCCACCAGGCTCTGCTTTCCACCCCAGCTGGAACAGCCAGCCCAGGTGAGAACATTGCTCCTGCACTACGAGTTGTTCCAGACAGCATCCTCAGGCCTGTCAGGCAATCCTACTCCAGAGCTGCGGCTTTTTGGACAAGTGATTTTACTTTTATCATCCAAGACAGTTTCCTTGCTGGCTTTGATTTTGGAGAAGAGAGGCCTTCTCAGTGTCTCAGCCCTAGGAATGGCTTCCTGCGTTCAGGATTTTGTTTCTGGGGCCACCCAGAGCAGCTGTTGCCACATTCAGAGGATGTGCTTAGTCCCTTCTTTCTCTTTTGTGCTCCTGGCTTGTCGAGAAGCCAAGACAAGATGAAGGACAGAGGGTGGCCTGGAGCCAGCAGTCTTGGCTGCCATGTCCTGCTGCAGACCAGCAGTGGCGGTGGGGGCAGCTGGTGTCACTGAAACAGCAGCAGTGATTTGCCTGCTGCCTCCAAGCCTTACTGCTGCAGGGCTGGGGGGGGGGGGGGTAAAAATGGGCTGTTTCAGCAGTTTCTTCATAGAATCTGCAAGGTGAGAGCCTCCAGCAGCCATACTCTGCTGTTTCTCACTTTTCTTCTAAGACTCTCACATGCCAGAGATGGTTGCAGTCTCCTAGTGACTAGTGGCAACATCAGTCTATCTCTTCATCTCCTGAGTTTGTTCTGGAATTTTCCCTTCCCCCTTACCCAAATAAGAGTGAAGCTGTGTAGGACTGAAACCTGTAAGGAGTAGGCAGCTGTGCTGTGCTTCCCAAGGCTGCTGTCCTGGGCACTGGCAGTAGCTGGAGATGAGGAGTGTGCTCCACTGGAGTCGTCTCAGTCACCTATCGGTCTGGCTTGGGCTCCTTCTGGCCACCAAACTTCAAGTGTAAATCAGAAGGCTGATAGAAAGGGGCTTCCCTGTCTGCTTTCTCTCTCTGTGGCTGCAGATTGCAGCATCTCTTCTGTAACAGCCCAGTGGCAGTAAGCTGAGCTGCCTGGTGCTTCTCCCTTGCTCAGCACGTCTGTCACCCCTGTCCTTGGTTGTATTTTTGAACAGCCATCAGCTGCCCCGAGGTGCTGCATGGCTCTTTTCTTGTTCCTCTCCTTCCTCATCACACTCATTCTCCTTCAGCTGCCAGTGCTAGTGGTGCATTTGGGTTATGGCAGGTGCAACAGTCAGGCTTGAAATGCTGAACTGAAAGTGTTCTGGTTGGGGCAGCTCCTCTGTCAGTCTGCCTGGTAGCCGTGAGCCTCATCTGTACTGTCAGCACTTGGGTCTGAATCGTGCATGGAGGAGCCTGGCTGTGGCTGACAGGGTAAATAAGCTGTGCTGACAACTGATGTGTTTGGAAAGGTGCTTTCCTAGAAAAGCTCTGCAGCTTTGTGTTGCTAGACATAAGCTTTTTTCCTAGCCTTCATGCAAGTGTGATCAGAGGCAGCTGTGTTATTGCAAGGAGATGAGGCATTGGGTTTTCAGTAGTCAACTATTAAAAATCCCACGTCTGGATTATTTCCTTCAACAAGAGTGCAAATACAGGCAAATACCTGTGAACAAGCAGCCCTGAGAATTTGTTTTAAACACTCTAAATCTGCAAGTAAATAGTGGGAATCTCACTGAAGCAAGTTGGGTTAATTATCTGCACTATTCTGCAAGTGAACAATACTTCAGTGGGGAACTGACAATCTCTTCTCCTAAAAAGCGATCTTTAGAGCATGGTTGGTTTTGATTCATCAGCCCTGGAGACAGGCTATGCCAAAATAAGATCCTTTTGTGCTTATCTGTCTCCTTCTCTGGAAAGGCAGGTAGTGCCCATGGGTTCTTGCCGTGCTATACACCTGGATGGGCTGCTCAGGTATCGTGGCTGCTGTGGGCTGGCTCCCCTTCCAGAGCAATGGGGGGAATTAGCTGTTGGCAATAAGAACAGAATGGTTTGGAGGTTTTTTTCTTGCCAGGAAACTGAAGAAATTGCATATTAAAATAGAGGGGAAAGCTGAGAAATTAATAGCAGTTCATCAAGCTGCCATCAGTTGTGCTTTCCCGATTTTCCATGTTACTGTTCTTCAGTTGCCCTGTTACAGAAAGGTTGATACCAGAAAAATGGAATAGTAGTCATTAGTAATTCCTTTCATATGTCTGCACTTCTGGTTTTACTAACCTACCCCTGATTTACCTATATAAATAAGCCAGGTCTCTGTTAAAGCTGGACAGTGTCCTCCTCAGCCTCTTGGAAAGACGGCCCGTGGAAGCTGAGCCATTGGCACCACAAGCTGCACTCTCCCTGCAGGAGCCCAGCAGAAGAGGTAGAACTGATGAAGGAAATCTCTGTATGAGAACTGCTGCTGTGTCTGAAGTAAAGTTAATGTTTGTCTTCATCCTTAAATAATTGCCTAAATAATGCAAGTCTTTCCTCCTCACTCCACTCCTAGGATGTAGAATGGGGAGGATTGCAAACAGAACAGCAGAACTGTATTTTCCATAGTGAAGCTGCAAGTTGGCAGCAGCAGGCCTCAGCCTTTGTTTGGTGAACTGGAAATGGTTGCAAAGTCTGATTTTCAGAAACAAAAGGCTTGACCATCTTTAGCCCCAGAACGTGTTCCTCAGAGTTTGTGTGGGTCCACCCAGGGCAGACTGGAAGGGAGCAAGGCTTCCCCATCCTCCCTGTAAGGGCTTCCCAGGCAGCATTCCTCCTG
>JAWWMO010000001.1:86578259-86610492 GCA_035047845.1 Dendrocincla fuliginosa
TGCAAAGTCTGATTTTCAGAAACAAAAGGCTTGACCATCTTTAGCCCCAGAACGTGTTCCTCAGAGTTTGTGTGGGTTTCCCTCCCCATCCACCCAGGGCAGACTGGAAGGGAGCAAGGCTTCCCCATCCTCCCTGTAAGGGCTTCCCAGGCAGCATTCCTCCTGCTCTGGACTGTAAATGGGGCTGGGGGTGAAAGTCTGGGATTGATGACTTCCCTCAGGAAAGCTGCCACAGCTGAAATCCTGCGCTTTAACTTCCTGTACAGTTGCCAGATCCATTTAGTGCATAATTAATTTTGCTCTTGGGGATACATAGAGGGGTGTTTACAAATGCTGAATTATGTAAACAAGGATTTGATTCTTTCTGTTTGTTCCAGGTTGGAAACATTAATTGAAGATCTGGGGCACTTTGAAGCCAAGTGCAAAGGCTGTCACCTTGCAAATCTTCAGGGTGAAGAGCAGCTCTCCTGGCTGTGTTATCTCACTGAACAACATGGCCGCCTAGGGTTGGCCTGTGAATCTCTCTCTCGTCCCTGGTGTCATCAGTGATACAGACAGGAATGTGTCTTCCAAGCCAGCGACACATGCACCAGCTCAGAGAAAGCACTGATGCTTTTGCGGGGAAAAGGAAAAAGAGCAGTTTGTTTCTTAATGTAAAGCAGAGCCTTGTTGTACATTAATAAATATTTGGCAGGAATAAAACTGTACAGCAGATGCCTCGGAGAAAAGAGTTAAAAGCAGGGTGTACTCTCCCTGGGCTGTCTCTGAAGAAAGAGCTGCACAGTCAAACGAACCTCAGCTGTACAAATACAGGAGCTGTTTTGCTGTCACCACCCCTTCTGTTGTCCAGTTCATCGAATTTTCCAGAGCAGTTTTCTACTGTAAAAAGTGTAAAGTAAATAATAGAAGGTGATGAGGGTAAAAGGATTTGAGAGCATTTCTGAGAGCAGCAAGGCTTGAATTGTTTCCTGTCAGGGCACAGGGTCTGTGACTCGAGGCCTTTTCCCTGGAAGAGCTCGCTTCGGGCAGCAGCTGGAGCGTGGTGTGATCCTCCACAACCTTTACTCTCCTCTTGCACATAGAGCAGATGTTCAAACGTCTTCTTTGCCCATCTGGTGTTTCACTCAGCACAGGCAGTTTGGAGCAGCAATACCCACCCACAGCCACCTGCTTACACCCATGTGCAGTAAACGCTGTGGCCATTAACCCCATTTGGAGATTTGGGGCCTATGTTCAAACACTCTGTAAGTGCTGTCCTTGCTTTCCTGTGTGTGCAAGTAGCAGAATGCTGCAAACACTTATTTCTGCAATACAAGGCGCTGTCCCTGCTGTGCCACCCTGCATGGAGCTGAGGAAGGGGAGGACAGGTGGCAGAGGCAGGAAGAGCCCGGCAGGCTCTGCACCCCACAGGACCTGGCACTCCTTGGACAGTGGGTGGTGGTCAGGCTCTTATGCCTGAATGGTATCTGCAAACACAGTGGTGGTGCCAAAACTGGGCACGGGCCCAAAGCTGTGTGCCAGCTGCTCTGCAGTGAGGGGAGACCACCATTCCCACTCTGTTTTCTGTCACTTCAGGTCTCTTCCAGCTAATAATTTTCCAGGCCATGTAATGTTGAAATTATCTAAGTCTGTAATGAAATACTAAAATCTGGAGTGATACGGGTGAGAGAAAACACAGAGCTGCTTGAACGTTACTCAAAATATTTTAATGTACATGCTGTAGCCACATTAAAGAAGTGGGAAAAAACATCTTACAGAGATTAAAGATGTTAAAGGATGTGATGTCATCATGCCAGAAGCTGTATGTTTCAAACTGACTGAAGCCAGTAGCATCCAAATACTCTTTTCCTGGCATATGAAAACCAGATCAAGAGGCACAGAAAGGGAATAGCAAACGTATTTAACTGGTAGATTAGGCTGTACTAATCCATCAGGTAAAGAAGCAGTTTTGTGGGGGTTTTAAACAGGTGTAAATTTGGTATAAATTGTACTTCAAACAGTTTTACTTGTATATACCTATTGGGCTGGAACAGCTGTACTATGCTGGGTAGATATTTAAGATATTTACAGAGAATGATGACTAATGTAGAACATGTCAGTATGTACAAAACCCCTACCAGATGTGGTGTTAAGAGTAACACAGCGGTTAACATCAGCCACGGGTGAGTGCAGTAGCTGCCTCTGTTACAAGGTGAAAGTTGCAAATGCACCAGCCTGTGACTGCCCTGCCTACGCTTGCAGTGGTGCACTACCACGAGCCCACACCCAGCTCACCTCAGCCTTGCCTTCCTTGGAGGGAGCGAGGCTACCAGACCCTGCCAAAAGCAGCCTCTCTACCCTCCCCCATGGGTCTCAAGCCCTTAAAGAAAGTAAGGACGAGATTCAGCTGATGGACCAACGCTCCCCAGTGCTACTGGCTGCAAACAGGTCTCAGCTACTTTCCAAACCACTTGTTATAGTCGGTGAAAATTTTGATAATAGAGATTAAGCCCAGTCTACAGTAGATACCTAAGTGTAGTTGCCTTCTAGGCCAACAATAACAGGAGTTTAGACATGGGCCGTGTGTGGACATCTACTATCCAGTGATCCCTTTGCCAGTGTTGCTGGAAAAGATCCCTTCCTTAGTCAATGATAGATTTATCTCCCTCACCAGGCTCAAAAGTGTCAATAGAAGGGGTTTGCCCAGACAAACAGACAACAGACAGCTGTTTGCCCAGAGATGAGTGCTTACTTTGAGCAGTTGTACTCAGTTGAGCAAAACCATTTCTTTTCGTTCCACTACCATCCAGTCAAACCAGCCTCTTCTCTGTGGGTTTCTCACCAATTTTCCCACAGGCCATCAATCTCACATGCTGTTAGGGCTCCTCAGTCAGGACTGAGGACAACTACAAAGTCAGAGCAGTGCCCATGGTAACACCTAATCCCACTGGAGAATCCAGCTCCCGTGCCATAGATGCTGAACAGCCTCTGCTACTCCAGACTTTTGAAAAGCCAGTGAGATAAGGGAGGATAACAGCAACACAGGGAAAGTTATGTGACAGAAAAATACAAGAAAAAATGAAAGCTAGTATCTTCCCAGTGGGAGAATACTAAAAAATCCTCTCAGTGGGAGGGAGAGAAGCCTGGAAAGAAACTGGAAGCAGTGAGGTGGAGAAAGCTAAGAGCGGTGTGCAAGACACAGATCCTGAGATTGCAATGTGACAGAGCAAGAAACCTCAGTGCCATCCCACCCTGAATATCACTACAGCCTGAGTGGACCAGACATGTATTTTCAACTCAGAGCCAGACAACTACTCTGCAGTGAGCAGAAAATCAACCAGCACAACCAGGCTCCCAGCAGGACCTGAGCAAATGTGGTCTACTTTCTCCATAAATAATGGAAACATGGGAGAAAGGATGGCAGTAAATAGGAAAGGAAGGTAAAGTAGGCACCTGTTCTTAAAAGAAAGGAAAAGGAAGAAAACATAGGCCTAGTGACTGGAATGACTTCACAACATGGGACTTCTTCCCTGCTTTGCAGAAACCCTGGTATGGAACAAAGCTGGCTGGCAGGCAAGGACAGCCCTGGAATTCCCTCAACATCCTACCTACAGGAACTGCAGGCAGCAGGGCCCTCTTTTCCCAGATTTGGTGAAGCCATACTGCCCCAGCTGCTTTCCACCAGTGAGCTTTTGGGGACTCCCTTCCAAGTGAGGGTTTTACCAGTGCAGATGGAACTGGCATCTCCCAGTATGTCTCCCTAGTGAAGCAATTGCAGAGAAGCAAAGGCCATCACAGACCATACCAGAAAGGACATGAATGAGCACTGCTACTCTGTCAGCATGGTCCTTTGTGCAGAGCCCAGCTCAACAGCAAGAATCAGACTAAAGCATCCAGACACGTGGCTATTTCATACGTGCAGGGCTGCACTACAATGCCCAGGTACATGATGCTGCTTAGCTATCACCCAACTGTTCGCACAGGCTCTGTATCATGAAAGAACAAAGATTTTGAGATTCTGTCCACGGCCTTAATCAGCTACTTAAGTAGCAAAGTGCAGCAGGTACCCTGCAAATATTTTTAAGCCCTTAAAAAAGGAAAAACCCAGGCCCTTCTACTTCAAGTACAACGCCTTCTTGATGCACAATGCATGGGAAGAGAAAACGTGTCAAGACCTACAAGTACCAAACAAAACAGACATTCTGAGCATGACTTGTAAGAAACCCACTCCCAGTACAAAAAAGTACTCAAGTGCCAGACCAAATCTCCCCCTAAGAAGAAGGTGACAATGTTCTATTTACAAGGAAATACTGTTTCAGTTAAAATTGCTAAAAACCATTCTCTTGAGTTCATATAAAAATAATCATGTCTATATATGCACACACATATTTACATACATTTATGGCTTTCAGTGCTTCAACTTTCTCCAATAAATGAGGAAATATAAATACTCCATTACTGCTTTTTCTCCTCTTCAGGTTTTTCAGCCTCTCCTTCTGCAACTGATAAGCTGCCACTACCATATTTTTTCACTCGGGTTTCTACTCTGGCAAGTCTCTGCTTCACCTTTTGTTGAGATGAAGTGTATTCTGCCAGGAGCCTCGCAAACCTAGTCTGCAGCACATCCAGAGATGTTTCAAGTCTTCCTATTTTTTCTTCCAAGTCTTTTGGGTCAGCTCCTGCTTTTGCTGCCTCTTCATCTATTAAATTGTCTTTCATCAGAATTTGACGCCCTTTCTCTTCCAGAGCCTTTTTGGCTTCTGGATACTCTGTGAGGGCTTCCATTAAATCATCTTTAGACAAGCAGAACAAATCAGAATAGCCAATACTCCTAATGTTGGCTGTCCTCCTGTTGCCAGATTTGCTACCTTTGATGTTTAGGATGCTGATTTCACCAAAGTAGCTGCCATCGCTTAGGACTACAAATTGGGTTATGCCATCGTCTGCCACCACAGCCAATTTTCCCTCTTTAATGATGTACATTTCTCTTCCAATATCTCCTTTCTTGCAAATGTAGTCCCCAGGACTGAAGACTGTAGGTTTCAGTTTCAGCACCAGCTCAATGAGAAGTCCCGCTTCACAATCCTGGAATATACGCACTTTCTTCAGCGTGTCTAAATGGACATTGATGGCAATTTCGGCCTTCAACTTGTCAGGCAGATTTTTGAGAACTTCCTTCTCATCCACTGTTTTCTTGTTGGTCCAGAGGTAATCAAACCACTTAATAACTCTGGCTTCCAAATCCTTAGTCACTTTCCGGAATTGCATGTACTGCTTAATGGAATCCACTTTGGCCTGGAACTCTGCCCTGGAAGCATTCATGTTGGAAATCATGGAGCCGACGTTACCAACAATGGTAGCAAAGATCAGCACACCCACCAGGAAGTCAATGACCACAAAGAGATACTCCTCGTCTTTCACCGGGGGAGGTGTTTCTCCAATGGTTGTCAGCGTGAGCGTTGACCAGTACAGACTGTAAATGTACTTCCTAGACAGGCGCGCGTACTCTGGAACGGACACGTTGGGATAGACCCAAGAGTCGCTTCCAAATCCAATGACCTTTGAAATTGCAAAGTATATACACGCGTTCCAGTGGATGATGATAAGGATGTATAACACAAGATTTCCTATACGAAACATGTTTGGATAGTTTGTCCTGGTCTCAGTACGGTCAAAAAACTCAAAGAGACGAGCAATCCTCAGCAAGCGGTTAAATCGCAGCTCAGGGTAGTTCAAACCAAACTTCAAATAAGCCAGGTCTGTTGGCACAAGAGACAGCACGTCCAGTTTGAACTGCAACGTTTTGGTATAATGTTCTCGTAATTTCTTTTCATCCTTAACTAGCAAGCCTTGTTCAAGGAAGCCTTCAGAGAATAAAAATACAGATTTTACTTGTTAGAATAAAAATACCATCAATGGTACTTTGTGACTTACATTTCAGCTAACTGAGAATGTTAAAATTTGTACTGTAATGTATACAGACATTGATACATTATGAGGTCATTTAATTGCAAATTTAATATTTCAGTGAAGTTTCAAAGCTGATATATCATGATTAAGGACAATGGCACTATTATTACCACAGTGCTTGCTGAAGTTTTCCACTCTATTCTGGGACAGCTGTATCTTTTTCCTTTAAGTATCTTTGCAAAAGGAGAGGGGAGATTCAAATGTCTCATTTTTTATGAATCATTAGCATGAGTCATAAGTAAATTTAAGCAATTGTGTATAAAACCAGAGAGGAATATTCTTTAAATAAATACCAAGAATAAGCAAGTATAATGGCTTGTTGGAAACTTTTACCAAACAATATAGATACCCTTGAGATAAAGAAATCGAGTTCCCCCCTCCCTGAGCCATGCTTTCCCTCTTATGTCCATTGTTAAAACTGACAGGATTTTCTTTGGGTTGCACTTTTAATGTTTCTGGAAAGAGAGTTACTAAGCAGAATTTTGCACGTTGATATTCATTCAAAATACTTTGAAAATATTAGATTTAAAAACATTACAAGAACATATAAACTGCAGAGAGACCTTTACTGTAGACAGTACAGCCACAGTGCTCTTTAGCATCTCTGAAAGCTCAAGACATTGAAAATGTCCCACAAGGAAAGGCCTATGCACTGCAAAATACTTGCTGCAATTTCAAGTGGAGATACCCAACTGCCTGCCAGCTGGGCCACTCAGGATGAAAATCAGTGGAGAAAAAACCAAAACGTTCCCTGTATGTGAGGGATTATCACATTTTACTAATCCCTTAGCAATCTACAAACCACCTACAGCTTCCCCAGGGAAGCATCTACTGAGGAAGACCAAGCTGCATTTCTTTGTGCCCTACACAGCACGGGTATATTTCTGGAATGTGTGGGGTATCTGTAGAGATGTCTCGTGTATATTGTGTGTATCTGGCTTCAGATACCTGCAAACAGATGATGTCCACAAATGGAAGTAGTTCCTGTGCCATGAATGTCTTACCTCCCAGAAAACTGCTGCCAAAGCAGGTCAAATATGCCCTTATTAGCAGTTATGCAACTAAACAGAAAAGCTGACCAGGCAGATGAATTTCTGACTCATAATTATGAAAAATCACTTCGAAAACACCTTTCTCTGGAAGGGAGATAAAACCCCTGAGCTCTTTTTGTCCCCTCACAGAACTGATGTCTTAAAGTAAAACCTTTTGAAAGCATCAAAACATAAGGTATGCTAAACACAACCAGCTGCTGAGAGGTGAATCTTCTCTGTTGCACAGCACACAGTCACCAAATAGGTGAAGTCCAGTGAACTGGCCCTGCAGCTAGACAGAGATGCCCCACAGAGAAGCTGATGTGGATCAGAGTAGCCATGGGGCTACCTAGGTCCCAGTTCAAAGCCAAGCTCTGCTCTCAGACAGCAGAAGTTGCGTTCTTCCCTAAAAACTTGCAGGACTTCTGTCCCCAGGCCAGATGGACCTTGCAGACTTACAGGAAAAGGCAACTGGCAAAGGGAGGCCCAGCCGGGGTTGTTATGGGAGTTGACAAAGATTTCAGCACCTAAAAGACGTGACTTCTTTATTGGAGTGCCTGAAACTGCAGCAGACACCTGCACTGAAGCATTCAGGAGATTGCTGCGGCAATTCTGAGGTTCCAGTCCAGGCCTGCAAATTCAACCTTCTTGCCATGCTTTAACAGTCATATAATCATTATCAGGACAGCCCATGGAAATGTATAACTTGTATTGCCTGAACATGTCCAATTTCTGCTCCGTTTTTTTCCCATTACAATAACAGATACAACTGCAGAAAGTAAGTTTAGTTGGCACAGTTGGCATTTTAACTATGCAAAAAAGATGAAGGCCCCCTCTCCCTGGCCCAAATACAGCAGTGTGTGATTTAGGCTGGTATCTGAAACTGACTTTCCTTTTGAACAAGGTACTTGCTAAGTTTAAGAATGTGGCTTGCCACGAGTTGTGTACTTCCCACATGGCAGCATTTTCAGCCTGTCTTGTAATTACGTTCATAACTTGTCACAAGCCATAATTAATGTCAGACTGTCAGCACAATTTTAAACAAATAACTAAATAAAAATAGAGAAATAAGTAAGGTGTTAAAGATTTGAAAGGACTCTCCTTTTAATTATCAGTGTGGTTTTGGTTACCCTTTCAAGGGACATTGTGAGGCTGTGTCTGTACCAGTCAATAGAACAAGACAGGAAATGTTTTCTGGCCCTAAGACCATCTACGATGACAGCTTGTACTCACATGTAAGTTCTTCCAGGACCCTCCAAAACCAACACCATGAACAACACCCACCCCCTGCTGTCCTCCTAGCTGTGCCCAGGCAATGCCTGAATGCTAGCTGGCATGGATTGAAGTGCAAGCATCAAAGTGCATCAAGGACTGCTCCAGCAATGTAATGGTGTGGATCACTGTATGTAGTTGCTTAGGCCTATATTGTGACTTCATTTAGCTAAAAACAGATATCCCTATAAGGTTAGAATCTGTATCAGATGGGCATGCTCAAATATTAAATCTTCTCAGCTTGCCAGGATTACAGAAACAGGGAAGGGAAGCTGAAGAGAACCACTTCACACATGACATGACATGACACAGTCTTTGCAGATCCTTTAGGTTCACACTTCCTTCAGGAAGGTGGGACCTAAGCAGAGTGGCCTGGGTTAGCCCTAACCCAGGACCAGGCTGTGGGAGACCCAGCCTGGACCTTGCAGACAGCGAGTGGCAGAGGGGCCACACGGCTGGTTCCAGGCAGGAGACCACAGACTGAAGGCTGAGATTGGTGCCAGGTCTGGCACTGACCAGGATGCTGCATAACTTGGTTAAGAAAACAGCACTTGCAGGGTGCCGTTCCTTTCTTGCCCAAAGTGCCCTATTGTCCCTTCCCTGCACAGCCTGTTGCAGTGGCTATTCAGGCAGCATTTGGCATGCCTATTCAGCACTGATAGGACTGAATTTAGAGACAAGTGAAGAGCAAGCGTTGGAATGCCCAGCCTTAAAAAAGATTCCAAACTGATCAGACACTTCTTTCCAAAGCCTCCACTGTTGGGCTCTCTGCCAGAGAGGATATTACACTAGTCAGACCTTACAGGGAAACTTCTGTTTCCAGCCTTTGTAAACATGCAGTATTTGAAAACATCATCAAATCCCAGAAAGACTGACCTGTTCTGAATCTGACGAATATGTCAAAAACATAGACGACATCAGAGCAATAATCCAAGAACAGCCATAATGTAATATGGTCCATTTGTAGCTCATCAAAGCAGGCTCTAAAGAAACAAAGATTTAAAAAAAAAAATAAAATTATGCCAACTGCTTAAGCAGAGTATTTGCAGTATATGTGCTGGCAGCATGTCAGTGCATACTGTTGGAACTGAAAAATTACAGGCAGCATATCTCCATGCCTACAGCCAAGTCTGAACAGACACTAGGATCTTTCAGAATTCAAAGTGGTCAGGCCAGGAATAAAACTGAAACATATACATTCCACACAAAGGCACTTATGGAGGATTAAACATATCCCTACAATTAAAAATTCATCAGATTTCACGGGCTACACATCTTTATTAAGATAATTTCCAAGTACAAGATTTGTTTCTGAGTGGTGAGCTGTCCTCTCCTCATCTCTCATCTGACACAGCCTGAGGGAACCATTTCCACAGCCCTCCATCCCTTTGACTCAAATTGATTTCCACATTCTACAAGGGAAAATATATGCTCGAGTTAAATCTTCCTGCCCTTCGAGTATCTATAGAGATGCATTATAAAAACGTGAGACGCCCCCGCGCTGCCCACAGCCCTGCCTTCATTTCTCTCCGGTGTGATGAGAATCCCTCATCCCTGGCAGTGGCAGCCTGCCACCAGGTGGCACGCAAAGGCCACCCCAGCGCTCAGGAGGACTCACTGCAAGTTACAACCACCTGCTCTTGGACAAAGAGATAAAAAAAGAAACGCTGGCCATCAGTTTCCAGGGATGCGCGTACCGTGTATCCCTAAGGGTATATGAACTATGAATCTAGGTAAGCCACCCAAAAGATACCGCAGGGAGATAAGCAGGTGATTTACACAGGAAACATAATTATTGAAATGTTAAATTGTTATTTACTGTAATCCATACCTGCACACTAGCATGCACCAGTTATAGAACACGGGTGCAGCAATTATGGTCAGCCAGTTGTAGTACAGATTGCTTGAAGGATCTATCACAAACACCTCTTTTTTTGGCCTGGAAAGGAAAACATGCAGGTTTACACTGGAAATGTAAGCAAGCAACCTGCCAGATCTCCCTCTTCTGGAGGCTGCTCTTCTCACAACGAACTCACAGCTGCCTGAGAAGAGAAAGTATCCATCCAGGCATCCCAGAGCAGACATCAAGCATTAGCTTAATCCCATATGACAAGATCTATTTCTTTCTTTGACCCAACTTTGGAAAAAGTAAGAGTGGGAAGAAAAACCAGACATTCACATCATCCACACTGAAACACTTTCAGACTTTCTGTATAAGCTCCCCACTGAAAAAAAAGGTTAATTGTTAAATGTTTCTTATTATCACTCCAGTTAGAAAGTTATGTTCCATTGCTAGAGACATCCTTTGCAGATCAACTTTTTTATTTTTGGCAAATGCTGTTATGGAAATAACCATATGAGCACACATTTAAACACGTAAAGCATATATGGTATTCAAAGACATGTTCATAATAGTAAGAATCTGTGTGCATATACACATACAGTGTGTGTGACTAGTGCCGAAACATTTCCCACATTCACAGTCCTGGCTCCCTGGGCCTCACAACAAGGAGGTGATGCTAAAGGAATCACACAAATCTGGAATTTAGAGATTTAAAGAGCACCATGGCTAATGGCACATAGAGAGTGTGCTCAGATGTGCCCCTCCCCAGCACAAGAAAGGTTGATATAGAATAGACAGCAATTAGGCACATAATTAAAGGAAATACTCATTAGTGGCTTGTGAGGTCCACAGCTGTAAAAGTTATTCCAACAGCAAAGAGTGTGATCTATGAATGTATAATATGTGGTGTATATGTGACCAGGCAATAAACTAATATGTATTTGTGTGACGTTTCCTCATCTCCAAGAATGTAAATCTATTAAAAAACCCAATAATTTATTTCTCATTTGTGTGTATTTCTGACATTAACCTTGCTGTCAGCTGAATATCCAGATGATAACAGTAAATAATGGATCAGCTTTAGGGGAGCAAAGCAAGAGCAGAATCTATTTCTGTCAAAAGCATTCAAATGATGTCATTTTTTTCAGAAATACATCATCCCCTAACCAAAGAGGCAGACTTTAGTGATCACTGGCAATAAACTGCATCATATTAAGTAACAATATACTAGTCAGTGAAATAACTAAACTTACTAGCAAATCTTTAATTTTCTACAAGTAAGACTTTTGGTAAGAGGAACCAGAGTTTTGGTTCCTCTGCTCTGAGTTGTTATGAACATTCTGAAACAATGAAAAGTCTGTGCAGCTCTGCAAAGCTGCTGTCCTGAGATGTCCTCATAGTAAAAAAGTGATCTTCAAAGTGAGGTAGCTCAGCACCCTTTTACCATTATAGGAAGCTGTCCGGGACACAGGTCTAAACACAGGTCTTCAGGAAGCAACAACTTTTCCAAGCAGTTGAAACCTTTCCAAAGTGGAAAATGTATTGAAGACTTGACAGGCTAAGATTCTGCAGTCCACAGAACAATAATTGTGAAAGTGTTACAATGAAATGCCATACCATGTTTTGTAGTGCAGGGGACATGTTACAAGCACATATTTATTCTTTATACTTACTCTTCCTTTTTTTTATCATCTTTTTTGTCATCTTTCTTTTCCTCTTTCTTTTCCTCTTTTTTCTCCTCCTTTTTCTCCTCTTTTTTCTCCTCTTTAACCTCTTTCTTTTCTTCCTTTTTGCTGTACAACATAATGCAAGGCTTAGCAATATTACCAATATTGAAGCAGTTAAGGGGGAGGGTGGATGTTGAGGTACAGGAAACTAGACTCGGCTCCAGACAGAGTAGGAAAGGGATCCAACTGGTAAAAATGGTTTACAGGCTGAGAACTCTCACCGTGACAGCACGACACTATCACAACAGGTAACCAGCTGGCTGATTCTTTGCATTAGTCACCCACAGTTTCTCGACCTTTTCCAACATCAGTGTACCAGGATGATTTTAAGTAAATGCTTTCAATTTGTTTCACTTTTTAGAACCCAGGTATTTAAAAAGAAATCTACGAAATTATGACAGAACTTGAAATGGCTTAACAAATTGTCAACGTTCTTTGCATAGCCAAAACCTTACTGTGACTGTTTGAAGCTTTAATGATAATTAAACAAAATGGTACTGAATTTCCTCTCTTGGTTCTTTAAAACCAGCAAAGCTGTAATTAATTATTTACCTCTGGCTTCAGCAATTGGCTTGAAGAAGAATTTGAGACAATGTCTGAACAAAATCAGTAAATGTAGAGAAAAGAAGTATGTCTCGTTGAACTACACAGGAGTCATTTTATAAATGCTCAACCGTCAACACAATTAAGCCAACCTATTTCAGTTGTACACAAGAGACAGAGATCTACTATATCTACAGGACAGTCCGTGTCTCATAGTCCATGTCTACAAGATGACTTGTGCCCTAAAAGGACTTTTTTGCTTTCCATCAACCGTGATGGAAGGATGGGTTGCCTGGCTCAGATCATTATGTCTATGGTCAGTCAGAGGAGCCACGCCCAAGTTGCTCTGCCTATATTCCATTGCCATAGTATTCAAAGGCTGAGCATTAAGCATGGAGTTCCAACCTTTTCCAAAATCAGTGGGAATTTTGCCTAGACTTGATAGAATCATAATGGTCCCCATGTTAATTAATTGCTTCCCATTTAATAAACTAAACCAGGGACCACTTAACATGATATATTCGAACATTCCACAGTATCAAGCACTGACTCAAGCTTCAAGATTTAATGCCAACCATGGATTTTCATACTGTCAAGAATGTACAGCCTTTAGCTCATTAGAGTGTGATAAGCCAGATATAAAGATGGATCTGACTTGCCCCTTTCTTAGGTTTGTCTGAACAGAAGAGTCAAAGAGCCTTGAATTACGTTCACTTATGCAGATAGACCCACACATCCTTTTCAAAACTGCAGAAAGTTAACATTTTTCTGAAGATTTGGTCAATACATAATCTTAAAGCTAAATTTTTTACATGCCTTGGTCAAAAATCATGTAAGCTGAAGAACGAGACTCATTTGCACAAGCAGAAAATGCTTTGCCCGAGATCTTCTTCTTCTTACTTGAAATTTGTCTAGTCCTTGAAGCAGAAACTGTCCCCATTAGATAGAAGAGCCTAAAACTGCTCCTGACACTACAGTCAATGTGAATAATGCATATATAAACATAACTCCACACACATAATGTCTGGTTTGGATGAAAGCTATGGACTCTTGTTCCTGTGGGAGCTTCATGCTCTCCTCTGAACTGCCAAGGCAGGGTCTGAGTCTCCCTTTCCGCTGGTGTCAAGAAAGAACAAATAGTTCAATGACAGCCACATCCATCTGCAAATCCAGAAAAACACCTACCAAGGTGACCAACACCCTTGAAACTTTCAAAATTATACACTACAAGGGAGTATGGCTGGAGGAGAAAATAACCTTTTTCTTAACTGATCTTCTGCTTATACATGTGTCTCAAATCAAAGAAACAGCTTTCCATTTACCAAAGCTGAGTCCTACACAGCAGTGGGAACTGCTGCTCAAGTATCTACTTCTCAGATACTGACCATCCTGGGCTTTATGGCTTCATTTTCAAATCTGGCCTTAAAACTCCTTCCTATTTAAAAAACCTGCCAGGATTTCATGGCAGATCACTATGTATGGTGTCAGCATTAATGTAGCTCCTCAATACTTCAAACATCTGTCATTCTTACTAGAGAAGAAAAGTCATGACTGAACAGATTTTCAAAGGTAGGGTTATACATTTGTGGATCTAGTCATGGAGGAAAAAGTGTGTTGAGGTAGAGAATCAATCAAAAAGTCTTGGTGGTGGTGAATTTTGGAGGGAATATTTTTGACCATTCCAACTCCTATGTGTATGTTTCATTTTAGAAATGCAAAACCCCATTATTTTACACAGCATCTAACGCCAATAATTATTTTTCTCTGGCCTGAGATCTCCTGCAAGCTCATCTGTCAACTACAGGTATCTTCCATAAGTGAGTTTCTTCAATTTATGTGGCCTCTGTGACTCTTTCTATTGTGGCAACTCCCACCTTTCCACACTTGCACCAATTTGCAGTCTGGCCACGGAAGTCACTCAGAGGAAAAGGTTTGCCATAACCAAAGACTCAAAAGAATCACTAAGAGCTCCTCAAGACCTGGCACACCTAGGTCTTGAACATAATTAAAAACCCAAAGTTTAAAAAAGATATGCATTTCTTTTTTTTTTTTAATTGGTGCCACGGAGTGAACTGGAATGCAGTAACCAATAAAATAGTTGTTTGTGTCTGCCCTTTTTGACTCCAACACAGCAGCAGCCATTCTGTGTTTGCAGTGCATTAAAAGGAGCATGCAGCTTCAGACTTAGAGAGTGTCTTCATCAACCCCCATAAAAACACTGTCAGTCTTTGAATGAGTCAAATATTTGTGTTTCTCATCTGTCAAGTGCTTTGCAAATCAAATGTGTTTCAGACTGTTGGGCAGGTAGACAGGCAGGTGTTGTCTTCATTTAAAAATAATGAAACATTGGAAGGATGAAAGTTTTGCCCAAGGTACATGAGTCATTGTTAGAAAGAGAGTAAGACAGAAGTATTTCCATTCTAATGAGTCCTTTGGGCCCTGTCTAGCAGGCTAGGCTGCAGGCTTATAGCACTTCTTTTGTACCAGTCTAAATAAAAATCTCTGCATTTCTGTCACTGTTCACTGCACACAGATTTTCCTTTATGATAAAAGTTATGCAAACCAAACCAAAAAGTTGCTTTGGGAGCAGGAAGACCTCTTGTTCAGGTATGTGCACAGAGGCTTTTTCAGCATCATATAAAATGTAGTTTGAATTTGCCCATGGCAGAATTATCAGGAGAGAAAAAAACACAAGAGTTTTCTAAAAGTATTTTTGACAAAATCAGAAGCTGTCTTGATTATTTTACAATGAAAAAAACTTACTAATATAACGTGTGAGAATAGATCTGCTACTGGATACTAAAGAGCAAGTATGTCCTCAGATAGCTGTGGTCTAAGACAAGCAACAAACAAAGGTGTTGGGTGAATTTAAATTACAGGAGCTCCTCACATTGTTCAATAAATTTCTCTTTGATGTAACACCATGAAATAGCTTGTCAATTTTATAAAATAGACTCGAAAAGACAGCTTCTGTCAGGGATTCTTTGCAATATCAGCCTTAATATGGTGCCTGTCACCCTCTCTAAAACAACTGCTGAACTGAAACACACATGTTAAAAGGATGCACACATACGTGTTTTCTTGGTACTCTGACCAGTATCCACTTCTCATTTGACAACCTGATATTTTTGGGACACTTGATTTGCAAAAAGACACCAGTATGTTAAAAGATGAAAATCACTATTAGAAAATTAACACATGAATCTCATTTAAAAACTGAAGAATTAATAAATCAATCGGTGATGCAGTAAAATCAGCCAGCTGAACTACAGGAGGTAGGGACTAAATGCTTGATCAAATTCACTCCTTGAGAGGAAAGGGTAACTTCAGACAAAAAGAAGTTCACAGGGAGCACAAAGAATGCTTTTCATACTAAGAAAACTAGACCTTTCTCTATAATAAAACTATATCCTTAGGAAAGGATTAGGAAGAGCTAAGGAGTTTATACTACTAATGTTACCAGGCTGGAAAGGGAAAAAGGGAAGGTGCTAGGAGTACAGGAAGATGTTGGAAGTTATCGGTACTTACTCTTCATTGGTGTTGTTGCTAAAGTTGACATTAAACCTGGCCAAGGGCCAGTGACTGCAAACAATTTAAGTAAAACACGTTAAAGAGTGTGAAGTCTGTGGGTATTTCATGCATGTGTTTACAGCCATGACAGACTGACTTGCTCACTTCTCACATATGCCCTGATAAGCTTAGGAAGGTCAACTTTGACTGCTGTGATAAGCCTCTTTGCATAACTGCTTCAAGGCACCAGTTTCTTTTTACCATGTGCTTCACATACACATTTGTGACCACATCTGATGCCTGAAGCTTGTTCTTAGGCGTATTAGAGCATGGTAATATGCACCTTACTATTTTTAGCCCTGTACTCAGGGGGCCACTATTCTAAGCTTTATTCAATCCTTTCAACTCTTCTTCACAGATGCAGTGTCAAGGCTTGTGGATAAGTAATGAGCATACCTACCATTGCTGCAGAATTAAGCCTTCAGGCTATAACAACTGGGAGTTACTGCAAAGCAGCAACAGTGTAAAACTGAGAAGGCAATGATGGATACTCTCAAATTCACTTTGAATACACTTACACAGAAGCTAGTTGGTCAAGGATCAATGTTGTCCTCTCCAATTACACCAAATCTGCAGTTTCTACTCATCCAGACAACTGAGAAATCAGACAGCAGTCTGGGTAATTCAACAACATGTGCTTTTGAGCTGAATTTCCAAGGAGCAGATCAAGGGAAGATAATAAGGCTGTGCTGGACCACAATACGTCAAGGTAACCTGTACCATGCACAGCCCTACAAAGGTTTTTGCTTTAATCTGAATTACCAACTGAGATTTTGAAACACATCAACTTATCACTTGCTTACCTACCAACGTTGAACTACTAAAAACCCCAAAAGGGAACCTCTGCTTCAAAGCATAATGCCAAACAGAAAGTCAGCTTTTGTCTTGGGACTTCATTTTTGCCTCTTTTAGCTGGAGTTAAATTTCAAACACTGTATCATACATCCATAAAGCAATAATAATCCATCAAGTCAAAAAACTGTAAACACATATAGGTTTCTCTTGCTAGCCTCTCTTGTTTTATATGGAAAAAAATTAAGATAAGAGTGATCCCGCCTTCCATACCAAAGACTGATTATGTAGTAATAAGTGAGGTCAACAGTCAAAAGATTTTGCCATTTCTGCATCAGAAACCTTCTGTAATGTTAGCAGATGAACTCCTGAGTAGGTATAACAAAGCAATGATATGTTGGCACAACTGCTTGTTTGAAGTTTCCTAATATTTGGAGATAACGTGCATCAACATTAATGTCACGAAAAGCCACAGCTAGCAACATTCTAGATTCTTGAAACAGAAATCACATTCATCCTCAGTAGAGAGGAATTTAGCAACACCAAGTTGCACAGCTTGCACATATGATAAAATTCCCGTTCTAAGAAATCATTCTGCCTGAAGCAATATGATCAAAATCCTTTCCTTCAAGGTCTTGGCCACAGTGTAGTTGAGGGGGAAAGTCTGCCGAAAGCTGTGATACCTCAGTTATGTGAAGATTCCTGGGCAGCATTAGATACTCTGTTCATTTCCCATGCTAAGCTCCTTACCCTATTCTTAAAATAAAACTTAGATCCTAATTACCAAGAAAATACCATAACCACACTCATCTTCATTCAGAGTACAGACACGCCTCCTTACCTGTTTACTGCCCCAGGCTGCCCACGGATGCTCAGAAGGGAGCGGATGTTACTTTGCCTAGTGGACACCTCCACGAGCTCCGGCCCTCTGATACGTTCTAGGAAAGAGTCAGGCCTTTGGTCTTCATGGTGTGAATGTCTTGTGGCCCATGACCTTATAGATAAGACAAATCGTGACAGCCTGCATGAAACAGACATACAAAATTGACTGAACCAAACAAGAACATAACACACCTTAAAATACCCACACAAACAGCAGCCCAGGAGGATTTTTCTCCACTTCTCCACCTGCCACAGAATTGAACTTGATGGATTAACTGTGTGAAGCCAGTCACTTCACGCAATTTCGTAGATCACCTTTTGCAGGGATCAGGAAAATATCTCACATATTAGTTCCTAGTCCACTGTATCAGCACAGCAGGAGCAACAGAATTTTCTTGTCAAGTGAGTGCCTTTACATCTCAAAACGAGATACTCAGTGCAGACGCAGTTGCTTTAGGTACTTGAGAATTTGCATTCAAGAGTGATGTTATGTTACCATAATATTTGAATTGTTAAGCATTTATGTTTTCATCAGAAGCTTCCTTGTATATTCAGAGCATACGTAACTGTAGCTAGACACACATGTAATTCAAGCTATCCTGAAAAAGGGTAAAGAACAATACAAATTCAAATTAAAAAGGAAGTTCTCATTATGAGTTTATATATTCAAGTGCTTTAAGTTTGCACTAAACACACACCTTATAAACAGTTTTCAACTAAACCAAACCTCTTTGCAGACTTTGCAATCTACACGTGGTGGTGTCACTATCTGACAGCTGAAGGGGGAAATACAATTTTATTTTCCACCATCCAAAAGGCTTAAGTGTAAACAACACTCTTTAAAAGACCCTAGTTTTATAACATTTTTTTAAGTTGCTCTGTGAGCTACATTATGCTTGAACTGAGTATGGTCTGTGTTGTGTGTAATCATGGGATCTGAAGGCAGTCTCAGACGGAAATTTTTAAAGCAGACACAATAAGTTTTCAAAGCTCCACTTCAGGTTTATGTTTCACTCTTGGTAATATAAACAACTTAAGCCGATAGTTGACTTAATTTTGCTGACTAAGGTTCCAAATCCATTATAAACATAACTGGATCCTAAAAAGAAGAGAGAAACTCTTGCACTCCCAACACATCCCTTGCCAGAGCCATCCACCAAAGGGGAACAATCATGTTTTATTTGATAGGAAAGTAACATTGCATCAGCCATCAGCCAGAATCAAACACTTACCCATTTGCTTTACATTTTGGACTCACTTCATGCATTTCCCCCATATTCAATATATTTTCAGATCCAATGATGTAAAAATAATAATTTTTTTTAATATTTGACAAATTTGTGTGAGCTTATTCAGCATCTCTCAGATTCTAAGATTTTTATTAGCAGTAAGTGATGAGTTCAGAAACAAGGTCAAATGCAATCTCTGTTGTGTCTTTATAGGCTTTTTTCCACTGGACTCCATCCACTTTCTTTGGAAAACGATGTCTCTTCCTTCTTTGCCTCCAAACTGTGAGTAGTCTCTTTCAACAAATTGAATACTGGGAGTTCTATTAGTTAGCATGTTACCTTGCCATTGCTCCCCTGCCTGTGAATGAGCTTGTCTGGGATTCAGATACGTGTCTTCCCTCCACAGAAATGACTCCCTGCAGTTCTGAAGACGCATCCTCACACAGTGAATGGGTTCTGCAAAAGCAATTTTAGTTTTTAAGAATTCCATACAGCCTTCAGCAGATTTCCCCCCATCTGGTTCTTTCTACCACTACCTCAGGAATCAGGACAGCAAATTGTCCTCTTTCTAGTAAGATAGCCTGTGTTTGATAACCACAGAGCTAAGCCTATGTTCCTACTTTTCTGGAGCCATCCAGTGTGAATTAAAGTCAATGGAAGCTCTGCCATACACTCCAGCAAACTCAGAAACTTAAGATTAAGCTCAGAAACTTGAGAAGAGAGATAAATACCTAGCCTCCTCTTTCAGTAATGGAGTTTTAAAATTTACTTCACTGGAACGTGTACTTTATGAGGGTTCACTCTGATTTTTTATAGGACTCCTAGGGGGTTTTCTGTGTTTTTCAGACTTTTACAAGACTTTGTCACATCCATTCAGGATCATTTTTCCCCCCTTTGTAATGCAAACAAGAACTATCACATGCCTCTGTTAATCTGTCCTGCCAGGAAAACACTGACTATAATGACACTTGCAGCATCTTCCTAAGAACTGGCAACAGCATTTCAATGCCCACAAAAGGCTAATTTGCAGCTCAATTTTGTGGGGTGCACTTACAGCTGAGAAACTGACAGAATTAAAAGTTTATTATTTCTACACAAAGAACAACGCTAAAATAGATCCTGGAAGTCCCGGGATTCTCAACTTGTTAACTGTTTTCCACTTCACTTTTAATTACAAAATACGAGTAGACACTGCTTAGTATAGAAAAACTTTTATAACCTAGTTTATGTTGTTGGTGCTGAGAATATTATGGACGCCAAAGTTAACATGGCTTCTAGGGGACAATGAATGAACTCATGGAACAGAAATTCATTACGGAATACCAAATACACAGAGCCTGCATTCCTCTCAAGAAGTCTCCTGAGCTGGATGCTGGGAGAGCAGAAGAGTTTGCCCACTTCTTTTGCTATTACCTAGAGCAGCTGCCTACAGACCTGCTGGAGAAAAGATACTGCACTAATCAGTCTTTTAGACTGCAGTACCATGGCTGTTTTTAAGTACTTTCATTCCTCTTTGCAGACAAATACACATTTTGTGTGATCTTGGCAATAAATTCTAATATTGGTGCTGGGCAGTCCCTAACAAGTATCTAAGTTCCCATTATAGTCAATGGCCACCTTAGGGCTTGATTCAGCTGCCTCAATACAGGAGTCTAGTACCATTTGGAATACCTCAAAATACTTTTTCAGACCTCTCCAGAGCACACAGGTCACTCCTCACATCCACTAGCACCAGCTAAACACTTCAAATACCCTACGGTATCTCAAATAGCATTAGATGCCTATTTTAGGCAACTAAATTCCTCTCTTCTAATCAATAGAGCCAAACGAGCCTCAAGAGTTATTCAGGTTCAGGGTAAGCTGAACAGTTCCCCAGGTGCTGCTGACTGTGAGTACTGACTACATCTTCACTCATGACAGCAGGAACACAGAGACCTACTCACACAAGACACCCAAATCCAGGGGTCTACAGGGTGCAGCTGAGTCCTACTTCCAGCCTTCAGATAGCCAACCTGTGTCCATAATCTATGTGCTGCCTCTGCTCTTTGAGCTGTTCCCCTGCAGGGGCTGGATTTTAAAAATGAAGATTCATTTGTTACTTTTTGTTCTAACTAAAGGAACCAACCTCATAACACGCTACAGAGGAAGAATATGGGCACACGAATAGCTTCAGCATAAATGAGAATGACAGCTTAAAGATCAGTAGCAGCTTTCTGTTAACTGCTGCAGTGAATGCTTTTTCTTCATAATACCTTATTTCAAAGCAGAAAAGCACTTAAGCACATCCTTAGCATCAAGCATAAATTTAACACCCGCTGGCTTTAATGAGAACCAAGCAATGTGTTTAATTGCTTTGTTGAACTATTGCCAACAGGAGCTGCAGGAAGACAAAGGCAAAGAAGAAATGCTGCTACTCTGCAAAACTTGGTGGTTTTTTCCCAATGTCTATAGAAATATTTTGCTACAAAATATTTCTCTAAAATTCTCGATGGGACCTACATTTTGGTACAGACATATTACAAAACAAAGCTGAACTAAAACCAATGTGTATCAAGATTCTTTGAGTGGTATTGCAAAGGTATGGTATATACTTACTAGCAATCACTTCAGCAATCCCAAACCCCCAAATATGAGATCTCTTTTAAAGAGTAATATTGTATCTTTTTATCTCTTCTCTTTTTTATCTTCTTGTATTTTATTTTTATATCTTTATCCTTTTTATATTTTAATATCTTTCTTTTTTATATTTTTAAAATATTTCTATATTTGATCATATATGAACTCCTGTAATTAATGCTGATAGCAGCAAACTTCTTTTAAATAAATGCTCCTTCAAGACCATCATGATGATGATACAAGTGCAGTTCTTATTTCAGTCCCTCTGTCTGTCAAAAGCAAGACATTGCCTCTGAAATTGCAGATGACCAAAGAGATTTAATTCTTAAACCTTTAAACTTAAACCTTAATAACTCCACTCTCACATCCCTGCCAGTAATTCCATTCTGTGAGCTGCCAATCACTGGTATCCCCTACAAACAGGATATTTAGAAAAAGGGAAGGAAGAAGCTAATTTCCATCTGTGTTTTCCCAGTTTTTGAGATATCACTGTAAGCAGAGACAAAGGGACACAGCTCTTCCAAATCTCCCTATGGAGACCATGGGGTAGTATAAGTAAGTCAAGCAAGCCATACTATGCAGAACAGAAGCAGCTCTGTTTTCACTAGGGGAGGTACACCTACATGACAGAAGATATCACGTAAGCAAAGCAAAGAGCAAAAAAGGACCAATTCAAACAGGTCAGCAATCCCACCCATACTCGACAGTAGGGGCATGCAGTTCAAAAATCCTCGTAAAGCAGGCAGTCCTATCAGCCCAGCAGGAGTTTGAGTGCTCTAGTCTGGGTACACCTTTGAACAGCAAGAAACAGTCTGACAAGGTCCACACAGAGGAGGTGGTTCACCATAAAAAGCCAAAAAAGCAGAACATTTTCTCCAGCCTGGACAGATGCTGTGAATCATCAGACACCTTCCTGCAGGCCCAGCAGGGTTTGCCCAGTCTAGAGAAATGGCTGGTGCTGTGCAAAATGTAAATGCAAGCTCACTGGCACATTTTAAACAGCCACTTTAAAACTATGAAACCAGGGAAAGGCAAATGTAAAGAAACTATTACATTTCCTCTGTACAGTGAGGGACTCTGAAAATTCAGTACAAAAATGTTGATATTCTTTATACAAATGTTCCCTATGACAGGAATTAGACAGTTTGCAGAGGCTACTTTAAAAAAAAAAAATTCCCAAGACTTTTCACTGGTGCTGAAAGGATCTTTTTTTCCACCAAATCCCACACAGTCTGTTGGAAGCACAGACTCTGCTATCTGTGTGGTGACTTGAGAAAGAGGTTTCTCCTTAATGAGTTGGTGTAATTCCCACTGATGTGAAAATGGGAATTTATTCCTGAGCCACAACAACCTCCCCATGCCTGTCTCTTCTGTACTTCGGATACACATTGTGAAGTCAGTTAAGTGCACTGGGCCAACAATATCATGACACAACATTCCCATAACTCTGCTTCCTATTCCTGGCGCTCCAGGAGTTCCACAAATTACACAGCAGTCTGTCCTCTTGACTCTGATGAAAGGAATATGTTACCTGATACAGCCATTTCCAATCCTTTCGATATCTTCATCAGTAGGCCTGACAGACAGTCTGTGCATACCAGGGTAGGAGTGCTGGGTGTTGATTTTTGCCATTTTGCTTTACATATCAACATCTAAATGACAGCTGAAATGGGAAAAAAAATTATGAAGACTGCAAAAGAAATGTGCTCAGTACTTAAAAAGAGAGCAAAAAGCAATTTCAACCATTTGAATAATAGCAAATGATATTTGCCCACACATATGACATGTTTCTTGATTTATTTGCACTAGACAGAGAAAAAAGTGATAGTAAAAGTGGAACAAAGAAGATTCATCAAGACTCAATAAAAGAGTTACATGACACAATATTCTTTTTAGACTCTGGGCTTTATGGATACCTACACTGTCATACCAATTATGCATAGTAAAATTGCATATAAAATTTCAGTAAAAGAAGGTTACAGTTAGAAAGTCAACCAAAAATAGCTAGGCAACACATGTGGTAGGACAACCCATTCCACTTTACATTGATTCCCTTGTGCTAATTTTATTTATTTTATGATTAAACTGTTTATTCCAAAAATGCATATTAACCAAGCAGAAAATTAATGAAATTTATCCCTCAGCTTAATATATGCCATGCAATAATTCTATATTATTAAAACTCTGCACTAAACACCTTCTCAGGTTTTTTTATTATACTGATTCAAGAAATCTCTGTTAAGGTATTTAGCAGCTCATCTCCTACAAGTGTCAGGAAATTGATCTGAATTCCTTTCCAGATTTGACCTTCAAAGCCTTTCCAAATTCATATCACATCTATCACTTGCAAAACAAGCTTTAAGACTCAAAACAAGTGTCTTACAAATGAGGGAATAAAAAGCTTTCAGTGAAGCTCTGAATTTAAAAAAAAAAAAAAGTAAAATTTAAGTTTTGAAACTCCCTTCAGGAACCCTTTAAGAAGCAAAGCTCACAACCCATGATTAGAATTATGTTATGTATCCACTTTCTCAAAAACCAGATATCCAACTTACCCTCCACTCAAGTCCCAGGCAACTAAAGGAAATCGTATACATCTTTTACTAAAATCATTAAATATATTCCAAAATATAAAATAGGTTATATTTTTTTTCATCCAGAAGTAATAAAGTTAGTCTAGAAATAGCCTTTGGGTATCATTTAACACCTGATATTTCGATCAGTATTTCCCATTATTAATTTTGCCTCAGTGTAAGCCAGTTAATGTCAAACTGTGTCTCACCTTAAACTGAGCCCTTTTCATGCTGATTAAGTGAAGTTTTACTGAAGGAAAATGGGCATTTTTATAACACATGGATATTTTAAAAAATTACTTCTTTCAACCCACTCTCAGATTGGAATCTTCACTCACAAGGATTAATTTCTAAAGTGCAGATGATTTATGCTAAAAACATAACTCGAGGTTTTACAAGTTTGATGGTGGGAAAAGAAGAATGATTTGTAAGATAAGGAACAAGGCATTAAACTTTATTCTAAAGATGAATTTTCAGCACAAAGTTAGTACTGAGTTAAGATCTTGCCTAGTTCTGCCACCAAACACAACAGTAACACTCATCAGTTCTGGTGGTTCACAATCAGATCAATGTCCACCTCCGGCAGTTCTTAACCAAGGCTCACCTGGTCAATAATATCCAACAAAATAAATAACTCTGTTCAAACAATAAAACTGTTGAAACAATAAAAGCATAAGCTAATAAAACCCTTCTGAAGTCTTGGGATCATGTAGATAATTTGCTATTAACAACATGTATTCTCTCACTGAGAAGACACGTTGCTTCTGAATCTGGAGATGAGCGACCAATGCCCTTCTATACCTCAAATGCTGTAGGTGTTTGTAGGTGTTGTAGGTGGACATATGGATTTCCAGACCTGGAATTTGTGCATCAGTTTCTGAAAGTTTGATTAAAAGACACCAAGTATAGTATTTCTTTAAACTTAAAAATGAAATGGCTTCTCCAGATGTTACTAATCTCCAGAAATTAGATATTATTAGTCTGGAATTAAACACTATTAATAGATCCTGGAATTAGATATTCCAAATCTTCTCGAAAGGCTTGAGTATGCCAATGTAACAATGAATACAGGAAGCAGTTGTATACCTTATTTAGACTTCCAAAAACTGTGCCACTAAAGAAACCAAATAGGTCATAGGATACGAAGCCAAACACTATTTTGAATTAAAAATAAGAAGACAGAAAGAAAGAACAGGATTCAGCAGTCACCTTTATGACTGCCAAAGTTTAAAAAGCTATTGCTCAGGGCTCCACAGGAAAACACAAGGTCTCAGGATGGCAAAAAAAATACTATAAGCAGGAGAAACAAAAGGAGTGCAAAGAACTTCAGGGTGACCCACATCAACTACATCAATTTCTCAATTTGATGACAAGTGGTGTGCCCCACAGGCAAATGGGAATCAACGAATACAGGTGAAAAGCATGTAAACTACTGCCTTACATACTTTCAAATGAGCCATAGGCTCTCAGGAGGGGAATCTGAAAGGAGAGTAGATTTAGGTTAAATATTAGGAAGAAATGATGGTGGTGAAACACTGGAACAGGCTGCCCAGAGAAGATGTGGGTGCCACATCCCTAGAAGTGTTCAAGGTCGGGTTGGATGATGCTTGGAGCAACCTGGTCTAATGGAAAGTGTTCCTGCCCACAGCAGCAAAGTTGAAACTACATGGCCCTTAAGGTCCCTTCCACTCCAAACCATCCTATGAACACAAGACATGCACAGCTCAGTGACACCCTGCTCATTGCAGGGCAGGCTTGCTGACACAACAACTGGCAATATTTACATAGAAAGTGTTAATGATACAAAGAACACTAAAACTGTTCCACAAAACAACAGTGCAGACTTATCTGAAACACTATTAGTCCTTCTCTTAAACAGAAAGATAAAGCAGAATAAAAGCGTGGCAAGAATGATTAAGAACATAGAGAAGGGAAATAAAGAAAAATGGTATTGCTCACCTTAGAAAGATGAAGAATAAAATAAAAATATGTAGGTAAAATTGGAGCTCATTTCAGATCCATTACAATAATTTCAGCTGTCAAATTGTGACCTGAACTCTTATTCTCCACTATAGTGGAGGAAAGGAGGGGGGAAACATTTCACAGAAATACAACTCTACTATTAAGCAATAAAATACACTAATGCAATTTTGGAAGGAGGTAGGGACAGTGGATGAAGGTGTGTTATGTGTGCCCGACTGTAGTAGAGACCAAACACAGGACTGAGAGAAATAAATAAGACAGCAGTTTGGGTACACTGCAGGTGGTGAGACCTCCTGAAGCAATATGGTTTGGCACTGCATAAACCCCATAAAATTCTGACAAATTACTGGCTATCTGATAAAGGAGAAATATTTGTTCCTTCTATGCCTCCAAGAATCCTGATGACAAAAGTGTTCAATAGCCTAGGGAGGAGACCAGCACTTCAACATTGGATCCAAAATCTGGTAAGCAACTTACGAGGGAGCAGCTTCACATGAGCTATCAGGAGGAGCCAGCAGGAAAGTCCTGGAGAGCCTTTTGCAGAGACAGCTCCCACTGTCTGGGGTCTGCAATCCCAAAACTGCCACTAAACACTGGTTCTTACAAGGCAGTCTTAAGGAGTGAGCAGAGCCCAGCTTTGTATTTAAAAACACAGTTGTTACAGTAGAGTGGTGGGTTGGCTTTGTCTGGCTGCCTGATGCCCACCCAGCTGCTCTCTCACTCCCTCTCCTCAGCAGTCCATCAGGAGAAATTAAAATGAGGAAGCTCATGGGTCGAGAAAAAGGACAGGAAGATCACTTACCAATTATCAGCACAGGCAAAACAGGCTCAAATTAAGGAAAATTCAATTCATTTATTACAAATTAAAATAGAGTTGGATGGTGGGAAACAAAGACACCTCTAACCCTCATTTTTTCCCCAGATGCAACTTCACCCCAACATTCCCAACTCCTCCACCTTCTCCACACTCCCCAGCAGCACACTGGATGGGGAATGTGGGACTGCAGCCAGTCCATAATGGTTCCTCACTGCTGCTCCTTCCTCCTCACACCACCCCTGCTGCAGTGTGGCTCCTTGCTACAAGGTGCAGTCCTTCACAGACTGCTCCAGTCTGGGTCCACTCCACCAGCTGCAGTCCTGCAGGATTAACCTGCTGCAGTGTGGGTCCTCCATGGGCCACAGTTCCTGGCAGGGGAACCTGTTCACCCATGGGCTCCTCTTCACTGGGAGCAGTTTCCTTCAGGAAATAGCTATGGGCTCCTCCGTAGGGTCATCCACAGTGGATGTCTGCTCCAGCACGGCCCCCTCCATGGGCTGCAGGGGACTCTGCTCCAGTGCCTAGAACAACACCACTGCTCCTTCTTCTCTCATCTTGGTGTCTGCAGAGCTGTTTTTCATCCTTTTTTCCCTCCCCCTCATTCCCCACACACTGCCTTTGTGGTGTTATACTCATTCTTGAGTGCTTTTTCCCCAAAGTGCCACCACCTGGGCTGCAGGGGATCAGCTGGAGCCATTGGTGTCCAGCACAGGCAGCCCCTGGGGGCCTGCACCCACCACACATTGCTATCTGCCTTTTGTAAAATCTCTGTTTTCTGGGAGCTACACTCTCTACTCTGAATATTTACAGCCAGTAACTACACTGAGAGTAAAACTTGATTACCTAAAGGCTGACAAGTCTGATAAATCCACATTAGGTACTTAGAACAGGTATTTAGCTTGCAAGCGATTTAACAAGAGAAACAGACGGACAGACAGATAGTTCTCTGAGCCTCAATCTAGCTACCCAGCAAAATAAAACTTACCTGAAACCCTCTTAGCTCTTGAAAGATTGACACCTTTACCAATGCCTTAAGCCAAATTTTAACATGCTTTCTCACTAAGTCTGTCCTTCCTTACTACCAACTGTACTAACCTGAAAGAGATGAATAAGAAACAATTCCACACTCAAGAATACTGCTTTTCAGTGCATAAATCCCTGAGACTGAAACTAGAGCTAAATGATAAAGATGCATTATACTACTGAAAAATACAACAAATGATGCACTAATGATAGCACTCCCTACTCCAAATGCAAATAGTTCATGTACTCTTTTATCCTATTCATTTTGGATTCAACAGCAACTGATGCTTTGTGTCGAATTATTTTATATGCACTGCCTGGTATAAAAGACCTGTTTTATCAAGACAGAGGGTTGTTTGACAGCAAATACGAGTTCAAGTAACATAAGAAAACTTCAGATTCATATATGCATTTACAAATTTTGAAAATCAGGTTCTACTTATGTCTTCAGAACTACATCTTTAAAGACTTACAATTGGAGGTACGAAGGCTGCAGTATCTAAATTTTTGGAGCTGTGCCATCCAGTGGATTTCTCAAAGCAAACACACAGAAATTCAGGTACCCAGGAATAAGGCACTAGGAAGGGAGCAATATATGTCAGTCAATAAGAAAAGAGTGACGCTAAAACGGGAGACTGAAAATAACTGGGCGTTTCCCTCCAGGCCAAAAAGAGGTGGCACTCAATCAACACCCTTCATTCCTCTCTTTCTCAAGTCTATTTCACCCATGTGCAGCAAAGTGCACAGGGCTGAGCAACTGCACCTCAAAAATGAGAAGCTTTTCAAGTCTCCTTCATATTAAGGAAGCCAAAACCAGTTCTACCCCTTTCTCCAGAGCCTTCTAGCAATAGATTATGGGACACACTCACACATAACTTTCTCATGGGTTTTCAGTGCTCTGGGGACACGTACTATCAGCAGGAATGCCTGTTTTCAGCACCCATTGCTGTTGGACACAGTCAAGACTTCTGAGCAGCTTTTTGGTCTAGGTTTCAGCCAATTTTGCACATACTCAGTAAGGATAAAACCCCAGGCATACACAGAGGCATATTATAAATTATATAAAATTTAGGAAGTTGGTGGCCATCAGCTAAGCTACCAAAATGAACTGTGCAGCTTGTCAAACATCTATGAAAGAATTTTGAGTTACTACAGTCTTCTTCTCAAGAGCATTGAGTCCACGTTTGGGCTACTCTACCACTTCCTCTTTGGGGTAGAATATATTCACTCACCCTAACTTGTTAACCAACCAAGAATTAATACATCTGATACAAAGTAAACATAGTTGTTTATCAAGCAGTGATGGCAGATCAAGCTATTTCTACCACCATTTAATATTCTTATTTAGACTAAAAGGACTACAGAGGGAAAATATAGCAGAATTCAAAAAACAGTTCTTCAAGGTGAAATATGTGTCAACATCACAAAGTAAAAGATGGCTTTATATACAATTTAATAATGGGTTGTGTTTGTGTGGTTGGTAAAATAATGTTGTTGTTGAGGCTCTCAGCATCTCATTTATTGCTGTGGAAGCTGCATAGGATCACTTACATCATTTTAGTTAAGACACGTTCTAAATCCTCATACAGCCTCTCAGGTTCAACCCTGCTAAGACTCTGGGATTTATTCTGGGATTTGACCTCCACCTACATGATCCTTGTTATATCACTTGGTAATAGTTTGTAGCTCAGCTGTACATTAGGTACCTTGTGTGTGTTATGTGTGACAGCCTGCAGCTCCAATGATGTGACCAGTACAGGCAACAAATGGACATCAAAGACTGGACACTGGACCTTGAAGTAACTATACCATGTGAAGACAAGGCCCAACTTTTGTCTTCAACAATTTGGAGGTTTGTAGATTAATCTGCAGACTGGATTCTGGCATACTCTCATGGGAATCAACTTTGTAAAAAGGCTATTAGATCAAGCCCAAGGGCTTGGAAAAATAATCAGCAACCTGCACCACCTTACCCTCATGAACCATTATTGACAACAGTTTGAATCAACAATTCTTAAATTCTAAGACCTCTTTTAAAAGAATTTTATTACTCTCTGCTACATCATATTGCATTTCCCAGTCTGTGGGCACTGACATCTCCTTAAAATGAATATAATTTACATGCATAGCCTAGTAGCCTCAGTACTAAATATCTATCAAGTACCTTTCACAGGTACTCTAGGATGTGCATATACTCCACACAGCACTGCTTATACTTGCATGTATGATTATAGTTTTAGAATGAAATGTACATGATTACCCTTAATTTCTTTGATGGCTGAGTCCCTGGCACCCTGTAGTACCAAAATGGAATTATTTGGATTGAGTTTCCCTTCTTTATCTATGAACAGTTCAATTTCCTAAGATTTGCTAAAGTATTTTACAGACCATTTTCTATGAATATATTATTTTTTATACTGGAATATAATGGAAAACACTTAAGAGAAACTAGCCATGAATATTGAACATAATGTTGTAAATTAAAACACAGCAAACTACAAATTACAGCTGACAGGACAACTGGGTTACATCATGTTGTTTCTGTTGCTGGTATGGGCTAACATGATGCAGGTATTCGGTATCCATACAGCAAATAAGCTCTGTGCCAGGCTTCTGTAGCCACTGTCTGAAATTCACCAGTTCTGCCAACATCTCTGTCAGTGCATGCATCTGCCAAGATAACTCTTAAAAGGGAACAAAACAGGTGCATGAATACAGCTAAAACACAGCAGGTTTGCACTTCTGAATATGTGTTTATAAAATAAATACGCGTGCATGGGCACACATGCAAATGTTACCCATTCAAATTCGCTCCCTGCCCACGTTATGTAACCTGTCCGAGCTACCTCACTTGGCTAGGGAAGGAAAGCGTGAGAGGTAAACTGTGTCACGTTTCACAGGCAGTAACAAGATGTTCGACAGAAGAGGATTTAAGAGATGCTAATGAAAAGAGATGGCAACACTGGAGAAGGCTGCAAGACAACGTGCTGAAACAGAACGACTGAGCTCGGGTACAAACTGGGTGACAAAGGCTGGGATACACAGAAGGTAAAGCTGAGAGGTGCGATATGGAAGGATGATGCATAATTTTTGAAGTTGATGTGCTCTTTCTTCAAGTTGTTCACCACGTTTACTGTGATTACCCTTGCTGATTAGACATCCTGACAGTCCCACTATCATCTGCAGCAAGTATTTGTCTAATCAGTTGGTTTTAGTATGCATACTCAAAGAAAACAACAGAAAAAATACTAGAGGAAAAAACCCACCCAAAGCCTGTGCTGACTGAAGGCAAAGTTACGCTATTTCAAAACCTGTAACATCTACAACTACACTTTACTCAGTTGTAACAATGAAAAATACAGATTTTAAACTGAACATGCCTCTAACCACTTGCTTTGAACGCAACAACTATGAATCCGGAAAACAAAATATAGTTGAAGTGTCTGTGATCAACAGGTACCAACATTTACATTCAACATCATTTCTTCAGAGATCTAAAGTAACATCCAGGTAATTTTTCCTTGTCTTCTTTTGACTTTTTCCTCTAAGCAAGCGAGTGGACCTTGCTTTAGAGAAAGACATTGATTATAGTTATTATTGAATCGTGCACCTTCTTAGGCACACTATGGCCTGGATTACACTAAGAGAGTTTTGCAAAGGATGCCATGTTATCAGAACCAAGGTCAATTTATTGGGAGTGCCAGGAATCACTGCAAAATGATTCCCTTTCACTGCTTGCAGTACTTGCTAACATGTCCTTTATAGAGGGTTTGACAAGGTCATGCTTATACCACAGACACCAGACAGCAGAGAAGTTACGAGACACATGGATTAAACTGGGGAAATCAAGCATCAGTCAACAGGAGCAGTGGAAGTCCCCCCTCGGCCTCACTTCTGTATGGATTTGTGTCCTGAATCCAATTTGATTTGGAGTATGCAGACCTCTGTGTCAATTAACTCAAAAAAAAACAAACAAAAAAAAACAAACAAAAAAAACAAACAAACAAACCACAAAACCACTTTTCTTTGAAACTAACTAACTAGCTAACTAAATAAATAAATAAATAAATGAAGATTGTGAGTTACGTTTCCGTTTCAAGCTTCTGAGTCAAGGTTTGGAACCGAAGTTCGGTGCAGGACATGATCCCACTCTCACGGGCATGACGGAGAGGAAGGCTTCCTGCCTCCTCTTTCAGACTCACCTGCTCTCTCTCTCTCTCTCCTTCGCAGCATCCAAACTCTGGAGCTCCGTCTGTCCGTCCGACTGTCCGCCTGCCTGTCGGATGCGGGCGCGACGGGGCCGGCGGTCAGCGCTGCCCTTCGCGGCGCGGCCACAGCACCCCCGACAGCCCCGGTGTCCCCGGCACCCCCGACAGCCCCGGTACC
>JAWWMO010000001.1:86617198-86683708 GCA_035047845.1 Dendrocincla fuliginosa
GCAGTTCTGAATCAGCCTGATCCTGTGAGGAACTGACTACTGTGGAAAACGGAGCTTGGCCAAGTCGTGTTCATAAACTAGCCCCACTAGAGCCAGAGATTTCCTGACAAATAAAACAAAAGGGAATGCATACCTGTTTAGTGTTCTGCCCAGTAATCTCCATGTTGTCCTAATTATGAGTGAATGAGCTCTATTTATTTACCTTAATCTCTACCACTGGGGAGGAGGTACAGTAAGGGGAAAGGATAGGACTCTGCAACTCTGTTTTTAACCAAAAATGAATGAGCTTTTCCTTGGCTTGAATAAAAATACACGCTGAATGCACAGCAGCTGTTGTATCCCTTTGAAATCAATGAGAAGCATCCCACGCATTTTGGTGTAACAGGAATGGATCCTTGATACATACACGACAGCTCCAGCATTCTCCTAAAGCCAGTCGTTTTTCCAAATAAAAATCACAATACAAGTCACTACGGGCTAAGAAATGAATGAACTGAAAGCCTCTAATACTCTTTGGTGTTGGTGACACGGCAAATAGAGGCGTTTGCATCAGGGCAGACCAGGGCACAGACAGACGAGGAGCTCTCCTGGCTGCTGCCCGGTGGGCACTCAGCTCTACCCCGCATGTGCCACCGCAGCTTGCAGAGCCTCTCACAGGGTACCCACCCCTGCCCTTGCCCCGTTCTCTGTCTCTTCTGAGAGCCCTGAGGGGTGGGGAGCACACGGCCACCCACCAGCAGGGACACTGGCTGCTGGACCAGGAGAGCTGTGGAAATTCCTGCAGGCCTGCCTGGGTGTTCTCTTACCTTCTCGTGTGAGTCAGACCGCCTAAAGACACGGGCTCAGTGAGTCGTGCAGGAGCACTGCAGATGCTCAGGGAGCTGCGGAGGTTTTCCTGTGAGTTTTCACGCCGCTCTATTTAAACAAACACGATTGCAAATGGAGCCTTGTTAATGTTTCCCAGGTGGCTAGCTTGGGAGAATAAGCGTACACAAGAGCACTTATGTTGGTTCTCAGGACAATCCTATCTCTTAGTGAAAATAAAACTATCCCGCTGTCTCTAGGGGAATTTCAGCTAGTGCTAGTCAAGCCTGAGGCACTGATAGGGATACAGCCCAGCTCCTCCAAACAGAATAAATTGACATTTCCAGTTACATAATGGTGGTCCATTAGCAGCAAGCACAGAAAAGAGAGACTCTTATGTAAAGTATAAATTGGGGCTTAAAAGCCTTTCTCGTTGTGCTTTATGATGGCAATTGCTGTCGCTGCTGAGCCTCACTAATGAGTGTGAAGAAACCCGGCTGACAGGCTGCAGCCAAATGCCGGTAATCAGAGGTTAAAGATGCTTCTTTCATGAACTCAGAGATAGCTTTACTTGGATCTAACAACAGCCTGCTCAGACTCTGGGATTCCTGAGATACAGGAGACAAACGATGAGTGGTAAGTCTCTAACTGCTGACTGTAAGCACTGTGTCGAGTTATAAACCTAAAACTAAAGAAATTAAAGAACTAGAGAAAGCGTTTAAGATGGCTAGTGGGAGCCAACAGCTCCAGGTGCTCATATGCTGATCCTCATTTCAACAGCACTTTGAGCAATCAGATGCCTCTTAGCAGAAAGCAGTGACTTAGCTCAACCTCTGGGCAAAGAGGAGAAGAAAAAATCCCACCCTCTTCATTTTGGAATTAGATGATCTTTTAAGGTCTCTTCCAACAGAAACCATTCTATGATTTTGCCTTGGAGTTATTTTAGCCAACACCATTTATTTCCATTTACTGTCTGCAAGGCTCAAGTTGTAAAATATGTCTCACTAATACTAGTGTTACAATAGCCATACAAAGTCAGCATTTGAAAATGTGACAGAAAGTTCAATATTTCAGCAGAACACTGGGTCCTGCTGAGTCTTCATTTATCTGGCACTGTTAAATGCCTTTATTTTTTCACACAATTTAGATAGGGCAAAGGTGAAATGCTGAAATAAGAATGCTTTTAAGGAACAAACATCACTGGCTGGGGTAGGTGGGAACTGTTGTCTTATGATATCAAGATGACCACAGACAACAAAGGCAAAGACATGGGAAATCTTTGCCAATGAGAAAGTTCTGTACACAAGCTTTGCTTAAACAAACCAGCTGTCTGAGAGGTGGCGTCGTGACTAATGTGCTCCCTCACTGATGTACCTGAACTGAGCAAGTTCCTGGCTCTCACTGCACTCTTGGTGTGAGAGACAGGTCCCTCTCAGGTGACTCCTGTCTGCCTTTGCAGGAGATACCTTCTTCTGTAGTGTGAGCACTAGGCCACCTGTGCCCTAACTCCTTCTAACTTACACGCACAGAGAGTTAAGGCATGATAACTTACCATGTACTGGCATAGCCCCTCATAGCTTACCAGAATGCATATATTCCTCAAGACAGTAAAATCATCCTAGTTTCAGGCCAGCTTGTCCTAATTCCATACCAATGAGAGCTTTATTTCATCAAACAACATACCTAGAAGCCTAATACAATAGTCAAAGATATTCCATAGCAGAAAGTGTGAGCAAAACCTAAGTTTCAACGTTGATGCTGCCAATGCATGAGGAATGAGGAGCAGCTGAGGGAATTGGGGTTGTTGAGTCTGGAGGAGGCTCAGGGAAGATCTTCTCTCTCTCTAAAACTGCCTGAAGGAAGGTGATAGCCAGGTGGGAGGTCACCCAGGTCACTCTTCTCCCAGGTAATAAGTGCTGGGACAGCCTGAAGTTGTGCCTCTTGCCCCGAATGGAATTGCCTCAGGGGTGTTACAGCTATTTCAGTGGGGCTCAAGGCAGTGGTTTCAGTATGTCTTTGCTAATACCTTTGTAGCACCTATGAACACTATTCTATTCATTGTCAACTTAATGTCATATTGTGCATGATGTGCTAGGTGTTTTTATGCAGAAATAGGGAGACTAAAACTGAGCCTCAGTCACTTGTGCCATGCTACTGAGAGACTGGAAAGGAGAGCTCTGCAGTTTTTTTCTGTCTCTTCCACTGCCAGGTAGCTGTCTTTTCTAGAGGAGGACTAAGAGTCCTGTTGGCTTTAACACCCTTCTTCCAGTGACGAATAATATTTCATTCTAGAGCTATTTCATTTGCCTTGTCCTCAAAACATGGACTGATCACTACATAAACAGCTGGTGAATGGCATGTTCCTGTAATTTAGAGGTAGGTAAGACAGGTGTCTGGTTTGCATGGCAATTCTGAGTCTGATAACTCATCCACGTGGACTCTTTAAACACAGAAGAGAAGAGGAATGTCTTCTCCAAGATCCAAACTTTGAAATGTGGGCAATCACCATTCACAAGGAAACTCCATTCAACTTTCATAACTATGTCAAATAAAAATACAGCATGAAAAATCAACTTCACAGTCTTCTGATTGCTGAGGTAAAGCCCCAGTATTCAACAACATCAAAGTGTGATCAGGCCACTCTTGGCACAGCAGGAATCACGGATATTTTCAAAAATAAATCCCAAAGATGTATACTACATCAAAACTATTAAAAAGTGACATTGCAGTATGTTGCTTTTTCTGAAAGATTTACAGGGTAGGGCAGGCAACTCCATTACCATCATACTCATTGCAAAGAATAGCAAAACTAAAATTAGGACAATAATCTAGAAATTGCTGTACCACACAGAAGTCAGTAGTTACTTTAATCATGGCTACATTTGGATTGTGCATAATATGCAGGAGTGAACAGTAGAGGGTGTTAGCTTAAAGGAAAATTTGAGTTCACTATATGGAATAAGTCCTGTTTGCTACAATTCACAACAAAAAAGTCAGGTGGGGAGTACAGCTGTGTCTTGGTGTAAACGGCACTGAGGAACCTGCCCATCACCTCACCTTCAAGAATAAAGACAAAAACGTTGCAAACAAACCTCTCTTAGAATTATAGAAGTTTCGAATTGTTTAGGTTGGAAAAGATCTTTAAGAACATCAAGTCCAACCATTAACCTAACGCTGCCAAGTTCACCACTAAACCATGCCCTCAAATGTCACATCTACACATCTTTTAAATACCTCCAGGGGTGGTGACTGCACCACTTTGCAGGGCAGCCCATTTCAGTGCTTGACAACCCCTTCAGTGAAGGAATTTTTCCCATTATCTTAATCTGAAGATCTCCTGGCACAACTTGAGGCCATTTCCTCTCATGCTGTCATCTGTTAGCTGGGAGAAGAGACTGACCCCCTTATTGTTATGTCATTTATTACTGATTTGTAGCACTATGAACAATTTTTAGTGTACCTTGCAGACTGGATAATTGTTCTCTTGATGACTTTCTGAGAAGCAGCTCAGAAAATATTTTTAATTATAGGCTGGGGTTTTTTTATGCCATGCCTTGGTATCATTAGATTTGCCTTTCTTTTCTGCAGTTTTCTAATGGCAAAATGATTTCTTTCCCTCTTCACATAATTAAGCAGATAAAACTGGTAGTGGATATAAATGGGCAAACTTAAGCCTTTACTGGCAAGGCTTAGTGCTATTTTAGGTGCTGTGGATTATCTCGCCCAGCATCTAGCAGCAAGACCAAACAAGTCTTTGATAAGTCATGTCATATATGACACTCTGAACCAGATGTCTTGGAGACCTCTAGGCATTTCAGGTAGCATTGAGCTGATGTGCCTAGGCAACTGGACTTCATCCTGTTTGTTTCAATTCTGTGTGTCTGAAGAGAAAATAAAATAGAAAGAGATTTTTAAAGTTCCTTAATTTATTTAGACTTCCTCAGGAAGCTAGTTTGTGCCTGCAGCATTCGTGAGCATCACATCTATGTCCTGAATCATGGGGTTTTCCTCCCTCTCCGTTCAGTTAAATGCTGGGTCTGTATCCTGGACACACACGTACTCCTCAGCAAAGAGCTTGCACTTAGATTTCAGCTCTCAGAAGAAAGCTGTGAAGTGCTGATCTTACCACAGATTTGGCTAACTTTCTTTGTACATTTTAGTTCATAAAACCCCATGAAGGTCACAAATGAGACCCATTTTTGAAGTGTTATATAGTTGTAAGTGCCAGATGAATATTATGGGAATTAACTGAAGTCACATACATGGGTGTCTGGAGTGCCTGTAACAACCACCACTAAGGGTTACCTGGGGCTGCTGCTGGAAAGATCAAAACAGCAGTGCCAGATCAAAGCAGTGAGAAACACACAGCTCATAAGAAGACCCAGGCCCTTGTAGAAGTGTTTGTGCATAATTCAAGGGGGGAAAATGCAAACCAGCAACAGATATGCATGTAGGTACAGTGTATAATAAAAGTTCCTTTATTACGGCCTACTTCACAGGAGCAAATGCATTCTGAGATCAGTCTTTGCCAGATTCTGTGCAGGAGAGGACTTGACCTCTCAGGTTCTCCCTGACTTCTCCAAAGTTAAAAAGTGCTTGCCAAAGCACCTATAAACCACATACACACAAGGACACATGTATTTCTAAGGAACAAAAGTTTCATGGGAGACACGATTAGTGGTGGGAGGTGAGGAATACTGTGTTCAGTGCTTTGGCACACTGTGAACCTCAAGGCCTTTGCAGCCAAACTTTACAGGTAATGGTCAAACTGGTCAGACCAGTGATTTGTATGCATTGATCTCTTTTTAAGCAATGCAAGGTGGGTAGACTTGGAAAAGGGAGAAGAAAGGACCACAAGTTACTAGTCAGCCATCTATTTGTCACTGGAAAAGTTCCTCTTGGTGGACCAGATTCCACCCTGCACAAAATGTCACATGCTTATGGGAGAAAGTATTCCCAAAATTCCCACCAACTATGGAAAATGATGGGGCTTTGCTGTTTTGTGCCACTTTAAAACACACCCTCTTAAGCTTTTCAGTGTAACCCATTTCTCTGTGGAGTTAAAATCTGCAATTTCCTGCTGCTCTTACAGCCAGAATTAAGTTAGAGATTCCATGATAAGAATATGAGAAAGAAGAGACAAAGCAAATTAATTTTTGTCCTGGAGGACATGAAGGGAGTCTGTGTAGCTTGTGTGCTCAGGATGACAGCACACAGTGACAGTGTGGAGCTGCTCCCTGACCACAAGGGCTGGCAGAGCTGAAAGGACCAGCAAGCACAGCATCACTTGTCCCAGCCAACACTAACATGGCTGAATGTGTTTAGCCATATATTTAATTAAGGGAACAAACAGGCCAACACTCAGCTGCCAGCACTGCAGGAGTACTCACAATGTAATTGTCTGGAAACATATTTTCAAATTCATGTGCAAAAAATATTTAAGCACTCAATACCAAGCTGTTGGGCTGACGTGCTGGCTCGTGTTTGCCAAGGAAGGGTCTGAGTTTCCTTCATCTTTGTAAAGCAACTGCATAAAAGAAAGGTTGATGGTAAACCTTGGCAAGAATTTTCTTGTGCCTTGAGACTTTTTCTCCTCCACTTTCTGTACCTCTTATAATTTATCCACAGACAAATTACTGACCCCACGTCCCCCGTTATGACAGAATTAGAAAAAAATGGTCAGTTTTCTGTTCAGGAAGAAGTGGACCATGATAAATACTGACAGGTATAACACACCCTGCCTTGGTGTCTAGCCTGCCACCATTCTGTGAGTTATGTTTTAAACCCAAAGGCACTGTGCCTTTTTATGGACAGTTCAGATTCAGTATCCATGACTTCCTATAACAGTACTCATTACAAAAACTTGCCTGGTTCCTGTATTTTGTAAGCTTATATTTATATTTTTTAATAATTTGCATACCTAGCAAGGACAAATCTCTTTCAGTTCAAGGTGACTTTCATGTTAGATCAATGAAAACAGCAGAAAATAATAAACAGGCAGCATCTGTGGGTGGTAAATGAATGCAGTATGTGTGAAAAGATTTTCAGAACAAAGCCAGGTTCTGCAGACGGGCAGAGAAGGTGAAAAATGTGAAGTATAGTAGAAAGAAAACAAAAAATTTTCCACTATATTCCCCATCTGTATTTACTCCGTTGCCTGAATTCACTCCCCACAGACATTTCTTGGTATCTTGGGTTTCCATTTCAGCCATGAAAACTAAGTAGATTCACAGTACCTTGTATCAGAAAGAGCATGGGGAGATGGTAATTCTGTGAATTGCTGGCATGTAAGGAGACTATCTTCCCCCCAAAATCCCTGTTCCTAGCAAACACAGTCCCACTCCACCTCAGCCAGCAGGGAGACCAATGCTCCAAGGCCTGAAGGGCCCCTTACTGCAGAGCCAGACCCACAGGACAGCACCCAGAACACAGGAGAGGCACTGGCACTGTGGCACTATGTATTGCATCAGCTGTGGCTTCAGGTAGGTGCTAACAAGACAATCCAAGGAGGATGTAATCTTCGTGATTTAATCTCAGAAGAATGCTGAGCTTGAAAAGTCATCCTCACTAAATTCTTATTATTTAGTGTTGTCCCAGATTTTGTTTACAAGCACCCAAGCTCTGCTTTAACTCTGAGCCTACTAGCAACTGTGTAGCTCTAGCAGTGCAGGGTGGCTTTTAAACCAAGGCAGGCTGCTTCTCACAGGGGCTGATTAATGCACGGTCGGTGCTGTAATAGCCACCATCACGTGGCTTCTGGTTGATAAAGGAGACTGACAAAGCTGTATGAAAAAACCCCCAAAAAACCAAACTTCCTGAAAAAGTTAAAAAGGATAAGCAGGAGAGGCAAAAATATGGTAACCTATACATGAACTCAGATGTGTTATGCTGTGAATTCAAAACACGTTCCAGGATTAGGAGAGCTCAGCTGGAACTTGTGAAGTCCTGTGAACAAAACTTGCTTCAGGTTTGAATGAGTTTGTTCTGCCTCTTTACAGCAAAACCAGAGATCTGCCAGACCGTTCAGGTTAGTCTTCAGTTTTTGTGCTCAGCTGAGCCTGAAACTTTTAAGTTATCTCAGGGGAACTAAAGGTGCTGAAATTAAGCACAGTCCTAAAATCAAAGGTCTTACATCTAATCCTGCCTTTACCACTCTTGTCAAATTCAATTAATTATTTTTTATAAAACTACTGAAACAGAGGACAATAGTCCTAACACAATGTCACAGAAGAACCACTCTGGTTCTGGGGAATAAGTGTAACAATGAGATCAAAGGTCAGCTCTAGAAAGAAATAAAAAAGAGCACCTTGGCAAATGAGGGCCTGTAATAGATCACCATCCTTCTTTTTATGCTGAACCATACAATGATTGCCTGAAAAATCTTGTATACCTGTCCATAACCATCCTTCCAGATGAAAGGCTATTTCCAGAGGATATGAGCAGCCTGAGAAAAAGATATAAAAAGTGTCTGTCTCATCAGCTTCCTTGAAAATTATGGCATCTCCTGTCCTACGTCTCCATCCCTCTTTGAACTTTCCTCTCTGCTGGAGACACACAACATAAAACAAAGACAAGCTGTGAAGGGATCTCCAGTCTCCTCATCACTGTCTGACATAGCAAAAACTCAGCTCACAGTCACAAATCTGGGCTCAAGATCAGTGCATGCAGGTAGCTGTGACTACATGCTGAAGCCTGCATCCCAAATTTCCCAGCATACTTTCCTCAAAAGCCTCAAATAGCTAAAGATCTTGGGAAAACAGGGAGGAAGAGAGGCAGCTGCACAGATGCCACAATGCTCAGCTCTGAGTTATCCGTGTCTGAAGCAGGGAATGTCGCTGGAGATGGATAATTACCTCTTCTAAGCCTGATAAGGACTGAGATATGAGGCAACTCTCAGAGGAAGGAGTGACACTGCCAGTGCTAAGGCCTCAGCCTTAAGAGCTGGCTGGAGTGGAAGAACTGGGCAAAAAGAACTGGTGTTCGGTTTAGGCCACAGATGTATTTGTATTTCTTTGCTTCTGAATTTTTCTTGTAGCCTTGTAATTAGAAAACTGAGCTTAGAATGTGTTGAAATCATCTCTCACACGGATTTGCCCTTCAGTATGTCTTCTGTTAAATTGGAACCTGTGCACTACTGAGTCAGGATGAGGTGTCTCTGTGCAGAAGGAGCAAGGCTTCACCAGCAAACCTCATCTTTTGACTTGGGTAGGGACAGTACCTGTTTAGTGCTGTTGGCCTGGCTCCAGGGCCAGTGTGGGAAGGACCGGCATCACTAACTGCTCAGTTTTCAAGAGCACTCGGCATAAGCCTGCACCCTTTTCTGCCAAGCACTCCCTCCTCCCAGGAGAAGCACCTCACAACTGGGGGAAAACCTCAGCTTTGATGCCAACACCCTCATTTTATCAACGGGAGAGGTTTGGCCCCAGATCCAGTCAGAGCCATGTGGATGTGTGATTAAGAAGAGCTATGGGATCTCTCACAGCATTGTTTATCAAAGGACTGAGCCTTGGCAGCTCAGTTGTATTTATGCAGCAGCCAAGAGAAGCAGTGCTGTCACTAGGCAAGCAAGGAAACAGCCATGGAGGAAAAAGTCCTTTGCACACTTGTGCAGATCGAGTCAAAGTTTGTTACATGAACTTCCATGACGCTGCCCTCTTTTCTTGGAAGACAGGACACTGGTCTGATTTCATGGTTTCACAACTGAGTAGGAGGTTACTGATAACTTGCTAAAGGAATTAATTCCCAAACACTTTCCTCTTCCTCCAGTTCTAACAGCTTGTCTCATAAAAGCCTTTACTCTCATTTCCCCTTTTATCCCTACTTCCCTTGGACCTTGAGAGTTTCATAGCCACAGTACCTGTAGGACAGTGAACAGGTGATCTCTCCCTATGCCTGTCATGCAATGCTAAATACAAGGGGCTGAATCCCAACCACTGGGGTTTGATCCAGAATGGGCGTGAATATTCTTTTCTGTTTCTTTGGGGAGGGGTTGTTTGCTTGTTGTTGCTGTGTAGGCTATCTTTCTATAGCAAACAGGAAAAGTGCCATCTTCATAGCTGGAAAAGAATCATTGAGAAGTCTGAGCAGAGTCTTGGCAACTCAAACCCCACCACTGCCATCTTTGTATGAGGCAGTGTGATGAAGCAGCAACCTGGATTTTTGATGATCTGGTTGTGCTCTACTGACAGGATCTGAAATTAGACCTTCCTGGTCAAGCTCAGCCATCTGGCAAATCTAATTGGAAAATTCATCTTGTTGACAGATCATCATAATACTACCTGTCTCTTTAAAACAGATGGAGGAGTGAAACAAGTATATGAAAACATAACCTCCAGTACAACTGCACCAGGATGTGGAAACTGAGACAGAGCCCGCTCTGTCCAAATGGACCAACAGGAATGTTTGAATGAAGAGAATAAATTATACTGACAATTCCCAGGCTTAATACAAGGCAATGCAACTAAACATTTAACCAAACTCAGGTGGGAAGAAAGTCTTGCAGTTCACAGTAGGGTAAAATAATAAGTGTTACCCCATGACAGGTGCTTGTTGAGGTCAGACAGCACACCCAGAAAGGAACAGTAAAATGCATTCCTAATAACAAGTGAAAAGGAAACTCATCCATCACCATCCATATTTCTGTAATAAATCAGTTTTTAAACAGAACTTGTCTAAATAACCAACAGCGATTGATGACCACCCTTTATGCAGAAGAAGAATTAACTATTTAGACTACCTGTGCTGACAGTTTTGATCCTGCTCTTGGTTAACATTTCTCTTTGTATTTCTCACAGATTTGTATTGCATCCAGTGGGCTACCGAGGTTAAGTTTCCTCTGTCATTTTTTTCAAGGGGATTCCAGTCTTTGTCACTGTGGGGTGGCATACAATCCGTCTGCACACACTTAAGAGTATGTACACATAAAATTGGCCCACACTCCATTTTGTTCATGTCATTGGAGCTGCACTTGATCAGCCTCAAACACACTGACCTGCAGACCAGAAGGTAACATGAACTATCCAAATTGGAACTTTCAGGATAGACTATGTCAGAACTACAGTTTTTCAGGGACTTGAGTCTACCCTGAATCAGGCCTGGTAGAAAATTCAACACTCTCTCTCTCACATCCCCACTGAAGTATCTTGGCTTCAAGGTTATTTTGGCTACACAAACTCTATAATTTTCCTTTGCTAAATAAAAAAATCTAGAGTTTTTGTTTGGTTGTTGTTGTTTGTTTGTTTGGGTTTGTTTTTTTGGGGGTGTGTATGATCTGAACTGCAACAGAAACAGTTACCAAAACCTCAAAATTTCCCCAAAACTGATAGTTCAGTGTTTTTCTGGAAAATACCTGCACAGTGTATAGGATTTTCCTGGCCAACTGTACACACCTGAACTAGCTACCTAGAGTAGCCAATTGAAATACACCTAAAAGGAAGCACTTGAGAGACATGTAAACTTATCCTCAAAGACTCTGTTTGCCTCCACTGACCATAGAAATATAATTTTTCTATACTTTCTCCTAAATTATGTCATCAGGTTATTTTCATTTTGTATTAATGACTGTTAAAAATGTGAAGCACTGACAGAGTGGGGTTTGAGATTTTCAGTGTGTTTGCATATAGAAGCACAGCCAATAAATCAAGCTCAAGAGAAGCAGGGTATTTAGTATGGTACTTCTAGTTCCTCTATAGCAGAGTACACACATTCATCTGAAAACAACGTGACACCTTCTCCTTCTCTGAGTGGTTCCTTGAGATTCTGTAATAAGCACCACAAACAGCTCCAGGTGTTGTCTCCACACTTGCCTCAAGGGAGTCTACCAGCTTTGCCATAAATCAGATGTGACCTTCCTGCATCTGTAAAATCAAACCAGAGTATTCCAGCCACTCAGTTGTGCTGGGAATTTACCTGACAAGAGCAAGGTATGAGCAACACAGGAAGACCTTTGGTGGGAGATGGGCATTTCATGGTGTTTGGGATGTCTTCTGTTCATGGCTCTGTTTCTTTAATATTTCAGGACCAAAAAGTCAAAGGTAGCCATGCTACCATGGTTACATTGTGCTAAGTGAAATATTTAGTGCTTGAAAGACATGAGCGCATGAAATAGAGATCACTCACTCAAAGTACTCTGAACAGACACAAACACACAGAAGCCATATGTCTAAACTCCATCCAACCACAACTTAGAATAACCTTTCCTGAGCAGAGATAATGCCTCCCATATTTCTGTTCTATTAATTTTGCCATTGATGGAAGTTGTTTTCCCACATATCTACGCAAAAGCCTCTTTAATAACATGCAGAAATATATGTTCAGCTCCAGAGGTGTCCTTGGCTCACCGCATTGCTGCTCTGTGAGGGTCCTGGAGTCCCTGGGTACTGCCAGCACAGCACTCTGTCACTGACATTTGAAATCTGCTCTGACAATGTCACATTATAGGCACCCAGAAGGTCCAGAATTGCCAGACACCATCTTGCAAGGTGGAATTGTCTCTATTACTCTTTGTTTAATCATGCAGCAATCTTTAATATTTGCTAATTCATTTAGACAGATAGGTGGAATGTAATAATCATGCAATATTAACCTAAGAATATTCTTCCTCTAAAAAAAATCTAAAAAAGAAGAATCAAAGTGTAGATGAGGTAATAAAGACAAGATCTGAGATATTACTGCTACATCAAAACAGAGCAATATCCTAGTACTCAGATTCAGTTATAAATGTGATATTTACCTGGAACACAAAAAAGATCTGTAATCAACCTGGCTACCATAAAAGCTGGAATTCACCAAATAAAAATGTACCACTGGGTTAGAATGTATACATGTGTATACTTTAATTAACCACCTGTTTCTGTTTGGTTAAATGTATCTTTTCAATTCCACTTTACTTCAGATGTAAAGATGAATACATACATCTAAGAATCAACCTTCACATTCTTAAAAGAGAGCCCCAGACAACAGCACAACTGTGCCACTACATCCACAAGTCATATGTTGGTTGAAGTGAAGTTCTTCACTGCTAAACACACAATAGCCCCTGACTGTGTGCCATTTCAAAAGTCATGGCTTGGATGGTGAATATCACATTGCATTTATCAGATAGAGAAAATTAATCTTTACTTGAATTTTTTTTCCCCCTGGGTTCAGTCACCTATCAATTATTTGAGCACAGACGCTCCTGAATGTGTCTAGGTGCAATTCCTGCTTCCATGTATAATGCTGTAATACTAAAGCAATTCCTCTGCCTTCAGAGCAGCACTGACTTTATAGCAAAACACTGAGAGGAATTCAGCCCTTGGTCTAAGTCTGTGTTACTGAGAGGTCAGTTTTCAAGGGCAAAGCACCTCAACTGTATTGACTGACAGTCCCCGTCAGTGGAAAAGCTTTAGGACAGATACATGTAAAATGCAGTGACAGTGGAAAATTGGGTAAGCACCCTGAAGCATGTCTTCCCAGATGCCTTAAAGAGTGAGACTGGGAAAAAAGAGTTGTGAGAAAAGGCATTTCATAAGAAAGACCTACAATCAGTAAATCAAATAGTTCTACTGCAAGCAAAGTGTACTCTGGAAAAGACAATTTTCCATTCTCTCTTCTCATATTGATACTATTCAGCAACACAGCTGAACCCCTGATGCTGTTTCTCTTTCATACCTCTAAAGTAAGTCTGAAAAATCATGGTCTAGCATTAACTAATAACTTTATTTTTTATTAAGGAACAAAATTTCAGAGTTACAGGTGCTAAAAGTCTTTCCTATCTATAGCCTCATCCATTCCTCCCAAGCTCCTTTATCACGTACTCTTAATGCGGCTTCCTTTGCTCTGCGCAGTGGTGCTGAGGCTGGCTTCCCAATCCTCACTGCTCCATGCTGACCCTAATAATCCTGGGAATGTTGCTTTTACCAGGCTCTGGAGAATTTTCTACAGCTGAATTGTGCAAGCAAGAGGGAGACTTCAGTGAGCTGGGAGTTGAAGCTCTTGGCGACCTTGATGAACACCAGGACGATGCAATGGAGAATGAAGATGCTAGGAGAGAACAGGTACTCTTTAGTGAGAGAAGACACTGATCCACCGTGAGCTTGGATATTACAGTTGAAACATCACCTGAAATTTATCATGAAACAAATAACTTCATGACTATACCAACACAGTAGCAGTCCTGTGTAAAGATGCTTTTCACTACTTTCCTTTCTGCTTTCATTCTCACAAGTTCCAACCAGTCTGTTTTTTAGATATTTTTAAGTATTCTCATTTTCTAAGCCTGTATCTGTTGTTATTCACAGGCCAACCTTTGTTCTTACTCCTCTGCTGGGGACAGGGGCCAGGCTACACAGACCTTTGTCTGACTCAGTACATCCATGCTTATCTTCTCTGGTTTTCTATTTGTGTCACTGAAAAGTCACATCAAATGAGACCACCAACTCCCAGACACCCTCCTGGCACAGAACAATGACAATCATAATGAATGGCAAAAGACCAGAAGCTGAAGGAAAAATGAAAGAGAATAAAATAAGAAGAAATATAGTAAAAAAAAAAAAAGGCATTTACTCTCTTCTGCTTCATGTATTTCTTTTGGGGGAATTTTTTGGTTTTCAATAATCATATAAGAAACACTTGTGTAGTAGAAACCAAAACTGTGGGAGGCATCTGAAGAATAAAGATGTGATATAAATGGTGGGGAAGCAACAGATCAAATACAGAAAGAGTACAAGATTTGAGTATGGTTAGTTCTAGGAGTGACAGTCCTCCACAGCTACCACTGAAACTATGAAGCTGTGGTTGAAAAATCAAAAGTGTGCCTTTGAAAATTGTCTTACAAATTCACACTGTCAGCACTTAGATACAAAAAAGGAGCATTCTGATTCTTCTTCAGTGCCCTAAGAGACAGGAATCTGGAGTTCACCTGTGTGAGGGTCAGGAAATTTCTCAACTGTATCCTGTCTGTCTGCAGCACAAAAGCATTGCCAGACCGATACACTGAAGGGTATTGTGACCATCCTGTTTGCCTGAGTAAAATGAAAGATGCACTGGTAAATGAGCATTCCCCACCACACACAATTCACAAACTGTTAATTTTCTTTAGCTGGTACACATTCTCTCCATGTATCTTTCCAAGATGTTGAAATAGCCCATTCTAGTCTTGCTTCCAGGATCTGGACTGAACTTCCCCTCCTCTCCATCTTCAGATACCGCAACACGTGCCTCCTACACAAAAAGAACTGCACTTTCTTTCCTTGCCTGTGTCCGTGTTTCATTCTTTACAGGGAAAGAGGCAGAAAGTTACCACACTTTCCTCTTTCCATTAGCTGATAATGCTGAGAGGAGAGAGTGGTTCCAGCCAAGCTGTAACAAACAAAAGAGGCAAACAAAAGCTAAATCTGGAAGTTGTTGGGAGCCCTTAACCACACACAGCTGCAGTAAGGAACAGATGCAAGCATAACTGAATTGACATCAACTGCTTATTAAACAAGCCATGACCAACAGATGGGAACACTGCTTTATTATGATAGCCTTCTCCAAATGCTGAATGAACTAGCTGGAAAATGAGACTGGAAAACGAGTGGGTGCTAAAAATGTGAAATCCTACAGTGGGAAATCCAGCCAATCCACTAGATTGCCAGGTGCCACAGCTGTTACAGTCTTGAACCCAATTCAGAACAACTACATTTGCCACATAAAAGGATAGAAAATGTGCATTTTCAGAGGTCTCTCAACTACCCCATATTGGCAGTTATAGTAATTATCAGCATAATTGCTTCAAGCCACAACTGATTATAAATGAAAAAGGAGATTTTGTTTCTGTTAGCTATTCTTTGCTAACACATCAGACAATGCAGTCTATTACTGTGTATCATACCTGCCTTTCACTTCAAATTTTTTTCTGATTATTTTACTAGATACACATTAAAAAAATTGACAAGGAAATCATGTGCAATGAACATTGATTTTAGGGGGTATGCTCATTATAGAATAAAGATTAGAAAGCCAGGGAGAAAAATTTTTCTATGGAAAGAGATACATGCTTTTAAAGTATCTATACAAACAATTATTGCAATGACCAAGGATGGCATTAAGTATCAATGATCTTGCTCCATCAAATAGCATTATTAGAGTTACCTAGACAAAGAATCAGCAGCCCACTAACAGTCAGCAGGACTTTGCTAGGCCTTCATTCGCTCTGTTACAAACATATAACTAACACAGTAAGAATAGAAAATATACACATTGAAATAATAATGTTTCAAATATAATAGTTCTGGAAGAAATAAGACCAAGTTACACTTCAAAAGAATAATGAAGCTAATATACACTTAATAACTAAAAAAATTACTTAATCTTTATTCACTTCAGTTAATGTTGTTTCCCTAAGTGGGAACAACAGGAATGGCTTGTTGATTCCTCTTAGCAATCAGAAATATTTTAACTGAGCACAAACCAAACCACAAACATTCCAAAATGGTCCCTTAATTCATACAGGGCCCACAGGTCTGTGGAAACGCAAGTCTTTATGGAAATACATGGCTTCATCAACCACCAATATAAGACTATGTAGCTGAATCCACATTATCTTGGAGAGCACAAAAAATCATCTCCATATCTGGCAATGCTCATTCAAGTTCAGGAGAGCTTGCTTCCCGATATAACAGGTGAATGCACACAGGAAGTCAGCAGAACCCTAGGAAGAAGTGTTAACACATTGAGTAGTTACAAAACATAGCCAATAAGACTATTATATATATATATATGGATGGATCTGGACATAGGAAGTGACAAGAGAAACCTTAGTGAAGAAAATACAAGAAGTAATGATGGCATTAAATGCTTTTAATGCATTACACACATACACACATAGGGAAAGCTTGTATATAAATATGAAGAAAATGTCTTTACTTCAGGCAAACAGATCAGGACTACTGACCTTTTTCAAAAGTTAAAAGATATCCAAATTATTCGGGTATTCGATATTACAAGGAAAAGAATATGTGGGAGGATTATACAGCTTTCAGATAAACCAGTTCCCAGTTTAACAGACTGCCTTAGAAATCTAAAAAAATATAACACAGTTACTGTAGAAGACATTTAACTACCCAAGTTATTATTACAACTATTCAAAATATTTCTCTGAGATGCTGACTCTATTTTAAAAATATCTGCTTTTCTTATAAACAGTCAAGAAATAATGAAGTATTGAAAGCAACTACTAGGGAAACCTGGAAAGGGATCACTCTGATGAATACTAGTGTGTCAGGCATATGAAGGGCAACAACAGAGATTTCAGAGTTATGCAGGGTCTGAAGATGAAAACAGAATATTTCACATTATAGTTACTTTTGCTATTTAGGCTCCTGAGTTGAATATCTAATGAATAATTCATTAGAAAAGCACAGCCTTCCAACTCCTCATCCATGTTATTTAACATTTACATCAATGTAATTAAATATGACTACAAGTATGAAAAGTGTTAACCTGTACACGTGAATCTCACAGATCTGGTCATCAACACATATCAAACTGCCAAGTAGTAAGTGTAAACTAATAATTCATTCTAGACTGAACCTTGGGCAGGGGACAAAAACAATGTGAAGCAAATTTGTTTTCTTTATTCTCTTCACTCATTAAAATGAAATCCAGTATTAACACAATTAAAACAGGTATCTATGTCAGGAGTCAAGTAATACATTTGATATAATTTACAAAATTATAGACACAAAGTGCTGTGAAACATTAGTATAGTATGAAAATGGGGCAAATATCTACACCTGAAGAGAATAAATACACAATCACATACAGAGATTGGATAAAGAGGTATCTAATGAAATCCTGTGAGAATGACCATATAGTGATACTTAACATCTTCATCAGCTCACTGACTTCTTCCTTTCTGATAAAACACACAGGATATGTAAGTGAAAATATATTTAAGAAAAAAAAAAGCCATATTCAATATTCATGGTGTCATAAGAAGAGAATAGGTACCCTCTTTAGTATGTTTGACCTGCATACCACCTTGAAGTCTTGTTAGAGTACTATGAGATTATTTGCTAAATCTAGGCAGGATTAAAATGCACAGATAGCCACTGCTCTCATTTAATCTTTCCTTCAAGCTTCATGGAATCAGTTACAGGACCTGCTGATCACATTAGCATTATTTCATACTTACTCAGTATCTGCATCTCAAGATATGCAAGAGGAAGGCACTGGAATAACTGAGCATTTCCAGTGAAGTAGCCCTACATGTGGAGCTGCAGTATCTCACATGGCTAATGGACAAGGCCAGCATCTCTGTTCTAACGAGGACATTCCAAAAATGCCCATTATATAATGACTGCCATAATACCCATTATAAGCAATGTAAATGGAATTTGCAGACAGTTTTTAAAAGATGAGTGAGGACATAGAAGGAAAATTCAGAGGAGCCAAATCAAGTTGATTGACAACATGATGATTGAGTGAATCTAATAATCCACTACTTCTGTAGGTAAATAAATAATGAGGATGTTTAAAATGGTACAAGGAGGTACATCTAGCAAGAATGAATAAAAATCCTCTTATCTTTCCGCTGACAGTAGGATCTTTAAAATAAAGAGCTGACTGGCATGTCATGACAGAGCTACACTAGCCCAGGTCTCCACCGCAGATCGACAGGGAGTATAGATATTGATATCAGCTTTAACCAAGCTAGATCATACACTAAAAGCAATTTAACCTCTGAAGTATCAAGTTACAAGTGCAATAATATAACATCTGCAATACAGACCTACCTTTAATCTAACAAGTAACAAACAGCAGAGGGACTGGAATACATACTTTGCTTATAAGTAGGTACTAAGGTTGGTGTTATTGCATCTTCACTGCTACAACTGTTAGGGAAATTATGCTGGCATACGCTGGAACAGGGTTTATTCATTTATTGCCTTTGCTGTGAAAACACGTGCTGAGAAAGCATCAAGAACAGTTTCCAAAGAAGGTGAAAGAATTTCATCACATAGGTCATGGGAAAGCAAACTGGGCTAACACCCCCAAATGCAGTTCCTTGTGTGGGGAATAACCAGGGCCCATCAGAACTGCTTAATTCCTAGCATTTATAATTTTCGGAAGCTACTTCCTTACCTCCAAATTCTTCTTTATTGCTACACTGTGAATTTATTCCTCTCCGTTTTATTTCACTTCTGGAGACAAACAAAGGACCATCAAAGTCTGACATTTTCTCCCTGAATTGTCTTTTGCTTACTGCTCTCTTCTTCTTTTTCTTTTTTCCCCTCTTTTCTTCCACAATACTTTTCTTTGTTCCTTCTTCTCCTTCATCTTCCAGAGGTGAGCAAGGATAGGCCTTTGTGGTCTTGCTGTCCAGGATAGAAAACCACACAAGGAAGTTCACAAAGCTAAAAGCACACATATCATACTATCTTAAATCCTTTTTTACAAGACATTGATTTCGCCTTTTTCCACATCTCATAGTACTGACAAGAGAATGACTTATCACACTCTTGATCGTTTCACAGGGCTGAAATGTCTTACAATTCGGTTTCCCTTTTACTTACGAAATAAGTAAACAAAACACGAAACCAACACTGTGGCCCACAATTCTCTCTACGTCTTGTGACTCCAGAAAGGAATCACGTTTGGGCAAAAATGCTGTTTTAAAGTGTGGGTCCAGATCCCACAGAGTTTTACTTTGCATATGGAACTTATTAGCTGCATTTACAGAGTGTTTGTTCTGCCAAAGTTATTTCTTTCCACTGTGAGGGCAGGAAAACAACCCAAACAGATGCTAGTGTCTGATGCTAAAATGCCAAGAGCTGTATTAGTACCTCTAAAGTTTCATGAATTAAGCATGACACCCAGTACAGATCACAAAAACATCAAAAGACAATCCCTAGGAACTCAGAGCTGGAGTTAGCCAAGCTATTTTAGTACATCTATGTGCACTCTCTGTCAGCATGGGAGCCTGGCCTATGCTTTTTAATTTTTTTTTCATTTACTACTACAGGACTTAGCACAAAAGGATTGTCTCTTTTTAAGCTCCTGAAATCTTATTGCATTCAAACCTTTTGATTCTTTTCCTACTAAATTATGCTTCATCTTTGTTTCTATCAACAATATCAGCATGTTCTCATTAGATCTGTGCACACCTATGAGCAATATGCTGCACTGTTCCCCTCTAAATATGACATAGGAGGCAGGAATCTATTTTAAAATATAATAAATAACAAGTTTTATCGGAAAGCACACTTTCACACCCTCTTAAAAGGTAGGGGCTGTAATGGAAACTCCATTTAGTGCATTTAGAATTTTCAGTCAATTCTCCAAGGAATTCCTCTGTTTGCCAGTGAATAACTCATTTTTCTCATCATTTGTACATAAAAATGGCAAGTCAGCTTGTCAATAATTTTTTTCTTTTTTGGAGAGTGAATATTAAATTTTATCTTAAAGCACTAGTCATGAAACAAAAGCATGTAGAATGGAAGCTATTCTTATTGCTTATGCATTTAGTCACATCTTTTCTTAATATGCTACCTCATTTAGAACATAATCAACTCAGTAAAAGGGAAAGACTTCTACTGATTGTGCTGGAACTCAGAGCAGTTATATACCTGCCCCTTTTCAACTGGTTGCATGCATTAAGTAGGGAACCATGGTCTTCAGGTTTGCGTTTTAGTGAAAAGAGGCTACATCATGTTCATCGTCTGGCATGGGAAAAGACATTGTGGTATTTCCAGGTTTGGAATTCTCATCAGTAAAGGAGGGGCAGTTCATTTGTTTGTGGGCTGTGGCTGCAAGCCGGCAGAAGCTGGAGTTTCAAACTGTAGTGGAATCACTGCTAGAAAATATGTGAGAAACAGGACTTGAATCTTAGTTGCTTTTCATCCCATCATTCTCAGGGAATCCATAGATTAGCCCACAATTGGTACCCTCGCCCATAATTTTTAGATGTGATCTTTAATAATGATAATCATATTAGAACATTTCAGTGAAAATTAAGAACATCTGCAGGTGACGATGCACTGGAACAAATTGCCCAGAGGGGTTGTAGAGTCTCCTCACTGCAGATATTCAAGAACCATCTGGATGCAACCCTGTGCCATGTGCTCTGGGATGACCATGCTTGAGCAGGAAGGTTGAACCAGATGACCCACTGTGATCCCTTCCAACATGACCCATTCTGTGATTTTGTGATCTAAAATTGCCTTTAGTGCCTGTTCATGCCACCTCTTTGTAATAAACTTCCCATAATGAAGATTATACAATTCTTTGGCAGCAGTGCTCATACTACACCGACATGGAAGAGGAAATCCTTTATCCTGTGGGATCTCAAGGCAGATGGAAGATTCAAAGAAAACTATGATTTCTCACACAATGTGAAACTGTGCAGCTCCCTCTGGGAAGAAGCTATGGATGATGAAGGTTTACACAAGTTCAAAAAATTAAACTGCACAAATTAATGGAAGAAAATTCCATCAAGGCTCTTTAATAAGAGACTCCAATTCTGCTTCAGAGAACTCTTAAATAACAAATTGCTGTAGGTTGGGGATGTATTCTGGAGAAATATCTTAGATGATTGTCCTGATGTTATTCTCCTTCCTAAGGTATGGTTGTTGCTAACAGTCAGAGGTTGTTGGCATTCTGAAGGTTATCATAATTCAGTGCTATTTCCAATGGGCCAAACTAGAACCAGAACTTAATACAAGATTAAAACATAATCTACACTCACTTGGAACCACTGCATGTTCAGTGCAGACTTCACACCTGAAAAATGTTCCCCCTGATGCACGAGTTCTGCAGAACTTAAGTAAGGGCTCATACTCACCCTACACACCCTCCCCTCCTCATTCTCCAAATTTAAGCCCAAAATATGAACCAGTATCTTAGAAACAACTTGCAATTTAATGTGTAGCTTTATACCACAATAATTATCTTAAAAGGAAAATAAAGTCTACAACAAATAGAAACTCCATCTCACCCTCCAGCAATGTTCTTAATAACGACCTGGGAATAAGCTTCAAACCACCACATCCCACCAATGTTTCCAGAATGAAAATAGGGCAATAAATGGTCAGATAAACTTAGTTGCATGTGTAGCGTAAGACAGTCCAGAACAGCTCTAGTTAGAGTACTACATATGGAAATCTGACAGCCTAGCTGAACTCGAAGTGCAACATTTAGGATCCATATAAAAAACTTTAATATTTTTAGGTTCAAACATACTCACATCTCATAATCCACCATCTGCACCATTCTTATGTACTGACAGGAATAGGTATACTTTGTTTGGCTGATTTTAATAAGCTCATTTCTTACACAGTGCTCCTGTAAAAACACAATCAGCATTCATCTAATTTAAACCTAAATCTCAAAAACAATGAAGATATGTATGAATAAAGTGTAACTGTTTTAATGTAACTGTAATCAGCCTTTAATAAAGCCAATTAAAAGTTTCAAGTACAAAATATATTTTTTTAATGTGCATTATGAAAATGGATTATAAACAAAAAAACAACCAAACAATCACAATGAAATTAATTTCAGACTGTGCTGACTGTGATAAAACTCCCTATGTTTCTCATTTTAGCAGCATCCCTTTGTGGGATGCCTGGCTCCCTATGTTTTCTCATTTTAGCAGCATGGAACTTGTGAAAGCCACCAGATAGATTATAGAGGAAAGAAGAGAGTATGATTTAAGAATAATTTAACCTACAGAGTTTCTTGATTCAGGTCTATTACATGAACTCATCACTGAGCTCTGAAACCTGATTTACTTTGGTTAGCTGGAGACAGGGATTCTGTTAGCTGGGACAGTGCGATCATTAGCCTGGAAAATTCTAGCTGCCTCTTCAAAAACAGAATACTGGTAAAATTATTGCCAGACTCGTATCATCTTCTAGGTTTACTTACCTCCCTGTTGTTGAACATCAGTACTGTGTAGAGTTTGTCACCTGTTTCCACCCTCGCTGGTGTTGCTATGACAATGGCAGGCACATAATATTCATTTCCGGCCTGCGTCCCAGTTCTGGCAAACACATAGTCTCCAACCTGCACATCAGGAAAGCATCAATGCAAGAACCATGTAACTTGTGAGGTTTACAGGACAGAAAAGGCAAATACTAAGATGTTTTTACATGAATCATCATTCTATCATGTTCCCATGCATTAATATGGGTCTTCAAAAGAAAAGAAGAACTTGGTCCTTGCATGCAGTAATCACTCAACTGCCACCAAATCAGGGAGAGAACACAAAACAAAAATAAGGGAGAGAGATCTACTAAATGCACCTGGGCTCAGCCAGCAAGTTGAACTGAATGAGTGAACTCTTGCAATATCCATTACCTTGGAATTTATGCAAATTTTTATGTTTTCCATAAGCTTGTAAACCAACCTTGGGAATTTTAGGTAATTGCATACATAACTGATTGATCCAAAATTGTTTTAAAACTGAACACAAAAGTCACAATTTTCTATCAAATTTTGTAGATCTCTAGAGTTGGATATTCCTCTTACAGAATACCAGGAACTACTGCATCAGAATTTGCCTTCATTTCAAACAGGAAAAAGCACCAGTCATATCTCTAGCTTTAAGTGTAACAAAGAAAGTATAAAAATGTTTATTGTATTCAAGACAGCCATAACCATTCTGTATCCTTTTTGTGTCCATCATCTCTCTTCCATGTAAAATAAGAAAAAACAACTGCAATTACAGATATCAGTCAGCTGATAAATTTTAAATAAAACCAGAAATGGAATAAGAATTTTAAATTTTAACTACTGTTATTTGCCTCAGTATATAGTTATTTGCTAGATTTAAAACATGCTATGAAAAACAAATGGATAAAACTTGCTGTACATCACTCTATGTATAAAAGGCTCTCTCTGACATAATCTGCGTGCTAGGAAACAATAATTCTAATGAATAGCTAATAAATAGCTCACCTTTCTTCTATAGCTGGGGAAATATTCATGTTTTATAAGGAAAACAATACAGAATAATATTATATGGAATAGAATATAATATAGAATAGAATACAGAATTTTAGTAAAGAAAGAAAGATTACAATAAAAACAAGCGTCAAACAAATGAAAAACAGCATGTTGAAAATAGCACAATATTATTACTACTAAGAGCTCTTATTTAAAATAAATAGATGTATTTAAAAGATTTTAAAAATCTATACTGTAGATCTAGCCAAATAAACAAAATTAAAAATGCATATTTGCTGCCATAAAACCCCCTTATTTTTCACCTGCAGATGTGGGCATGGCATAGCACCTCCCACAGGTATAGTGAACTTCACAGGTACATCCCAGCTCTCCCCATTGCTGAAGTCAACAAGTGCACAGGTAGAACTGATATTCTTTATCACAGTTCCTAAAAAATAACATCATAAAACATTCAAATTGTTTTTCTTTCATGCCTTTTGGAAACTTTTCTTTTTAAAATCCTACAGGCTGTCACACAATACTGAAGTCAAACATGTCTATACTATACATTCTTCATTTCTGTTTAGCCAGGGTAAGTTGTGCTAGGGCACTGGAGAAATCTGTACCAAACCCTGCCCCCCATCTTACCAACTATTCTTAATAAATGTTATAAAAAAAAAAATTAAGTGGGGTTTTTTCAAGCAACAGTCTGAAATTTGTAAGCTGATCCGGTGGATGACAGCTGACATATTGAAACTGTTACCACACAAACAAATAAAAGTAACACTAAATAATACTGAAAAATGTGGACAAAAATATATACCTGGATAATAAAATCCTGTGACATCTGATCTTGCAATTACCTTCTGGCTTTTGTGAGTCACAAATACTTGCCATTTCTCTCCTGTCTTAGACTTTGGTTTCACAGTTTCTTCTTCAAGTCTCTGTAATTCAATACAATTATTTTTTTCACAACAGTTAAGCCAGTCAGTCTTATTCTATTCTTTGGAATTAAGTAAAAAGTAAGGCAATGTAATGCTATCACCTCTATAAAGAATTCACAGGGAATTATAATAATTTTAAACTTTCAGAATAGTTGTACGTATAGTAAGTACTCATGGATAAGTTCATCTAAGAGTTTTCACCATAAAATCCTGATCTATATGGTCATAACAATACCTATATTTTCACATGTTCAGGCAGAAATGCACCTTGATGAATTATAGCTCTGGTTACCATTTTCCTACTAAAAATTTTACGAAGTCACATAATTCATACTTAAAAATCACGTAAGCAAAAATCAAGGTTTTTTTCAGAATAAGACAATTTGCTCTGTAGATTCATTTTGTCCAGTTAGGAGAGTCTTCACAATAATCTGATTTTTCATTAAAAGGACCTCACTGTATGGGATGATTCACTAAAATTCAAAATTAAAATTGTCAATGATTGTAAAACATTCCAGTTTAGCAAAATATTATACCACACATTCCAGAGCTGCCACTGTCCAACACTCTATCCCACTTCATACACTAATCCTCCTCTCTGGGGTGCAGATCCCTTGACTACAGCTCCTGTAACACACACCACAGCCTCAGAGAACACTGGGGCTTACTGATGAATTGCTCATAAATAAGTCTAGGGTTCCACACCCTGGATGGTGAGATTAAAAATGCCAATGGGGTTGGCTGGCTGTGGCCTCGCTCAACTCTCAGTTGAAATTCAGTGACTGCTATGAGTAGTAACTGAATGAAGAATGAAAAAAACATGATGGGTCTCACACAACTACTGAGGCAGAAGACTGTGGCAAACACAATGTCAAAAATAGACACTCACAAGTGGCTCTATGTAAAAATATACTGTCAGGCTTTCTGAGCTTCTGCATACAGTGACTTTACAGTCACCATATTCTTTTACCTTATAGCCTTTTATATCTCACATTAATATTTTATGGAGTGTCAGTGTTGTTTGTCTTAAAGTAAGTCATGTTCCTGAATCCCCTTTTTTCTAGAAAAATAGAATATCTTCCCATTCAGGGCATGTCTTACAGGAAGTTTTGAGAGAATCGGAGTATTATGTGAATATGTCAGAATGTGAGAGAACACCTTCCTGAGAAATTTAAGAAAACTGATTATATAAAACCATTTTCTTTCTAATATTGAAAATTCCATAATCCCAGTGTTTCTATAAATACTGTTTAATAATCCTCAAGAATAACACCATTATGTATTTACAACAATAGCAAATTAATTCTTGAAAAAGTCTTTTATTTTCTCCATACTGCTCACAATAATGTTTCTAAATATAAATTACAAGCAAGTGCAAAGCTTGCTTATAATAAAACAGTTTTACCATTAAATGAAAATGGTGAAACTGATTTTCACCATTAAATAAATCAGTTTCACCATTAATTTTTAAAATATTAGCCTATCTCACGAATAGTTTGAAAACATTCATCTCATACACAGTTCTTCTGAATCACAGAGATACACAGCTTGAAATCTCAAACTTTTCCACATATCTACACGCTGCTCTAAAAAACTACTGTAATTCAGACTTTTTGTAAAACCCCTTCTTGCTAGAGTGCATATTACCTGTTTCCTTGCCTGATGGCATTTTTCTTCCTAAAAAGATGTATTTGATTGTCCCTAACAGTCAATAATGATAGAAAAGATACGAACAACTGACTAAATAGTTTGTTCTCAGTTTCACTATAATCACAACAATCTCTTTTTTCCAAAACAACCAACCTTAAAAAAAAGTCCTAGAAATAAGCAAAACACACAAAGGCAAGGAGATATTTTAAATGGGAGCGATATGGGATTTTTCTAGCTTATTCTTTATCCCTATAGAATATTAATTGCATCAACAATTCTGGCTTTCAAACTCAGTCTAAACCAGAGGCTCTTCATAGCGCTTAACTGACTGCTTGAAGTACAACCCAAAAAAGGCTGATTTGAGAGCAGATTTACAGTTCCACAGACACAAAAAGGTATTTGGGCAAGTCATTTATTTAATTCCTCAGGCTCCAAAGGGACAGCTGCTGCTGAATATTTATTACCAACTAATTTGTAATGCTTGACTAATAACTTGGGCAACTTCCAGCACTCCACATTAATCCAAATACTAAAGACAGCACAAGCATCCACAATGAGGATTCTGAGTCTTAGAACTCAGGTGGCTCAGAAATATTGTCTAAATTCAAATCCATCCCTCCTTCCTCTTGCACAGCTTTTAGGTGTTCAGTGCAACTGACCAAGACACTGTGAGAATGCCCATTTCTGGCACTCAGCATTTTTATTACAAAAGAGCCCCATCTGATTCTTGAGGATTTTCAGCCTGTTTAACTCTGCAAATGTCGAAGGCAATGCAGTAAACTACACCAGGTGAAGGAGGCTTTGTTTACCTTCCAGTAGCTGCTTTATTTTTTAATTCCCTTTCAAAAAGATTAGGATTTGCCCTTTCCTACTGTGAGAATGGATAGGAAGACTATCCTGATCTCTATGTATCTGGGCTCAAACTTTGGCTTTTCATAATCCTGACACCTCCATAGCCAAGCAACCACTGCTTTTCCCAGGCTGTCAGTGGCAACAAGCCCACTCTATGTAAACCACAATCCACTTTTATGAAAGAGCCTGTCTTTTTGTACCTACATGCTGTCTGTTCAGTAGGTCACTTCACTGATGACAATGGAAAATTTCATCCACTATTTCTCTGTAATTTTAAATTTTTATTGTTGTGCTATTTGGAATGGGTTTTTTTTCCTTTGTCTCCCTAAAAGAGACACAAGAACAAAGGCAGAAGATGCCAAGCTGTTTAGGAAACATTTGAATGCAAAAATGGTATAAACAGAGAGAGAATAGTGATGCTTAAACAGTCAGGAAGAATAAGGATTGTAAGAAATAGGACACCAGGAAATAAAAGGGAGATATGGAATTTCCATTCTTCCAAAGAATCAAGTCTTGCCTATAAATATTGCAATAGGAATCATTAAATCAATTGTGTATGAAATACATTTTTCAGAAAGAAGAGACCCAGTGAGCCACTAGAGGTCCCCTTCCACCCAAATAAACATGCTTTACAAAATACATTATGCTTATTAAATATTTTAAGTTACTTTTAATCATATGGGGACCATTCAGCAGGATCACAAACAAGTGTGAGCCTTACACATTCGAGGTCATCCTAAGGAAAACACAGTACTTTAAAAAGTATATTCTTAATGAAAGTTAATCCTTAGCAATGAATGCAGGTTTATTTATCTGCAAAACCTGAAATCCACGCCTGCACAGAAACAGAAATATTTAGTATGAGAGGGAATGTTCTCCATAATGCTCAAAGGCCAGAATACAACACTGAGGAAAGAAACACTTTACATTAAAATGTTACAGCCACTAAAAGAAAGGACCAAACTATCCTGGAATCTACCATAGTTGGAGGAAAGTAATGCTATGACCCCAGTAGACCTGAGATCATCTAATGAGAGCTGGGTAGGGGACCCTGAACAATTCTTTTCTTAGGTCACATAATGTTGTAAAGAGTTCAGTGAGGAAAAAAAAAAACCATAAGAACAGGAGGATGACTGTTCTGCCTACCAAGATCAAAACAGAAAACAAAATATTTTAAGTCAAAGGAGTTACTTATTAGGCAGGGGGGGACATCGAACCAAAGTAAATAGCACATTTCTCACTTTCAGTATCTTAGACGAAAGTTGAGTGTCAGCCTGAAGAGGAAGACTTCTGTCAACTCGTGCTTTAATTGCTACAGCAAAAAGAATTGAGTAAACTCAGTGTAATATAGTCTACAATTAGCCCTCCAGCTAGGTAATCATCAGTGTCCAGTGTTCTGTATTTTGTGTGATGATAACTAAATATGTTTGCTCGTTTCCTAAAGCATTTACTTCTTGTATCACTAGAGGTCTACAGTCATCTCATGGCCCTGTGCAGGTGGATGGCTACTCCATTCTCCTGCAATAAAGCACTGGCATAGCCTACCTTTCACAGAGGTGTGCACACAAAGCAGCGTGAACACAACTCCCAGAGAAGGTCAGAGGGAGGATAACCAGACCATTAATTCAGTTGTAGGCTTAAACAGAAAGCTCTCATGGCAAGGACATCCAAAAAGGATTACTAACTCATTTAAGAAGTTGTGCAGGTAATTCAGAATGCATAAAAGTTAAATCTAAGGAGTTTTATTCTAAATTCAGTGAAAAAAATTAGTGGGAAATTCAGAAGTCTGCCTTATTGAGAAGAGCTCCAGGATAACTTGATTTTTCTATCCCATCTTGCAATGAAAATTTTCATTCAGTGATATTTCCTTTCTGCAATGTATTTCACCTGGCAGTTTACTTCTTTATACCCATTTTGTAGACAGACATAACAGATGGCAAAACGTCCACCAGCATTTGTAAAAGGCTCCTCATTTTTTCCATTGTTTTCTACTGCATAAACAGAATTCTAATTACATCTGTATTTCTGCCTCTCACTCTTAAAGTCTTTCAGTTGTAGATTAGCAATTACTGAAGATGCTGCTCTGATTAGGCTCCTAAAGCGGGTTGACTCAGGATAAGTGATTGCACAATGTTAATCACATCGTGTCTGAGAGCACACGTTGGTTGTTCCAAGGCAACAGTAGAGTTACAGTCAACAAATGAAACATGAACATGTTTCTGCTGCTCTTGTACTGGGACATTATATAGCAGAGGTAAATCAATGATCAAAATAGCTATATTAGCAATATAATATTCTCAGACTAATGCAAAATGAATCAAGATCACCTGCTTTCTGATAATATTAAAATTTTTCAAGTGTACTAAATGCAAAACAAAATCTCAAAAACTACAGAAAATGGAAAGTGATCCATTCCTTAATCACTTATTTTCATATGTTGCCTGAGCTATCTTATTTTATTAAACTTAACAAAAAATATTTTTATAACTTATGTCATAGTATGTAAAAGGCCACAGCTTATTGTGAAAACTATTGTTGCTCCATGTGAAAAAAGGGCATATCTCAGTCAACAAATGCAAATGAAACAACATACTTTTGTTATATTCTTGTAAGCAGTGAATACGGATACTTGGCATCATTTACAGTTGCAAATTCCAATTGTACATTCTCATTCATTGCTGAGCCTTCACAGTATAGGTTTGTACTATGACCATTTGAGTTTCACTTACATTACCTCTTTAAACTGATATATGTATGCCTGTATATGGATTTGTATATGTGTACATGCACACACTGGAACAAAAAAAAACTATGATGAATATTTGATGATGTTTCTTACATAATACAAAGCATAGGACTTTCCTCAGCATTCACTGAAACTACGTCAACCACATGGTAGCCTCCCTCACTCAACAATATAAAACAATGTACAAGAAAATGAAATATATTAATATATGAGCTTTACAATTAATTCTCTATCTGTTTTCACTTATCCTCTATTAGAACTTAGAGATCTGAGGAAAGATTTTTTTTTTGTTAATTTCCTATGGAGTTGATTTTAATATTGTCATAATATTACTCTATCTAGACAGCAGTTCTGCACAGGCAGCAGCACTCCTAGGGAAGCACTATTTGATGAAGCTTTTAGATGAAAAAACTTGAAACTGAATAAGAGAAATGTTTTGGGGGGGTTTTCAGAGCTAAGTCCTTTGAATTTCAAAGCATCAATAGTGTATTCAGAAGTCTTTCCATTGGGGAAGATTGCACCACTTTTTAAAACTCTAAAATGAAAAAATATATTGTCTTTTCCAATAGCGCAGTCTGAAATAACTTACTAACCTTATTTTTATACCTATTGCTTTGTGTATTTCCATACTCATTTCATTACACCTCTCAACAGCATTCCAAGTAAAATCAGATGTTCATCTGGGACACACATACACATACTTGTATATATACAAATACACATATTTGTATATATACAGATAAATATATATACATATATATAAGATCACAACCTTCAGTAACAGTTTCAGAGTAGCTAGACTACTGCATTAATGCTAGACTAATGTATTAATGAAATGGACACCCACTCTGCCTCGCCAAAAGTGGGTGTCTGCTTCAGGATGAGCTCCAGGTGCCACTGTCTCAGTTCACAACACTGTGAGACTCACCACCAGTTCATGTATACCCACATTTTACAGACAGTTAAATGTTAGTGTACAAATACGATGCTGAATCCCTCCTCTTGTCTCTGTCTTTTCTTTTACACGATACCACAAAGATTACAGTGAATTACAAGATCTTTTAGTCCTGTTTATCAGATATTAACCCAACCAAATCTTATAACTGCCTTTAATGTATCTGTTCTTTCTCTTCTCTGCTGTTGCAAAGGATGCTTTGCTCCAATTAATTTCTAAGAGGCTCAATTTCTGTGGTTCTCTCAGCTTCAGAACTTCTGTTTCTCCGGTGCCTCAAAAAAGTAATTGGAAGCTTACTCTCAAATTTTTAAGTACCTTCTTTTCTCTATCCATTTCATTTAGCATCAAGCAAAACAGTTTATCAGCTATAATCATGTAACAAAATTATTCCAGAACCACATAATGAAGAGGAATATCTAAGGAGAAAAAAATCCCTTCCAATGTATTACCTTTTTATTGTTGCTTATGTGTGATTCTGGGCTTTTCTCAGTTTCCTTTTTCACAGCTTCTTGAAGATCAGAGGCTTGTTGCATATATGTTAGTGCTGCCAGTATCTCATCTTCTAGCAATTTTACATCTTCATAGGAAATTGGCCACCCCAAATTCTTTAAAGCCTCCAGCAAAGCTTCTTTGTGCTGCATATATTGGACTGGTCTATCCTCTTTAAATCTTTTAAAAAAGTATTATAAAAAAATAATCACAAGCAAAAAAAAAAATTAATTATGTCAGTACTTTACAAACAGATGTCCTAAAACATGTGAAGCATCAACAAAGAACTTGCAGACACAACTAAGAAATCATGGAAATCCTTGGACTTCTGCAACAGCAAGTAGGGTGAAGTAGCAAGTATCTAAACAACCTAAAATGGCACCAGACAGCTACTAAGTCCTGATTTGGCACATCAGTCTTGACCGATCACATAAAAAGAGACAATCTCCTACTATTTATTCCTCTGTGAGTCCTGCACTACTCAATTTTACTCAGTGACCAGGAGTTTGCTTCCATCCGTGGTTCAGATTATGTCAACATCCACTGAACTAAACAGTCAGTTTGAAGCTACACACTTGAAGGTACTTATAAACCAAAAGGTGAAATAGATAAAGTCATCTTGTTGATTAAAAAAACCAAAGAAACTGAACCTTCCGAAATCCAGAACAGGTAGAATTCTTTACATCTTCAATTGAAAGTAACATACTTATTTTTAGTCCTTTTAGCTTTTTTGTGGTTCTTCTCTAGAGCTTTGCCAACACGTACGAAAACCACAAAGCCTATAACTAGGGAGAGCACTGAAGCCTCTGCCTTACCAGTGCATACAACCACAGGGACACCTGCCATGATGCCATACTCTTGTCACTGTTATCTCTCTAGCAACTGTTTTGCACTGAGATTACCCTGACCAGCATAACTATTTACGAAGACTTTCTTTCTCTATTACCTGGACCCATTATTAATTCATAATGAATGTCAAGCTAACATCTCCTCAGCTGGATCTCTTAACCCCTTGGAACACAAGCACAGTATTACCACTTCTCTAGTATATTTGAATATCCCTACTTTCTGAGGGAACATTTTAATACACACTAGCAAACCAGAAGGCTCCTCAACGAATAATTTCAGGACTACTGTGACCAAGTTACTAGACTTTGTCTATTACTCTCTCCTTCCAGATTACTGACTTTGAAAGTATGTCATCATCCTTTTGTAATACCTGAACCTGGTCATTCCAACTGTAAACTTAGAAGAGAAATACATCAAATATTTCAATATCTATGCCCCAATACTAATGATGCATTAAGCTCTTCTAGCAACAGACTGTACTATTGCTAAGATGTTTTTTTCATTGCATGCATAATTCACCATATGTTAGCAACAATAAGATATTTTGGATGATGCCCTGTCAAATTTCTATATTGTAGAACTCATTGTCTATCAACAAACACCTATTTCCTCCCCCCACACACCCCTCCCTGGCAATTATATGCTGTTCTTTTGTTTAACAGTCTTGAGTTCCTCTCTGCACATGAATGGGGGTTTAGTTCTCCTTATTAATGATAGAACTATGAGGTTTTTTACTCTTTAGCTTAAGTCTTCTTAAAAGCATTCTAGTTTTCATTCCCTTTTTCTGCCTAGGAATATTTTAGGCCCACCAGTTTTCATTAATTGATCTTCACTTTATTCTCTGAAGCAAACAGATGCTAAACTTCACTGATGTCAGTCCTGTTGATACAGCTACTAGTTTTCTAAATCAATATACAAAAACAGGTTAGTTAAAATAGTACAAGCTCCTAGTGTGATATACAGTTCTAGTACATGCTTTTAAAGTTCTTATTACACTTTTACAAACCAGCCACTGAAGTGCATTTTACAGGATGAGAGAAGATTTACTCTGATGCCAAAGGCAATGACACGCTGCCTCCCAAGGCCCTGTCACTTGACACTGATTAAGAATAGTTCAGCAGCACTCAAATGGAATGCAAGCCCCTTCCTTTAAAAATAATCAGCATCGCAAGAAGGAGGCCCAGAATTTAATGATACTCCATATTACACACACATTTTTGAAAGCAAGATATAGTTATGAAATATTTGAAAGTTAAACCAGTTGGTTATAAAAATGGAGGCAAAAAGACTATCAAATATTTATGACCACCCTTTCAGAGGTACATTAGAAAACCAAAAATGATAGCTTACTTGTCTTTTTCCTCCTGAGGTAGTGCTCTCCAAATAACTAGATTCAGACGCCTATTAAAGAAAGAAAGCAGTTTTTGAGGGAATGCAGTTCCCTGTGCAGCTGATCATCTCAAAACCAGCAAATAAACAGTTCCTTAAGATATCTGCACTGATTTATATTCCAAGAGCACTGTATCATCAAATTGTATCCTTATCATTCAGCTATGAAATTATCAACTGCAAAAGAAGATGGGAAAACAGCATCTTCCATCAAGTAGCAGCATGACTATTTCAGGGTCATAGAAGGTTTAATGGCAATCACTGCTGCTTTCTGACAGGATTTTCTATGGATGGTTCTCTTCAGCATCAACAAGCTAAATCAAATACCAAAACTGATTAAATGCCAGTTAAGCTGCACAGTTTCTCCAAATAAACAGCTTCAGAAAACACAGTCTGAATGTAGTAATGTTAATTTTTCTTTCTGCTAAGACTACCCCTCAGTTGTGCTATTCAGGTTTCTAATTCACTAAACTCTGGCTATGAAGAAAAGCTACTGACAGGAAAACAGAAATGATTATCCCAAAGCAACATAGTTCTGTAATGTTTTAAAAGCACCACTAAAATTTCTGCTTTTGCTTTCTAGATATGAATTATAAACCCTTATTAGATCACCTAGCTTATGGTTTTCTCTATAAACATCTCAAACAAATAAGCCGTCACTCAATTACTTCATTTCATACTACAGAAATAAACCTCTACTGATGATCCTAATTGCTGTAATTACAGAACAATTTCCAAATTTCTTTTGGAAATACAAGAAAAAATTCATTGTTAGGAAAAATTCAGACTGTAACCATTAGAATATTAGCAGTCTTGTGAGATTAATGGGTGCATATACGAAAAAAGCACATTAACAACAGATTTTGAATATTAATTTCTTGATGATTCATTTTATCTACCAGAAACAAAATCCTAGCGTTTCTAGAATGTAAATTACTTCATTCACAATCTGCAGACTCAGCATGCTCCACTGCCTTTTTCATTCTTCTAAATGTGCATGCTCATAACTAACTCATTTGTAAAAGCTTCTGGGTATACAAGATCATGCACATTGTGAAGCTTTTGGTGTTTTTCTCCTTCAGTACTGTATATTCTCTTTGTCAAAGCACAGAAATTCTGCCCTCACCACTTTTCTCCCTCTAAACCTGGTGCTAAGGTTGATCTACACTTGGGGAAGATATTGTCATGCTTGCTTCTGTTCTTGAAATCTGCATACTCAGAAGTATTTTTCATCTATATATGTCAGAATAAATTTGTGACTAACAACTATTCACAAAGATGATCTGCAGCTTTTGCACATTCAATTACTAGAAAAGAATTGTGGCATTTAGAGCAAAATAAATTTGACTGGGTTGCTGTTTTACACATGGAGGAACAGCAGAGATCTCTTTTTTACATTATCAGTTACAAGGCTCTTCAGACAGATCTGTCTTCCATACATTTTTTTCACAGAAGTAGGAACACAATCCTACTATTGTAAATACACTGATTCATTGAACTCTGGGTAAACATAGGTAAACAGCACTCCTAATCACAAAAGTTTTAGGGAGACTGTGAAGATGCTGTCAGTAGGAGATCATCAGGGTTTAACCAGATGACAATTTTATTCCCTGAAAATCAAAGTCAGTAAATGTAAAATATTCAATGGTATGGTTGAGCAATGAAAAATTTGAATTTCAGAAGTCACCATCACAAATACACCACTTGAACCTTCTATCAAAATGAGTGACAAATCAATTTCTCTAAGTTCTTTACCAGCCGGATAATAACAATATTGTCTCAGTGACAGAGCACACAAAACTAATAGATTTTTACTCACAGAACTCCATTAATGTTTCACATAGCAAGCAGCACTTGCAAATCATAATTCTTAATTTTTACTACAAAATATGTATATAAGGCTATATGAATGAAAAGTTGACCTATTACATGCTTTAAAAAGAACTGGTATGATCACAGAGCTATAGAGGAAAAAAAACCCAGAGCCTGGAAGTGGAATTAATCAAAATGAAGAGTTAGCATTTGTCATCAAGAGATTTTTGGTCATAAAAAATAATTACATCTGTAAATGCTATAGAATATGGCCTAAAAATAAATTATTAAAATAATTCTAATCAAAGCTCTCATATGATTACTGAATTACACCACAGTCAATGGCATTATTTCAAAAAAATGCACAAAGTTAGATCATGGAAAGAAATAGCTTAGAGATCTAATGTCCTTGTCCTGCTTACTTCTGCTGTGCTTTTACCAATATTGAATTAATAAGCATAACACATATATCTTCAAAAAAAAACCCCCAAATTTAAATTGTCAGTATCTTATTGGTGCCTCAGTTATATTCTTGCATCCATAGTTAAGCAATACAGCTGGCAGCAAAACGCACGTCCCCAATTTAAATGTCAGTCTATAGATTCAGGAACTTAATTGTAAGCAAGAAGTCTGGCTAGAACTGTATGTTTATGGTACATACACATGTTCGATATGTATGTAAACATGGTATGATTATGGAGAACCACAGGGATGACTGCTTTCAGGTTTATTCCCAGCAAATAAAAGAACTGATTTTGTCATTGACATGAGCAAGATGTTCAACATGTTATTTATTATCTCCTTGCCTATCATCTGCTGTTTTTTCATTCTGCTTAATTTTATTTTTTTAAGAAAAAAAAACATTTCTCCTAAAGCTGATGGTGAATTAAAGTGTGTCAACATGCAGAATTATCAGTATTGTGCACAGCTTGTGTGAGCAAATACATATTGCATAAAAAAAATAAAATTAGTCTGCAAACATGATAAATTCCTGGTGAGTAGACTTGCCTTTCATAGGATTTAATTGCTTGTTCCAGCTTCTCCTTATAGGCATCAAGATTCACTGCCTGAGGATTAATTAGTGTGATCCTCTTCTTGTCATTGCTAACATGGGCCAATGGTAATACCTATTATGCAATAAAAGAAAATTATGTCATTTAACATAGAAATTTTCCTCCACCAAAATGACTGAATGCTGAGGATCAGAGCAGCCAGAAGGAACACTGGAAGGTTGCAAAAAGAAAAATCTGAGCACATCCAACAAATATCAGTATTAAGACAGTTTTCAGAGAGTTCTTCTGAAATGCAGAACTTACAAATTAAGATTCCTAACTATGAGTTATTTCTAACTAAATCAGTACTGTCAAACTCTGATAATGGAAGGGTAGGTCAGAAGGAAACAAACATGTCTAGACCAATTTCATATTGTATTGCCTTAAAACAACACTCTCATACTTATTAGCATCTAATTCTAGCATAGAGGTGTGAGACACATATTTAAGTGTATTTAATGCTCTTATTCTGGAGCACCTATTTTCTAAGGTATTAGAGTACTACAGCTATAGAGACAGATTTGGCACCATCACAGTGATCACCAAAGAGAGAAGGTGGATATTGCTCACTGAAACTAGTCTTAATTAACTACAATAAGGCTCAGGTTTGCCAGAAACAGGAACTTCAATACTTATCAAATCTCACAATATAGCACCTACATAAGTCAACTTCATTATAAAATAGAAAGTTATACACTTGAAAGTATATCCTCAAAAGGCACAAAAAAGCATAGAAAATTATGACAGAGAGGAGAAAAGACATCCTCCACACTCTAAATCAAAAATCCCACCATCTTTTGGCCTCTTAAATTACTGAGCCATTTGTATAAGAAAAGCTATTTTATATATCAATGTCCAGATATTGAATATAAACAGAAAAAAATTCAAGGAAGCATTGGAGAAGGTGAAGAATGTTACTCTCCCCAAAACTCTCTTCAACACACATGGTTGACTGGGAATTTTCCACAAGTGCCTGTCTGAAATGAGGATATAGATGAGAAAAACATTGATGAAGTTCAGTTTAAATTAAATTAGGACCCCTGCTGAGGGAATAAGACAATCAGAAATTAGCGCAATAAAGAGACTTATTTAATAGAGAATATTTCTTAGTGATGTTTTATTTGTGTCTGAATCATCACAGCCATCACAGGATTCCAAATTACAGTAGTATAAACCATTTTTCCAGGAGCACTGGTGTGACTTTACATCCCCCTTTCTTTCTGAGGGTATCTTCTCTCTGATTAATATATCTGTGTCAAATCAGTGCCAGACCACATCAAAGCTCCTAATATTAATTCAATCTTAAGATCACTTAGAAGCTAAAGATAATGGGAACATGTCAGTGAAGTATCTTGCCAGAGACAGATGAGGTAAATCTCTGTGCAGAATGGAGAGCAGTGAAATCTGGCTATTTGTCATTTCCAGATGAAGTTTGAAAGCTGAAAAGCAAGGAACTGATTGCCCCTCATCATGTTCTCTAGTGCCATGATTATTGTCTACAGCGTTACTCAAACCAAGTTAATAGAAGCTCATCAGGACCGTGTAGGCACCCACTTCTACATTGCCTTACGAATTCTCAGAGTAACTCCAAGTGCAAACAGCATAATTTACAATGTGAATATTTAATATTGTTTATAAAACACTTTGAATGGAATATGAGGGGCAGATGAGCATTAACGCATTATTATACTACTGAGGACTAAAACCAGATTAGAATGCGTTCTTAGCAAATAGTAAACTTGAAATATTATGCATACTTTGAGAACAATGAAAACTTCTCATGAAGTCGAGTGACATTTGACAGATTCAGCTGAAAGAAATCACCACAAAACTATTTTAGTGCCAAAATGTTTCATTATTTTCTAAATTAAATGCTTTCATACCAAAGAATTCACTTGTTTCAAAACGGTTCTTATTTCAAACCCAAAATTTCAGAATTTTAAAAACAAAACCAAAGCACAGTAACCCTATAAAATCTTTCTTATTTTAAACCGAGGGAAGATGCTTTTATTGGCTCAATCTGAACCTGATTCTTTTGAGCAAAACATTGAGTCAAAACTCCATGACTTGCAAAGCTGTACTTTGGATGCCACAACCTGCAATATATACTCACATGATTCTTTAGGGAAGTTTTCTCCCAGAATTATCACAGCATGATTTAGAGATGCTCCCAAGCCATTATTTTCTTTTTCTGAATATGAATTTGGATGAGTAGTTTAATAAATTAACCTCTTTGAAACAACTCATGTGAAACTGACAGGTTTCAGAAAACTGAAAACAACAAGTCAGCCTCTTGTTAATGGACAGTTGTCATGGAAACCTTTTGCTTGCTGCATGTCCAAGGTAAGAAAACTGTTCACAATTACTCCACCATCACTGCTAACAAAGGCCAAAAATAAAAATTATACTATCCCCTGAAAAGCAAACAAGGATGTCTGCATTCCACACAAAGAAAGCTAAAATCTCATAGGGAAGAATACAAAAATATTTTTACATTTACTATCTTCAATGAAATCTTCTGAAACACTGAAATAATCCAGATCCTTAAAGTCCTCTATGCCTAGTCTCAGAACCTATTTTCTGTTTCCCTTGATAGGCTGGTGTGAAGCTTGAGGCAGGGTGGGTTCTGTAGCTCATAAATTCTACATAAATTTGTTTGCAGCGCCCGACCTTATTTATCCTTTCTATACTCAGCTTCAGATCCTGAAAAATCCATTAGTCTACACACAGAACAATAATTCTCCACTGCCTGAGAACCTGAGTGTCTGAATACAACTAATGGGAAAGAGTAGGTATGAAAAAATTACAAAAATTTGGGGGTTTTTTGTTTCTTTACATCCTGGAATCTAAAGAAAGCCCAAGATTACTTTTTGGACTCTGTGCAGCACCTGTTCATTCTAACTTAACTCAGTCCTGAACTAGACTACCAGAAGCTCTTATGAATTAAAAGGGACCTGACAGGCCAATAAAAAGGACCTGTACACAGCACTTGCTGAACAAGTTTTGACTATTTTCAAAGACCTTTGTTTTACAGACTGGGCTGTTTTTGCAAGTAGCAATTCACATGCAGCTCAGGGTGGTCTGTAAAGGATTCAAAGGACTCTTCATTGAGAAACATGGAAGAAAGAGTTCCTCTTAGGTATATTTAGAAGAAGATAGAAAAAAAAGTGAATGCTCAGAAATCAGATGTAAGAGTTACATGAAATTCACAGTGTATTTTGTTCAAAATTTCCTTTACAATAGATTGTTTTGTACAGTTCATTGGATGTCTGAATTGTTTTCTAAAATTGCTATTTTACATCTGAAATGTTAAAACTTATATTTTTTAATGTTTTCATATGAAAAGACATTTTTTAATGGCATTAAAAAAATTTTCACACTTCAAAAAAAAATCCTTACAGATCTTGTTTGTTTTACTAAAACAGAGGAACTGGTTTTTTATCACACAGTCTCCATGATAAAGGAAAAATTCCAATTCCTAACCTTAAAAAGCAAGCATGAAAACTTTGAAATGTACAATTGCATACATGTGTTATAAATCTTTTACTTCTATCCCATTCTATTACAAATCTCTTCATCATGCCTTATTATTTAAAGACATGCTGTTTAGTTTTTTCTTTGAGCATTGCTTGAAGAAGTTTATATTAATTAAAATGAGCTGTATCATATTCATAGAACTTTTTGTAGGATGCGTCACAGAAGAAGAATTAGAGCAACTTGTCACAAAATGGACTTTAAGTGGAATGGCAATTAAAGCTTTATGATATACAATTCACCATAATTTTTGCACAATTTCACAACTATCTACACCTATTTGAACTAAATTTTAATTACTGAATTCCAATACTTTTTAAATGTCTTAGTGGTCGCATGTAAACCTTGAGAATGCAAAAGTCCACAAACTGTGCATCTGCACTGTTTTCTAAATGATTTTATGGACCTACAACAGTCTAGTGAATTCATACATTCTATTAGAGGCTGTGGTGCTCAAGGAATTGTCGAACACCTGATGGCTGCACACTGCCATCAACTGGTGTCTGGGAAAGAGCTTAAGGGTAAAGTATGCAAGAAGTACTACTATTAACAATCAGCTTTATCTTACTGATGCATGAATGAACATATAGATATGCATTAAACATTTAGTGCACATCAATCATCTACAATGAACACCAGAAAATGCTATTATGACATTTATAGAAATTAATTTTAAAAATTGTTTTGAAAAAGCTACCAAGCTTTACTTTTGCTTTGAAACAGCACACGAGTTTTACCTCATCAAATACTTTGGAAACTACATGCTTGTCCAGAACTGGGATGTATTTGGTACCATGAGGGACAGCTGTAGGAGCTAAGGCATCCATGATGGTGAGTCGCCGAGCAACTAAGCCATGGGTCTTTAACCAAAGAGCTGAAGACATATCTAGAGAGCTAGAAAAGAGACATTGTAAGACGTAGCACAAGGTAGAAATACATTTGAAAGGTCTGAAATGACTGAAGAAAAATACAAACTATAATTTTTGTGATGTATTTATATATGCACATACACATACCTTTTAGAAGCCTTCTTCACATTCTCCATTTTCAGATCTAAGGGAAAACAACTTCATTTTATTATCTTAGAGGTTTTGTGCACACAAAGTACACATAAAGAAGCTGAGATATAACACCAACATTTTTTTATTTGAGCCTACTAGCAGCATCACAAAGACTACACAATAATGGCTACTTCAGTTGCTAAATTAATCAATGAGAATTAGGTTTCCTCTGTTTCTTGGTGCTTGATCAAAAGTAACAGGGTTACTATATGCTTCATGAGCCCTAATTAATCAATGAGGAAATTCATAAAATAGGTGAGCAATTTATTTTTTAAACTGAAATTAGTATTTATTTATTTATTTATTTATTTATAGCCAAAGTCAAACATTGACCAAGTTATTTCCCAAGTCAAGATGTGATACCAAGAACTACCACTAATAAGATGGCCAGGAGTGGCTAATTTAAGGTATACCACTATGAAAATCTGTATAAACAATATATAAAACCCCTAAATATAACAAGATGGAAAGTAAAATGTCAAGCACCTTTAAGTGTCATAGGTGAGATTTTAGAATGACTTAGAGTATCTATCATAAAGTTCAAGGCTCCATGCATTACTGAAAGAAATTAATGCTAACGGGATGTATATCTAAGCCCCACTGAAAACCCTATTGTCTCTACATACATGCCTGTCCCAGAGAGCATGGTTTTTGCAAGACTAAGCACATTAATAAGTGACAACCTCTTTTTATATTGGTACCACAGATTTAGAACCACTACTCTCATCTTTAACCCCAACATTGATCATAACCACAAACTACTGTTCCACAGCACCAGTGTATTACTGTAAACAGGGTACAACAAGATTCTCAAGACCTATTTCTTATGTTGATAAGAAGCAACTGTGACATCCTTTCAGCAGTCTAAGGCATAGGTGTATCACAACTGGTGCATACTGTGAACACAACTAAGCTGTGGTAAACTGCATAGTTTGGGCACTGGCAGGAGTCTGGTCACAGCTGTAAGGACACCAGTACAATACCATTCTGCATGTGTATTGACTGTTAGTCCTTTGTACTGCAGATCTGCATAGTTTTGCCTCAAATAAGGTGCCACTAGCTACAAATGCAGCCTGAGAAATGTTAATCTCTGTGCCTTTCGGAGCTTCCTGTTCTGTCAACTTGCCTTTTGAAACGGTTGTACATTTCACACTCTTTTTGACAGAAAAACTTCTTTCCTCTGGAGATACTCTTTCCTCTGGGCTTTCTTCCCCAGATTTCACACCATGGCTCAGGATTCGCAGCAGGCTTGTCTTTGTTTGCTCTGTAGGTGTTAAAAGGGAAAGAAAAGAAATGCTAAAAGAGCTAACCTACTGCTCAAATACGTGCCTGGGGTATTTGAGTTCCTCTTTGGTATTCAGTCTCAGTTTTTCAAGACCTCAAACACAAAATTACTTCTACACTAAGTTATACTTTGTACCTTCTGCAAGGATGAAGGTTTCTTTTATTTCAGTTGGGTAAACTTGGTTTCAGACTGCAAGAATACAGAAGATATACAAAGGAAACTTCCAAGAGAAATATAGTGTTATACATATAGTAAAGAGAAATATTAGTGTAAGTATTGCTGTAACTAGTGAAACATAGATCAGCTCTTCATTCTTGCTAAATATGTACTTCCTTAGAATAAAAAGAGATAACAGTTTAATATCTACAGTTAAAAAAATTACAGAGCTTTCAAAAAATTTGGTAAATTTGGTTAATTTTTCATTGCAGGGTCTGTGATGAAGCACAAATGAGCAGACACTTGTTTGTTTTGGACAAATAAATAAGATGGCTGAAGAGTAAAAATTAAGAGAAGTTTGTTAGATTTTCAAAAGGGTGATTATTTGTATCATTAAATATTTCGTTTGTTCCTACGAGGGATGCTTTTTGCTATTTGCAACAGATTCTTTTCAAGTTAGTGAATAAATTCCATTAACAACTACAGTTGATTTGAGTCTTACCTGCATGTAATAATTTCTTTCTTCGGGTTGGACTGTCAGCAGTGGTTTGCCAGGTTTTCTGGTGTGCTGTCAGTGCTGGCTCTTCTGAAGCACACAGCAGCCTACTGCTAAGAGAAGTACTCAGGTCTTCAACATGTTGGGATACAGCAGACACAGAATGTGTCTGCTTATAGTTACTGCTTGAAAGTGTCAAAAATAAATAACTGCAAGTATATAACACTGGTTTGAAAAATGCTAAGCTTAAGTTTTCTAGCAATTTAAATACTGATTTCAAATGCTTCAAACAGTGTAAAATATTTCTCTGTTATACAAATCTGCATTTCAAAGGAGGTTAAAATATTCTTAGGTTTTTTAATTATTTAAAAGCAATTTCTTAGTTTATTTAAAAGATGTTCATATACTTTTAATAAGGACAGAATGTTCTGTAATAGCTACTTTGGATTCCAAGGGTAAGAGTAAACCTACCATAAGCAATGAAAATATCTCACACACACACACACACACATACATACATACATACTTATATATAGTCTCAGCATTAATAAAAATTGGTAAAAAATACAAATATTAAAGTTCTTAAATGACCACTTAAAAACAGTTTAATACTGGACATCCTACCTGCCCTTCCACACATATGAAATTGTTCCACAGCACTCTCCACTTATACCTTTACTTTAGGATATTGTTTTTAATAGATTTCTGTCTTAAAAATCTGATTTCTTTTAATGTATTTTTAAACTTTTTTTACTATTACTTCACAGATAAATACATAAATATGTCTGTACATAATTTTTATTTCCATCTGCATATCGCAGTGAGTGGCAATTTAGTCATGAAGTCTACCTATGTGGCAATAATTGTTCATTAATTCTCTAGGTCAGAGGAAGCAACTTTACCTTGTGTGGGAGACAGAAAAATAATTTCCCCTCTTTGCTTTAATTATTCCTGATATCTTGAGATTATTCATATATTTGAGATAATTTTGTTTCAGGCATAACAGTATTGGTGCACTTTTCCAGAATTTTTTTTTCCCATTACCTTAGTTGTTAAAAAAAACCCAAAACAACAACCTTTCCTTGAAAATGTGAATGTCAGAAGTTAAAAATGCAAGACAATGAAAAAGGAGAAATGTAACAGATAGCTCGTATCTCTTATTAACATCATAACAGTATGAGGACATACTTATTCTCTGGATAATTTTCTTCATTAAAACAATTCATCATCAGACTTTTGGCATGAAAGGTCTTCACTTTCTCTAGGTCTTTTACTCCTTGATCAATTTCTCTTTTCAGAAGTTGTATGTCTTTATTCTAACAAAAAGAAAATCAAATGTTTTAGTACAATTACTCTTAAACATGTTTCATTCTGAACAGAAACTATGCAAGTTCTGATTATAATTTTGAATAAGAACTCAGGACAACTTTCAAATTTTGTATACCTTTTCAAGTAGACTCTTGAGCTTGGCATTACAGCCCTTCAAATTATTCTTCCTTCTAGGAAAAGGTCAAGCATTCCCTAACTAGCCAGCCAGTTACCTCTTATGCTATGAACAGCTGTATTTCTGAATAATGTAGTGAGGTCAGTAGCTCCACTCACCTCAAGCAAGTAAGAAAACAAATAAGCAAAGTTTAAGTTACATACTAGTTATGTACAACTGGTGGCCTGTCTTCTACAGATCACAGCTGTATCACATACTGCCCCTGGGAATGACAAAACATACTCTTCAAGGGGACATTTGAACTGACCAAGAATCAGTTGGACTAAAGGAGGAGGAAACAGGAAGGAAATTCCAATGATGATCCCCTTACAACTCCCACAGGGCCAGAAGTCCAGAGATGTACAATACAGACTCTGGCCCTCATCCTTCCAACATGAGCAGTGTCACAGAGTGCACTCAGCAGAACCAATGAAACTGCCCAGTACGCCCTCTGATATTTTTCAAGAGTGGGATTATTTTCACATCTTCCTTCTAAACAGTGTTCTCATTGTTCCACCACCACCATTTCTAAAATGTGCAGAATCAATTAACTGGTAACTTTAATTAAAAACAAGAATATGTTTCAAATGGATGTTTCTGTTACCTATTCAGAAATTTTCTATTGGGGATTTTTAGATTGAGCTGTTTAGTCACACTTGATAGATGACTGCTATTGTAGTCATTTTACTCATTATGGATCTTTCCTCAGTGGGTACTGTAGAGAAAACTTTTAACAAAATCCATAGAATCATTCATTATCACTCACATTCAGCTCTACATTCTCTCATGTATTAACAGGGTGCAAAGCCTAGTTTCATTTTAATCAGTAACTTATTTCTGAGACAGCAGAGATCATGTGTGTTTCTTCCAGAGCTGAATTTGATCTGCATGTATTTTTAGGTTTGAGTTTCAGGCAGGGGGTTAGGGGAGGGTGAATGTGTTTCCAACAGTAGCACTACAAACACACTTTGCATGACATTTGGGCTTTTCTGTCGTGGTCTAATAAAATTTAACAAGTAAAACATGTCACACTTACTGCTTTCACATCACTTTGAAGCTGACTAGGATTAGCCCTCTTTTTTTAATAACCTATTGTAATATGAAATCACAATAATGCAAGTCATGTGGTTCTTTCAATAGCATGAGGAAGCAAATATACTTATTTTCAGATACTCACAAGAATAAACTCTGTGTTATCAGGATCAGTCAAGTAAATGTTATAATAATGAAACCGTCCCTCTGTTTTAGTAGATAGTTCATACAAAAATTTATTAGCTTCTATATCATCACAGTTGAAGGACACAGTATGGATGGGAATTTTACAATGAAGCTGGACTTCAGCAAAAATTATTTGTGGGGGCTGAAAATTGAAAAAAAGTATATTAAATGTGTGGCATCTAGAAATGTATTTATCAAACCATAGAGAATTTATAAGAATTTAATCTGTTATACTGTTGCCTGGAGACAGATATAGATCAGTTAAAAGCAACCACCTTATAAGGATCACTATTTCATAATTACATAAAATAAGCTAACTTAAAACAGGTTTTGAAACACTGATAATGCATTAAGGCACAGGATGTAAATTATAATATAATCAGTACTTTTTGTTTCTGAAGTCTTAAAAGAAATTACTGAAGTACAGGAAATTAAACGACTACATTGGTATTTATTATAACTGGATGTATACAAAAATATTTTTTTTAAATATACAAGTGTAGATATTTTTAATAAACTAAATTAATACAAAGAAAAATTGATTCAATACCAGGAAAGAAAATAGAGGCTGAGAAAATAGGAAGGCTAGTTTCTTCTTCTCATAATGAAATAAAAATGAGGTGAAAAAGTAGATCTACAATGTCTTAAATGCTGAAGGATCTGGTAGAAAAAAGTATTCACTCAGTTTTCTAAATTCCCATAACCAATAATTTTTGTTCAAAATACTCAAAAATCTTGACAAATTAAGCAATATTTGCAATATACTTATTTGTTGCAGTTTAATAGCTAAAAGCAATCTTGGCCATTTACCTTTTTTAATCTAAAAGAAAAACATATAAATCATAAAAGCCACTATTAAACAGGAAAAAATAAATTAGGCATTCATTAATTTTGAACTTAAATAAGAACATGAAAAAGTATACATTAAGCCAAATTATTCTTTGGTAAAATATTAATATATGCTCCTAAATAGAAAAACCTGTGAAACAATGCAAATAAACATCCAAGAGACTCCACAAGACTCAGTACTGCAGGCATGATATTCATCTCCTACTTCCAACTTCTGATACCACTTTTCTGCATTTTCTGTTTTTTCGTTTTAGAAATACCTGATCAGGTCTCCCATCAGTCAAGAGATAAATAGCCTGAGTGTCAGTATCAGCAAGAGCAATCTGGAGAGCTTTGAGTGTATTTGTGGAACTTCCAACCTAGGAAACAAAGAAGAAAGAGGGAAAGAAACAGTTATAAATACTAACAGTTATTTGTCTTCATTCTTCAATTAATAATGACAGTGTAGTGATTCAAGGGATAGTACAGAACTAAAATGACTAATAAAATGGTGACAAAATTTACGTTAAGTAGCTAGAAAAATCAAAGCAAGTGTCAAAGTAACATAAATTGGTACCAGATTGGTTTTCAGTGCTTATGCATACATACATAAACAAAATGCTGGCAGCAGAAATCTGAGCTGTACAAGCAAAAGCAATCACTAAGAGACTATAAACAGACAGAAAGATGTAAGATAGTACATTCTCTTAATTTTTCCCTCTGCTTCTCCTGCTTACCAACTCATCGCTCTCCCTTGAAACACATATTTTACTTAACCAAATAGTTCAAAAGCTCCACAAAGGAGTTACATACGTTTATTTCTAAAAATCTGGTAAAGGACTTGCTGGCTTTCCAAATATTTTTTTCCAGACCCTCTTTCATCTACCCCTTGGCATATTAATGTAAACATAACTTATATTTTAGTACAAAAGGTATCTATAGCAATAAACCATGCCCAGTAAAGTAATACTGTGCCCACTAAAATTTTTTTGGAGGAATACTAGCGCTTCTCCTGTGTATGTCATTCACACACTTAGTGATCATGATTTTGTTTCTTTTTAGACTAAATTGAACTCTAAACTCACTGAAATGCATTTTATGGCTTATAGGAACCTAAAACTTACAGTTTACATCTTCAAATGTCCACCTTCCAAACATTCAGTGCATAAAACCTTCTAAATGAAAGGTACATGTAAAGTTTTACCAGTATGGAAAAGTGTTTCATCAAGTCTTAGTCTTTTAATGGGGCCAAAGCAAAATTCCTGAAAATATTTGAGCCTGTTTGATGGTTGTATAACAACTGATTCCCACCAGAAATCAGTTATATTAGAAAGGGCAAAGTAAGTAAATCATAAAATGCCAAATAGGAGGTCCATTCTGAGAGTGATTCTGTATGGCTGCATAAGAGTATATGGCCCAGGCAACAAGACAGCTCATACACTATATAATCCTACCTTCTAAATCACAAGCAATCCTTACCAGTATCCACTCATAAGAAACAACTAGCCTGAGCCATTTTCTTTGTGTTAAATTTATCTAATATTCCTAATGTTTTAGTATTATAAAGTTTTAGACACATCACTCATTATTATATGTGAATTGGCTATCCTGATTCTTTTAGATAATGGTACCTGCTTTTGAAATAATTTGAAAGAAAACAATTTCTTTCACTTTTTTTCACATCATGGGAACATCATACGGGGGAAAAAACTATGTACCTTATGGTAAAACCTGTTCATTTTTGGTTTCTCAATTGATACTGTTAAAAATGAACACTGGTTTTATCAGTGTTTAAACAACACTGACATACTTCAACTATGTGATATTACTACTCCTAAAATTTTCAATGTTATCACATCTAAAGGATTTTTAAAGAACAGTTAGTTACTGTTTATAGCTCAGCTTCCTTATTCATAATCCTGGGACCAAAGTGTATAAAATGAGATCAAAGGATACACTCTGATTAATATTCAAGAGCAATTCTCTGTTTGTTTCAGCTTCACTGTAAAGCCAGCTTTCTCATCTCAGACTTACGCCTGCACTGCTTAAAAGAGGCTAAAAGGTCAGCAGCAGATGTCAATCCCCCAAAAATAGACTGCTTTTGCACCATTTCCTGTACCATTTCAGGTACCTAGATCTGAACTTAGAATGAGATTTATAATAAACAAGAAACAATTTTATGAATAATGATGAATAAGGCCATTCCCAAATGCATATACAAGATGGTATCAAATCATGGTAGCTCAAAGTATTACTGAACTTGCATGAAGCTGTACAACACATATGATTTAAACAGAGCCACATTTTCCAGTAACTAACTTCAGCTATAAGTAGTCGCCAACTACTCAGTGAGGCCACACTAAAACCTTCTTTTCTCTGTGTGTTGGTCTGCTAGTATTTTCTGAGAATACTATTTATCATGTCTTATAGTCTCAGAGGTATTATGTAGCTCCCCAATTCCCTCATCCCCAGGAATTTTGTATGAAGTCTGAGGAAGACCTGTCATAATGCTGAGGAGTTTTATTATGTAAACATGAGGGGATTTTGTGTTAAAAAACATAATATGGGATATACTGTACCATTGCATGATACAGATTCTCAGTCCTGTGCTCATAACATTGCTGTCCACACTGGACACATTAAGTGGTCCTGAAGGTATTGACAATTACAATCTGGTAGATGACTGTGGCTGACTATAAGCATTTCTACTCTGTTTCAGGGAAAAATCCTCAGGGTTTGGTCACCATCAGAGAAAGAACATTTGGTAGATAGACAGATGTTTGGTTTGAGTATGGTTGTTTTCATGTTTCTCTGACACCTAAAGTCAGCTGTCTACCTATTCATCAAAAGGAGCTAGCAAATGCTTCTCCAGGTTGCTGACATCAGTTTCCTGTACCATATCTGAGCTGTAAGCCTGCCCTCATTAATGCAACAGCCCTCTTCCATGCAGAAGCCCTGTAGCAAGAGTGACAAATTTAGACACAGGGTCTGAGCACTGACACGTTTCCTGTGGAAATCAAACGGGCTACTGTTTGTATTGTGGCTACAAAACAGAGAGGCTGCAAGTTGAATTAATATGATCTTATAAACAGGTCCACTGTTAGATTATTATACAGATGATACGGTGTACTCAGATCCACTAAAGTCTATACATCATCTATATTTTCAGCTTGCTCAAGTCATATCTTAGTCAGTCCAAAATCCCAGACATACAGAAAGTGAGGAAACAAATACAATTTTGTACAAACAAGCTTTGTGGTAATTACTTGCCATATTACCTCAAGCCCTTTTATCCAAAGCCAAGCATCTTGCAAATTTTCCTCATTAACTTCAGCAAGTTTCTCCTGCCATGCCACTGCTTGGGCACTAAATTTCACAAAGTTAAATCTCTTCTTGTGTCTCAATTGTTCCTGCAAGAGACAGCATCTGAATTTTACCTACTGTTAAAAGAAAGAATGCTTGTATCCTGAAATATTGAGTATTAGCAGGTGTTTTAATTATATGGTTGATTATATTATTATAATAATATTCAGTTATGGTGTACAGAGAGACATAAAAAGACAGAGACAATTATTGCTTGCTACTATTATGATTGCTTGACCTTCCCAAAGTAAGTTTCCATATACTCATATTTCTCAAACTAATTGAACAGCAAATGTCTAGGAGAGCACAAAACAGAGGGATGAAACTGGATATGATCAATGGTGTAAGAAATATTATAACTGCTTACCAAAGGAAACTGAAACCAGAAAGATATCACTAAAGAGAACAAGAATCAAATAAAGAGCCCTGGCAAGGGGAAAGCAGCAGAAAGCTAAGAATTTGCTGAAGTTGCTTTTGGATAAGTTATAAGTGAGGGAAGATTTATGCAAGCTAGTACAAACATTCAGAGCCTCAGACCTTTGCGTTCATCATCATTTTTGTGCAGCTGCCTGCGAAACCTTCTGACAGAGTAATAAATTGCTAGTGTTGATCTGCCTAGAGGACCACAAGATACTATGTCCTGTGACTTGAGCAACTAGCTCAAAAAACCTCTCTGTCACAGTTTTAATTTTTCTACTTCTAGTAACAATTCCATCAATGCCAGACTGATTGAATTTTTATTTGTCAGTTACTTCTCCTAGGACTAAAGATCATGTTTTAAGAGTACCTGTTTCTATCAAATATTAATGTACGCTTAGGTGACATCATTGTAGACTTCTAAAACTAGGCGAGACAAATCCTGTCTTAGGTGTGTCTCCCAGTACTCACAGCTTTTGAGGTACTCGTGCACTCTGCAAGTCCCTTTCCAAAGTTCTGAGTCACTGTAAGATGCAATCAAGTTCAAAACGTTCTACACCCTTTATTGTAAAAGCATGAAAGTGAATTTAGAACAGATTACAAATCACAACATGCCAATGGAATTGGATGATAAATGAAAATGCCAAAAGGTGTTTCACTGTATAGCGCTTTTTTGTGGTTTTTTTTCCTCTTGTTTAGTTTTTTTTTCTTTCTTTCTTTTATTTAGGAGGAAGGTGGCTTGAGAGAAAAAATGACATAAGCCTTTTTAATTTTTAACATTTTCCCTAGCTTTTTTCAAACATTTGTATGAATGAGGCAAAAATACAAATTTTTAACTGAAAAATGAGCACATGAAGAAAAATATTAAAAAATTATATTTATATACATATTTTACTTATCTATATAATATATAGATAACATATCATAATATAATATAATAAAATAATACTTATAATTTTTATTTATTGTAAGTAAAAGGTGGAGTAACAGCCAGAAAAGATCAGCCTTCTCTAAAATACTCCCCAGCCTTCAGAATCATCACTTTGTCATACCTGTATGAGCTGAAATATTTTTTCCTTCACCAGTGGCAGCTTGTTGTTCATTGACTGGGACGTATCAATAAGAATATAGATATCATCTTCAAACACATTCCCGAAAAGCCCTCTGCTTCCTTGTTGAAGCCACTTAATCCTTGGGGAGGGAACAAAGTATGAAAACCTGTTCCACAAGATCTTTGGAGCTCTGCGTATCAGAATCTAAAAGGTAGGATCTTTGTATCACTGCTGTACTTCTCACTCTCTTGCCTCAAGCACCTGTTAGTAGTCATTGTGAGAAGCAGTATATTGCCCTTGATGAACCCATCCTCTGTCACTACATAACACCACAAGACATTTTTATTTTATAATTTAGTAGAAATCTGGAGACAGACAAAAAGAAACAAAAAAATACAGCACCTTTCTAAAGTCAATTATCAGGTGGTTTGGGCTGGGAAATCCCATGTGGAAGCAACTGTAGCTATTGTCACTGTTCTCCAGACTGAACTCAGTAAATCATTTAATCATATGCTACTATGCCTTCCTTTTCAGGAAATCACTTGAGAACTTATTCTGCAAGGACATTAAGCACTTCGAAGAGCCTTAATATAAAGCAGATGCTTCAATGGTTTGCTGACCTTGAGCCTTAAATAGAGACTTTTACATTTTAAACAGGACTGGAGCACGCCTGCCAGTTAAATACGTGCATACATACTGCTGTGCACAAGAACACTTCCTCAGTAATGGCTGCAGCAAGTCTAAATCTGATTTCCCTTGAGGATCATAAAACACTTATCTCCTGCAACAGAGACATTTCACAGACAGAATATAATGGCCCTGGGAAAAACATTACTCATCTCCACAGAGCTTTAAAAAAATGATATCATGGGAACTTAAGGATCCTATTACATTTGCTACCGATAGCTATTTCGTCATTTATTATTTCCCCCAAAGTGTTTGATGAGGTCTACCAGGGCTTCTTGACATTAAGATGAACCATTCAAAACAGCAAACCTGTAATCTTCGCTTGGATTTCAAAAACATATATTCACCAAAACCTCAAATTTTCCTTTGACAGTATGTAAATGTTATCCTAAATACAGTAAGGTGAAGATAAACTAAAAGGAATAACAAAACTCTCTTTGACCTTGCTAAATGCAATGAGGCCATTACACTTTTGGTAGGGAAGCAGCAATAAAACAAAAAATTCATCAGTACAATGGAAGTTCACATCCTGCTTTTTTCAGTGAGAGATCTCATTGTTCTAAGATACAAAAGAGAGGGCAACATTTATTCTTTCTCTTAGTTCTGCAATAGGTTATCTTTGCCTCCTAGTGTAGCTTTAAAAGCCAATCTACTTCAGGGCATCTTTGGGACAGATGAATCAGATCCTCAGGCAGCCTATGTTTTCGTAGATGTTCTGCAAATCTCAGAGTGTGTCTATATGGCTGCAGAAATGCAAACTAGGCAGCTAGCTTGAGCACTGAACTTCTGATCACATGCATTACTTAATAGCTCATGCCCTGACTCTGATCTAGACTGTTCAATGTCTTCAACACAAAATTGCAAGAAGGGCAGATTATCATTATCAGTATGCTGTACTGTGGCTGTGCTACTTGGTGTCAGAGGTCTCACAAGGGGTAGTAGGTACACAGGATGATTCCTGAAGTTCTCTGCAACCCTACAGTCCCAATACTTTCTGCCACTTTCAGCCAATTCAAAAGTGTGCAGACTGACTTTCACATTTGTATTTCTGAAGGAGAGCAAAAGATAAAACTGTTCATCATGGCTACCAAGAAATCCTACATACAAGATTCTAATCTAAAATAGATTTCTGGCTCCATATCACTCCTGTCAGTTTACCAACCATTTCAGCTTACTATGACAGTAAATGTCAAACATTTCAACACCCATGTAAAACAAAACAAACATTTTATGTGACAGAACACTAACCTTCCTTCTACTTGTCTGAGAGCTGTCCTCATTTTCTCTTCATACTGTTTATACTTTTCTCTACTAACGTATATGTGAACTACAGATCCATCTTTCCAGAGGGTATGTACAAACTTGTCACAGTATCTTGCATGAATTACCTTCCTTTTTGTCTCCTATAAGCAAGAAAAACATGTTTCATGTTCCAAAACACATTATTTTGCAGTGCCTTTAATATTAGGTGAACAAACTTCAATGTATATGCTTGTTGCACATGAACAGGTCAAAAATAAACATGGGATAGAATGGTCACAGAATTCACTCCTAGCAAGAGTCAATAGAAACTGGTTTTATTCTTGTAGCTAGCAAAAACAGTACCTTACCAAACAGTGTACTGGTAAAGCTTGAGAAAAAAAAAAAAAAAAGACAAAGTAACCCAAATTTATTTAAGGACCTGCAAGCACTGCAGCAGCTGAGACTAACATGTACTCTAAAGACAAAATATCTTTGCCCCACCACACAGAAATACATAGAAAATTAAGGCATTGCTGAAGCCAGTCCCAATTCTTTGTCTTAGATTGCATGTGAACTAGCAAAGGGTCCTTAAAACTGTCACTCTCAGATAGCCCTTTGAAATACTCATTACATTCTTTGTCCCAGTAATTATTAATCTGATTTTAAGAAAAACTACAAAATAACAAGGCCATACACTATATCATAAATTCATCCAGCAGCCAAGTTTTCAAGCTTTAAAAGAAAAAACAAACAACTCAGAGGACGTGAGGGAAAATTAACAATACTCACAGCATCAGTTTGTAAAGATTCATCCTCGGGTTTGGTTTTTATGTCAACAATCCCATCTACATGGGGAAAAATACAATCAGCAAGTGCATCATACAGTGTGAGCTTCTGAGCTTTCAAGCCATACTTCTGCAACCACTTCTCTGAAGTCAAATATTTGTCATATATATAATTTTGTAATGGATTATCAGCTTTAGTTGCTAATAAAGAAAATAAAACAAACAAAATCTCCTGTATAATATGGTTCATTGCGGTTATGCTATTTTCAACACCAGACTATGATACTGGAGTCAAAATTTTCAAACTTGTTCTGCTTTCACTGACAGCATTGGAGTGAGCAGGTATTTCTGAGTGATTTTTAACAGTCTCTACTTCGGTCATGTTTTTTTTCTTATCAGACAACTGATGCAACAAATTCCTTTCTAAGTAGGAAAAAAACCCATCAGAGGACAGGGAGCAAAAACAATACATAGGGACAAAATCAACATATAAAAGGAATATTCTTAGTAGTTTAATTACAAAATGCCAGAAAGTATTCCTGTATAAGATGTCTTACTTGAAGGAGAATCATTTGAGAAAATGAAACAACAGATTTCATTGCAAGTACAGTTAAGACCATTGGTTAATATTAACATTGGTATTTTTAAAGAAGGCTATTTAAAGAAAGAGGTTAACTACAATGTCTTTGGAAGAGATTTTCCTGTGTGTTTCTCTGCAATATTTTCTTTTTATAGGCTGTATATTGCATCATAAATCCCAAAACACAAATAGCTTCTGTACCATCTCAACATTTTCTGTAGTTCTACACCCTCCTCCTTCAACCATTTTCAACTAATATTGAAGGACACTGGCCTTTTAATTTTTTTGTTTTGTTCTGATCTGGTATAACTGTTCTTATGTTTACCTTTTTATGTCATATTGTCTTATAAATTTTCCAAGGGCCATCTTAAAGTTGAGCACTGCATATCTCTGGATACTCGTAATAAGATATAGGCCTCTACACTCACTCATCGCTATCAATAAGCAACACCTAAACCAAATGACCCAGCAGGCTGAATTTAATTTTAATTTTACTTTATGACTGCTTGTAAGTGTCACAAATGCACTCACAGAATTTTGGAAGCAAAACTGTTATTTTGTCTACATGCTTTATGTAAAAAGTCCTGTCTCAGTTCAGGTTACTAGTGCATTATCTGGAAAGCCAGCAGAAAAGTTGTCTCTTGTTTCTTCTGCAGAACATCACAGTCTTCAGAACAAACTACATTTCACAGCAAAGTATTTTAAACAGATCAGGAAGGCAAAACCAAGGAAGAAATGCAGACAAACTGAAAGACTGCAGTTATTTGGATGAATGGCCAATAGTCAAATAATGATGAAGAACTGACCAAATAAATCACACTGCTAATTTAATTTCTATTAAATTATTTATGAAGTGATTATATATGAAGGCAACACCAAAAGACCATTAAAGCTGCACAGTCAGGAATACATAAATAAACACTGAAATTAGGGCTGCACTTGCAGCTTTATTGTGGCCTCTTTGTTCATATGCATTACAGAAGTGCTGTTTAACTTCCTATGGGAAGTCCTGCTGATTCAGAAGTTGCTATTATCAGTATAAAGAACTGTATTATGCCTTCATGGCAGGAAAAACTCCAGTTTTAATCATGCAAAATTATGTTATGGACAGAAATTCAAACCCAGCACCAGAGAAAAGTTTCCCACTTCAAATCATCATCACCATCCCGGTCACGTATCTCCAGACAGTTCAGGTTACTGACCAACTGACTGTACAAACCATTCCTCAGCAAGTGATCCAGAAAACGGCATCTGGCCGTAGCCCCCATCTAGCCAAAGTGAAAGCAACTGCACTGCAAGAACAATACTATAGCTACACAAAATCACCCATGACTTATGCTAGTTCAACCTGAAACCTGTAGCAACTCACACAAAAAGTACCACTAGACACCATATAAGTATTTTAAAACCAGGGACTAATGCACCAGCAATCATGGCTGTGTTCCTGAAAATCCATCCCCTTGACTGCAGTCCAGTGCTGAAGCTGAGTAGACTCTACAGTTTCCTAAGTTTTCAGTATTTAAGTCTTGTCAGTGTGATCATTGTGCTCCAGGGCATGTGGAGTAGCTTTTCACCATCCCTGTTAAAGCCTTCCAGGAGTTCAGAAACCAGCTATGCTTCTGTCTCCAACAGGGTTTAATCCAATCAATATGCACAGAACAACAAATGGATCATGTTCTAGGCCAAACATAGTGGTGGGACCTATTAGTTTAATGACCAAGCTTCTTAAGACAAGATTTGTCAGAGCGCTCATACAGAATTTTCAGTCCTCTGCCTTTGATTACAACAATTCAAACCCACACTTTTTCCCTTTTAGGAGAATGAACCAGGCCATCCCAAGATGCCCATGATGGGAGAGGGATGAGGTACTTCCTCAGCACTGTGTAGAATAAAATTAAAGATTTACTGGCCCAGGCAGAAAGGGAGAGACCACAAAACCAAAAAGAATTTCCATACCTTAAAATGCAGAAAACCTGTAAATCTAGTCACTGGTGAACTAAAAATGGTATGTTTCAGCTCGAGCTGTTAAAGTTCAGCAAGTTTAAGCCATAGTAAACAGAGATTTGTATTAGAAAGTTTTAAGCAACTGTAATTTTAGATAACAATAGCTGCTACCTGTATACAGACATTTCTGAGAAAATCATCCCCAAATTGACATGTAATCAAAATTGATCACAAGTAAAATAGTGATCATGAATATAATGACAACTCCTTTGAAAGAAACATAAACTATACCATCCTGAGAAGCATATTGGTCAGATTCTGATAAAATTTTCTGAACTTCTCTCACTGTGCTCCTGGCTTCCTCCAACTCCTTCCAGATCAAAAAGACATCTTCATGGACATCAGCTACTGCAAAAGAAATCATAAATAGAATTTGTCATTTTGACACAATTTCAGCAATTTATACCTCCTCAATTATCACAGAGTCATTGATATATCCAGATGTTGCCATATAACTTTGTTTTCTTGAGGTCCCATTGCAGTGACAAGTTTTCTGCAAAAACCCAATTTTGAAAGTTTAAGGAGAAGACATTTTCAACTCTTTCAATTCCGTTAAAGTACATTAATAATTTTATTTAAACTTAAATCTTATTTTCCTGAAGATTATATAATGAAATTTTGCTAAAGATAAGTTTATTTTCATCTCAACAGTCATAAATGAATGCTAAAAGACAAAAAACACTTTACTTTCAGGCTACATTGTCAAAATAAAGGAACAATCCAAAGCTAGAGTTGAGACAAGGCCTTCTTAATCTCAAAACATATGCTTTTCTTGATTAAAATAATTGAAACGTATTTATTCCATAGAGTACACTTACTAAAATTGAGACACATTGTATATCTAAGCAGAATGTCTACTACTAAAAATGTGTTAAATTCAATTAGTCTCAGAGATTAAATTGAAATAGTACAATGCAGAGAAACTGTGCGTACTGTTACAGCAAAAATGTAAAAGAAACTGAAGCATCAGCTATCCTAGCCACAAACACAGGCTACAACCTACTGCAGATCACAACCTACTAATGAATTGCACATAAAGATGCTGAACAAAGCAACGATACCTTATCATCTAGTGGTACAGTTAATATGCAGTGATGGTTCACTGTATGGAAGATAAGACATGCAAACTTGCCTAGTAAAGTAGGTTATCAGTAAACAAACACACTTGATCACTTAGTTCTTTGATAAACTTCCCTGAAATAATAATAATACAAAAGTTATACAAAATAACAACTCGATTTTAATTGTGAAATGCTTTCAGTTTCCCAGAAATATTTTGAAATGTGTTATTGTACACTGCCATCTCCTGGGACCTTCCTGCATTTCAAAAACATCTGTTGCAGCCATTAAGACAAAGATCAATATTTCCTAAATCACAAAAAGCTTTAGTAAGGCAGATCATTCCACAACATGAAACACAAAAGGGAGAAAAAAACCCCTCAGTCTGTCATCATTACCTTTAAGCTTAAGAAGCATTCTTTTCAAATACTTTAGAAAGAAGTCAACTTTTCTTTAATATACAATCTCTCAGCTGAAAAGCAAAACCTACAAACTCTGAGCATTGGTAAAATTCGAGGACATAGGGAACTAGATTATCTGATGAGTACTCGGCCACTGAATGTGCGTATATATACCTGTTGTCACACTTAAAATGACAAAACACATGCATTCACACCACACATGCACATATTTCCAAGTTTAAGGCTGTTAAGAATTCAATTCCAGTGACGCTATCTCTATCTAAATCTGGATATCCTCCACAAGCTGTCAATTATTGTGATCCAGATTTAATTTTATGAACATTTTTAATGTTACATTTGAAAATATCGAAAGAAGTATGTATATTTCAACTACATCTAAAACAATGTCAATATCATTGTTTTGCTTAATTTCCCCTTAAATTGATTCTATGGACTCATCAGCTTTACAGGATTATTGCTACTGTCCCTTTTAAGACATATGTATTGAATTGTTATTGCATAAGAAGGTTTTTTTTCCCTTATTTATGCTGCAGCACAGTGAAGGAAAACTGAATGCACTTTCAAAGTAAGTGTATTTGATGACACTGTACAGGACAAATGTAGGCACCAACAACTGCATGAAGTTCTAGTTGCTTAGAAGATCTTTTTTCTGGCAACACTTTTCCTGAATTCAGCTGGGAGAGAAGGTCACAGCTAAGGAGTGGAAAAGAAAAGCTGTGTCTTTGGAAACTGAGCCTCACAAATCAAAACATGCATACACATACAATGCATAGTATCTTCCAGGTGTAGATCTCAACCTGTGGCCTGTCCCTCAAAGCACATCACTGGGAAATGACCAAGAAAGCTCGAATCTCACTTTGGCTTAAATTCCCTGCATTCACATCTCAGAGGTGCCACTTTTTGGGGACCACCAACCAAAGAAAGTCACTCCCCTAAATGGTGCAGTTTCCAACCACTCCAGGCCCACGGTCTCTCACACAAGTTCAGGCATCCATGTCCCAGGAAACACCCTGTCCAAAAAAATCCCTTTATTCAGAGAGAGGAAGGGTCCTCCTGGTCACCCCTGCCATGAAGCACTCCCTCAGCCGGGAGTTTACTCTCTGGCTGGGTAATGTTCCGAGATAAGGAAGGCCCTGAAAAAGAGGAAGAGGATGAGGGAGGGTGCAGGGAGAGCCTGTGGTGAGGGGCAGAAGCATTTTGCTGACACCAGTGAATTGAGATGATGGTAGGTCTAAGTGAAAACACCAACACACTTGCACAGGTACACAGAAACTCATAACCACCCTCATTTCCATTTCCCAGTTAAAAGTCAGACAATATTAAAAGAAGCAGCTTCTCCACACCTGCCTCCCTGCAAACAAACTCATCCGGTTCAACAAGTCACTGTAACATATTCAGTTTTCATATTGCTAAGGAAAAAAAAAAGCCCATAGTTAAAAGAAAAAAAAGCCTAAAAAATCCGCAATATCTTTGAAACATGGGGTAAATACCAATATAAAAGCAACATTGGGAAAATAGAAGCATTCCTTGCTTTTCTGATTATCTGACTTGCGCCCTGGAAGCAAGCAAAGCAAAATATAATGGAATAAGATCTTTTTCAAAATTAATTTCTGGCAAGGCAAGATGGGGAAATTGATTTTTTCACTACCAGTCCCTTCCTCAGCCTCTACGTGGCAGCAGAACATAGCAATATTCCCTCACAGATTGATTTTTTAAATCCCCACTTAGAGAGGTATGAATGAAGGCACAAAGGAGCACAAGAGGGTAGTAGACATCTTTTATCTGCGCACCTGCCAGCTCAAGCAGTATGAAACTCGCTGAGTCCAATCCTGCCACTTTCCCACCGGGCAAATGGACAAAGTAAATGAACTTTGTATCCCATGTGGCGTGGCAGAGCAGCTATCTGCATCACTCTCTACACATTAGCAAAGAGATTTGCCAGGCCAAGGCTGCTGAGACTAGACAAAGCACACACAAGGAAAAAGCAGAGACAGTGATCTTTGCTACAGCTTCTAGGCAAAGCAGCTCCTCCCACGTCATTATCCTGGCTCTCCAAAGGGAGGGTTTGATTTTTCCCGTGTCAGTGCACATAAACAGTGCAGAGTTCATTGACTTCAATGTTATACAACGGAATGACGCTCTGACACTTCCTATTTTTACACACAACAATTTCCCCTGTGGCTATCAGGTAAATGTGGAAAATCAAGCACACCTAAGAATACACCTTACATCGTTCAAAAGGAGGGCAGACACATGCTTGTTTGGATTTATCACATCAGTAATATACTAGATTTCAGTCCATTTGCATTTTCTTTACACGTGCAAGCTCAGCTATTCCATCACACAGAAAGACACTGCACAGAGATCTACTCTTTCTATTTCAGCCATTGAGGACCCTCTATTCATTTCAGGATCTAGTTCAAAACACCATTGCTTTTCAAGACCTGTGTATTCCAAGCAGATGACACAAATGTCCCTCTTTTCAGAAAGAATCTTTATCTCCATGGCTTCCACCATCTCTTGCCCTTTGTGTCTTCAAGTTCCAACTTAAATGCCACCTCCTTTTCACTTACAATTTTAACTACGTAACAAGATTGCTTAATTCTGTAACTTTTTGCAGATGAATAAACTGTACAAACAATGTAGGCAGAAGTGATAACAGGAAAACCAGCTCTGGATGAGGAGATATCATCACTTTGGTGAAATTAGGCTTTATGTAGAAGCATTTCTCTGCCTTAAGTAAATCTGAGGCTGCCAGCATAAGGACCTTAATTCTTTACTGACTTACACATGTTTTGATCTCAAGCACCAACTCAAAATGAGTGTAAAACAAATTCAAGTTTGGCAGTTTCTCACGCTTGCTTTCTAAATGACTGCTCAAGATGCAAAACAGGGGAGAAGGGCGCTCTTATCTAAAGTTTTAAATAGTTCACTTCTGACTTGTTTTGGTTAGGCAAATGAAGAAGAGTTAATATGAAGATATCCTGTATTTGCAAAATGCTGATATTCAGTGAATACCCAGAAAGCTACCAGATGTCCTTAAAACAGCTTTTCCAGTCCATAAAACATGATGATGAGTTTCACTTTCCAGCTGTTGCATTTGTGGTGCAAAAAGAAACATATTCAAAATATTCCTCTGCCTCTCCTTATTTTCAAGAAACACTACATTTGGTAGATTAAATCTCCGGTTCATTTTCTATTTCCTTGTGTAGTTTATGCCACATATCCAAGAATCAGTTTCAGAGACCATTAGTGAGTAATTGACACTTTTATTTTTATTGCTTTATTATTATACCCTTGAAGGAGCCCCTGAAACAAGAGACATCAGACCAGAATAATGTCTTCAATGTGTTTTCTTTTCTGAAAGGACTTTAGATTCTGCATATGACTGAAAAGCTCCGATTGGCTGCCAGTGATGTCACGACTGTGCTTGTAATACCCAGTAAATGCAGAAAGCTCATTGTGTTCCTTTTTAATGTGTAAATTCTACTCCATAATAGCAATAAGACACAGCAGACAATGCACTTCAAGGGGATTACTGTCCCTTTGAGCGATTAAAGCTATTCAGCTTTCAGCTTTAGAAACAGTGGTGAGGAAGTAATTTCAGTCATACAGCAGCTCTAGGCCCATCTATTGAAACAGGCTGCCCTGGGGCAGAGGGAGCCAGCTCCCCCTATGCACACCCCTGAATATGGTCCAGCAAGAAAGCACTCATGGCAGACTGAAGGCAATCATTATACTGCTCTCAATTAGTATGAAACGAGAGATAATGTTTCAAACCAGACTCAGCTGTTGGTTTCCAAACCCTGCATGGGTGAGGCTTGAGTGTCCCTTCACAAAGCAAAAAATCAGGTGATATCTCACTCCCTTATTTCTAGCCCCCCGCATGGTTCTTTCTCTTGTACTGTCATAATCATGGCTCTAATGAAGGATATGTTCAGTATACAAGGACAACCTGAATATGAGCCAGTTAGTCCAAGACTGACAAATGACCTTACATGAGCCACTAAATCCACCTTAAGCCACACACTCCCAAGCAGCGAGGATAACACTGTTGTATCTCTGGGGCAACATTAATGCCCCCAGTATAATGGTGAAATGAGCTATTAGAATAAAGGGGTCTGATGACTCCTGATATCTAAAAGCAGTAATTTTTTTTACAGTCCTCCTGAGAAAGACATAAGATTTGACATACAAAGCCTCACTTCACACTACAAGCCAGTCTCCTCCTGACCTGGCTGAAACCCCAGTCCAGTCCCACTGAACACTTACCCAGCGGAAGTAGCACTGTAACTAGTAAGAAAGACACTGAGAGCTTTCTGCCCAGCTCCACCCCACAGTGAAACTGTTTATTTTGGTTTTTTCCTCCTGGGATTTTTTCATCAATCCTCACACAACCACCACCACTTTCCACTGCCTTCTATATGGTTGCTTTATTGTGCTTGTTGCCTTTCTTTATGACAAATTCTTGAGGCAAGCAAGTCAACCTCATGCTGATTTGATACCCTTATACTATGTATGAATTTGACTTATATTAATGTGGTTGTTGTATCATATGGTCTTCCACGCTATTCCTCTCCCTTTGTGCCTTTTCTCTACACACTTCCACAAGGTCACTGGCACAACCACACCAGTACTATTCTTCATCTTCCTAAAGAAATGGTCTTCTCCCTTTTTTCAGTTCTCTCTCATTCTCACATGCACATCCTCTATTTTCTTCACTTCTCTCTTTTCTTTGCCCTCTCCTTCCCACCCAGAAAATTTCCACTTGACCGGTCCTGTCCTCACACCACCTATGCCTACAAGGGTTTTCTTGATTTTACACTCTGCAAGTTCCTATATTACATTTCTATTCTGAAATCTCACTGAGAATATCAGTATAATCTTAGGTTTTATACTGTCTACCTAGTGGCACTAGCCCTTTCATTTTTCCGGAATTCAGGGCAATTAAACCTTTTCCATCCTCTGCATATTGTAGTGCAGGTCCAGTAGTATGTCTGTACTCATTCTTCTCAGCAAAAGCATGGAATCTGTAACACAAAATGAATTTCCACCAGTTCACAAACTACATAAACACTTGCTTAATTTTAAAGAGATGTGTGTCACACATGCAAGAGCACAGTGGTGTACAGCTTCAAAATTATTTGCTAATCTATTAAAAATATCTAAACCTTCAACTACAATAAGATAATGAATATTACCAAACTATTTATAAACATTTCTGTACCTTTTGAAATCTTCTCATGTAGACCATTCTTTCATTTTGGTATCACTTTCTCTAAGGCACCTTACTTTTCCATTTCCTGGAAATCTATTTCTAATTAACATTTTTAACATGCTGAGCAGGCATGTAATTTGAGATGTCTGAGATGATGCTAACACCTTTTTATCAAATTATCCTCCCAGTGGAAAGCCTAACAGGAACATTTATTTTGTTATTGACATACAAATCAGGATGACAAGCAGACTTCATTTACCCTCGCTGTCAAAACAGAGAAGCTCTCAGAAAAGGAAAAAGATGCATTTCTGAAAGAGAACTACACTAGTAACAGGCTCAAGCCATGAAAAGCCCATGAACTGGGCCACTCCTATGGGAAAGTTGACTTAAGCTTGTAGACAGTTATTGGACAAATATCCAACAGCAAGATATTAATTGGCCCAGTAAGTCTCTGCACCAAAGCTAGACTCGTGTAAAAAGAAGACAGTGAGAATCATATCAAACAAAACAATTCCTCTCAGCTCCCTGCCACAACCCTTTTAGCCTCTCTCTTTACCATACAAGAAACATTCACTTTCCTTTAATAAAAGAGGTAAAAACTCTGCCAAAAGAAAATGAAGGATAGTGACCTGGTACCATGGAGGTACCATGGCTCTCAATGACCACAATAATTTTAAACACACGTCAGACCAGAGCAAACATAACTTTCCCACAGTCTTGTTTTTGGCAGATACTCCATCTCTTAAAAGCTACTTCTAAACACAGATGGCTATGAAAGAGCTAAGCAGCTGCCATCTTACCAATTCTGTGCTGTCATTTTTGAGATTTCTGCTGTTGGAGGTCTTCCCATTCTTGCACAAACAACAGTAAAACAGAAAGAGCTAGCAGCCATTTCACAAGTATATAACTGTATGGTGACTTCTGTTAAGCAGACAAACACCTACTGACTCCTACTGCCCTCCTGCTGTTCAGCAAGAGTTTGGTATAGTGGGGATTTGTATTTGTTCACTTGTTTTCCTTACTTTGATATCAGAATTGAGATTTAAGTCGTCTTATCCTTTTCTACTGAATACTTATTTGCACCACATGGCTGTCTCCCATGACAAAGTAGCCAACAAGCCATGTGGAATATATCAGTTTCCACCAATCATACCAAATGGATGCTAGAGAGCATGGTACAGAACTCCTTTTCAACACAACCAGGCCTGATGAAGAACACCTCATTAATTTTCTGTTATACCATGAATCATCTATTTAGAACAGGCATTTCCTTTTCAGTACATTCCGTATGGCACTTGATCCAAGAAAACTCTAGATCCTTTTCTGGTGCCTGTGAATTCTACCAATGTACAAAGAAATACAATAAAAACTTGGTTTAGTTTATGTTATGAACCTTTCCCCTGAACAATTTTCCAGACTTCAAAGAAGGGGCAGATGACAGATGATTTAGGATATAAAAAAGGAATGGCCTTTCTGCAAGCCAGTGAGCACATACATGGAAAAAAGCTGGTCTGTTTAAGTAGGGCCTGCATTCTAGTTACATCTCGTAAGACTATTTACCCAGTTTCTCCCAGTCACTTATTGCTTTATCTCATTTTCCTCATGGATTATATTCAGTTCTGTTCTAACGCCATTCCCATCAGCAAAGCACTTTAGGAGTACTGAAATCTTTACTGCCTTCTTTGTCATACCTGCCAGAGGCCAACCGGCTCAGCTCCTTCAGAAAAATAATAGTTTCATCTTCCCTAGCATTGAAAGACACAGTGTTGATTGCACAGGGGCCATCAGAAACCTTCTCAAGGAGGAGCTGTTTTGTGCCCACTGGAACATCACCCACAGCGAAGTAATAAACGGCTTCAACCTGTCATTAAACAGAAGAATTGACAACTGTAAGGCACTGTTTTTCATAAATGTCTGGTACTTACTCAAGCACTGTCCTGTGCTAAGCACTGGTAGGCAAATTTGGTGGAATCGATGCATTATTTGGGCAATAAGATTTTCAGATCTTTGGTTCTTCCTCTCATGCTAGTAATTCAAGTGAATCCCATAAAAAATTTCCTGAAGTGAGAAGACAAACTGACCCACAGACCCTGGGTCTGATTCTGCCCAATGCAAGCCTCTTTCCATGAAAGTTAACTGAAGTCAGAGAGAAGTGTAAGGAAAGACAACTGTATTATGAGTCAGGACAAGCCTTTGTGCCACATTCCACTTTCGTGAAGAGACATGCCATTCTGGTGCCTTGCTAGGGCAGAAAATCTGCAGGAATTTCTATACCAGACATAGTTTTTTGCCAGCACGTGTTTTGAGGCTAGGAAAGATGCATCATTATTTGAATCCTACTGCTGGTATTCACAGATATTTTGTAGTTTTCAAACTTCCCAAGGCAGAGGGAGCTTGGCAGGCTTATATGAGTAAATACACTTATATTCTGAAAATGTTATTGCAAGGAGAAAGAGAAGCTGAAGAAATGCTCTTTAGTTACTGCTTGAGTACTACACTAGGAGGGATTTTATGCTACCTGCACTTATCCATGTTAAAAATCCTCATGGTAAGCATATTTTTTGAATTGTCACCATCATTAAAAAAATTAAATAAACAGGGAACCCACAATGACTTTCAAGACTATACATACAGCATATCTGTCCTATGAAATGATATATACCTACTGATAAATATCTAATAAATAGTTGCTTAACTGAAAAAATACGCTTGAATACATGCATGGAGCAGATCATCCTAAAACTGTGCAAAGGCACATAAAAAATAAGGAGGTGATTGGTGACAGTCAACATGACTTCACTAAGGGCAAATCATGCCTCACAAATTTGGTGACCTTCTACAATGGTATTACTGACCTCATCTACCTGGACTTGTGCCAAGCATTTGACACTGTTCTACAAGACATCCTCATCTCTAATCTAGAGAGACAGGGATCTGATGGATGGACTACTCAGTGGATAAGGAATTAACTGGATGTCACACTCAAAGATTTACGGTCAACAGCTCAATGTCCATGTGGAGACCAGTGACAAATGGTGTTCCTCAAGAGTTGGTACTGGAAACAACCAGCAATTTTTAACATCTTTGCCGGTGACATGGACAGAGGGATCGAGTGCACACTCAGAGAGTTTGCCAACGACACCAACATGTGTGGTGTGGCTGACACG
>JAWWMO010000001.1:86683808-86717980 GCA_035047845.1 Dendrocincla fuliginosa
ACGGCCGGGAGGGGGCACAGCGCGAGGGCAGCGCGCGAGGGCAGGGCTCGAGGGCAGCGCGTGAAGGCAGGGCGTGAGGGCACCGCCGCCACGCGGGCCGGCACCGGCACAGGGGCCGGGGCAGGGACAGGGACAGGGACAGGGCATGGGCGGGTCTGGGGCCTGGCCGCTGCCCCTCCTCTGCCCCTGCTTCTGCCCCTGCTTCTGCCCCTCCTCTGCCCCTGCCCCTCCTCTGCCCCTGCTCCTGCCCCTCCTCTGCTCCTGCCCCTCCTCTGCTCCTGCCCCTCCTCTGCCCCTCCTCTGCCCCTGCCCCTCCTCTGCTCCTACTCTGCTCGTGTCCCTGTCCCTGCTCCTGCCGCTGCCACGGGGAGATCCCTGCGGAGTAAATTATTTGTCAACAGGCGCCAGGACAACTCCGTGCATCCATTCCTTTGGGAGCCAGAAACACACGGGCCAGCTCAGTCACGGAAATCCATACATAGCAGATTCGAGCCTTCTGGTCTCGTTAATTCTTAATTTGGGCTAAGCTGTTGACAGTATTTATACCAAGAGCAGCCACACGTGTCCTTAAGTCAGATGCACAATACGCACGGACTGGGGAGTCGCTGTGCTCCCGGAATCACAGAACCACAGTATGGGTCAGGTTGGAAGGCACCACAGTGGGTCATCTGGTCCAACCTCCCTGCTCAAGCAAGGTTCTCCTAGAACACATGGCACAGGAGTGCATCCAGAGAGTTCTGGAATATTTCCAGTGAGGGAAACTCCACTCTGGGCAATCTGTTCAGTGCTCAGTCACCCGCACAGTAAAGAAGTTCTTCCTCATATTCTGGAGGAACTTCCTGTGCATCAGTTTCTGCTCATGTCCTATTGCTTGGCAGCACCGAGAAGATCCTGGCTCCCTCCTCTTTACACCACCACTTTAGATATTGTGTACATTAATGAGGTCTCCTCTCAGTCATCTCTTCCAGAGGCTGAACAGGCCCAACTCCTCACACTTCTCCCACAGAAGCCAAACTAAAAATTATTCCAGTGTCGTAAAATATACAAAAATATGTGTACCATAAACCTGAACAAAGTATTAAAAAGCTCCCATAGACAGACAGAACCCCAGGCCTGTATTTGCAGTATTTGGTCTGTAGTTTGTGAGTGCAGTTTCCCGCTGAGAGACAGCGCTGAGCTCTGCACTTTTCCTGTTTTGATCTGGTTCACTGTGCAATCACAGAGTAATAAAAGATCAGTAACTTTATAGGATCAACGGATCAGCCTTATCTTCATATTGATGTCCAGACGGAAACACACACCCACAGGCCATTCTGCAGCGCACCAAAGCATTGGCTTCAGCTCTCTGGGATTGGTAAACAGTGATAGGCAAGAAAAGTTCCTTAAAAGGCATGTAGTTGTGGTGGGAACACGACTTTCTGGAGCTCCAGCTTCTCATACAGTTGGAACCAAGGGTTTAAAGACTAGCCTAGGCATGGCAAGTCATTTGGGATTGCACAACTCTTCCCCTGAGGTATAGAAAAGGCATTTCTCAGGCACAAAACAGTTTCCCATCATATCATTAAAAATAGTAAGATGTTCTCAGGATCCTTTCAGACACCATGACTGCCATAGCATAAGCTTCTGTAGAGACCCATATTTTTTGGGGGAGGCTTAAAAAATTTCTCTTGAAAGTGCAAGTGCAATGGATTTGTAAGTAGATGCCCAAAAATCAAACTCGTCAGTCTCTTGATTTTTATGCTGCTTCCAGCAACCGAATTTTTTTTATCCAACACCCAAAATTCCTCATTCAGGTATTTTTTTCTGCACTATACAGAAAAACTTCATCTATTCTCATGCCCAAATGCCTGTAAATGTAGTAATTACAAGTAAAAAAAAAAAAAAGTGATTATATGTCCTGAAACTTTCTATGCATAGGGTGTGCCAGAAGCCTTCACTCAAGGCTTGGCTACGCTAAACAAAATGTGTTGCAAGAAAACATTCCTTACAATGCTTTGAACTGCAGGGTTTATAGAACTGCCTGACAAGCCCGGGGGCAAAGGCTGACAAATGCAAAACTACTTCTGGCTCCCACAGACTTTGTGATCAACTGGCTGTTGTCTCTTAGGTAAAGTTCTTGGGAAAATAAAATGCTCTCTGCACATCACATAAACGTTGTTCCTTGTTCAGGTGGAAGTCCTGCCGTGGCCATTGTCCACCCTGCAACTTGTGTAGAAAATGGGGAATGTATCCTCCAGATGCTGCCTGCTGAATGAGGCAAGGCTGAGTAATAAAGGAGGCGGGGATCCAAGTAACCTGGAAATGGGAATTCACTCCTTGTACAGGGATGATAAAATTAAATCTGGAGCAATTCTGTCATCTGACCTTTAGGCTGAATGACAAAGTAATATTGATGGGTGGAAAGCATGTTATTATATCATTCATTGGAGAATGCATTGCAACACAGGTCTGAGATTGCATTAGCAAGCATGACTGTGTCCTGACTCCAGTATTTCACCTACTGGTAAATATATTTGATCGCTTTTTCTTATGGCTACACCTCAGCATTGTCAGCATTTTCTCTATATATTTCCCTATAGCAGTGTTTAGAACATGAAAATGTTGGCTTGTGTTCTATGATGATTCCTTTTCAATAAAAATAAAAACATAATCCACTCTTTCTTTCTCCCATTTAAGAAAAAAAAAACCCTCTTTAGCATAATCTCTTTTTCTTTTAGATAATTAAAACCACATTTAACATAAATTTGCAAAAATTCTTTATCCATGCAAAGCATTGTACATGGTGCATCTAATCTAACTGCTAATGTATTAAGAAGGAGACAGTCTCTCATAGTGATACACAGGATCAGTAGGCAGGGATACTTATGGCACCAATGCTTATGGCTATGATAGTACAAAGAATGAAGCTTCACCAGGAAGTTTAATGCTGTCACACATCCTTCCCCTGAGTGTCATGCTTCCTGTTGACTCCCTTTCAAAGAGAGACAGGAATCAGTAAGGGGTAAGGAAAAGCAAGTTGGACTGAACCTGAGTTAATGCTGTCCTTAGACACACCATTTACAGTGATTGTCTGAAAAAAACCAAAAAATGCATACACCTAAAACCAGTTAATCAGCACAGAATTTTCAAAGCATAAAAAAAAATATCAAAGAAGTGAAATATTTGAAACACTCCTTTCAGGTGTATGTTGTTCTCACCTTTCAAGGGCCTCCTAAAATTTCTAAAAAAATTCCTTATAGTATGCCTGGAAAAACCAAAGGTAAATCAGTTAGCTGCAAAAGAGCTGCCCCTGGTATCAGCAGCGATATAGAGGCATGAGTATGGGATTTCACCTGTTCTTGTCTAGAAGTCAAGACAAGAACAGAGCACTGGGAAGAAGAGCTGGACTGAGAGCATGTTCAATTGCATCTACATGGCATTGCACTGTACATTTACCCAAAGAGAGGTATTTTAAGTTTCTACACATCCCTTAAATTGCTCCTTCAGTTTTTAAGGTAAGTTCTTAAGTTCTACGTGTCAGTGGTGCAGCCTACAGCTTGAGACTGACTTAGAGCCCATGGGCCTCTTAGTCCATCTGTTGTGAACTTAGAAGTAATCACAATTTTGGATGCGTGAGGGAGGTGGCATGAAATGAAAAAACAGGCACTGTGTAGTGCGGATGGAGGGAGGCATGGGAAAGGGCAAATGGGGATAAACCAAAACTTTAGGGGGAAAAGCTAGAGACAGGAGGGAAGCTAAGAAGCATGTGAGTGATGTGCAGTGGCAGGGAGAAGCAAGAATTCAAGCTGTAGGAGCAGAATCCATATTAAAGACATGGATACACTTAATAGGAAAATGGGGAGGGGCTGGGCTGGCATGGTGGAAGTGATGTGCACAGAGGCTTTTTACCCCTTGCCCCACAATCTCCATAAAAAATAGGATGCACTGGATAAACTGTGAGTTCTGTACTGTAGGAGCACTGAACTGGAGGAGGAAGGCATGGGGGTGGGAGGCTAATGTCACTGTGCATAGGTCTAACCAAATTGTAGTACCTGTAGGACTAAAATGCTAGCCATAGAGTGATAATGAAAAGCGGGGTATCTCCTCTGGATGTTTAGTGCCCATGTTTAAAAATGTAGTTTCAGGCCTTGGGGAAAGAAAGCCGTGTTTCCAACAGAAGCCAGCAACTGGTTTTCTTCAACAGCCCATCCGTGTTTTTGAGTTGTACATGTCTTCTACTTAGTCATCCACTGCTGCTTCATGAATCTGCCATGTTCAGTCTTGTGAGAAGGGTAGTTGCTGAATATGCACATACCATTCTGCAGCTTTTATTTCTGTTTCTTTTCCTTAGTTTTCTTTAGATTTATACTTAGCTAGAAGTGTTTCCAAACTGACAGAAGCAAAGAGAAACTTCTCCATCCCTGCAAATTTGTCTTCCAGTCCCCACATGTGGCATTAGGTATTAACAGAGGTGAGCTTGTCGCTGAAGAAGCAATGCTACTTGGAACAGCGCATAACAGATCAATCAGAATTTAAAATAAAATATAATAAAAAGAAAATATAGGAGGTCTCCATTACCTTTGTTATTAAGACAGGCACTGCACATCAAGGTTTGCCACTCCCTGGTACCCACATGGTGTTTGTATCTTCTGGAATGGAGGATGAAAGATACAAACACTGCTGATTCCTCACTGCCCTGGGGTAATATTGCCTTACCTAGATCACATGAATTTCTTTCCAGGTAGCCTGCTTGCACAAGCATGAAAGCATGCTAGCAGGCACTGTGCCCATACTGAAGAGACTATACTGAAAGGAGGAGTATGAAGCATGAGCTGCATGGAAGTGCTTCCTGTCTCACTCAGCAAATAAAGAAGAGATCTCACAAGCCCTTGTTCTTCCCCAAGTCCATTGTCAGTGATGTGCTTCTTCCCCTTTTTGGGAATTACTCATTTACAGCTTGTCCTTGAACTGAGGGGTTCTTTTTATACAAGTGGAAAGAAGAGAACTGGTTTCTTATTCTAGTGAGGAGATTATCTCATAATTTGCCATGACATTTTCTTATCTCTGTCTTCCCATCACAGGATGATTGTAGTTAAAATGTGTAGAAATTCTTCCCTGCTTCCACTAACATCTGTCCGCTGATATCCTTTTGTCTGTGAACCCCCAGGACAGGGCATTGTGGAAGTCCAGGCAGTTTATTGAGAAATGAGGAATGGCAGTACAGGTAAAGAGACTAGGAAGCAGAGGGAAGTATATAGAGCAAAAGTGAAAAAGTAAGGTGGTTGTTTTTTGTTTTTTTTTTTTTTTTCCCAATGCTAGTACAAGAGGCAAATGAAGGAAACTAAGCCAGCCATTAATAATTCTAGTTTAGAAAACAGAACAAAGTTCTTAAATGTGAGAACAGTGAGGACCTGAAACAGACTTAACGCTGGAGTATTGGTGGGACACAAACAGCTTGAAAGACAGAGGTTGATATACAAGGGACCAAAGTAACCAAAAAGGTCCTGCCCATCCATCTATTCTTAGAAGTAGGGATGCAAAATGCAAGATAGAAAATGAAAGAGGATAATGACGCATAAGTGTTGAGACAGGAGGAGTAAGAGAATAATGAATGAGTGGATTAATTTGCACTGGAGGGGAAATTTTCAATGGAGTATTTGAAATAAGAGCATGTAAAACCCTTACTAAAATGTGCTTTCAGTTCGGATACTCATTTTGCACCATCCTAAACAGACTGAATGTGGAGAGACATTTGGGGCACAGCTGATACACACTTAGTGACAGAAGTTTAAGCTGCAGATGCTTCAATTGCTTGAGAACCAGAAGAGTTCAAAAACCAAACAAATATTTTGCCAGCACATTTAAAAGACAGTAAATAGCTTAGCAAGCTGAATACACTAGGATAAGCCAAAGCTAAAAGTTCATTCTTCCGAGGCAAGAAAGAGAATGAACAATTTCCTTCAGTAAGGGAAGGTTTGGCTTATCGTAAGGACTAGGGAGCAACAGTGATAAAGTCATGCAGTGATTTGTGCAAACCAACAGATTGAGGTTCAGTAATAAACAACTATTGTGCAAATGAAGTGCCTGTCTTCAAATACACCAAAATCTTTCCAGCAGCATCAGGTGTGAAAGGGGAGAGAGAGGTCACATGTGGCAAAATTATCAAGATACTCAGAGTCCCTGAGATTCCAGGCAGTTTGGAGGCAGTTTTTGATAGTATCTAAAGGCTGAAGCCAACTCAAAGGGCATGGATTTATAATGATACAGCCTTTATGAAAGTCAGATTGCTTTATTTATAAATATCTAGAGCCACACTGCACCTGCAGTACTCTAGCTGCACTGTGACCCTACCACTCATGCTCAAATCATCAATGCGTGCACAAGGAATTCTGCCATTTTATTTTATTTTCTTAAGAATGTGCCAGGGTGTTACATACATTTTTGTCATGTTGTCTGCCTTCTTTAGAGAAATATTTGTTCACTAGAAATCCTTGTTACAGTAACTAAGCTTGTGAGATCAGGGAACATTGGGAATGCCAGAAAAAAAGGTCAGTAATTGTTAAAACCAATTTTTATATAAGAAGTTGCCCATCTTGTATAGCAGATATCAGAGGATCTTCACTGCAACAGCAAATGAAAGTGAGTATATTAAGATTTCTAATCAGGTCTAGACAAGAAATGCAGTAATATTATTGTATTACTGCCAGAGCTATAGATAGCAAGGGTGGGGTAAGAGAGGCATCAACTGAGGAAAATAACTGCAAGTCCCTGAAGCGATGGCTGCTGCAGGTGGAGGCAGTGCGAGGGGGAGCAGCAGGCAGCTACAGATGAAAGCAAGCACAGCAGGAGACAGGGGGGAGGAATCCAGAGGAATGGGGGTTTCCCCAAAACATCCCACTACCACTCTACAAGGTATGTGGTATTATGTAACAATGAATTCAACATTTTAATGTACAAATTAAAATCCTACATCAGTATGCTGCTCCAATATAGAACAGGTTGGATATTTTACTGTAGACAACTGTGAAACCAGCTTCTTCCATTTAAGGTAAAGTTGAGCTGGAGTCATTTGTTCTTCAGCCATTAGATATGCAGTAAAGGACAGTACATTGGCTTGAAAAATTATTTAAGCTAAGTAGTATTACTTGCTTTCATGCAAAGGATAGTATCATGGTGTTATCAAAAGGGATAACTGGAGGTAAGAATTGCAGGTGGCATGTTGCCGGTCACTTAGGCCCACAAAAATGGATTTGCCTCATATGACTTCAGTCATCTATGAAACAGGTGATTAATCAGAGCTAGTCACCTGCCCTCCTTGGCCAGTCAGTGGAGAGCAGCCACCTCCCCACACCCACATATGCCCTGGCTACTCAGGCTGAGAGTGCCAGCTTGCACTGGCACTGGCACTGCTCTGTGACGCAGGAAATGTTTGCAGTCTCTCCAATGTTAGAAATGTGAATGATGGGCAGGTGTGGTCCTGCCAGTGGGCTCCAACCCATGTGAAGGGCCAAAACAGACACACCTTCATGTGCCTCAGAGAGAGAGGAGCCTGCTTTCAGCGGCAGCGATCTGTGCCCCAGCAGCAGAGAGAGAGCTCGCTGTTCACTGTGCTTCCACTGTCCACGCCTGCCCCAGCCCTCTGTAAGGCAGCAGGGAAGATGGGACCCAGCATGTGGGTGAAAGCCTTGCAGCTCTGCCAAGCCCGAGTTGCTGACAGTTATGTGCCAAAAGGAAAGGTCTCAAAGCTGCCTCCTAAATCTTAAACTGAGATTGCAAGGCTTGCTGTTAAGAGTGGTTAGAAAAGATTTGTTTCCATTTTGTAAACACAGCATCAGCCCAACAACAATCACTGAGAGATTTATAAATATTGATCCTGAAAGCAGCATTTATACCCAGTCACTGTGTTTATACCAAGACCCGTGTTCTGAACAATAAATGAATTACTCTACCTTCATTCATGCTAAGAGTTATTTTGCCAAAAGAAATATATCACAGATGACAGTTCTTTAGCCAGCTAGATGTACACTGGACAGCTATTTAATTTTTAAAAAATACTTACTGTATAATTTTCAAAATGTAAAATATTTAAAGATTAGTTTTCTCTTCATCAGCAGATAAACAGTCTTTTCACATTGTATGAGTAAGAATCAATAGGAGACATTAAACCTATTAATGCTATATTTTTAAAACATTTTATTGCATTTTAACAATATAAAATTGATTTGGTATTGATAAAATCCTGCACAACATTTTGATAATACAGGCAAAGAAATACCTTAAACAATTAAAACCTGTATTTCACCTTTTAGTATTTATATATTTTCTGACTATATTTGTGATGGACATGTTCCTTAGAGTACTTTTAGGCAGGACTTTGTGTTTGAAGAACTTCAGCTCTCTCCTCACTTTAAAGGATTTTAAAGTATTTTACTACCACTGAGCTCATTCAGAAGAGATCAGTAACCTCAGTGCATTGTAATTCCAGTCTAAGCACAATTAAGATAATAATTCTCAAGTCTGAATAACTCTTTACAGCATAGTTTCATAAATATTCCACAGAGTTATGAAATAATTAAGAGATAACAATTTTCATGAAGTACTTGCTGACATCTTAATCCCAAGCTGTCACTATTGGCAGGACATGCCTCGCCAAGACAGCACAATTAAGACACTGCCCAGGTGATTTATAACTTGGCCCTGGCTCCTCCCCCTGGCTTGTCATAGGATGTTCATGAAAAGGACAGTAGCATGTATCATTCTGTAGTAACCATCAAAGAAGCTGTATTTCGTGACATCTGCACCTGTGGTTCTTCAGGTGAGGATTTTGAGTGCATGTGGGTTTAGAAAGAGAAAAGATTCTGGAGGGAATTTTTTACTATTATCAGGGAAATGCATTTTGCAAGGGCTTTGAAAAGCGATTATAGCATTAAGACAAAAAAAAAAAGAAAAAGAAAAAAAGACTTTTTATGTCATGATCGAAGGACCTGCAGACTAGGCTTTTTGTTTTAATAAGTGCCTTTTGTTTCTTTCCACCCTGGCTGCCAGCTTCAGCTCACAGAGCAGGAGCCTGGATGTCTGTTCGCAGCTGTCTCGCTGCATGGCTGGCAGGAGGTGCTGACACTGAGCTGAAACCAATTCGCAACCTGCTTTTGGGAAGGAGATGCACGGATGTAATGATGCTAATCAGTGGACTTTTGCCCCTCCCACTTTTTTCATCACTTCCAGATGCAGTACTTTTATTGTAATTGAAATAGTATTATGTCACATTAATTTTCCGTGATACCCCCCACAGTTGGTGTGTGTCTTTGCAACTCAGGGCCCATTTTACAGGTGACTCACACAGTAGTCAAAGTTATTAATTTGTTATGAGACTGCCTGCAATTCCAATTTTTAGTGTTTCTACATTGCTCACAGACTTAAAATCTGGAGCCACTCATATTGCTTATTAGTTGAGCAAAATAATTAGAAGCATTAGTGTAGCTATTTTTTTTAGGGCCCCGGGCCATGGCATTGCATGCTGGAGGTTCAGGAGAGCCTCCTGTCCCATCTGGGTGGCTCAGATCTTCCAAGCCATCCTTTGTCTGGGACAGGAAGTACCTTTCTTCATGAGCAGTCCCACGGGCTGCAGTGGAGCAACTCAGAAGTACACCTCCATGCCACATGAGTCAGGACACCAGAATGTGACCCTTAGGTGCTAATTAAAGTCCACTTCACACACAGGAATATACTTCCAATTAACATAGTAGCCCTGGAATGCATTGTGGGATGTGGAGAAGAGCAGAAGCTGCTGCAGAAAAAAATTAATTGGAGCATTTAAATGACAAGGCCCTTGTGATTAGTCTGTGTGGTCCTATGAATTATCCTACAATAACCCACTCCAGGTTCCAAAACAGATGCTCACATGAAGGTTTTTCCAAGACTTCCAAGAGCTGGGCTTCTCAATGAGGAAATTAGGCTTTTTCAGCATCCTTATTTTGAGCTTCCCACATCCCTGCATGGTAAAGAGCCAAAATTATTGTCTTTTCAAAGAACTTGAAAAATTTGTAAAGGACAAAGAAATATCTAATTCAGAATGTTGTCCTGGGGAAAAAAAAAAATCTCCTTCCATGGGTAACCTCAAAGTTTATTTTTTTGTTTTGAAATGACTTCTTATTTTGGAATTTCACTTGGAATGGAGATTCGAAGAGTCTGCCAATTCAAGTCTCAGTTGTGATTCAGCTGTTACTCATCCATAAAAATGAATAACTTTATGTCCTGTTTCTTAATTCTTAGAAGTTTATAATCAATTTATCATTAGCCTTCTTCATTCTTTCTCAAATACTACTCAAAGCACTATTCAGGAGGGAAATAAGGAGACCATCTATTTGAAAGACTCTGCCGAAGCCCAGGATGTTTATTATTCTACAGAGAGCTTTTTTGTATTTTGTTTTTTATTCTACTTTGCTCAAGAAAATACTGTAGCAAGTCTTTCCACCATTTTGCACCTAAAAGCTGTGAATCCTGTACCAAAGATCTACTTCAGTAAGAAAACCTCTGCCACCAAGGGATCCCCAGTGAGCCCACGATATTTGCAAGTAATAATCACATCAGACTCCATTTCCTGAAGCTGCCTTCATTGCCTTCAGATGCACTTAATTTCTGTCTATCTTGAAATAGTCTTCCAATGAATATTTGTATAAAGCTGTGATTGCACACTGTCTATACTTTGTGGTCTGTGCTAGAAAAATAAAGGGTTTCAATACCAAAGAAGGTTTTGAGTTTAGCCATAAAAGCGAGCACAAATACACTCTAAGGTATAGGTAACTAGCAAAAGGGTGCTGGTCCTTACAGTTCATATGCTTTTTGTGAAATCATTTACTTTGACAAGTATTTAAACAAGCACATGGTGACAGGTACTTAACAAGTATTGAGTATCTTTGTGTTTCTAGTATTGTCATCGTGTCACAATAGTAAGCATAGAAAATGCTGTTGCCTCCAACAGCAAACAAGGAGCTCTTTAGCAAGCTGATACAGAAAGTCCTGCTCTCCCTCTTTTGACTTCTTGGTAAAGAGTCCTCTCAGAGACTCCATTAGTCTTCCCCTTTCAGGTTTTCCCAGAGCATTCTCAAAGAAACAGAACAAATCTCACTGCTGTAAAACCTCTGGACACAAACTATAATCACCTGTTCCTGAAAACCTGCCCAGCTGATCACTGCTGAAAAACACATGAAAACGTGAGCATGAGTGACTGTCAGCATCCCTGTGACACAGAATAACAGTGATAAAATATGTAAGAGTCTGCTTTGAGATAAGGCATTGTGTTTGGAAGATGATTCCTGGTTTAATTTTGAGAAGGGAAGCCGGGCCTAAAGCCCATTTCATTATATTGTACTGAGTGTGGTGGTTTAGTTGAGCAGTTGTATTCTTTTTATTCTTTACGGTGTCCTCTACCACACCAGTTTCATGAATGGAAGGCTGCAGGAACTGCATTCATTTTTAAGACTGGCTGCTGAGGGACAGTGATAATGAGGGCTGATAGAAAATGGCCAGGATGTAAAAATTTAATAGATTTTATATAAAAATACAGCATGGCACTTTAGAGCTCCAGCTCTCAGCAATTAGTGAAAGTGTGAGGTGATTATAACTCTGTTACAGCACAGGTCTTTCTCTCTCGGTAGTCCCAGGTTACCATTCAGCGCCTGCACATACCTGCAGTACTCTGCCAATTACCATCCTTTGCTGGGAAATCCCTTTCATTTGCATTGAATTAGGCCATTGCCCAGTTGCTTTTCCCGCAAGCACAGGAAAATGCATAGATGCTTAGAAAGGAGAGGAAGGACACTTCCCATTTCCCAAAGAAGCAGAGGCAGGCAAATAAAACATCTGAGAAATGACACTAAGTGTAAAACAACCCTGCCCTTTCCCTTCTCTTATTCCCATTGATCTGCATTGCTGCTTGAAACATAAACCTGCTCAATATAAGTAAAACCACAGAATTGAAGACAACAAGATATACACAGCTGCATATTAACAATGACTGCCTGAGCCAATTAAGCTGTAATTAAAGCACAGCATAGCCTCACAGAGGTGGCTTTCTTAGAAAAATGGCTGTGGTGCAGGCTGTTTGCATACTCTGCTATCAGCTTGCACAAGGAATGTCTGCCTTCTGTTGAAGTCCCGGGTATTGGGGTGGTGTCAGAAACAGGAGCACAGGGCTCCCAAGTAACACTTAATCTTGCCAAAGTGCTTTACAAATATGAGGCTAATCTCGAGGCAGCATGAAGAGGTAGGTGTTATCTCCTTCTGCCCAAAGTCAAATGCCTTGTGTAGTTGCACACATGGAGTCTCCAGGGCAGGGCCAGAAAGAGAATACAAAAAGGTTCTTTTTTATTTTTTGTCTTACCCTAATTGCTCCCTATTGAAACCATCTCTAACTGCAGGACTCATTTCTTTCCTCAAAAACTGAATAGTAAAATTTGCCCTTAATGTTATGAATGCCAGATAGCATTAAATGCAGCCCCTTCAATACGGCACTGAGGAACATCTAGCATTTAAGGATTATTTTATTGCTTGTCATCTACTATGGCTTCAACCCGGCTTTCCATCTCAGATTGTAAAACTAGATTCATGTTACTATCTGAAACTGACAGTGGCACAAGCTAGTTTTACAAATTAGAAAAAAAACTGTTTTCCAGCTATTCCAGCTATTTTTGCCAAGTAGTGAAGAGGTCCAACAGCAGTAAAATGACTGCTTATGTAACCAGCCTCAGTTAACTGGAGCTGGGTGTTCATATGATTAATTTAACATATGTAATTAATGTTCCTAAGAACCTCCCACAGGTTCTTAGTGCTCTGTGTTGCGCTTGGATTGCCCTTCGTAGATAAGACTCTAAGAGAACAGCTCCATAACCATTTTGGAGAGTGGGAGGCTGACAAATGTAAAAAAAAACCTGTATCACCGTTTCTTATACTTTAATTGCAGCTCCTGTTTTATGAGTGCCTCTCTCTAAGTGTTAAACAGCAGTTGTTTTCTTACAGGCAACGCAGCAGAAAAGAGACTTGAAAACACATTACAAGGAGATGAGATGACCTCAGGGGGCTTCTTCCCTGCGGAAGAGGAAGCCACACAGAGAAAGGTGCTATGAAAGGAAAGGAGATAATAAAATATCATCACAGCTATCGCATTTAAAAGGTCTGAGAGAAGTGTAAACTACTGACATCAAATCTTCCTGACAGGTGTTTGCCTAGTAAGACACAAGGAGTTGTGGATTTTCAGTGCAGTTTAGAGTTGGTGAGGTCTTCACCAAGGCTGTGGGTTTGATCCCTGTATGTATGAGCCATGCACTTAAGAGCTGGACTCTATCCTTGTGGGTCCCTTCCAGCTCAGAAGATTCTGTGATCTGTGATTCTTAACAAAAAGCTGTAGCACTTGCTTGAATTAATGCATTTCCCAGCCCTGGAGCACTAGCTGAAACAGAAAATCTCTTTTGGAAAAGTCTTTCATTTGGATTTTGAAGTAACTTTTGAAGGAGAAACAACCTTTGGCAACTTGTCCAGGTGTTATTTTTCTTCCCAGCTTAAGAGATTTCCCGGGACAACACTGGGAAGCTTGTGTTGTCCTTTAACCTTGTTTTTCACACTTGATTCTCCTTCGTGGTCATTACTCCAATGGCATTTTCATAAGCATTGCATTTCTCTCTGCATATTCTCAGCCTGTGAAGACCTGTGTGAACTACACAACTGTCATAAATGATAGGAATGCAGCTGAAGACAGCAGTGCTAACACCAGGCTCTGCATACATAGCTTTAAATCTTTTTGTTGTTGTTGTTGAGAGGGGAAGGGGTTTCCTGTGAGTATAATGAAGTGGTGGTTGGCTGCATGCTACAAATAATTTCTCACACAGATTTTACTGAAGGCTGTACTTGTGGTTCTCTTATAGCCTTGAATGGAGAAAATAAAGTTAGACATAGGAGGACAATAGTTCATTATTTAAAAAAAAAAAAAACAAACCCAAACAAAACAGATGTGATATGTCATCTTCATAACAAAAAGCATAAAATAACTTTCTCCAGAGAAACAGGCATATGAAAATAATATACCAACTGCAACACAGCTCTAGCCCATAGAAGCCAGAATCTCTAGGAATCCGAGGGAATCTCCCTGTAGTTATCAGTGCGTGCTGGGCCAGGCTCAGGGGTTTCTGAGCATCAGCTACCAAGAACCTCAACTGTAATTCTGCTCCCCAAACACAGGAGAGCAAAGTTTTCATAATTTACTGTAGCCCATCAGTGAGATGCTCATCCCAAGACCTTATTGTGCAACTCAAGAAACTGTGGGAAACTATCCTGTAAAATAATGTTTAATTTCATCATTGAATCTTTCTGATAAATGCAATGATGATTGAGTCACTCATTATCTCCCCCCAAAGCGGATTCAAATGTCCCCACCACTGAAATCAAAACAAAGCTTTTAAGCTAATCTCAGTAATAAGCCATCCAGTCATTTCTTTCAGGTCTGAAAATATATGTGCTGCTGTAAAAAAAAAAATATTATAATTGTTAATTAGCTCAGTATAGTTAATTGATGTGTTCTGCAGCATCCTTAGAATATAAATTCCATAATTGAAAGTCAGAAATTAAATAAAATTAAGAAACATATTTTAATTCTTAATCCCATTATACACGCACTGTATTTTAAGCATTAGGGAGTCTGAAATTCACAGTAGACATTTAATGAATAATCAGATCTGGAAATATAATTTGTCATAGCCACAGAAAGAGCTTGGTATAAACCAAGCCTGACAAGTTAATTAAATAAGTCTGAATATATTGTATTAATATTTGCCAACATTTATATATTGGGATTTTTGCTTTAAAAGTTATTTTGGCATATAGAAAAAAATAGAATGTTTAGAGCATATAGATTTACAAATCTTAACAAAAATATTCAAATATTTAATAGCTACTGAATTTTTTCATGCTTTTCACACAAAATTTCTATCTCAGAAAACTCTGACAATATTTAAAAGAGTATTTTCATAAATGGCTTGGCCTTACAACCCTCTAACCTGATGAGTCATTCCAGATCATGCTAAAGCTTACTCATAAGGAAGAATGTAATTTTTGGATCCTTAGCACCTGACCTCACAAAGTATGATGCAAACTTTACCACCACGAGTGAGAAAACTAAGTACAGTCTCAGGGTGCTGGAATCTCTTGCCAGAAGACACGGAGATTTTGTGCTCCTTCATGGGTAGCTCCTGCTCTCTACTGACTACCACCTCCATTCATGTGAAAAGAAGCTCAAGGGGATCAAATACTTGTAAGATCCAGCCATAAGTATTCTGACTCCTAAAGGGCCTAGACTGGCAACATGCCAAGTCTTCTCCAAACTGGCTACGTACCTCCAAACTTTTATTAATGTTTTTTTTTCAAAGGGGTGGGATTTCCAGGAACTGCCTTACAAAACCTGAAATCCTTGTCTGCACCAAGATCCTGAAACATTTATGTCTCTCTCTCATGCCCTCCCTCCACACAGACATACAGATACAAGAGGACACACCCATACATACTGTCTGTACATACACCTATGGGTGTACATGCACCTATGGGTGCATAGGTATATGCCTGGGTATGTATATACACATTAAAGGGGGGGTTGTTTGCTTTCTCTTTGTTTAGGCTTCAGGAAGCCTATGGTTTCAGATTGCTCCACAATGGCTGCCAGCATCATTCTTTGACAGGAGGGGACAGACAAGAGGGAAGAATCTCATAAAATCCCATGACTCAGCTGTGATCCAAGATAAAACCTTGTCACTCACAAAGGACCTGTGAACATTGACAGTGACTGAACCAAGTCCACAGGACCAGTTAGCAATGCTTACATGGTTTCCTATTTTGAGATATATTTTTGCTCCTACAAAAGAGCAGATAATAAGAAACTCAGTATTTCTGTGATGCTAAGAAACTGTTATCCTTTAAGTATTACTGATCTTTCCTAGCAGTTAATGGTTTTACCCTTGGTTGGTTGGTTGTTGAAATACAGCAAAAGATATACATTGTAGGAGTTGTTCTGACACAAAAAAAGCCATGTCTAGTAGAACCATGTGGCCATAAAACCTCACTGCAGCTGTTGCCTTTACAGTGGACTCTATCCAGATCCTCACTCCCAGCACTGAGAACATAACAGAAGATATATTGCAGCCTGGGATGCTCTATTCTATAGATAATTTTTCTTCTGGGATCAAAGCTAAAAGAGATCTCCTATTCCTTTTCATGCTCTGTCCTTGTAATAGATCCCTGTCTGCAGGTGAGGGATCTTCCTACTGTTTCGAAGGAGAGACTACTGTAACAACCCAAACCACAATCCACCTTGCAACTAAAGTCCTTTGGGTCTCTACAACTGCAATGCTGGGGAGATGCGTGGTACTTTCTCCACTCACACATATGCTCTCAAGACATAGCATTTATCCCCATTCTTCTGCCACACAATAGCAACAAGCTGGATTAGTAAATAAAGCAAGTGTGGAGCCTGGAATGGGAGGTTAAATATCGTGCTGGAAAGTCAGCAGTTTTAGTCATCGGGTAAAATCTCCCGTGACGGCATTCCTTTCTGAAACCGGATCCCAGAGAGAACAGCTTACAGAGCTGAAGGGATGCCAGGCAATGATCTACAGCCCTGGCCTTCCTGAAATGTATTCCTCCCCAGCATCTGTAAGCTGTCAAGTCATCCATGTAGTCCTCATGTGTGTGTAATACATCCTTGAGCCATGACTTTTCTCCTGTGGTTCAAAGCTGTGTTTTCATGTGGCTCTGAGTGCTTTAACTATGTGCAATGTTGGGATCCAGGTCCAAACAAAATAATTTTATATCAGCTTCTCTATTTTTAGAGGACAGCTTATGTCCTGCTTGGCTAAGTGAACAGAAATGTTTGGGAATGGTCCCCAATAAACTTCTTGTAAGCTGAAAGTCTGAAAGCTACAGCTAAATCCAGGCAATCACATGATTATGAGCGTAATCAGGACCATACATATGAAAGATATCTTTAGACTTTTCTGGGAAGTTAGGACCTGTCATAAGAATTGCAAAATTTTTAAAAACTGAGTACTCTTTTTGTTCAGACCTGTTATCACATACAATAATATTGTTGCTAGCTAAATATGATTAGACTCGATGATTTTAGAAGTCTTTCCCAACCTTAATGATTCCATGTGTCTAAAAACCTTTAATTATTTGTGGGCTTTTCTTCTAGATTTTGGAACCAGGGGTGGGGGAAAGAGGGAGAGAGAGAACTTCTCCCTGGAAACTTGGACATTTGGACTTCTTCAGCATTAATTGGACTCCCAAAGAAATTGTAGCCTAAATCATAAATCAACTAAATTAAATGAAGTAATTTTCATAACAGAATCCAGTGCTGAAATATCTGGTCTGTGTAGAGTTTGGGATGAATGTATCATGTTTAGGACTTTTAGCCAACCTCTGGCATTCATGTGCACTTTTTCCACTTGAGCTGTTGTGCCACAAATTCAATCTCACCGTTGCAATCACAAGTTTCCCAGAGAGCAAAGAAATGCTCAGGAACAGAAGACAGCTCTTCTGCACGGGACCTGGCTGGCTGCATATAAAAAAGTCTCCACTGTCTCCAGGTGCCTATTTTCTGAATAAAGTTGGACAAAAATGTAATTACTTTTTGTGACTTTATAAAATGTTTCAAGAGGATCTCTAGGGGTACTACTGCTTATAAGAGCATCCTGAAATGCCAGCTGAAGACACTGCTGCTAAAAAGGAGTATCTGAACCTCAGTTTCCTCTTCTTTCACAATCTGGTTACCAAATCCAATACTGAACCTGCTGTGGTTTCCCACAGTTGTTGATCCTAGGATCTATATGTAAGGTATACCTTTAATTACTGATATAATTATTTCCACCAATGTATGGGTTATGTTGTAGAAAAACCATAAACTACATTGTTGCCTACAGGTAGTATTCATGTCATTATCCATGTATCATAGGCACAAAACCACATGCTCTTTACTGAAGAAGTCGTTACTGTAATTTCTGTACACTTCTATCCAGAAATTCTCCTGTAAATACCCTTCAAGAATTAAAGAGCTACCACTTCTGTTTGCTGAATTTTTCTTGACTTCACATGGAAGCCTCGGCTGTCTTGCCTGAGAACAAACCCAGCCCTTACAACTATCATACTTCCTGCTCCACGTTAATTCTCCCATCTCCATCAGGCATTAGGGATGGCTTGTCAGAAGTAGGTTTGTTTTGTGTTGCAATGATAATGAAGGGCATTTTCAGCACATGATGATATTTGACTTTTTTCTTGCTGAAACAAGAAGTTTCAGTGAGAGGTCACCTTATACACGAGGTTGCCCTGCACCTTGGTAAATATATTACTCTGAAAAGAAAATCAGCTAAAGCTGATTAAAGCTGCAGGCAGTTTTCTAATGAAGAACATATTTTCAGTTAGATTGGCATGTTGGCCTCCCAGGACAGGCAACATATACTACTTGGTATTTACTTTAGGATATTCCCTCTCTCCTTCCGAGGTTACTGAAAACTTGATTTGTCTACAACATTCTCTGTAGTCTTTGAAAATTACTTACAGATGACAGGGAGGGATCTGGTGGCCTCTCATATTTGTCTTGAGTCTTTTCCAATTAAACAACTCAGGAAGCATGAAAATTTCAGCTGTGTCTGTTTAGTCAAAAGAAGCCCATGACCAAAACCTGTTCAGCAGTCAAGCACAAAAAGTGGTAGGACCATGGAAATATGGAAAATCAACAAAGTAAGACAAGCACAACTTTGTGAACACTCAGAAAAGTCTGTTTCCCTGTTGTAGCTGGTATCCTTTGCTCCACTTCAAATAGTTGTATTTAAGTATTTTCTTTTAGCATTTTTAAAATATAAGTGGTTTTGCTCTTCATGCCTGGATTCATAGGAATGGAACACATTGCAGAACTGAAACATGCATATATCAATTCATCAGCAACATAAAGCATTTAGCTGCTTATTGGTTTTATATAGTATTTGCAGAAGTATCTAATAGCTAGAAGAAAGATTAAGAGGAACAATCTATTACTGATCTCTTGATCACCTTAGAAAATAAGTGCTTTTATAGTTGAGTAATTTTTGACGCATATAACCTCCTGGGTTCCTCTTTTGTCAGAGCCTTTACTGATAATAAAAGGTTTACAGTATGCTAGGTAAGCGGAAGACAGTTGGATTACCAGGTGTGATGGGACCAGAGGCCGCCAAAGGCCCATTTCCCTCCTCTGCAAAAGGAAAATTCTGGAGTCACACCACAGGGATAGGAGGTGCAGCATCACAGTCTCTGAGGAACAGCAGATGTCTGGACAGATCTTGGGTATCTTTGGCAATGGGGAACCAATAACTCTCACACTCAGAATGATGGAAAAAAATTAAGAAAACTGGCCTTCCTTCAGCAAGAAGGAGACAGGCACAGACACAGGAGTCAGCAGTCAGTACATGCAGCCAGTATTTCTATTCATGAGCCCAGAAGGCTCTGCTTACCAAGCAATTTCCCCATCAAGAAGAGAAAAAGAGCAGAGGCTTCTGCATAGGGCATTTTGGACCACACTGATTGTCCAGAGCCATCTCATACACTGGGAGCAGGAGAAAGAATTCAAATATCTGAAAGCATCAGAGTGAGGACTGTAAAAAAGAACAACTAAGTTATCAGGAGATGGCATGTGCTATAATTGCTAGATCACATGGAAATAAAGATCAGCAGCTTTTTACCAGCATTACTGACTCTAGTTCTCTCATAGACATGAAGGAATAAAAAAGCTGTCTGTTGCCTACAAATCTGAGATCACAAGCCATGGGCCTCAGAGAAGACTTTTGCCCCAAATGTCTGCATTTTATTATAAAGATATACACCATAAATTAAATGAACCAAAATATTCATTTGCTTTGTAAATAAAATAAATTGTCTAACCATCATTATGCTCCACAAAGTATGAAAAAATGTGGACTGATGTCAAATGAGTCACAAAAAAAATAAAATAATGCTGTTTATCTTTACACATCAGCTGTTGTGTTATATGAAAGTCATTCTACATTAAAGAGCTTATAAAGTTAAGTGAGATTTTACTGCCACAGTAAGAAATTATTCTAGGCCTTTCTTTTCTGCAAAGAAGTAACAGAGAACAAAACCCCCATTAAATACAATTCTACTGTTAATCTAAGAACATCTATTTTACTTGAGACAAAAACTTAAACAAATTTTTTATTGCAAAAGTATTGGTCACGCACCTGGATCACTGCCTTAGAGCACCCTACTAATCTTTGACCACACGGCAAACAAACTGGCAGAGGTATGAGTGATTCTTTCACTCTAATAAAGAGGACATAGATAGTTTGGCAACATGTATTGGTTGCCATTTGTGTACTAGGAAAAGTATATTAGCAGCAAGTCTGGTCACCTAAAAGTAGGACTCTGCAGGGATTGCTCCCAGTTCAAGGGCCAGATTCAGGTTCAGAAGAGTCTTGAGTGTCCCATCATTCCCTTGATTTGATCTAAGCCTTCCTCTGCAAAAACCTGAATAGGTCTTTAACTCAACCATTACCTTTCTAGCAACTCAGCTGCCTCTAAGTTGCAACACCCAGTGCCTGGTCTCTCCTACACCAGGAGGGAATAAGTAGGGTGAGGGTATAAGTAGGTTAAAATTATTAGGCCAGACAGCACTTCCTCCAAAAGATGGTGCTGTATTTTATTAATAACACACCATGCAGTTTTATTCTGTAATTACTGCCTCTGAGCCAGAGGCAGTAAAGGAGGGCAATGCTGCTCTCCATGCTGGGCCTTTCCCTGGTAGCCACTGTGTACTTTGCACTTAAGGCAGTGGACTCAAAACAGAAAAAGCACTTCTTCTAGGAAGAAATTTGTTGGCCTTGGGTAGGAGTGCTTTCCAGTCATTAAAGTAATACTCTCTGAATGCAAAGGTGAAGCAGGACAGCATCTTGACAGTGCTTCTGGATGTCAAGGCCAAAATCTTTTGTCACAATTTTTAATGTGTAGGCCGTGCATCTTGCAGAGTCTTATAAATCATTTCTTCATGTGCAGGAATGAAAAAAGCAGAAATTTGGCTCCTTGGAAGTGCCAACTAAACAGCAAATCAAAAGGCAGCAAAAGGGCAACCTCCACAGAGGTTGTTATTTGCATTGAGGAAGTTTTTGCTGGGGGTTTCCTTCTGGTCAGGAGATGGCTGTAATGAGGCTGAACTTTGTGTATTGATTTTGGAATGAGTAATACAGACAGATTGTGTGCCCAGTGGGAGACTATCAGAAACTTTTGTATTAACATTTACTTTGAAAAGAGTTTGCACAAAGGTAGCTCATACTTTGTCAGCTGCAGAAAATAACGTCATGGATAACGCCATGAATAGGCTACTGATGGAGCTATAAACACCAAGACAGAAATTTAGGGTGTTTTTTTAAAGATATCAGCTGTGAATTCCCAGCCTCAGGGTGAGTCATTTAGACTAGATGCAGCATTACAAGGAAACATTTCTAGTGAAGTGACTAAAGAGTTGGAGGAGGCCCAACTGCAATGCATTCATAGGCATCCCATAGGGCAGGTGAAAGAAGCTGTTTCTTAGGGTCGCCTGGGCCAGGTAGTATTTGCAGACGATGTAGAGACAAAGGCCAAAGGAGGTGGAGTTGCCCAAACAGAGGGAAGCTTCATCCAGGAAGGCAGGAGTTGCAGAGATGTCAGCACCCAAAAACCAGAGCAGCATGTGTGAAGAGATGTCCAGGCACTTGCTGCTCTCTGCAGAAATTAGCAGCTGGAAAGAGATGTGATTTGGTGAAAATATGATCCATGGAAAATACTTAGGAGGCTGAAGGGGAAGGAAATGTACTGCCTGATTAATACCAGGAGCTACTAATGACTGGCTGATGCAAAGGCCAAAAGAAATTCATTGCCCATCAGCTTCAGGGTATGTGAAAACTCAGTGGATTATGTTATATGATCAGTATTTCTATTGCTATGGTACTGAGAGTTGCCTTCATGTAGGGACACTGTAGGGGTTCTGGGCTACTGAAGCATGTAAATGTGCTCTGGAGCAGAACTGAACCCCTCCACAGAAAGCTGGCAGGAAAAAATGTGGCTCCAGGGAGTTCTTTGGGCTTCAGGTGCTTCTAGAATGAGTATGGAGTGACAAAGATTAATTGCTCCCTGTGACAGCGCTAAACTAGGTCACTGTGCAATAGTTTCCCTACGTGAACCTCTTGGAGTATTTGAAATTACAGCTGTGCCACCAGGTTTTATCCTTGTCATGATGCTGCCTCATGTAGCATCAAAAGTTGAGCTCTAAGTAAGTACAAAAATTGTGATTGACATTACTAGACTCTAAGGACAACAGCTAAGCATTTCACAGCATGTCACAGCAAAGAAGTGTGAAACATCCCACCTGGTTTAGGTATTAGGGAAATAGTCACAGAAGACAAAGAACAGACATTATTACTCTAACACAACCCATTTACCATAAATTTGCAAGGATTTGGGCAATGCAATTTGGTGTAGTATCAGGTGATATACTACAATGTACCTTTACTTTATTTTGTTCACGTCACAGTGGATAACTATGAGGTATTACATCAGGTGGTGGAAAATGGCTGGACCACAGCTACATCATCTTGAACTTCCCATACTGGAACTATTAAGAAAAAAACACCTACTCAGTGACCTCCCTAACAACTGAGCCAAAGTTTTGTAATAACTATAAGAAATGTAATTCAAAATAGCAACAGACTTTCCCGCAGTCAAGAGCCGAATGTGTTATTGGTGTTGACTGGGAGCCTGCATCATCCAGTTACACTGACATTGACAGATTAAGACAGAGCACAAACCACCACAAGGTCTGCAGAGTACCTTTCATACTCATGCATACACCAGAGATATTTCAGAGGATGAGAAATTATCTAATTTAAGAGACAAAAACTGAAAATGCCCAAGAAAACCCATAGGAGGAAGATCCAGCGTAGGCCAAAAGGTCTCTGAAGCTTTTATAGAAGATTAGTTAAAAAGGTTTAACTCTCTGGGGATGTCATTGGCTTCTGCATGAAACCTTACAGAGACAAATTGCACATGATGGATAGACCTGGTTGGCAGAACGAACATTTGTGTCTCACTGATAATCTAGAATGAAGAATGGGGGGTATCTCCCAGACTGAAGCAGGCAGTCTCATGCTGGAGCCTGTGAGGACTGGTGGGTTTCCTGCAACCACAGAAATTACAACAGTGATCAAACTGCTAATGCTTTCGAATTCTTGCTGAACGAAATAGGGAAAACTTGCAGAGAGCATCTGGCAGTGATACTGTATGGTTATTTGTGTGGGAAACTGCTGTTTGTATTATATTACACTTTTTGAGTTTGATGGGTGAGGAGAGGCAAAATGAAGTTAGGCCAGAGCTTTTACCTCAAAGTGCTCCTCTAAGTTTTAGACTTCTCTGTGTGAATGATAAAATAACCTGGTAGAAGAAAGCTTTACATAGACAAAACTATCTTATAATAAAGTCTTAATCCTAAGATATTTACTTTATTCCACATCTGATCTCAGCTGAATGAGAAGAGCAACAATGATGGTTTCACAGTACCCCACCCAGAATTTCTTCAAGAATACCAGTTCTGTAAACTATAGGATCTGTGTGTGCAGGGATTATACTTCTTGATCATATAACTGCACAGACTGAAAAAAAAAAAAAATAAGGTCAGACTAAAAATTGACATTACTGTATAAATAAAAAACCTCCACCACTTGTTCAGGGGGACAGCAGCACATCTGGTCTCCAATCCTGTAGCTGCCTGGCTGAGCAGAGCTTGGGAGCACTGAGGAGCTATCGCTGCCTAGGAGGAAGGGAGTGCCCAGGATTAGTCACTACAAACCAGGTCTGAATCATTTCATGGAGTCCTGATTCAGCAAGTCAAACATTGGTGTGAAACAGGAGACAGGTCCTCAGCATTCTGCACTGAAGCAGACAACTGCAGGGAAACCCAGGGGGACAGAAGTGACATGAATCCAGAGATCCAGCAGGACTTTGGGACTGGGATGGGCCATCCAGCTCTTCATGGGCTTGGATCCAGGCATGAGACATTGGTGTGCTGGGGGGAGGATATCCTGGCTCTGGGAAGGGCAGTGATAACAAGAGGTGTATGAGGTGGCCCTGAGAGACCATGACCATGTTCAGAATTTGCTCTTCCCCATCTATTTTTGCTCACCCTCAGCAGACAATATGAAGGCTCACACTTAGGCCTCTGTGCCCAGGAAAGACTGCCCACAATTACACAAAGCAAATGTGTGTTTGGACAATGCCACATCAGCAATCCTCCCAGGGCGTGCGGAGGATTAGTGCCAGCCCCATATGACGTTTACATAAGAGGATTTGATCTGTGCTTCCTAGTGTGATTCACAGGGCTCTGCCCTGCTGGAGTGGCTAAAAGTTAATTCCTCTTGCTTCTGTACTTGGCCTTGGTACTCTGCTTTCTACAGCAACTGCGTTGGTAATGGTAACATTGCAGCAGGCATTACGGTCCAATTTTAACACAGATATTTTTTGATTGGCGTTTTTGTTTCTCCACTTATTTTTTTCCAACTGTATTTTTTGAGCTTGCAAGCTTATTTTTCAACTGCAAATCCTGCTTTCTTTATTTAGATGAAAATCAGAACACTAACATTTAGGAATACAAAGTGGCCAGCACTGTTCAAACACCCTTCTTTAAATATATAGGTTTGCAAAAATGAAACTGGTGCCTCTGTATTTTGACGAGCTAAAAATGACACAGGTTTCAAAGATATAAAGCATGAAAAGAAATTAAATGTTAAACTATAAATAACTCAGTTTTCACTCATGCTCCAGAAACTTGCACAGCTTTCTATGCAGGTAGCCACTAAGGTACCAACTTATTTATCAATCACGAAATGTAGTAAAAAGTTTTGAGAATTTCACAAAATGTCACTGTACCACTACATTTTGTTTTTCTGTTTGGTTGTTTATTAGGGATAGTGGTTTCAAAAATATGCTTTCTCATATATTTTCTTATAAATTTATAGGTTTTCTATTCAAAGTCTTGGCATTCCCTCTTCCTGCCTTTCCATCAGTGTACCTCTTTTGCATCTCAGTTTTCTGACTTAAAATAGTTCACAAGACTCTAAACCAAGAATCTAACAGAGCTTCACTTACCAAAATTTTTAAGTGTTTTGCTTTCTCCATACTTTAGGAGTGATGTGCACGTAAAGCAGAAGGCATAGTAAATAACCATCTTTTCAGCAGGATCGAGAGTTTAATACTTCAAAGTTCTGGACAGGACCAGCCCTCACTGGGCTCAGACTTGATTATGATACTGAATCATCTCTGCTCTATCTGGCATGACTGCTGCTATGCAACATTTGCATGCAGCTTTTTTGTTAAAATGCAGGTTATCACAGCTAATTTATCTTGGGTTGTTCCTCTTCCTTTTGCAGATTTTTTGTTTGTTTGTTTGTTTAATTTTTAAGTGTGGTGTGGCTTTCTGGATGCTTCCAATACCCACAGATGTTGCTTATGGAAGAAGCTGAACTCGCCAGATCCATCTGTCATCATTTGCCAGAATGGTTCCCTGGGGATGTTTCTCTTACTAATGTTTCCATGAAAGCAGGCTGATGGCTGGCTCCATAATCCCCAGCCAGGAAGTCCCCTTGGCTGCTTTTCATCTAGTCCCTTTCTTCTGACACATCCAGCTTTCATGGCTTCAAGAAGTCAGGCCTCCTCCTGGAAGATCTGTTGAGTTTTCCTGAGACACTCATGCAATCACACTGTGTCAAAGTACAATGAGAAGCAAAGGAATGTTGGCAAGAGAAAATCCTGTATAACCTATGATTAAGACATTAACAGAACCATTATTTATTACTCAATTTTCTATCACAGCAACCAAGATCAAAGGTTAAATCTTTTATTCCCCTACCAAAACCTTATCTGGATCAAATTGAGTCATAGTATTCGATTTTTCTGTGGAACTCTCCTGTGTGGATTTTTCAAGAATTTGCAAATGTACTTTTTCAGCTCAGCCCTCTGTGACCATCTCCTCCCTATTTGTCACGTAAATCATTCATGCACATATAAGTCCGAATTTTATTGCTTACTGTTTGTTTTGGAGCCGCAACAAACCCTTTTGTCTTTGAAAAGCTTAATTTCATTTCAAAGTAATTTTAAATATGTCAGTTTAGAGCTGCTCTGGTTTTAATTATTTTTCCTTTGGTTTCAGTATATTGCCATTTTTACATTTTCCCTGACCAATCCAAAGGAATTATATACCACGAAATATGGAATTATATCCTAAGAGTGTTGTTGTCACAGGAACAGTTTGCTTCCACTGCACAGTGACTAGCAACTCACTGTAGTGGTATATGACTGCTGCAGTAACCATTGTGGGAGCTGACTACTATGACTAACCAAAAGTGCCCATGCAGGGTGGTGCATCCTTACGGTCCGAGCCAGATGGATGTTATCCAGACTGGTCTGGGTATCAGGTAGCTGCACTAACCAAAAGCTCAGAGCTGTGTTGATAAGTTGATAAGTTCTGCAGAGAGAACAGTTATGGTAACACAAGCACAGTGTCACATCGCTGTGGTTTCAGTTTTCATATCAGAGCTGGCCTGCAGCCTGGTAGCTCAAAGTATAAGAGCAGGCAAGCAACTCTCCACACTCATCCATACAGACATAACCACTGAGGTATGTATAAAGTCTTTTAATATTCCAGAGAGGGCATCAGTTCCCCAATGCTCTGTCTTCTCTGGGTTCTCAGTTCTGTTAGATGAAATTTCTCCCTCACCCTGATGTGTTCCCAGAAAGCTATACCTCAGTCTGGACAGACAAAGCTGACAGCTCTTGTGTTGCTGATGGGAAAGCAGCACCTGGAAGAGCAGCAGCTTCTTATTAAAAACAAATATATTCAAGAAAACTGGCCAGTTACTCAGGAGCCTCAACGCAGGTTTCCTTGGCCCTCCAAACTACTACAGCTCCTCATCCAAGGCACCACTTCATCTTTTGAATCTTTTTGTACTCTGGTGTATAACAAAAGACTGGGATATCTCATACTTAGCCGTATTTCAGCTTATGCAGACTGGGATTTGATAGACACTAGATACAATTTTGCAGGACAGTAAAACATGCTAGCCCAGTTAGGATGAGCCAGCATTGGGAACTGCAGCAAATTCCTGAAGCACAGGCTATATCCCATGTGCAGAACTGCTCAGCCCCATGCTGCTACTTAAGCATTTGGCAAGAGCTGTGTTACTCCTGTTCTGCTCAGCTGGTGTCACTTATTTTTCTGCCCTGACAGATCTGGTATCTCCTCTGAAGAGCGAAAGAGAGAAAACACTCAGGAGCTTTGTAGCTCATCTCCTCAGACCTTACTGTTTCCCACAGAGCCATATAGCACTAAAAAAGACTGCAGAGCACGTAAGGTGAAGTGATCACAAACATGAAAGCTGAGGGAATAGAGCCTTGAATGATCATACTAGTACAGTGTGTACTGGGGCTAACCCTCACTGATAAATATCTCTGTAGTACTTCTTGGGAACCTTTATTTCCCAGTGTGAGAGATGAGAAAATAAGCACTTGGAGACAAGTTAAAGTGATGTCAATCAGTCCACAGCAATAAAGTATCAGGGAAGATCTTACCAAACCTACAAAGCTGCACCATAAGAGCATTTGGTCTCATCTTTTTTTTTTTTTTTTCTATTTTAACATGCAGAACTGAAAGAGATGCTTACCCACAGCAGCAAAGGGGAAATCAGACGACAGTGAAGAGCCATCATTTATACAATCCAACCCAGAAATAGAAATGAAAGAGAAAGCAGAAGCACAAAAGAGAAGTGCATATCTGAGAGGCTGCACACAGAATGATAACACAGGCTACCTGAAAGGACAGGAGAATCCAGACATCCCCTTATTCATATTTTGTATCATAGAGCATATGACTAATTTAAGATGGAGAAAATATCTAGACTTGTCTGAATGGCAATGAGGAGAACCTAATCATCAAACTCAAGGTCTTCCCGAAGAGACATTTTAAAAAGACAAAAAAGACACACCACATGGACAGAAAGCAGGAAGAAACAGATAGCAAGGTACTTAATCAAATTCTACCACCAGAATTTCATCCTGTCTCATCCTGCCAGTTGATCTGCATGTGCAGATGTCTCTGACTTCGGCCTCCTTCTTTGACGATCAGGGGCCCAGCGCTGTGCCCCCTCTGCATGCTTCATCTATTTCTCTGTTCAGCTTGTGAATGGAAATCAACAGCACCTCATAAAAAATGCCTCCTTATGACATAGGTTCCATATGCATTGGCAGGTAATCTGGGACTGAATAAACCCTGGCCAAGAATTTCAGATGGAGGTGTCTGTGGCTAAGCTGCTGAATCTGCATGGAAACAACTGGATAAAAGATCAAGTGTGCCCATGATTTTAAAATTTCCATGAAAATCAGTTGCACTTCAGTCTGAGTATTAACTAACATCTTTTCACCCAAGCATGGAAACACTTTGGCACTAGCACATCATTGCAATGCAGTTGGATGTGCTCAACAGAAAAGATACACACAGCTGACTTTATCACTATTTTGGTAGAATCCCATTTAACTGAAAGAACAGGTTTTCAATTAAATTTCAGCACTCAGAAAACCTTCAGGAAGGAGTCTGAATTTTTGGTCTGAACAAGGTATTAGTTCATCAGCACTCTCTTCAGGCCCATTTCTTTCCTACTTCTTCCTCCTTTCTCTGGCTTTCTAATGAATCAGTGGATTAATTCTGCAGTCATGGATGTTTTAGCATGAGATGCCTCCTCTTACAACACAAAATTCAACATGCTGGATTTACCACAAAATTAGCAGATAGGCAGATACTCGGCATGATTCTGTGGGTATCACACTACAGTACCATATCAGCAGTCTTGGATTTCAACCACACTATGATTGAGTGCTGTGTTAGAAAGTTCCAGCTTTGTTGAATCAGTGTGGAGTATGGGTGAAATAAATATCACACACCTTGCCATCACACTGAAGTACTTATCAATTACACCAGAAACTGCCAGGTTGCCAAACATTGGAGGAGGCAATAATACTCTGCTGACAGCAAAATAGGGCTGTATTGCTGCACCCTTGGGGAATGAATCTGGAAAGTCTGGAGCATACTAGCAAGGAATCTAAAAAAACACATAGGCAAACAGCAGCAGTTCCCTTCACTGACAGTACTCTCACATACAAAGCCAACCTGCTGTTGAAGTCTTCTGCTATGTCAGGTTTTGTGACGGGATTGAGCCCTTTGTGTTCTATCTCCCAAGTTCACTATGACCCAGTGCACAGCACTGCATGGGACAGGACATGAGGACACTGCAAATGCATTAGGTCAAGTAAGAGTAGCCTGTCATTCACCTCCTGTCACTGTACTACAGCCACACAACACCCATTTCTAGGCAGCCTCCGCCATGTTTTCACCATTCATATATCAAATCTGCATGTCAATCACAACTAATTAGGTCATCCAAGATAAGACCAGTCCACTCTGCCTGGTGCCAGGATCACAGTAGGAGAGAGGGACAATTATATGGCAATTGCATGACACTGATGTAGCAGTAGGGAAACTGAAGTGGTGGTCAAATGAATGACGCCAGTGCTTATTTCATGCATCTTTCCAGGTATGTATCCACAGCAACAGTTCACACCGCAGTTCAGAGTACTGATCCCACACCTAGAACTATTGTCAGCAAAATACTGCATCCTTACTTTTATTAGAGGGAACTTGTAAACCAAAATCACACAGAATGCCATGGTTTTTATCATGGCAAAGCTGAAAGCAGGCTCTCACTGGGCAAGTGTGTATCATAAGTTACGAGACCAATCCGGTCATTGTCCCTTTCACTGAGAAGGTAACATCTGCTGAATCATTATATTTAATTCCTAAACTCTAAAATTCTTAAAGAAATTAAGCATATTTTTTCTCACTGGCTTAACAAAAATTATATGACATATCTTGGATAGCTGTATGATCATATAAGCAGTTAAGCAAACAGACAATCAAAGTAAAACAAACACTAAAACCCCCCAAACTACCACTGATTATCTAGAAAATAAAGTCACTCAGTAAAAATTAACAAGGGTTCACTGAAAATAAATCTTGTAGACAATGCTGAATATTAAAAACCCAATATATCATATCTCCTCTGTTTTCTTCATGCACAAGTTTTGCAATGCCACAAATGTTGGACACAAAGCACTCCAATGGCTTGAAGCTGGCACAGAAAATGAAGCAGCGAGGGAGTCCTGAGCCACTAGTGCTCAATGCAGGCTTGCCTTCAGCACACAGGTCCAGTATGGGCAAGTAAAAGACACACCCCAGATCCACCAGGTTGTAACCCCTGTTTTAGGGTGCTCGAAAACATAGCCAAGTGACAAAGAGCAGTGATGTGATGCAAAGATGTTTTGGCAGCTCAACCTTATTGAAACATTTCCAAGAGGACAACTTTTCCCTAGCAGACTAAATGCTGATATGTGCATCGTTTCTGTGTCATCCATCATAACATCAAGGCAAACGAAACAATTTAAGGAACAGCAGAAAGAATTATCTGGAAGAGTGGTTTTATAGAGAAAGGTTAAAAGAGCTTAACACATTCAGTTTGGTGAAAGCAGAGGTAGATGGAGGCATGTCTCCAGCCAGCAAACACTTAAGTAATGCAAACCGTAAGGATCGAGAGGAAATACTTGTGCTTATACATATGGGAACAAGTAGGAGTAAATGAAAAGAGAGTGGGGAAAGACTGAATATCAGGAAATCTTAGTGGCAGTAAAGAGCAGAGCTTGTGCAGATTTTTCAGAGGAATCCCTTTAGTTATTTTAAAAATAATTTGAAAAATACTAATAAACAAGCTAAGTAAGTTTGTACTAGCAGGAAAGTTGATTGGACTACCCAACAGCCTCCTCTCTCCCCATTTCTTTCTTTGCTTGGTTTATTTTCAACCAATTAATCATGTACAACATTTGGTAAAAGCAAAGAGAAAGGAACCTGAGGTACAGTCACGACAGAAATCTCAGTGTTGATTTAAGAGACTCTATTTCCCACTGTGAGTTCATGCCCTCCCAGCAGAACCTAAGAAATGGCCCCCACAAAAATTGCTCATTTATTCAAGTGCAACATCACCTGGATTTGATCCGTGTCCTACAGAAGAGGCAACTCCCTGCAGAAGAAACAAGGTGGTTCAAACGATGGATTATTGCTTTTGGAGTCTGTCAGACAGATAACTGCTAATGAGTCCCAGCAGTTGAAGAGGTTACAGCTGCTAATTAACCAGACTGACACTTTCCCAGAAATTTCTGCCTCAGTATCAAAGGTGGCAGAAACCACACATCTGTATTTTAGCAGTTCTGGTTCCTTGCCCGGGAAAAAAACCCAAACAAACAAAAAACCAAACCAAAAAACTCCAACCAAACACCCCCCAAACAAAAAAAAAACAACCCAGCCAAACAAACACCCAGTATAAACTATCAACAAAGGTAACTTCCATGATAATTGAATGCTGACACTTTGGTGTGCTAAGGAGGAATATTTTAAACTACTACACCTCAGTAAATTTAGCAGATTTTAGGTACACACCTTTTCACTGAAGGTAAGCAAGACTGAAGGTGGACTGACTATAGCTCTTCTGGTGTCAAATTTCTCCTGTTCTAGCAGTCATGCTGACAAAGCTGACAATGGCTGCAGGAATCAGAGTAGAGGTCCCCATTTAAAAGTCTTTCTGATGTGTTCTCTAGAAGAACAGGGCATTTCTTCACCTGAGGAGTCAGCTATTGAACTTTAGTGTCTAAGTATTTATTCAATTTCTGTTTATCAACACATTTCCATAAGAACTATATTCTATGCCTTGTCATACTTTATTGTATGTTAAGTATTATTATACTTTTTCAGTATAGAAATTATTTTTTAAAATCTGTTCAATAGGTTCAAGCAATACTGCAATATCCAAATGTCAATATTCATATGCACTGTATAAAAAACAAAGCAACTTAGAGTCTCAAACATGTATGCAATAATATAATCCAGATTAAATCAGAAATAAATTAATGGAATGCTTTTTGCTTTATCATTTACAGACACTGGACCATATTGTATTGGTTTTTCCTGCACAGAAAACAGTGGGAGTTCTGGACAAAGATGAAAGGGAGAATATGTACTGTGAGCTGTTTGTTTTCTACTCATATCTTTTTTGAAAGACATTCTGTGTTTAGAATAAACAAAAACTTCCCAGCTAATGCTGTAAGGTTTAAGATTCACAGATACCATAATGGTAGGACTTATGGCTCTTCTCTCATTTATACCATAACCTTTTTTTTTTTTTTTTTTAGTACAGTTGGCATTTCCATTTTTACTCCCAAGGCAGATTTTGTCATCCTTACATCTTACTTCCATTAGAGTTCCCATTCATTTTAGTGGGTAGGATGCTCTACAGCATGAATTACAACGAGAAGTCTGGCTGCTTGGTTGTGCAACACTGGATTTGAAATATGAGAAATAGAAAATTGCTGACTTCTTTCTCTGTGTGTACAGCAGAAGCCCAGTTAGGATGCAAAATCAGGACCATACAGGGTCCACACAGCACTAACTGCTGTTTGTCTTTCTGACTTCTTAGGTTTGATTGTGCCCCCACAGAAGTCAACATATCGGCTTCTGCTCACAGCAGTGATCAGGCTTTATATTTACTGTGGTTTGGGTGGTTCTGAGAACAGAGACTCATGCTTGTAAGTCACTGATTTGTGTATACTCATCTTCAGTGCAGGAGTCAAAAGATTATGCAACTTTGAAAGATTAGTAATTACACAGAAGCCTTTAACTTTATTCCTCCTCACATGTCTTCTGGAGATGACCACTACTGCTGGGGAAGGTTTCAACCCAGTGTTCCTAACTTTCCTTTTACCTTTAAAAATAAACCTAGTTGATGCTGTGGCCATAGTCCAACAGAACAGCTGTATCCACACTTTCAAGGTGTCTTTGTGTAGTTCTAAGAATAAAAGAGCAGTGTGGGTTAGATTGTGCAAGAGCCATAACAAACATTACTATTTTCAGTCAGGCCCTCGCAGACTCTGATCTATTACACTGCCCAAATCTGTTACGCTGTCGTGACAGCTGAAACTCAGTGACCTGTTCAACCACTTCAGACCCAATGCGAGGTGTTGATCAGGTAGGGAAATGCGTTAAGGAAGGGCGCATGGGGGCATACAGGTTTTTTATTCTAAAAATCTAAGGCAATTCTTCAGTGAAGAGAGACTATTTGTAGTACAGGCTGTTCCTTCGGAGGCTTTATCCAAGGTGACTTCGGCCCTATCAGTCCTGGTCTTGGCCAGGCCATACCCAGTGTGTGTCCCTGAGCGGGTGCCTCACCCCACGGCACACCTGCTCTCACAGCTCCTGTCAGCGCGGGCTCCATGGACCCATTTCACAGCGCATCCTCTCCACGGACACGGACCTCACACGTGTCACAACTTGCCTTCCCCCCACGCGTTCACGAAGGCCTTGTGGCCACCCGTGTCACCCAGAGGGATGGTGAGAGGTAGGCGTCTCCCCTCGGCAGCGACAGACGCGTGGTATCCGCGCCCGGCCCCGGCTGGGGCCTCACACCGCGCCTCAGGCGGCAAAACCTCCCAGTCTTACTGCTGACGAGGGTGCCGCGCCGACAGGCCCGGCCCAGCCCAGCCGCGGGGGAGGGCAGCGGACACCGCTGCTCCACAACAGCCTGTGCCTCCAGCAGGGCAGGCGAGACCCGGGAAAGGGGCAGGAACACCACAGAGAAAGGGACAGACACAGCAGCGAGGCTGCGGCGGGGACGGTTCGGGCCGGCCCGCCGCCATCTTGGACGGGGGCAGGAGAAGCCGCGGGGCCTCGGCCTGGGAACAACGGCGGCGTCACCAGCGCCCTCCCACAGGCGCGGAGAGCGCGAAGGGGGCGGGGTGGCCCCACCGCGAACAGCCAGCCCTTACGAAGGACCTAACGTCGCGATTAAGAAATAATAATAAAAAAAAAAAATTAAAGACATTAAACCAAAGCGACGCAGCCGCCAGCCGTCTGCCTACAACACGGGGAAAGCGCCTTGCCCGCAGTTAAGATGGCGCCTGCTGCGCGCCCCCTGCTGGCCGTGGGCGGGGACCCCGCCGGC
>JAWWMO010000001.1:86718578-86759123 GCA_035047845.1 Dendrocincla fuliginosa
TCGCCCCGTGCCCCGCATCGCCCCGTGCCCCGCATCGCCCCGTGCCCCGCATCCCCCCGTGCCCCGCTGCCCCGGTGTGCGGCGCTGCCTCCCCCGCCCGGCCGCCGGGGTGCGGGTGTGTGTCTGTGTCCGTCTGTCTGTGTGTCCGTCCGTGTGCCCATAAACTGGCGTTTGGCAGGGGTTTCTCCCCCCCCCCACCCCCGCCGGCAGCGGCGATGGGGATGGAGCTGGAGCTTCCCTTTAAACAGGGGAAAGGGAAGGAAAGAAAGAAATAAAAAAATTAGAGGTGCAGGGCTTCCTCGCGTTGGGCTGGTTTCCCTGCGGCAGGCTTCCAGCGGGAGGCCGAGCCAAGCCAAACAGGCGGGCGAAGCTGCATGAGAAAGGGCAGAAATGCGCGCTGTCGCATGGGCTGGGTTTTGATCCCTCCCCAGGTGACTGCGGGACCCCCCTTGGCCTCCCCCAGCTTTTGACAGGTTGTCCGGCGCCTTCGCGGAGTCCGTGGCGTTTTCTGCAAACTTTATGAAGTGCCCGCCTGACTTTCCCTAACTCGCAGTGTCTGTGATTCTGGCACGCTGTCTTTTCATTGTGGTTTAGCAAGGAAGAAAGAGCCCCGAGCGAAACACCTCAGCGTATTCTGTAGCATTGCTGAGAACGGCTTTCAAGCATGTCCAGGGTGCAGACTCGTGGGCTACTTAAAAGCGTGGCTGTGTGGCAGCATTAAAAAGCAGCAGGCAAATATAATGTATTGCAGAAGTAGGTGAAACAGATTTACTTTGGCTGGACAGGAGAATTTGCTTTTCAGGCGAGTTGCTGCACTGGGGGAGGGAGGAGATTGTGGACTGAGAGGAAGAAACAGAATAAGAATAAAAAGAATAACAAGGGTATGGAATGGGAGTTTAGTGTGAAGACTAGTTGTGGCTAGACCATACTTCAGGGAGGAAATGCATCCTAATAATGCATATGTAAGAATAAATGCAGATAGGCCTTTCTGATAAAGGGCTCAATTTCAGTCATTTCCTAGTAGCTTGTTTTTATGATGATGTTGATATTAAAACCCCGATTAGTTGCTACACAGCCACTCTTGTTCACTTGACTTTGTCTTCAGAGAATTTAACACTGAGAAAACAGTGTGAATATGATCCCGTATCCTTAGAGTGGGGAGAATGTGTAAGTTTGGCAGTGTGGCCTGTAGTGGCTTGAAGTACTAAAAGAGTTCAAATGCTTGAGGAATTCCTTTTTTTAACTCTGATTGTGATTGCATTCCTTCACAGGTAATAAGTTATATGAGTTTATAAGCTTTGTCAGTGATGTCATGTACTGGTTTGATAGAATTGATTCATGCCCTAAAAGTTGTGACAGCTGGAGCCACTGTCTGAATTGATTCATTTGTGAAGAAGGTACAGGGGGTTTTTTCTCTATGGATTTCCTTGGCATTCCTAAATGAGGAAAGGCAGTTTTAGATTCACAGTTTGAACAGGTATGATTGAAGCCCTTCAAGAGAAGTGAATAGTTTGTACTGATACCTTTTCCTTTTGTTCATGCAGTCTGTTACTCAAAACTTATCCCAGCAACACTTCTGTCATTTTCTAAGTGAATTTTTTTCTCAAATGGAACATGGATTTCTTTTAGTCTTTTCAGATTTCTGACACTCATTTTTGTTCCCATATGTTCTGCTGCTTGAGTATAGTCTGACGGGTACATTTGAGGTCACGATTAAGTCTTGCTTTGGTGCTTTGGGTTTTTGTGTTTTGGTTTGGGGTTTTTAGTAATCTTTTGTGGGCTCCTTAGAAGGATTCATTGGCAGTCTGCATTTGTGGATGACATGTTGGAAGGTGTTGTCTTGCAGTCTTTGTTTTGCCGAGTGCAATGCCTGTTTAAACCCTGGATTAAAAAAACACCAAAACAAAAAAAAAACAATCCCAAACAAACCCCAAACAACAGCTTTAAAGCAAGACAGATGAAAGGGGCTTGAGAGATTCAGTCCCACTGATCTTGAGCTACAGTCTAAGTGCCAGTCTGCAAGAGACAGTAACTGAACACAGGAGAAAAAAGACTAGTTTAGACAGTGGGCCTGTCCCACCAAGGTGGAAGCTCAAAATTAAACAGTTGAGAATAAAGGAGGGGAGGGTGTTGCAGGCTCTGTCCTTTCGTGCCTTAGCTTCTACCAGTTTGTGTCAAGTTAAACGTAGTAAGGCACAGTTTAAAAATAATAATCAGGAAGCAGGGAAGTGGCTGGGAATATCCTTTCCATCTCCCAGATGTGGGCATACATGTTTCACTACAGCTGCAGGAAGGAAGCCTTGGAGAGGGAGTAGAGCTGAAGTTGTGCATTGTTGCTCCTGAGCACTGGTGAGTTGAAGGTGGCTGTAGGAAGGCAGTCCAATATATATTCCAGAGAGTTTGCTACAGAAAAAAATTTGATAGAAGCAGGAGCTTGGGTGAATGACAGTAGTACAAGGAGAATAGATCAGCATGTGACAAAATAAAGTGACAAGTGAAGGTGGAGGACACTGTTTTCCTCTTACCTTGCACATATATGAGGAGGAACTGGGGTAAGGATGGAGCTGATGTACTGCAGAGTATTCTGGCTTTGTGCTTCTATGGAGAAGGAGCTGCAAGTAGTTCTTTATGGAGCTGTCACAAGCAGAAAGAAGATTGATGCTGGAGTATTCCAGATAGACATGACTGCTTTTGTACCCAGTCTTAGTTAAGGAGTTTGAGGGGGAAAAATGTAACAGAAACAGCTTTGCCAAAAAGCAAAACTGAAATCCTTTGTGTGTTCAAGCTGTAAATCAAAGTCTTGAGGAACAGTGACATTGCTGTACACTCTGTGCTATAGAAATAGAACTTGTGAAAGTTGTTTGGTATCTGAATAGATACGAGAGCAGAGAAAACTGCATATGGGCCAGCCAAAAAAACTTAAACATTGATTTCAGACTAAACACTGATGTGTGGCTTTGTTTTGTGCCTAGCTGGGTCCTCAGTGCCCATGTATTGCTGTGGAATGAGTAAGACTGGGAAGGTTGTAAAATTTTTTGTTTGTTTTTTTCACTTAGGAAATCTGTGAACCATAGCAAAGGAATGACATGGCAGGAAAAAAATTCTGCATTCAGTCTCAAAGAGACTCTTGCTATTTAGGAGGGGCAAAAATAACTTCAGAGTTTCCTTTGCAAATATGTATGATCTTCAAGCTTTTTGTAGGCTTATCCTTTCCTAGTGTAATTATCACATTCTGTATTGACACATGGATTGAGGACAGCTTTTGGTTTATATTTGAGCATGTGTGGGTTTTTTTTGAGGTTTTGTTGGTTTGATTTGTGTTGAGTTTTTTTGGGGGGGTGGGGCAGAAGGGGAGACACACAGCATACACACAACAGCCTTCTGGGTTTTAGGTTGAAAGAAGCCATAGTAATGTCATAACCTTATGGTCAGTAAAATGTTTTGAAGACAAATGTCTAACATAAGGATGTTTTTTTACAACTGATTTTTTTTTTAATTTGGCCAGCTGACTGAAAGCCTGTTCAGACTATTTTGATACCTCTCTTACCTACCCATCTGCTCACAAGATAGGTGCAAATAGAGTAAGGTTGATATTTAGGCTAGGTTCAGTCCCTGTCTGTAATTTTTGAATTTATGTCTTAGTGCTGGATCTGGGGAAAATTTCTATTTCAACATCGAAGTTATGATACCAGATAGGTCAGTGAAAGTAGGAATTTTTTTTTTCCTAAAACTTGAGGTATTCTCTGCTAGAATCCTAGAAACTAAGGTAGTTACAGAGTGTAAGTGATGGGTAAAATAATCACAGAGTTGAAGGGAGATGTCATTAGAATAATGCACTGGGGTGCTAGAGTACTGGTTCTATTTTTGTTATTCTTTCTAATCTCAGGCAAGTAACTTCCTTTTTGCTTTTCACTAATATCTAAAACAGCAAACCAGGATACTTCACATGAGTATCAAAAGCAGACTAATGCTGGAAGGTGATGTGGGAGAAAGCTCACAAGTTTAAAATAACATTATAGAGAGTATTTTCACATATTCTGCTTTTTTTGTCAAACCCTCCTAACCAAAGTAATCTATAGCATGCCACCATTTACTTTAATGCTGATGTTTTGACCCTGCCTTAAATCAAAATGTGATCCAGAAAGAATGACTTCAGTCAAGCTGAAAACACTCCAGCAGCTGAAGTAGCATGTGAAAATCCTGAATGCCGTGAGGGAAAACACAGTGAATAAAAATTGACCATGCTATTTCACTGGGGTTTTGGATCTTAAATTTGGGAGGGCTGATTAGGTTTGCACTGTGTCTTTGCTCTTGTGAATGAAAAATATTAACCATGTGCTCAGATTGAACGGTCTCATACTTCTTTTCAAAATCTTTGGACTAAATTAAAGGAAAAATTGTCATGCAATTGTCATGACTTTCAGTGTAACTTCAAAGTGGGCACTAATCCCTCCTCTGCACCTCTTTCTCCCTCACTGGTGTCCAGTAATATTGCATGTGTGAAGCAGACTGGGGTACCCTCACCTGCAGAGGTCAATTGAAGGATGGTGTGCTCAGTTCAGGGCCTTGGACTGTAACCTCTTGAAGGAGCCTGCTATGTATTTTGTGTAGCACCGAATGTGATGAAGCCCCTCCAGAGCTTGCAGAGGTCTGCAGGCTTTGCATTCTTTAAAGCTTCCAGTTGAGATTTTTGTGAACAATTGCCAGTATTGCAGTATGGATTGCTCCAAGTCATTTGGATGCATTTGTGCATGTTAAAATTTCAGCTGTTTGCAGTACAGTTTGGACACTTGCTGTACGTTGCTTTATTTCAAAACCTACCTAGTTCTACTCTGCTTAAAGTGATGCATGTTATGGTTCCATGGTGTGATTTACTAAGCTTGTGAGTTCAAAGCATCTTTTCAAACAGTAAACTTGGAAAATGACCTGCGTCTTACAGTGAATGGTGGATATTGTGGTTCATGCATAACTAGCAGTAAAAGTTGTGTGACTGAAGCACAGGCTAGAACCAGTTTGGTTTGTTCCTGTGTTTGCGGGTTCGGCAAGAATAGAAGTCTATAATAATCTATTTTATTTTGCTCGCTAGTACCTTCTGTTTGGTGTAGCACCTCTGACTTTGTTGGTCTACAGCATGAACTTACTGGGTATAATGAGTTCAAGAAAATGTCTTTTTTTTCCTCTAAAAGACAGCATGTGCATTATATTTGCACTCTTCATGGTAATACATGGGGGTACTCAGAACTGGACTAGGTAATACCTTGAGCAGCCTGCTCTAGCTGGACACTCTCTCACCAGGAGACTGGGCCGGAGCCTCTGGGGTCACTTCCAGTCTGCATTATCCTGTAGTTCCAGAAGTTGAGCACAGTGAGTCCTTACAATGGAAGCAACTGATTTGATCCATTCGCCCTGTGGGAGTCACCAAATTTGAGTATAAACTACAGTTGCTTAAAAAAGAATTTCTGTTTCTTGAAAAAATTGTGTTAGTGTTTCAGCATATATAATTATTTTTTCATTATTAATATCAAGAATTTCTTCTTGCATAGGGAGAAACCAAAGGAACCAGTTACCATTAAACAGGAGGTATTTATCTTTCTAGTCATAAATACAGGCGAAGAATAATCCTGTGTCAGATATGGGTTTGTCAGAGGCAGCTAGTAAAATTTTAACATGTGATGCAGGATTGTTGTGTATTTCTGTTTTCTCAACTGTCTACGTGGAGTAATTAGTGATTTACTGGCTGCAGCAAGGATGTGATGCAGCATTTGCATTTAACATTTTGGAAATATGGTTTTAACATCTTCTGATAAACAGCCTTGGGTAACTTTTGCTCTGGAATATTAAAGGGACTAAACCAGGATTGTATGCACTCTCTCTCTCTTTGAAAACCTTGGATGTAATGGGGAAATAGCAAACAGCTGAAGGATTGCAATGTGATTCCAATCTCTGAAAAGGAGACAAAAATTTGAGGAGTTTTACACTAGTTTGAGATTTTCCTGCTACACTTCTTTTTTATGCTTTTTTAATACCTCTCCCACTGCCTGGCATGCACAACAGCAGAGAACCATCTGAGAACAGAAGTTTTGCTGTCCTTATCAAACTGGTTTTGGAGATACCTCAGTGAAATTTAGTGTAAGGAGGTGGTGTACAGGAAATTAAACTATATATAACAGCTACTTCTGTCTGTGTTCTGTATGAAGTTACAAAATGTTATTTAATAGAACTGTTCAGCTGACCCTAATTGAACATGCTTAGTTTTTTTAGAATTACTTGATCAATGGATCCATTAACTATTCTTCATAAAGCTATTTGTCTTAGCAATGTCTTAAGGGGTATCTGAGGGGGTTTTTTTAATTGAATACTTAGGTATACGTTGGACTGTATGGATTTAGCATATAGAATGTGCACAGACTTTTTAAAGTTACTTAAGCTTAAAAAAATCCCAAACAACCCTAGGTTATAGGTTAAAGCCCCTTGGCTTTTCTAAAAGTTGTTTAAATGAGGAAGCACAGCCAGTGGTGGTATTAAATAGATTACATCACCATTTGAGGGAGTGATGATAGGAGGCAAAATTGTAGACAAGCATAGTACTGATTTAAATAATTTGAAATACTTATTTCCACTAAACCTCTTACATACCTGTTATTCATCAACTTGATAGAATGGGGTCCTTATAGAGGACAGTGGCAGAGAAGAAAAAATGGCCAAGAAGTTCTCAGAGAGAAAGTTTTTAAAGGGAGAATGTTAACTTTTGAAAACTGAAAGCTTTCTCATTTCCTTACAGGCATACTTTGTTGGGAATATGTCAAGTAGTTTCCTGAGTGTGAAATTGGATGGTTTCAGCATAGTTTGATGTCACTGGCTTATGAAATTTTTTTATATTTTGTAATAGATAAGCTGCAGACTGAAAACGTCTGACTCAGGTTGAAGATGATAGAAGATAATGATATTGAGATGGGGTAGAGAAATCTGCTATTTTTCATGACATCTGCTTCCTCTAGGGGATTTTTGGGTTCCCTGTTTGAAGTGATATGTTAAATGAGTGTTTATGTTAAATGAATTATGAATGTTAATTTAAAAACTGGTTATCTGAAGCTTGTAAATAAATACAAACTAATCTAGAAATATAGACGTCTTAAAGAATCAGTGATTTAAACCAGAATACTGTACAAATATTTACAGGTGAAATTTGTAGATAATGATAAAAATTATCCAGGAAACTAAATAAACTGCAGGGTGTTTGGTTTTGGTTTATTCCCAGCAGTGGTTTGTGCTCTACCTCAGAGGGCTGGCCACAAGGAGCTCCTCCTGTCTCTATTCTGGGACCTGTCCTGCTTTGTATCTTTGTCACTGATCTCGAGTTGGAATGTACTAATGCTCAAGGGCAGGTCTGCATTTCGGAGAGATCTAAGCGGGACAGAACAATGAGCTGACAGGACCTTCATGAAATCCAAAAAGGACAAATGGAAAGCTCTTCCTATGGGACGGAATAACCACCTTTGAGGGATACAACCTGGAAATGAGTCAGCAATGTACCCTGGCAACATACAGGATTGTAGCCACTGGACTGAATAAAGTGATTATTCCTGTTTACTCAGCACTTAATAGACCACACCTAAACCGCTGTGTCCAGTTTTGCTCTCTGCCATCCCACTGGAAGGCTGCAAAGATGATTGTCGGGCACGTGACCTGTGAATGGAGACCAAGGGACCCGTGGAGATGAGGCTTTGGATGTGGCTTTGTGGCAGTCTGCCAATATCAAAGTAGTTTGTGGAGAAAATGGAGCCAGACTCCTCACAGAGATGCATGTCAGGAGCTGGAGAGACAGTGGCCATAAAGTGAAACAGGGAAAGCTTGTTTTGTGCCAGGAGATGCTGCTCTGTGATGACCCAAGTAAGAAAGGCAATCAGACACTACAATAGCATTGAAAATTGTATTTGTTAGAACTAGCAGAGTGAATAGCATAAATAGTAGATCTGTTTTGATGCTAGGAACCTTGAGTTGTGCAGCATCAAACAGCCCTTCAGTCCATATGCAGCATCCTGTGCAGACCCTGTCCATAGGAAGGGTTACCCCATGTTGGTCCATAGAGCTATTGCTGGATTTCCTTGCCAGAAAACAACTCTATTCATAATTCTTGCTCTCAGGCAGAAAGGATGCTCACGTGGGAACTTCCGTCTGCACTTTTAGATAAAGGCACGGCCACCCAGGTGGCATTGCCAGTAGGGAGTGGGAGCTGCCTGCAGGCTCCTCTGTTCCAGAGAGCTGGCTGAGCTCACCCTGCAGCCAGGGGGTATGTGCAGCACGAGCCTGACAGCCAGCCTGGACATGCAGCACAGCACAGGCGTGGGTCTGCTCGGGTTGGCTCTTGCATGGATCACCAGCTCCTCCATCTGTTACGGTCTTCTGGTCAGGATCACTATGATATTCTGGCTTGACATAATGAGCCTGTATTTCACCATGAGGATGGTCAGGCATTGAAGCAGGTTCTCTAGAGAGGTTTTGGAATCTCTGACCTTGGAGGTTTTCAAGGCCCAGCTAAACGACAACCTAGACAACGTCATTCAAACTCAGCATTCACTGTACTTCAGCAGAAGGTTGAGGTGGATGACATCTTAAGGTCTGTTCCACTCTCAATTGCACTCTCTGCGTTTTGTGTCTTCCTTGTGATCTGAAAACTTGGTTGGAGGTTGCAATAACTTCGTTGCAACTGATGGGAATATCTGTAAGACAGGAAAATTCTGAGTTCCTGTGTAACTCCGTGGAGAAGTCAGTGCTATCAGAGTAGTAATTTAGATATAGTTTAGGTGGGAGCAGAGTTGTAATTGGAACCAGAAAGCTTCATGGGTTGCTGCATCACTGAAAAAATATGATCGTAGAATAAAAACAAGACCCCATCAACCATTCCTTATTTCTATGGTTGTGGATCACATAGGCTTTATTTGTTCTCCAGTTTTTTGTTCTTTCTCTTGAAAAATTTGTTTTAACAGGATTACTTGTTTCATATCTTTCATCTGAAGGATAATACAGCTATTAGTTTCCATCTTTGCTAGGTGCTGGTAATATGACAATAAATTGAATTGTGGCTGACATGTTAATATACAAGATGTATTAAAGTCATAGTTAACAATCTATGTAACTCAAATGTCTGAGGAAATACTGAGAGATGTGGATATTTAATGTTACGAAATTTGGCCATTCCGTTCTTGCAGCTGGGGACATGGAGTACTTGGTCCTTACTGGAAACCATTTCCTTCTTGTGTGTTTGCTTTAGTATTCTAGACCTGTGTGTAACTTCAGTCTGCGGAACCAGCAATGGGCAGTCTAGGGGTACCAGAAATTATCATTATCTAGTGTATAATAGAAAGCACTAAGACTGCTTTTGTCCTCTAAGTTGTCTTTCCTAAGAAGATAAGGAAGTTGTGTATGTGTGGAACTTTTAAATTATGATACAGCTGCTTTTATGTTATCGTATACCTTGTCAGTTGCCTTTCATGTAGCTTAACTAGGTCATGATGTGCCAAAATAGCTTTGGCTGAACTGTATCTTCCAAAGTAAGAAGATGAATAAATTCCTTAGTTTTGGGGAGCCTTGATGATCATTGTCGTTGACAGAGATTGATCTTCACAGGTGCCAATCAGTACTACTGAATTGATATTATTATCTGATGGAGAAGAAACTGAAATGAACTTCCAGTTCATCAGGAAAAATGTGATGAGAGTTTTGGTAGTTGATGAGTCCAGTGAATTCTTCCTTTGACTAAACTGAATTTCTCTAGGGAAAAAGACATTAGAACAAGGAACACAAATTGAATGTACAGATTATTTATTTAGCATTATTTAATTAATTGTGCTTTAAAAATACCTATGTTGTGAAAAAAAATCTAATGCTTAAGGGCCTTTTAATCTAGCAAAGATGTGCTTATTTAGGTTGAGACTTGGTACTAGACATGTCAAAGTAGAAGTGAGAGGTATTTTTGAGTGAAGGTAATGAGCCATTGTCTGAGTTAGAGGTCAGCTTAGTGATGTAGAGTGGTTGCGGTCTTCAGAGTAGAATTAGATATCTCTCCAAAACATATTCTGTAACTAAGCATAAGGGTTTGGAATTATTGGGTGAAATCATGATCCATATTGCACAGGGTGTTAAACTGGATCATCACAGCTGTTTGCAAAAGAGTCTGACCAGAAGAGATTGTTTATTTACTTCTGAGGGGTAACTGCTTCTAAGGTATTGTAGGTAGCTAAATTCAGTTCTGCAAACATTTTATTTCCCTATGCCTACTCGCGCCTTTAATTTCTCTTTAATGTTTTGGGAGTTCTTTCCCCAAACTGGAATTCCCCTGTTTTGTTTCATTTTTCTTACCCTATATTTTATCTGTTTTTTTCCAAACTTTCTGCAGTTGTTCTTTACCACTTATTTCTCCTCTGGTTTTATCAGACATTGCATGCAGCTTTTTGCTATTGGTCTGTGTTCCCACATGGCAAGTCAACAGAGTGCTTTGCTAAGCAATCAATAAGTAGCATTACTGCCACGTCATGAACACCAGGGCTTTAACATCAGGCTTTTTCTGTCTTTTCCTAGCCTTCAATTGTTGTATTTATAGACTTCTTATGGTAGCTGAATAAGCATTATCTTGTCGCTCTTTTACTTGTCCTCCAGGCTTGATAGCTGTTTCCAGTGGACTCTCGAGTGTTGCCACGTGAGCATAGGGAGGGTGGAGATATTGTGCTCCTCCCTCCCAATGACTCTTCTCCCCAGTAATTTAGTATTAACCAAGTTGCAAATGTTATGCAACAAAATCTAGATTCATGTGTTGTCCAAGTACCCTTTTTTCTTGGGGGGGTCTGGAAATCCCATCTTCCTTCCTCTTTTCTACAGTGTGGGGAACAATGCTTGCTCTCAGTATATGTTTATTAGGTCATTAATCATCCTGGATGTACCTTTGAGGTTGGTCTTTCCACTGTGTTGGCACAATCCATTTTCCTTTTTTTTTTTTTTTTTTGAGTATGTGGAGGTCTGTTTAGTTGTTCATTTCGCAAGAGTGTAAGTTTGGAAGGCTGACATTAATGGTAATAGTTAAAATGACTGTCACTTAATGCATTGTTTACCTGAGGCTGCAGAAGCTATGAACTGACTGCCATTTCTTGCAAGTTACATATTAGATGTTTCTATATGCCAAAAAGGTTAGAATTCCAGTAATTCTCTGTTATCTTTGCACACATCAGTTTGCAGTGCTACATGAGTAGTAAAACTTACTGCCACAGTGATAATTTCTGATTCACAATGTAAGAACTGAAGCAAGGGAAAGTTTTAAGAGTAGTTTAGAGTGGCTGCTGTTTTCCTTTTCTCTTTGCAGGACAGTGTGTCTTTTGAGGATAGTTCCAGTTAATTTTGTCTGTACAAGCTCAATAACAATAAATTTATAGGAGTGTAGCCTAATTTAACATATTAAAATTTTAAAATATTAACAACTGCCATCATTAGAAAGAATAAAAAACTATACTTTGTATGGCCTGAAGCCAGAAAAAAGGATGCTATTTGCAGATACTTGTTTTCTCTTTAACTTCCTTTTAAATTTTTCTCTCTCTTTAGATGATTTATGAGAAGTTTCCATGAGTGTCAGAAGTATTGTTCTCTTTGGCTTAAAAATAGCGTGCGCTAAAGTTTTTCTCCAGATGAGAGAATTACTTCTCCTTTCTTGTTTAATTATTTTTTAAAATTTATTTAAAAATAAGTTTTCTCATTCATACCCCCTATGAATGTAATTGAGTATTATTTCCTGAGAAGAATTTTGGAGCCAGCAAATAAATGTCTGTGGAGGAAAATAAGAAATTATTGAAATGTTTAAAAGTAAAGCACTAACTTAGAGCAAATGTGTTATGTGTTTTTCATAGGTGTTTTAAAGCATCTGTCAACTTTTAAAGTAGTATTTTTATTTTCCAGTGAAGTTATGTGATCTTTACTGCTGCCATCTGAAATAGACCGTTTTGGTCAATAGCAAATAATTTTTTTAACTTCTTATTACAAAAAAAAATCAGATGAAAAAAAGTCACTTTAGCTGAAGTTGATGAAAATGCAGATTCTTTAAGGTGGAAATACAGGCTGAGTACAGAATAAGCATCTGAGAAGTATTTGAATAATATGTGATTTTTTTTTTAATGTCAGTCTAAAATGATCTAACGCAATTTTATTAGAAAAATAACTAAATAAAAGCAGATTGTTAGGTGTAGTACGTGTTACTTGCAGTGAGCTTTTCTGTTTCTACATATGTTTGTATAGTTTTATTGCAAGGATATATCATCTCTCACAGAACAGATCTGATCAATGCTAACTCTGTAAAAGAAACCTTCAAGTGGTTGCCCTGTGTTCTGAAGTGTGACACAAATGCTGTGAGCCAGATGTGGGAGCAGTGGCTTCAGGATGGAGACCCTCTTTCTTCCATTCTCCTACTAAGCAGTGGCTTCATTGTTTGGCTGGGGCCTGTGTTCTGAATCAGAATCCTGCTGTCACTTTCCGTTTTGTGGCTGCTTTAAAAATGAATTGGTGACTGAATTCCTAAAAATCTGCATCAGTCTTAAGGAAAGGGAAAAGAAGTGAGTGGCTGAACACAGTGTGACAGCTCTTCTTACTGGGGAAGGCCCTTGCTGTGTAAAGGAGCTTGTCTTTTATCTGAAGCCAGAAGTTACACACAAGTGAGTTAGCAAAAGATTATATGCAGACTTCAGTTGGCTGTCAGTGTATACGCTCAATTTGTGCTTTTGTGTGCATTAAAATGCGAATTATTTGACTTTTTTTTCTCCTCACTGTGAAACAGAGTAGTGTGCTCACGTGTTGCAGTGCAAAATCTACTATGTGTTAATACTATATATTAATTTGGGCTTAGGTTGCTGCATATGAACTTACTTGAGTACGTGTTGTATAAAGTCATACTTTTTTTTTTAAATCAGTAGTACAAAATAAGAATTTCGATGAAAATTCTGTCTTGTTACTTAGCTTAATGTATTGCCTTTTCATTTCACATGATGATTAAAGTGAATTATCTAGGGATGGTTCTATTTCCATTGTCTAATTTGTAAACAGAAAATACAAATTTGGCCAGTTGGCTTTTGAGAGGTGGTCATTAGAGGTTTTAATAAAGAAGAAAGAATAGATATGTTTGTATGTAAAAAGACTTCAAAGTGAGACACTTTTGCATGGGATCTTTACTACTTTGGGTGTGTTTTCTGTCTTTGTTGTGATGGCTCTTCCTGAGGTCTCTTGGGAAAGTTATTGATTTCTCTTCTTATGGAGTCCTGGAGAATAAACAAGTGAATAGTCTGTGTAACTGCAAGAGAATTTAGCTGGAAAACAAACCTGCTGGCTGGTGAGTCTCTATTGCCTGGCATTCACTGGCTCATAAGAGAATGACCTTTTACATTTCCAGTGAACAGTCACCTGTCGGGATGTAGGCAGAAATTCAGGCTGATAGCTGCACTGACTCTTTTATCTTGGAGAACAGATCTTTCTTCAAACAAATTTATTGTGTTGAACACTGGACTGAGATGTGGTTCTTGAGGCTCACCAGACTTCTGTATTCCTGAAGCTGATTAAAATGGTTGCTTGCATTACAGTGTAATTCTATTTTTTTTTATCTGTGGCATATTTTGGTTTTTATGGTGTAATTTTCCGTCCATAATAACGTTATTTTATCATTCTGTATCCACCTGCCTGTATTTCACGTGCTGCTGAGTTTTCCACTGTTCAGGATGTTTGAAATTGTGTGACTGTGCATAAGCAGTTAATTCAGAGTCAGAGCTTTAAAAATAACTCATCCAGGTTTAGCTGTGCTGTTTAACCAGTAGTGATACAAATGCAGTAATTACAATTACATAGACAGAAGCGAGTGGCATTTAACACATTGTTATTGGCTCATGTGGTTATAGATACCTTGAAGTGAGCTTAGTCATTAAGACAAAGGGTTAGAAACTGGACTTTAAAAAACTTTGTGTAAATTAGGAATTATTTAAATAATCGATCTGGCCCTGTTTTAGTAAGTTAGGACACTATTTTCAAAATTTGTAGAAAGTTCATGGACTGGATGATACTGGTTTGTATAAATACAGCTTATGAGACAATTAGAAAACGAGTTTAGACGAGAGTTAAGGAAGAAAACAGTTCTTACAAACATGTAAGAGAATGTATGATTAATATAAAAATAAATTAATGTACTGTTATTGAGTAGCTGTTCCAGAGATAAGTTATATTTCAGAATAGTGTTTTTATAAGCATATATGCCAAAATATGCATTTCTGTTAATATGAAGGAATGGCAGAGGCTAAATGAATGGAGTTTGCAAAGCCACCTTAAAAATCAGATCTCAGTCAGAGTAGGCCTCATAACCTGTGAGCCATGGAGAATTTTTTTTATTGTTATGCACCAAGAGTCTTGCCATGGTCACTGGTCTCGCATTACATGCAAATTTATTCTGTTATGTGTAATTCAGTCACATCTAAAGACCGGTATTGGCTAAAGTGATTTTGATATTAAGTTCCCATTTGCTCTGAATATGTGTAGGATTTTAATACTTTCTTCTTGTTACTTGATGTTTTATAGGTCTGTACTTGTTTTAACCTCAAATGAAAAGGCTTGGACAATCTAATTAGGAATGTGTTTGAGCACGATTTGGCTACAGCTGCATAAATTTATGAGAAGATGCTGCTTAAGCTTTGAGGAATTTAAGTGAATTCAGTATTTCTGGGCTGCTGTTGGTTTAATTTTTGTTATGTCAGGCACCGTGATGCAGTTGGAAAGGGCAGGGGAAAGCATTTAGGAATCCACTGGTAATAATGACTATGTAGTGCTTTTACTGTTCCAGAAAGCTGTGGTTTGGGGACTAGGGTCTATGGCTGTGATGGTGGGTTTTGTTTTGCCATTCTTTAAAGAGATCAGAAAATTCTCTCAGTAGAACAGGGTGATCTGGAGCAAGTGGAAGGACCTACATTCGTGGTCTTTTTCTGATATCTTTTATGGGCTTTTCATAGTAAAGCTGACTTAATCAAAGATGTTGCATTTTAAAGGCTGTAAATTGAGAAGAAGCGGAAAATGAAACTTACAGTATTCTTAGCATTTGCTTATGTGTCTTCTCTTAATAGTGACCTGCTGTCTGAAAAGAGGAAACCAAGAATACACAAGCTAGAAGCTGGAAAAATTTGACCCTGAAATCACTTACTATCCTAGTAGTGAGAGTGACTGAAGTTGTTACAGATTCTCATGAATCTGTTACATTTGCTTCTTGCAGGAACTTGAAAGGATAGAGGTTTTCTGCTGTGAGGAGCTTGCGTTTACCTCTTAGAAGAAAATATTCTGTTCAGCATAGGTGAGGAGGAAAGTAGGCTATGATTCTACTGGCCTTGAAATCTGCAGATATGAATATTTATCCTTTTCCTTCTTTGGTTCATGAACATGCTAGTAACATTTAAAATTTGACTAATAGCTATTGTAATCAGCCTTCAGGGCTTCAGTTGACTATAGCGTCAGGAAGAAATTATTTTCCTAATATGTAATTTGGCTTCTTGGCTGCTGATTTGTGCAGTGGCAGATCACGCTGTGGCAGCTGAAATGCCTCGTACTCCAAATGTTGTGTTGTGCCCCTCTTGTTGCAATTGCCAGTCGTGTGGCAGGGGTGACTGTAATGGTATGGGCAGCCGTTCCTATTTTACTGCAGTTTACTCTTCCAGATATTAAAATATTTGCTACAGTATTAATTTGGTAATGGATTATGATGGTATCAGCTCAAACTTTGGGAAGAAGTGTTTCCAGGAGCAATTGTTAGGGCCTTAGCAGAAAACAGTCGTCTTCCTCTTTAGCATGGGGAATGCTTCACCTAATAAAGCATGCCCAAGTGACCTCATACTTAATTGCTTGCAGTCTTTGGGCATTGGTAATAACCTGTTCTCTATTGGTGACATACATATTTTGTGTAAAAGGATAGAAAAGACTATTTTCAAACTTGCACTGCAGAACTCTGTGAACTTGCTTAGGTCAGGTAGCACAAATGCAAAAGATGAGCAACTGCTTCTAATTCTGGAATGGGCAAATACATACCCAGAAGGGCACCATCAGCATTTCACTTTGGAGAAGACTTTGTCCTCTCTGTGGTCCATATTGGACAGCCTGAGAGCTGCTCTTACAGGGATTTGGGTGATTCTTTATGACTAGTCAGTGGAGCTTTTTGAAAATGTAATTGGCTTTGCCTCATTTGAATGAGGTGACTCGTTGCTTCATCCTGAATTGAGAGTCTGAGAAGCCAGTTGCAAAAACAACCTTTCATCTCATGAAGGTGTAGGTATTTACTTGCCATTTCTTTGCTTTGATGAAATAACCAATAAAGTAGAAACACAGGCTTGAAAGTTAGTCTAAACCAAAATAAAAGGTATGACCACAGCAACTTCATCACCATCTCAGCTGAGGTGCAACTGCTGTGAAATGGCCAGCAGCCAAGCTTTGCAGTGCCTCTGACTTCACCTGGCACTAACTATCATCTGCTCTCTGAAAACATTTCTGAAATGATATAATGATGAATGACACTTCTATTTAACAGTGTCATCCGCTCAAAATGTTTTGTAACATCTGTTGCCTTGTTTGTAAGTTGTCACAAAGATGAAATAACTAAAGAGTGGCTGAGAAAGTGGGGTTTACAGAAGGGCTGCCTGAATTCAAGCTGCTTGGGTAGAAAGCTTGGGCTAATTCCTGTAAGCTTCTGTATATGTTATCCTTGTGAGAGAGTTGTTGCTGTTTTCTGCTCTTTGTAGCAACAGTGTATCATATTTAAAATGGAGGAAAAAAGCCTCAGGAAAATATTAAGAATTTGTGATTAGATAAAATACCCTTATATGCTTTGCTGATTGTTGATAGATCATTAATATAAACAGCTGTTTTCGAATAATTTTTTTGTTTGTGCCTGATGCTACAGTCAAGTGCTGTGTGTTCTTTGTTTCCAAAGCAGAGACCTAGAAAACAATAGAATGTTAGAAAGCCCAACCTCAGAAATGCAATTCCTTTTGCCTCTTAAGAAAATGCGCTTGTATTGAAAAAATGGGGAGGGAGTTAAATTGTGGTTGTTAAACTTGCAATAAATCAAATACATGAGAAAACATAATTTCATTATATATTTCTCTCAAAATGAAAAAAGGAGAGTTTTCCTTCTGTATCAGCTAATTTGTAGTTTGGGTTTTTTTTCACAGAGGATAAACATGACATTTCTGTGAAATGGTGATGAACTGTCATACTCTGTTTTACTCTAACATGTCAAAACTTCATTTTCTTACATCTTGTGCTGCAGTTCACTTACAGATTTTTTTGAGTGGCTTTAAAACTGAAATTAAACAGTGACTTGGATGTCTTATATACATAGCCAGTTAATTCACTTGTTCTTCATTTCTAGCATTAAACTTTAAGCTGGTAGACCTACTTCAGTAATTTAAATTTTAAAGCCCAAATTTTCATAAACTGTAGGACTTGATTTTTTAGCAACTGTTTAAATGCTCGTTTGGTTTGTTTGATTTTTTTTTTTCTTAATCTCTTGCCCTGTATAGTTTTTCAGTATAGATTAGTGACCAAACTAATTTGATTCTTGGATCAAGGATGGGTTTTGTTTGTTTTGGAAAACATTATAGTTATAACAATATATATAAAAAACCCCCTTAAGTTGTTGCTGAGATGATTGACTAGGACTGCTCATGCCACTGTTAATATTGCAGGACATGCATATTGTCTATAATCTGAATGCCCCCTTTCCCCTCTGTGGTGATTTTCACACTCCACCTGAGCTGAGCTGCTTTCTCAGCCTGTGTCACTAAACCTTAGGATTCTGAGGTATGGTGGCCTGGAAAGTAATTGTATAAAATTTTATTGTTTGGGGCTTTTGTTTGTTTGTTTGGGGGGGTTTTGTGCACCAAAGTAAACAACACCAATCTTTGTTTTACCTTAGCTTTTGCTTTGGGTCAAATGAAAGCAAGGCTGTGGAGGTTTGTACCTTTGAGGAGAAGATATCAAAATATGTGGGGGAGTCAGGGATGCAGAATAGGATTTACAAGTAGGGATAAGTTAAGCAGCATATTGGATTTTTAGATGTCACTAAAGCAGACAGGGAGGGAATGTTTAGGACAAATACACATCAAAAGTAATGTTTCTCTGTGTGGTAGGTGCCTTTGTTCCTGTCTGCCTAGTGTTTTGATGTTTTTTTTTTTTTTTTTTTCTTATTTTTGCTTTCTGGAAGTAATGTCACTTTTGAAACATCATAGAGTGGCAATATTGGTAACCTTTGTAATTGTTCTTGTTAGAACAATGAGCTCCAAAGTTGGAGATGAAGGTTTAAATCTCCTTATTTCAGACTGGGATTCAAAATCCATCTTCCGCAAGTGCACACTGTGCTTCTGTGTGCTGGGAAACCTAACGTCTTCCTGTTGAAGTTGTTCCTCTTTGTGGAAGGAGGGGCGTGTTACCAGCCACTCAACTTCATCTAGCTGAATGGTAAAGACAGTCATGGAAAAAGCATGTAGGCTAGAGGAGGAGTTATTTTTAGGGCTTTTTTTTTAAGACAATTTTCTGGTTTGAGGTTATTACTGTATTTTATTCTAAAGATCTCATTTTTTGTGTGTCTTAGAGGCTTTTGAGGATTAAGATGTAGAACTGTGAACTTTTCTGTCTTCTTTAAATCATATTCATTCTTGTACACGTTACTATATTTTACAGGAAGGGAAATTTCTTTGCCCCTTAAAAATTTCTTTGCCTTTAAAAGAAAGTAGCATTTCCTACATTTTGAGAGGAATTGTAAAACAATTGCCTGACCAAATATTTAGAGGAAATAAGTGGAGGATTTGAGGATCCTATATGGGACTGAGGCTTGAATTTTCATAGTTTAGTCCTGTGGTGCAAATACTTCTGAACTTTTTCAAATTTTAATGTGTTACTTTCAGTGTGGGGTGAGTTGCCATGCTGAGGATTAGGGAACAATGTGAACAAGACTTTCCAGATATCCAGTTAAGATTTTTGGTGTATAAATGAAACAAATTCTGTTTGTAAGTGTCTGAATTCTTTGTGGGCTTAGATGTATTAAACTCAGTTGTTCAGGTACCCAGCCTGTCATATTTGTTGAAGTATGGAGGAAGTTTGGTACTGCCAGTCTTTTTAGGGACCCCAGATATTATTGTCCCCTTTGGAGTTAAACATTTTTATGCCAAAACACTGATTTGCCAAGTGTGGTAGTTCTTAGAGGAAAATTGGTATCACAGATATTTGTTTGGCACTTTGTTACTCTGCTTTGCTATTTTGGTTTGTTATATCTCTGTCTACAGAATGAGGTACAGCATATTTTGGATGTTTTGAGTTGCTCTTTCTACATAATAATAAAGTATTTTTTGTTAAATTACTTATTGTCTTTTGTTTTTCTTTGCAGCTTTCATCCAATCGGATGGCATAATAGAAATGCTCCGTTTTGATGAAGGAGACCTATTGCAGGTATGTAGTCTGAGTAAACCATCTGAACTAGTAGCATTTTATCTTTGTGATAGTTGCGATTTGAAACTCGTGGGTAAGTGGATTTTTGAAAATAAACAAGCATCAAACTTAAGTCCATAAAACCTTTGGACCTTTCAAAGTTATTTTCAACAGTATTCTTTCGTGTGTCCTGAGGTTCTGGTTCCCTGATTTTTTGTGTTGGAAAGCTGATGGAGTTTAAAGAAGGCTGGATTTAAAGACGTTCTTATTACTGCAGTGAGGTAATTGCTGTTGCAAATATGTATTTTTCGGGTATAATGTTACCATTTGTCAGCTTTCTTTTGCTATGAGTCAAAACAGGCAAAAAGTTAACTTTAAAGAATATGTGCTGATGCTTTTAAATGGTCACAGTAGTTCGGATGAAATACATAGCAATGTGGCTTGACACAAGAGCTACATAATTCTGAAGTTCTATTGACTGAAATTTCAAATGTATGCACTTTGTGGATTATATTTATGTTCAGAATACCTTTAGTTAAAGTTACTTAATGGTGTTAGTCCTAGTAGTTGAAAGGGAGGAGAAAAGAAAGAAGAAATCAATTAGCTGTTTAAATGATTAAGAACACATGGCATGTGACTCTGTTTAACTTCATTAGTTACTAGCACAGTGCTTGATTTACAATTCCTACCTCCATCTAGTCCAGAAGAGTCAGAATATGTAATAGCTGTATAGTTCTGGGCTTTTGATATTTATTTCAGATTGATGGAGGTGTCTTTTTTTTCTCCCCTGCCTACTTGTTTGAGTCTTTAGTTCAGTTGTTTAGGGTTGGTTTTCCCTCTTCACTTCTTAGTCCTTAATGTAAATCAAGAATATCTTAGTATAGATGTTAAGGTTATAAGTTACAAGAAAAAGATTGTTCAAAGTGATGTAAACTGGTGACAAAAAAGGTTGCAGTTAAAAACAAGAAAACCACCTGCCCTCCCCCCTCAAAAAAAAAAAATTAAAACAACCCCCCACCCACACAAACAAAAACCCCCTACCAAACACCAAACAAGGAAACAAAAAAGTCCTGAGTTCCTCATTAACCAGTTTTTAGCTGTCATGGGCTAACACATTCTCATAAGAGCTATCAAATGTAGACTAATGTTTGGACATGTAGAGGGGTGGAATTTTTCTGTGTAGTGGTTACACTCTCAATTACTGAAGCTTTTGGCTCTTTCAGTATTTCTTTAACTTTCATGGAGATACCACATATCACTGTAAATACAAGGAAAAAAGCCACAAGGCTTTGTTTCGTTTCTTTTACATAATCTATTAGAAGATATTTTCTTCAACACAAGTGGTTTAGTAAAAATGACCAACACATTGCTAGCTCGGTGTTTAAGGTAAAGATGATGTGGCTAAATTCACTTACCTATATTTTCTTTTAACTAATTCAAAATCATCTTACAAATCTGTAGTTATCTTACTTATTTTAGCACTCTATTAACCCCTGGAGTTCTTGAACTAGAAAGTAATGGTGCTGCTGTGAGCCGCTCATACCGTTAATTGCTCTAACTTTATTGCAAGATGCAGCAGAGAAAAGGGAACTTGTTTTAATATGGAGGGACAAAGTCGAGCAGTCCTGCATTTTGCTCTGTAAAATTTACAGTGCTTTGGATTGTATTTGGCTACCACTTACCTTAACGTTGAATGTTTGATCTAAAACAGAACAAAAGAGACAACATTTTTAATAAGTGGCTTATAGGGTTTAGATTATGGTTGTGGCTCTTAGACCAAAAATACCTATGTAAGTTAAACCAGTTCATTTTAATCAGAATGATAGCATATACTGTTTTCTCTGGCTTACAAATTATTTTTTTTCATGGAGATTTTAATATGGTGACTTCTTGTGACTACTTACTGTAATTAAAAAAAAAAAAATCAAAGAAAATACACTGTTGTCAAAGCACTTGTGAACAGCACTTACTTGACCTTTCCATAAGCATTCAGAAATATGAAAGCTTTTTTCTTGTTTGAAAGAGTTGCTTTCCAACTAAGGTAAATCAAATGCCAAGCCTTGAATAATTTTATTGTTAGGGATTCGTACCACCTTCTTCCAGTTAGTGTAATCCCTCTTGATAGTGGGGTTTTTTTTGTACTTATATGGAATACATATTGTTGGTGAAATACTCTTTATGTGTTTCAGTCATATTTTAGGACTTCTGTTGTAAAAAGAAAAAAGAATTGTATTGAAAAATTGGGTTTGACCACACTGACTGAAAACAGTTGTTTATGAAAGAGCAGAAGTCTTTAAATATTTAAGTAGAAAAGCATTGCATTTGGTAAAAATAAACTGACAGTGGGATTTTGGTTAGTTGATGCTAGTGGTTAACAATAGCAAAGTACAGACTGTACTTTTTGGGTGTGGACTTACCGTTTGTAGTTTAGAAAGTGCTATACTGTGTAGTTTTACCTTCTGTCTTCCCAGAGCAAAAGTGAAAATTCTTTAGTGTTTATGTTCAGCTTAAAGGTTTATACCTAAATAAATATGCACTACTTCTGATCATGGATTAAATTACAATAATGAGAGAATTTTCCTGTTCTGTCTATTCTTCACATGAATCAGTCCTTTAAGGATAAGGACTCAACAAATACTTGAGCTCTTCAAATAATTTATTTAGGTCATGAACATAGAGTAAGAATAGTATTAATATAAATACAATGTAAGTTTTGGATTTTTTTTCAATAGCAGGTGGTTTGCTGATGTGTGTATGATCAATTGGCACTTGAGTCATAGATTTGGTTGATTGGAATGGACCTTGGGAGTTCTAGTACATTTTTCAGGTAGTGTGTGTAGATTGACTGCCCTTGATTACAACCTCTAGAGAGGTAACTTTCAGATGATTCCTTAAGTACATGTTTGTTTCATGCCTAAGCTAATTTTGCTGCTGCTTTTTTCTCAAATACCTATCAAGTTGGGGGTTTTGGTGTGTTTTTTTAACTCTTCATCGTGATCATTTTATACTAAAACCTACCTACAGTTTTTTCATACAAGTTTATACAAACACTTCTTAATTTTCTTTACTGGATTCTTGTCTATATGCTATTTAAAATGTAGCATTTATTTGGGACTCTGTTGTAGTAGCGCTTGTTTTAGTAATTCCAAAGTGAGTTGTAAGGTTTTGACAGCATTTTATTTGCTCCTATAGTTTGTATTTCACTGTGCTCTCCAGACACATTGTTTTCTTTAGTGTGCTACCAGTTAGTCAGTTATTCCATTTCCAGTTTTAGATTTGAGCTCTCCTTCAGCTGAACTTCTCTTTGTCAGTGTCAGGCTGGCTCCTCCACGTCCTAATTATTTGAACTCTTGTCCAGACCTGACAGATGCTTCAAGCTCGTGATGATGTCATCTGCAAATATTAGGAGGGCTGAAATAAAGTGCAACTGTTGCTTTTAATAATTTATCCTTTCATGTTGAGCCGACATACTGTCTTACTTTTTGGGGACTTTATTTTGAAAAGTGAACAATAAAGGAAATTTTTTCAGAGCAAAATTTTCATTTTGTTTTTAGTTCATAAAGTGCTGTTTCTAAAGTGATTATATTTGTTGTTAGAGCTTTTGCATTGGGTATTTCATGTTCTGCACAATGTAATTGGGGCCACTGTTTTCTAGAGTGAGCGTTCTATTATTCACACTTCTGCTTATGTAATAGTATTTTTAAATTCCTAAAATGAGAAAAAAAAAGTGGTAAGACTTCTCAGTCAAATTTTTTTTAACATGAATCTGCTGCAATAATCTTAGGTGTATGAAATTATTTTTTTGCAGGTGGACTCCCAGAAATTATTTTATTGATATGTAATGGTTTGCAGAATAACTGAAATAGGAAAAAAAATCACTGTGTGGTTATATATATTTAATACATATTTGCTGTCTTTGTTCATAAACTGCTGTAAAGTGTTAGTCATGAAAGTTGGTAATGAGAATTAAAATTGTCCTAAATGTCAAATAGCCAGGACCTTACTATGATTTGCAGTAGCTGTTCCACAGAAGCTGTGGAACCGAGTTAAATGTGTGTTAATCAGCAATGCTGATTTGAGGAACTTTAGCATTTTCTGCATGACTTATATTTCATTCTCAATAGCACAGTAAAGAAGTATCTTGACATAAGTGGCAACCATTCAGTCCTGGTGTATCAGTAATAGTGTTTTCAGGGAGTAAAGTCTAAGTGTATTTTTTAATTAACTCCAATTTTTATATCACATATTGACTTTTTAAAGCATTTTGATATGGTCTCCATTGGTATTTGTATAGCCAAACTGCCAAGATACAGACTATGTAAGTGGGCAATAACTGGACCATTGAACTCAATGGGTGTATTGTACAGTACAAAGGTCAGCTGGTGGTCAGTTACCCACGATGGAGCTTGGAACTGAGGGCAGTACTGTTTAATGTCTTCATTCTTCTTTACCAACATGGATGATGGCACAGAGAGTATTCTCAATGAGTTTGGAGATGGTACCAAGTTGGGCAAATCGGTTGTTGCACTAAAAGGTAGCACTGCTGTTCAAAGGGACTTAAGCAGACTGGCAGGAACCTCTTGACATTCAGCTAAGGCAAGTGCAAAGCCTGCACCTGGGAGAGAACAACCCTGTGTGACAGCACAGGCTGGACAGTGGCAGCAACACTGCATGAAAGACATGCAGGGTTCTGGTAGGAACAGTTTGAACATAAGTTGTCCATGTGCTGCTGTAGCAAAGACAACTGCCTACCTGTGGAATTGTATGAACAAATGTGGAGCCAGACGGTAAGGGGTGTGATTTCCCTCTCAACCTGTGGGGCTGCAGCTGGAGTATTGTGTTGAATCTGAGCTAGCCAAGGAAGGCACAGACGTACTGAAGCAGGCACAGCAGAGGGATACCAGAATGATCAGGAGGCTGGAAGGCTTCTCATGTTAGGATGTATTTCTTCAGCCTCTAGAAGAGAAGACCAAAAGGAAAACTGGTTGCTGTGGGCAGTGTAGAATTGACAGGAACCAGATTTTATATTGTGCTCAGTGGAAGGAAGGGAGATTTTGGATACGGATTTCAGCATGGAACACTCCAAACCCATGTTACAAAACACCTTTTAAGCTTGAGAGTGATCAAACACTGGACCAGGTTACTCAAAGAAGTTGTAGAATTTCTATCTTTCGAGATAGCCAGAACAAGATGGCCCAAAGCTGTGAGCAACCTGCACTAGACCTTCCCTGGGCAAGGGTTGACTCAATGGCCTCCGGAGCTTTCTTTCCTATGTGTATGATTTTATAAGAGAATAAAAGCTATCTTAGTTCATTGTCATTGCTTGTGAGCAGCTGAAGTCCTTCTGCTACTTATACCAGAGGAATTGCCATCCCCAGGCTTTAGTTTAAAAATAATTAACTGGTGCCCAGGAGTGACTGTTGCTAAGCTGATGTCAATAGTGTATGTTGCATCAGCTAAAGTCAACTGATGCTTTTGTGTCCTTATGTGAGTTTGGGTCATGAAAGCGAATTGCAAGAGTGACTCAGTTTAGTCCACTTTCACCTACCTTTTAGATTACAGCAATAATTTTTTTCATTACCTTAAGCAAGATCTTCATCATTAATTATGTTTCTTTTAATTATACTACTTATTAGCATAGAGCTCATGAGTGCAGCAGTGAAGATTTAAGCTGCCATCTACATATCAGTTTTGTAGCTGTCTCAGCATTTAGCTACAAGCAGCACATATCTTTCCTACAAGAAGGAACCAGTCTTACTATAAAATAGCAAGATATAAAATGTTCTGAATGAGTCTCTCAGAGTGTAACAGTCTTTTAAATTAGTGTGGATACTCTTGTGTAGAAATTCAGAAAGTTTTGGTCATTGAGAATTTCGTTACCATTAAAGAAAAATAGTTGGTGTCCAGAAACCCCAGTCTTGACTAAGAGGGCCTCTCTGCTTTGCCCCCACTATCCTTGTTTAAGACTTTTGATCTCTAATTTAGTTGTCTAAACATAAGTAACCAGTGCTATTTGAGATGTCCTGAGCTGTCCTGGACATCTACATGGACCTGGCAGATATGGCACAGGGCACAGGAGAATCTGTGTCCTTCTGGGTGTCAGTCTGAGACCAGGCAGGTTGCCCTCGGACATTTATCTAAAGTGGCATGGCTGCCTATGTTTAGATGACTGAATGTAGTGACAGCTAATATGACCTCTTACAAACAAGTGAAGAATAACTATTATAACGAATTGGTGAGACATTAAAATTAACTTGGTGGTTGTAATTGCATTTTTTTGTTTGTTTTGTTTGAATTTTTGGGGGGGATTTTTTTATTTTTATGCTCTGGCTAAAGTTATTACCTTCTTTAGAGACAGCCTTTGGGCTATAAAGGTTTGCGTTTTGATTCGCCATGTGTGCAAGATAATATTGTCTGGTGTCTTCCAGAATGATACTGAATATGTAAAGTGTACTTTGAGGTACGGTTTCTCTGTGAAATATTTCTTGAGGACATGAGCCTCTGGAGAGAAACTATTCTAAGTCTTGAAGCTGGTGCTGGCTGACTGCCTTCACATTTTCTAACTCGCTGTGTACAAGTTTTTTGAAGATCTTTATTCTGAAATCCCTTTGATTTACAGTTTAATCCTTCTAGGATTATATAAGAGAGAAATCAAAAGCATGAAACTGGTAGTAGCAACAGCCTAAATGGTATATGCTATCTTTAAATAAATAAATAAATATTTTAAAAAATAATCATCTTTCTTCAAAACTTGAACACAGCCTTTAGGATGGAAAAATTATAAATGCTCAATAATGGTAAGAGGGGTGATTTTTCCCTCTCCTGCTTCTTTTTCCCCACTCAGTTGTATATTTCTACTGTTTCTTTTGTGCTGACCTTACTTTTTGTTGTTAGGCATTTAGATTGGGAAATTAATATAGTTTAAGGTTTTTTCCCTGTAACTTAACTTATTGTGTCTCTTGAAATATTAATAGTGTGCATACACAGCCTACTTCCTGATCCGTACATTGCAATATTTTATTGGCAATGCTTCTCCAGTACAGATAAGATTTAATAAATGTTTTGTATAAATTATATTTTGTCAATGCTGCTCTTTTGCAATTTATCCTTTGCAGAAGAAAAGACCAAGTCACATTAATTAAAGAGCATAATGTTATTTGTCTTTACCTGATATATAGACATATTAAACAAAACTTAGACTTTAGTGGATTGATCAGGTACATGATTTTAGTTTCTGGCATTTTTGTTTGACAGTTTTGTGCAGTCACACAGGAAAAATAGTATGCCAAAACATAGTATGATAGGTCCACAATGATACTTGTAGATCAAATTTAAAAAAAAGGTATTTAGGACTTGAAACTGAACACAGTTGTATGTTTTTGTTTACTGCACGACTCAAAAGATTGACGTGTAATAAAAATGAGTGATAATTTTAGAAACTGCCACATGAGATTTATTTTTGGTTTAGTTCCATGATGCTACGGCTGCTGAAGTTGGTGTGCTATTTCTTTGCTCTTGATTGACCCTGATCCAAAACCCAAACAAACTTAAAAAACCCCAACAAAATCCACACAACAAAATAGCCACAAAAAACATCAAACAAAACAAAAAGCAAACAGCTTCTGCTCAAAACCCAGAAAGTGTCATAAAAATGAATTTATAATTTTGTTGGTGTTTAATGGATATCTTTAAGCAAAACCCAGGCATTTCCTTATAAGCATGAATCTTTGATAGATTTTTGCTCTTAATGTATTTGAGATTTATGACTCTTACCAGAGTGATTTATTTTAAACTTGATCTACAGATATTAGACCTAACATTTTTATAGCAAATTTGTAATTCCAGAACACAGTGGAGTACCTTGAGTGTTCAGTCAGATAATTAACTCCCAACAGTTAATGACATCCAGGGCTATGTAGTAGCGGCACTTTTGTCCATTTTATGTATTTCCATTTGTTTCTGCATTTTTCTGGAGTTAAATGGGATCTCTGCTGCCCTTGGTCTAAAAGTTGGCCTGGGTGGGATTTTAGACTGAGACTAATATTGGGGGTATTGACTGCCAATTGCGATGCTTAAGAGTGTAGATAACAAACATCTTTCTGTGTGCAACAATTTAAAACTTAATAGAACGTGCTGTCTTGTTAGAGGCAAAGCTAGTGGTCAGGGGTGGGACAGTGTTGGTAATGGCTATTTTAGTTGCCCTGTCATAGGATCTGAACCTGTTAGCTCCATCATCTGAGTGTCAGGTAATTGCTGGTAATTTAATTATGTGCTTTAGTTATGTTTTGAAATAGAAAAAAAACAATTAATGAAAGGAAGCTTTTATTTAATTGTAGTGAATAAGGCACTTTCAAGAGGATTGGTAAGGATTACAGGGTGTTTTATGTATCTGTTAACCTCACAGAGTAAGTTTGGTTGTTGTTGTGGTCTAACCCCAGCCAGCAGCTGAGCTCCACACAGATGCTTGCCCACTTCCCCCAGTGGATGGGAGAGAGAATCTGAACAGTAAAAGTGAGAAAGCTTTTGGGATGAGATAAAGGCAGTTTAATAGGTAAGGCAAAATACAGAATTCACAAAAGCATATTCACAGTTGGAAGGGTCCTACTAGGATAATTGAGTCCAACTCCTGGTCCTGCACAGGGCAGCCTCAAGATTCACACCATGTGTTGTCCAAACACTTCTTGGATGCCTTTTCCAGTGCCAAACCACCATCTGGGTGAAGAACCTTTTGCAATACCCATCCTAAACCGTCCCAGACACATGCTGTCTCAGAAGTCATACAGTCACTGTCTTTATCTCGACCCACAAGATTTCTCGTGGTTGCATTGAGAAAATACCACGTGGGCAGGTTCAAACTGGAATATTTGCTTTTACCTTTCCAGACTGAGGAAAACATAAGATATGGAAGGCTGAGATGTATTTTTTTCTGACTAACTGATTTAGATTTCAGAGCTAATTAACTAACATGTTAGGCAGTACTTCCTAGAAAGTTTTAGATCCAAAATGTTTTCTGTCTTAAGCGTTCATGGATTAACTAAAACAGATTTTAAATATCTTCTTTCTTAATTTTAGTTGAATTTCTCTTACCACCTGTTGTAAACTGTTTCAGAATAGTAAGTATTTACTTATATGCTACTGGAAACAGAAAATGGACTGTGACATCAGAAATTAAGAAGCTGAACTAAAAGCTTATCAGTATGAGTGGTATACCTTAGCTAGGAAAACATGGAAACATTTGCAAGCCAGTGTATTTTAATGAAGACTAAGAAATGGCCTGTTTTCTTGATTACAGTACACATGTAATAGGTAAGTTTAAATGAAAGCTTGCTGACTTGTAAATTACAGTAAAATTGACAGTATAAAGCAGCTTACTTTGTCTTTTACTGCTCTCTTCAGTGAGGACAAACTGCATTGACTATTCTGTGCTCCAGGTTCATGTGAACCCCTTCCTGCAATGTCCCTTTATCAAGGCAGTCTGACTCTGTTTCAGAGGTTTTCTAACTGATGCTCTGCCTAGGCTTTCAAAGTTGCAAACAAATCCTCAAGTTCCAAACAGATTAGCTTTATTTTACAATAGTAAATAATAAGCTTCCAGCTTTCTTTGATGCAAGTTGAAGGATAAATAAGCCAAATAATTCCATTTTAAATCAGAAACACTACTTAGATTTACAGTCCAGAATTGATCCTTGATATGAATCAAAAACACTAATGTTTGTAGACCAAGTGATTTAATAGTAGTAATAATATTTCCAAAAAGTGTCTTCTAAAAGCAAAACAAAAATTCCTCTAACAAAAGAATCTGTATTTTAAGTAAAGATAATTTAAAAAAAAAATTAAAAAATACTTTTTCTTAGGATAAACAAAGAAAGAAAGTACAATTTGTAGCTGAAATAGAAATCAGTGAGGTGTCCAGCCAAGGGACTTAACTTTTACTTCTGAAATGCAATATGACAAGTTTTTATTCCCCTTGCAAACGATCTGTACTAGAGGTGAACTGTGTCAGAAGAGCCAAGGTGCATCACAGACTTTATCAGACCTGTACTGTGTCTTCCCACTCTCAGGAGATAAATATTCAGCTTGGCCATGAAATGTCTTTAAGAGGGGAACTAAAATGCTCAATTTGATCTCCAAATCCCGTGGGAACACAGAAGTTTTCAAAGTTAGGTTTGTTTTAATGTTAGCTGTATCAGGAGAACATTCCATATGCAGCCTTCTAAGCCAGTTGGTATTTCTTAGACAAGAGTAAACTAATTGGAAATCCCTAGACAACCTAACCTCCTTGTTTTCAGGTAATTAACTGTAATGTCCAGCAGAGTGGAAGGAAAGGTATGAGTAATAGAGGCTGGAAGATCATTAGGAGAGAAGGAGATGAAGTTTCCTAGTCAAGTGGAGATTATAGCCTTCTTTGTTTTCTAGGTGTTAAATTACATCAATGAGATAATTGCTTGACTGTTAACTTGGTTTATATGCTTTTCTTTTTAATTCATTTCTTACATCTACACTAGGTTTTTCTTTTGTTCCAGAAAATGTTACGATTTCCTGGACATTTTTCCTTCTCTCTGTTTTTAAGTTGTTAATTTGCTGGTTGTTTTACAGTTTGTAGAATTTTCTTCCACTGGAACTGACTGCACTTCTTGCCCTGGGCCAATTAGTCTTTCAGTAGAGGTTTGATTTCTTTAATTGGGAAAAGCCAATTTGCATTTTCTGCTCCAGATCTAAACTTCTCCTTTTGTCTTTCAGGGTCTGATCTACTAGCTTGTTGCAGTTGTGTTTTGTTTTTTTTCTCCACAGAAAGTATAGTGCTGTCAGTCTTAAATTTAATTTTTTTTTTCTTTTACAGACTGAGACAACTTTAGGCCTCAGTTCGTATCAACAGAAAAGGTAAGCATATTTCTAAAATTCTAGTACAGACTTCAATTGCAAGATTTGTGACACTTTTCATAAGAATAATAAAGTTCTAGTGAATAATCATCAAGTAAAAATTGTATGATTTTTTTTTTTTTAATTTCTCATACAGACAAAATGAAACTAAAATGTAAAACTTTTTTTTAATACTGAGCAGCTAAATCATAGAATCACAGAACAGTTTGGGTTGAAAGGAACATTAAAGACCATCTAGTTCCACCCCTGTGCCATGGGCAGGGACACCTTTCACTAGACCAGGTTGCTCAGAGCCCCATCCAACCTGGTCTTGAAAAACTGCGTGAATGGGGCATTCACAACCTCTCTGGGCAGCCTGTTCCAGCACCTCACCGCCCTCACAGTAAAGAATTTCTTCCTAACATCTAATCTAAAGCTGGCCTCTTTCAGTTTAAAGTCATTCCTGCTTGTCCTATCACTAAATGGCCTTGTGAAAACTCCCTCCCCAGCTCACTTTAGGTACTGGAAGGTGCTGTAAGGTTTCCCTGGAGCCTTCTCTTCTCCAGGGTGAACAGCTCCAGCTCTCCCAGCTTGTCTTCATAGGAGATGTTCTTTCTTCTTCTCATCATCTTTGTGACCCTTCACAAAGGAGAAACTTAGTATGTGGAATAAAAAGTTGAAGAATTCTTTTAATTCACTTTGTAATGTATACCACAGAGTAATTCTGTGTAGTAAGCCGTTTTTAAAATAATTTTACTGAAGTTACCTTTATTGAGAAAGAAGTGGATTTGTTTGCCTGCTTCAAAAGTTCTTGGTGTCCTTTTGAGGAAAAACTTGATGTTCTTTTTGACAAATTCTTCCTTGTGCCTTTCTGTCCCACCATAGAGTCACTAAGGTTGGAGAAGATCTCCAAGATCATCCAGTCCAACCTTGAACCAAGTACCACCATGCCAATTAAATCATATCGCAAAGTTCCACATCTACTCATTTTTGATGGTGACTTCACCTCTTCCCTGAGAAACTTGTTCCAATGCTTAACCACTCTTTTAGCGAAAATTTTTTTCTTAATATCCAACCTGAATCTCCCCTGATGCAACTTGAGACCATATCCCCTTGTTCTTTCACTGGTTGCCTAGGAGAAGAGGCCAACTCCTACCTTGCTGCAAGCTCTTCTCAGGTCATTGTAGAGAGTTGACCCCTGAGTCTCCTCTTCTCCAGACTGTACAACCCATGACCCTGTCCTGTTCTCTTCCATCCCAAAGACATAATCTATTATCAAAGAATTGGTGTGTATAATATCTGAGAAGGAAAATGTGGCCTCTTTTTTTCCCTGTTCCCTAATTTTTCTCTAGAGAACCATCTGATATTCGTGTTTGTTTATTGAGTGCATTGAGCAGTAATAATGAAGCTTGTTTCTTATACAATAGCATTGAACAAACTGTCATAGTGCATTTTCAGTAAATACAGCTATGTTTTTTTCCACGAGCTGCTTCCCGTTCCTTCTCAGGAAATCTAGTAAAAGAGCTTTTTTTTTTTTTTTTTTCATTTTGGATGAATTCTTATTTTGTGGTGTTTATTGTTTCTTAAATGTGGGCTTAAGTTCTTTTTTGCAAGTTTTGAAAAATCTCTGAAATCTCTAGCTGTGGGCAGGTGCATAAACAACTAGCTATGTGCTGCAGTATGTCAGTCAGATTGCAAATGTGAGAACATGAATTTATAGGAATGACAATTGAACTTAAGATAACCATGATTAGTGTATTTTGTCTTGGATAGAGTCAGATTCTACGGCGATGCTTTAAATGGAGTAGTATCTTTTTCAAAACATCAAGTCTCAATGGCAGAAAGAAAGTGCCTATATTGGCATCTAGTGCAATATGAGCAATATTTCTGTCTCTCAGAAAACAACTGAATATGGTGGTACTTGAGATTGAGGCCATGGGTTAGATTTGCTTTCAGGATTTTTTATTTTTGTTTCTCAACTAAGAAGATTACTTTCTTTGTTGGAAATTTCAGTGTTCTAGAATACATTTGATTAAAACACTGGCTTTGATATTTGAAAATAGGTCTGCCAGAAAAGTAGTCCCCTTAAGAGCACTGGTCTGTTTGGGGTTCACTCACAATATGATAATGATCTGCATCACAAACTATTCAATGCCATGATACATAGTAAATACCCAGTTTGCTGTCTGTCTGTTACTGGTTTTGCATGAACCCTTATTTTATGCATTTTTCTAGGTCATTTTTTTCTGTGGCATTGCTAGAACAAATACATGTGTCAATGATTTGTCTTTCTTTGTCTTTAGTAGAGATTATAATATCTTCTTCTTGGTATAGTTTGCAGATGTTTCCTCCCTAGTTAGACAGTTTATTCGGCTCTTTGATCTGCTTTTTTAGCACTAATTGAAAGGAGGGAAATTAAATTTAATTTGTTTTGTTCTTGCCCACGGTCCGCTATGAGAAGCTTGAATGGATGCACTCTGTGTTCTTTCCCCACTCTTTCCCCAGACAGCCCCCTCTTGAGAATTGTTAGCTTTGAAGATTAATGCTAACAAGATTAATATCATGAATATGTTTTCCTGATACAGGATTAATGTTGGCATGATTGAGCCAACCACTGTCTGGGTGGTTTATGAAAAAAATTTGTTGCTAGTCTTTATTCATCTGCATTTGTAGCAGTGGCTACAGCCAGATACTGAAGTGGTCAGTTGTTTTGTGGGAATTCAGTGTCTCACTGAGCCAGTCATTAATACCCATATTTTTAAAACTATTTTAACTATAAAATTTAAAATACATTTTCTGGTATAGGCAGTTCAGTCTTATTTTTAAATATTAACAAGTTGTGGATGCACTCAGGTTACTTACACAACATTTTTAGCTAAAAAAGTCTTGGTGGTGCTCTTCAGTCTATTCTAGCACAAAAAGCATCCACTATGAGGCATTTGCCTATTTGTAATTTTAAAAGGTCAAATGATTATTTTTAGAAACACTTTGATTTGGTGGTAATAAAGTATCAGCTTTTTAAGAGGTTCTCTTGCTAAATAAAATCATGAGATCTCTTTCTGTTTCACAGTTTAATGCTGTTGTCGATATTTCTTGACAATTTATTACACAGGAGAGGAAATAAAACCCTTTAAACAACTGGTAAAGTAATGTGGGAAAAATATATGTGGAATATGCTGAGATTTGAATCTTCTACAGTAGCAATTAAAGATGCCACAGATAAGATTCCACAGAGCTCAGACCTCCTCCAGAAATCCCAGAACAGCTAGAAAGGTAAAGTGAGGATACTGAGAAACAGTTGCTGTCCAACTTTGCACAAATCTTTAAATACTGGATTTGACAACCATTTTCTTGGTCTCTAAATGCAAAGATGTGCATAGATTATCTAAAATTATGAGTGCTTAGTACTCTGTGATAATGCACAAAGCATTATGGAAGTGCTGCAGAATGTCCTTAAGACAGAAGAATGTTGTGGCTCAGCACAGATGGACATCCATATCACTTACAGTCTTTTCAGGCATTGCTATTTTGACCATTTTTATAACTGCGTCTGTGGCTAACCTTACTGAGACGTGAAGATGCACTTCAGTAAATTGCATCTCGTAGTAGGTTGCTTCTGGGTAGTAGCAATACTGTAGTTAGTAATTGAGGTAAACTCTCACTCATTTGGGTGACAGTGTGGATGGAACAGTGAGGATAATGATCAGGTTGGGGACTGTGTGTAGTTCACTCTCAACTCTTATTCTTAAAATCAAAATTCTTGCAGAAGGAAAAAGGTGTTGAGCCCACTTAAATTATAGGTTCAGGTGACTCCTGCTTAGTTCTTAGATCTTAGTCTGCTGGAGCTTGTTGGCAGGTACCAGTACTCCTGTCTTCCAGATGCATCTTTTCCTTTTCATGTTGTTCTTGATTTTAAAAGTTAGAGAGCTTGGATGAGTAGGGAAGGGAAAATGCTTAAATTGTGATATAAGACCGGGAGCCATAGTTCTACATGCATATAATAGTAATTAACTTTATGTCATTATGCTGTAAAGTTGCCCTACCCATGGGTGTATCCAGCCTTGGGTGAGCAAGTGCCCAGCAGAGCAGACATTATCATCATTTTCTAGTCTGCTGCAAGTTGACTCATGTTGGGCCTTTCAGTATGCAAAGTTTGGGAATTCCAATATTGCTTGTTCACATTTGAATCTTATTACAGTTGTTACTTTTATTATAATAGTTGGCATTCATGATGATGTCGCTGCCTTAACCAAACTTTAACCATTTAAACATTCTATGCTGCCTAACTGGCTGTCTAGGATAATGTAGCTCTGTGGTCTGAGAAGATGTTGCCTAAGCTTTTCATGTATGTGAAAAATTGTGTATGAGCTGATTGTTCAAGTTAGATCAAGTTGCTCTTGGCAGTATTTTCAATGCATTATTAATTATTGCTTTTGTAAATACTATAAATTTTTTCTAATAACATGTCCATAAAAGGAATTTATGTACTTTTGCTAAAAATAACCAATAAAAAGAGGTGCTGTCTGACTGTTCAGAGTTTTAAATTTGGAAGAAATTGACAGAATTGTTTTAAAGATGACTATTGAAGAATGGTTTCTGTTTAGTGTTATTTTGACAATGGAAGTACCTGAGGTTTTTTGTCCATTTTCATCTAAAAGTGTACTCTAAATGGTTTTTAAAATTGGATTGTAAACTTTGAAGACATACTATCCACTTATTTTGTCCTTTCATAACATCACTGCCTATATAATTTTCCAATTGTATTCTCTTATGTCCAGTGTCTTTGTAAACTTATTTTGTTGAGCATTTGTTCTGTGAGGTTAGATTTTAGCCTGAGAAGGTATACCCAAGCTCTCTTACTTGGCAACTGTAATGAGTCACAGCAACACTTAATAGTAGCAAGAATTGTAATTTCTTGTAGACTTGGACAGTTTTTCCTTTTAATATGTCTTACACCTCACTTCTGTTGTGTTGTGATCTGCATACATATGACACCTGTGTGCACACGCACATGCACAGGTAACTATATACTAAGGCTGACTGACTATGCCTCGTTTTGCCCTCATAGTGTTTTACTTCTTTTATGTGGATAAAGCTATTTTTAATAACTAAACTCTAAGTAGGATTGAAGATGCTTCAGCACCCAAACTGAGAGCTGTAAATTCATCAGCTATAATTCATGTATAGATCTCTGTGTATTATACTTTAAGTGTGACGATTCAGTTGTGGAGTTTTAGAGTGCATCATTTAGATATTGAATTTTTATTTTTAAAACTTCTGATTTGTTATACTATTGTCATTGCCCAGATCCCTGCTATTAGAGGATACTGTTAGGAATTCATACCCTATTCTTAAATTTTTACTCCTGTAAATAGCTTTCTTGTTGAAGTGGTTCTGGAGTATGGAAAGACTGGAATTGAACTGAATAGAATTAGATTGACTGAGTTCAAGGCCTCAGCTTGTGTAAGGCAGGCCACATGTGCTCCCTCTGTTGAGGCAGAACTGAGCAGTTCTGCTGCTGTGACTGGGTTTGTGGAGCAGCTTTGCTTCCCCAGGACGAGTGGCTGCAGCTCTGTCTTTAGACATTTGGGATTGATTCGAAGTCAAGGATCTAAAACAAGAATGCAGTTTTAATATCAGTAACACAAGCTTTGGAAGTAAAAAGAAAGCTTTTGGGCTTGAACCATTCAGGAGCCATCGCTCTTTAGTCTTTTCTGTTAATTTTTTTAAAGTTACTGTCTCCCCATTTTCTTTTATTACATGAATACAATTTTTACTCAGCCCAAAATAATGTGTTACAGAATTACAGAGATACTTAAGTGTGGTCACAATCACATCATTCTGAATAAAAAGCAAACATTTCAGTCAATGAAATGGCTTTGCATTTTTTTCTTACAATTTCTGTTGTGGGTTATTGATTGTGCCCTATGCAACTGTATTGGTAAAATAAGTAGTAGTAGTTGCTTCTAGGCACTTTGTTGTCTTCCCTACTGGATTGTTTGAGTGCTGTGTAAGTTTTGATCTTTATCTGCTAGAAGTCTTCTGAAGAGTTTCTAGTGGGAGGTTAGTATAGGCTAAAGAATGTTTCCAGACCAGAGCTATCATCTTTGAGATATTATGAGTTTTGAACAGTATATATATGGGCTGTTTTCTCTTGTGTGGCCTCAGTACCATCAAATGGGTCTGAGGTTGTTTATGTAGTAATACAGGTGTAGTTAGAGAAACTCATTATGTGTATGTAAATTACTGTTACACATTGGACAATATCCAAAACATCTTTCATAGCAGTGGTTGGCCACTTCTGTGACAGGTGATGTAAACCTATTTAACATGCTGTTTTACTTAGCCATCCTTATATAGAGCAAAAGTTTACACTTCAGTTATATCTGTTTTCAAGATATGTACTCTTGCATAGTCTTTTCTGGAGACACCACGTAATCGTGTAAGTGGCTGTGTAGTATTCTGACTGGATGAGTTTGTTTTGTCTTTTGAATTAGTTGCCCTACTAGTATTAATACATGTTTTGCTAAGGAAGGGCTATTTGAAATAAGAAGGGAGAAAATATGTATAATTTAATAGTATCTTTTACAGCATTTCAATTTTTCTTGCAGTGTATCCCTGTATCGGGGAAATTGCCGACCCCTCCGGTTTGAGCCACCAATGCTGGATTTCCATGAACAGTAAGTTAAAAAGTCTTTTGATCTGTTTAATTAGACAAGTAAAAAGTAATTAAAAAAAAGACAAACCACCCAAACCCCAAACCAAACAGGAGGGGCAAGGGGGACAGGACTGACCCCCAAATGAACAAAGAAACACAAAAAACCCAAGCAAGCAATGAGAGGTTTAAAGCTGGTGGAGAAAGTGGTATACATAATTTGCCTTAATAGGTTGTAGAGAGCTGGTGTACTCAGTTTTAAACATTGTATAGTGACTTGTCAGCTGCCATGGTTTTGGTGGTGCAGGTACTTGTACAGCTGCCCTGTGGAGCAGACAGTTTTAAGTCTAGAACTTAATGTGCTGAGGTGAGATTACCTTCCTGCTTGTATGTAACCCCCATCAGGAAGCATCTACTCTAGCATGCTCATTTTGCTATTGCTTTGGTGGCAAAAAACCTGTCAGTGAATCTGCAGTTATTAGAACAGTAATGTCAAGTTGTGAAAATAGAGCCTCGAGGAGAACAAACAGCCTCCAGGAACCTAGCTCCATGCTCTCTGCCTTCCAGCTGCTTATGTTTCAGTTCTGACTTCTCTAAAACATAAATGAAAGGGAGGAGGAAGAAAATGTAACAATTTCATCAATGTACCCATTTGTAATCAGTTCCTCTGGGAAGTATTTCAGTCTTAAATTTTCCTACCAGTTACTGTGTATAGGTAGCTACAGTCCCTCTTCTTTTTAAGAGTCAAAATTTATTCTGGAATTGGTGTTCCTGGGTACAGCCTCTGTGCATGATTGGTACTTGGACCAATTTAAACTGCAGCGAGGGCATTTCAAACATTTTGTTAACAGTTTGGCCTGGAAGAATGAAAACAGCCCAGGTGTGCCTAAGCACAGCATTGCTTCCCCCATCCTCAGCCAGTACAGCTGCCAGATGAAAGGCTGCTGTAGTTATAGATAAGCTACAGATTATTAATAAAAATATAGTGCCCCTTTTCTGTCAGAAAGACTGTTGTACAGTGTGGTGACTACAGATAGGCAAGGAAGCTGCTGCGTATTGACATGGTGTGTCCTTCTGCCTTCCTAAAAGAAGGGAAGCTCTATGTTGTTTGTATAGAGTAACTTTCTAAAAATAACCTCTATACAAAAAACAAAAAACCAACCCACTATAATGTCACTAAATAACAAAGCTATATGGAAATGCCTCATTTTACAGAATTTATTTGTGCTCAGTCTAGAAAAGTTGTAACCTTACTTCTGATTAAAGACAGAATAAGTCACTCTGTCCCCTCATCCTTTTTCCTCCAGAATTTCTTCTAGCTTTTGATGTTGTGTATTTTTGTTATTTGGGGTGGATTTTTTTTTTCCTAATGTCAGTAACTGGTCTACTGGGTAAGAGGATACTGAGTTTTTCAATTGAATAACGAAACGCCTCATAGTGAGCCCTGCTCTACTGCATTTCTGCTATAACAAAATGAGGTTATAGTTAACAAATCATACTGGTGAGTGCAGTACAAATTCAAACTTGTAGAGTGGCGTGCATTTTGTTAGAGTTACTGGAAACTTACCTATTGATTTGGTTTTAAGTTATTTTCTGTTCAAAATGGTAGCACTTTCCAGTTCATAGTAAATCCAGATTTTGACATTTGAAATGTATTTTATGCACCGTTTTCTACTATGAACAAAGTGTTGATGTGCTCTGAAATATCGTGGTTTTAAATGTTGTCTAGAGTTTGTGTGCTTATCTGAAAAAAGCTACATGTGCTTCTTTACTTTGTGGATTTCCAAAGACAGGTTTTACCAAAGACAGTATCGTAAATACTTTAAGTTGTCCTTCACTATATTTTGGCTTTTTATCTAAACAGTCCATGTTAGAGCTAAAAGCATTGAAGAAATAGTGTAGATCTAGTACAGTGTTGAAGTAGCAGGAATCTCTTACTTGGGAACGGCTCTGTACAATAAATGCAGAACTGCCCTGGGGGATTGGTGCATTCTGTCAATTAAAATAGGGAATCTCTGTGTTAGATCTTGATACGTTATATGTTCCTTTTATTTTTTTTAAAGGTATGTGATAATTAATTTATCTGTTGTCATTTAGGTCATAGTCTCAGGCAGAAATCATCTTCTGATTTTATTAAAACTTCAATACGATGTCAAAAACAGTTTTAGAAAAGGTTTAGATATGGAGCCCCAAAGTTCAGTTCAAAATTTGTGAACTGACTCTCAGAAATACTGAGTAACGCAGCCTTCTGATGAGAACAAGCTGCAGGTACCAAGCACATTTGAAGTCAAATAATGCATATTTAAACTTTTCAGTTTTTTGCCTTTTAAAACAGAGGGTTTTCACATTCAAATTCTGGCTTTTCTGTCTTTGTTATTCATGGATTTTAGGAAAGTCATAAAATGCATATGTAGTTTCTGAATAGGTACTATACCTAAAGGGTGGGTTTTTTCAATAGGTAGCATGTAGCATTTAAGAGAGCAAACTTGTTCAAAGTTCATGTTTGTGCTGAGCTATCAGCATGTATCATTCTTAGGCTAAAGAGAGTTTTAATACTTAATTTCAGTTGGAAGTTAAGCCATTATTGTGACATTTTTGGTCTGCTAAGGTTGTGTGTGTTTAATCAGATGTTTCAAAAACATGCTACCTTGAGCAGGAGTAATATTTAATAAAAGTTACTTTATATAGAAATCTCAGAAAATCAAAATCAGTTTTAAGTTGATAAATAGGTGCTGTAGACACACTTCCTATGTTCCATCTGTAGATGAGATTGCAATGGCCTTATACTTCTGGTTTGTAACAGTTGGGGTTTCTTAATGCTGTTTTAATTTAAAACAAACACTACCATTTTCTACTACTTTGAAGGCAGTCCAGGTAACCTCACATTTATCAAAGGAAATGTATGCTGGGATATTCAAATCTTAACTCACTTGAAGAAATCCCAAATGTTCTTTGTATACATTAAGCCTCTGGGAATGGGATAGAACTGTGGCAGAGTCTCCCATATCACTGTGCCAGGGGACTGCTTGGACTAAGCGTGGAATACTCATTTGGTTATTTAATGTGTAAACCTCTTGCTTGTGTTTCTGAAGCAACACTAGTCTTTCTCTGGAGCAAATTCTGCAACATCTTGGGTATTGGAGATTCATGGCTTTAAAGTAAACAAGCAAAAAACCCTCCACCTAAAACCAGCTCTGTAACTAGCTGACTTTATTCTTACCTACATTCTGTTCCTTGTATTCTCCCTTTTAAACAGTTGCTCTCTTCCTCAGTTGGTGTATGTAAAAGGAATAACTGAGGTGTTCTAATGTACAAACAGTAAATGTCATCCATAGCTTTGGAACTTGGTTGCTCAGAGGCTATTTTGGAAGAACAAGCATTACCTGTATGGCTTTCTATGTTTAAGACAAGTCTTCCCATTAGAGGTCCTGCAGGTGGCCTGTGTGAGTGAAGACTGTTGCAGAGCAGTTTATATTCAGTTCTTGCACCTGCTTTGTGGGGGAAGGTGGATCTCCACAGATCTGGATACATTCCATTTGTCTTTGTTAATTCAACTC
>JAWWMO010000001.1:86759223-86879750 GCA_035047845.1 Dendrocincla fuliginosa
CCTAAAACCAGCTCTGTAACTAGCTGACTTTATTCTTACCTACATTCTGTTCCTTGTATTCTCCCTTTTAAACAGTTACTCTCTTCCTCAATTGGTGAATGTAAAAGGAATAACTGAGGTGTTCTAATGTACAAACAGTAAATGTCGTCCATAGCTTTGGAACTTGGTTGCTCAGAGGCTATTTTGGGAGAACAAGCATTACCTATATGGCTTTCTATGTTTAAGACAAGTCTTCACATTAGAGGTCCTGCAGGTGGCCTGTGTGAGTGAAGACTGTTGCAGAGCAGTTTATATTCAGGTCTTGCACCTGCTTTGTGGGGGAAGGTGGATCTCCACAGATCTGGATACATTCCATTTGTCTTTGTTAATTCAACTCTGTATCGAAAGTGAAGTTTAAGTTCTTAATAACTAAGTTTTTTGATAGAAGTAGCTTTTGATAATGGCGCACTTAGGTACTTTAGGTACTTCTAGAACACTAACACAATATAAGCAGGAACTATTTGCCATAAAAGTTTTAAAATGTGGCATTATTTTAAAGATGAAGTTTACATCTTACTCCTGTTTCATAGAAATGATTGATAATGTATGAAATTATACTTTTGACAACAGTAGTATTTTAATTCTTGATCAACATGTTTCTTTGGTAAATGGAGGTTCTTCCTTCACTGGATTTGAGCAAGGTCCCATTCTAAGACAAAATTTTCTCATTGGTAGGACAGTATTCTGAAGTTTTGTCTTTCAGTTTTCTATTGATAAACAGTCTCACTGCCTTTCCCTTCAAGTGTTTTTGTTAGGGGATTTTTGTAATGGTTTTGTGTTGCTTGTTTGTGAGCTGTAGTATTTAGCAGGATATTTTGTGAAAGCTTGTGTTGGCCTTGAAAGCAATTGTTTGGCAACATTCAAATATGTGAGAGCTGCTTGCAGGTCTGAAGACCTTATGTTACTTTAGGTAATGTAAGGGACATCCTTTACTCCTGTAGCTTTAAGGACAGTATAGTGCCTGAATGGGTAAAGATCTGGAGAATATAGCCATGCTACATCTGTCTTAACATGCCTCTGTTTGAGTCTAGACTGTGCTGCTTTCAGTTGTACTCCTGATTGCATGAACTAGGAGCAAGAAGACCAAGGCAAGGGGGAATTTGAAACGTCAAGGCTTATAATGGATGTGTTATATTGCAGTGAAAACTGGTTTGCACTATTGTAAGGCTTTCCTGCTGTAAAACTTATGGTAGAGTAGCATGGTAAGAGAACAGAGAATGATGTTGTTCACAGTTTAACTATTTGAAGTTTTCCTGAACTATAGAAGAAATGTTTGTATATACTAAATACAGTAGATATAAATGTCCTTAAAGCCATGGAAGTTACTTTAAGTAACATAAGGTTAGTGTAAGTTTAGCAAATTGATCTCTTTTCGTCAAGAATTCTAATCTTAACAGTAAGTAGAGGTGTTTTAGCAGCTAGAGAGTTCATTCAAATCACTAGTTTTCTTACATTTTAAGCAAGTATATTTTTAACTTGTGAAAGGACCTTATGTTGTCTATAATGTGGAGCCAAATGTTTACACAGGACATTTGATACACTTGTAATGTGTGAGAGTTGGAGATTTGTGGAGTTTTAAAGAAATGTTTCAAGATAAAACTTTTGTTTCCCTTGGACTTTTCTAAATGTGAGAAATTGTTGACAGTGAATTGATATCCTGTCCAGATCTACTGCAGATTTTGTTCACTAGAATGCAAAATGCTGCCAAAACAAATAATAGTTCATTACACCTTTAGATTCATTCTGATCATACTTGGTGACGTGGTTGGGTAAAGTCTAATTATTGGCATTTTATATATTGGATTTTTCAAACTGCTTGGAAAAGGTATGATTTTATTGTGTGGTATCTAAGTTAGATTGCTAACATAAAATGGGGCATTTACTCCATTTAGTGTGTTACATGGACACTAACATTTTGTCAAGTATAATGTAAAAGAACTTCCTCTATTTGATAAAAGCCAATGAAATGGGGGAGCTAAGAAACAAGTGATTTATAGGCTAGTATGTATGTAAACCCAAACCCCTTCTGTTTTCTTTGCTTTTCTGAGTTGGAGATGCATTTGCATTCTCAAACATATGTGACTTCAGTTACAGAAGCTACTTTCCTGTGTCGCTCAACCAGCAATGCATGCAGTTTCACATGAAACAGGAAGATTGCTCTAGTCGCTGATTTTCTGGTTTTCTCCATCATGCAGGCTTCCTTTGTGTAAGGAACTACCATTTTCTTCATAATGGGCCACAAAAGGTATTCCCTTTCAGTCTCTAGAGAGAACCTTGTGAGACCAGCTTGTTTTGTTTCTTTAATTAAAAGTAGCTGGATGTGTTACAAGTCAACACCTGAGTTCTTATTGTTGGAGCTTGCTCACTTTGATCTTCTGACTGGAGAACTATCTTCATTGGTTCAGGAAGTTCCCATTCTGCATATATTAAGAGGCTGAGAGAGTGTTCTGGGCACCTGACTTTGTATGCTTTCCACATTACACTTTTGCCTTCTAGGCATTTGCTATACACCTCTGTCTGATAGGACACTGTATAGACAGGATACTGATTGAACCTGTGTGAAGCTTCTGATGCATTGTGCGACAACTGGCCTTGCAATTGTTTTTGCAGTTGCCAAAGATAGTAAATGAAATAAATATTTGGGGAAAAACATGTGTAAACCTCTCAAATTCACGAGGAATTTACGTGAATTGAATCTTGAGTGTATTTACCTATATTCCCTGCATTTCAAAATGTAACTGGGAAGCTCTTGGTTGACTTAGGTTTCTCCGGTCTCATTACAAAGAATATGAGATAGAGCAGGAAGAATGTATCTGCTGAATTGATATTCCTTGCTTTTTAGTAATAGATTTGTATCAGTTTTCATAAATCAAGTGAGCATTTTACACAGCTGTTTAAACAATATGCCATAAGAAAAATTAATTGCTCTTCTACAAGGGCATTTTCTCAATCCGTATTTACTTCACAGTCAGTAGCTAGGTATTTTTGCAATTTTTTAATTTTTGTTATTTTTGCCAGTAACTCATCTCCTCAAGGACTCATCTCTCCAGAATTTGCCAGTGCTGACTTCCATTGTTAAAATGGAACCTTTTGATCCTTTTGATCCCTGGAGCAACAATTAATTCCATTACAAGGACATGCTTGCAGTAACTGCAGATACCAACTCAAGATTTTGGAAAGAGTTGCAGCAGTAAAGAACATGAACGCAGGCTTCTCTACTCATTTGAACAGGCACCTCACCCTTGTTAATTACCATCTTCTCATCTAGGTTGTGGTATCAGAGTTTTTATCAGTGTAGGTGGACCTAGCATTATGCAGGGATTAAGGATCAGGAACAAAATCTTGCATGCTTTGAGAGTTTGTGTTTGCTTGAAGGTGTGTGTCTGTACCAGCTTCTCACAATGAGAAGTGCTAGCTGTGACTGCTCCAGGAAATTCTGCTGTAAAATTTATCACCAGGTAACACTATACTTGTGCACAGCATTGTGGTTTGATAATCTGCATCTTGGAGAGCATCCCTTACGAGATTATTGCTTGGGATGTATGTTCATGAAAGGTGTCTGGTGCACACTGCTCTACCTGGGTTTTACCATGTCTGGTAGCAGAAAAACAGGTGAGGTTTATGAAGTCCTGTTTCTGTAGATTTTTTTGACATCAAACTGAAAGAATATAAGGGAAGCTGTATCTCAGCCAGGTATAATGCTATACTCTGATTGAACATCAGAATGATCAGCAAAATAGTGAAATAAAACATAATCTTAACAAGAGCATTTTAGTGCCTTCTGCCTTTATAAACTATATATATATATACACACACCATGGTAGTTTAGTCTGGAATGCAAAGTTAGTGAGCTGTGGTGTCAATCATGGCTGGGTTTTTTTAATAGATTTTAGCCTCTCAAATAGAATGTCTTTACAGTCCCTTCTTTTCAGAACTGGAAAAGCATGAAGGCCTTAAGAGATTGTTAATATTTGGAATATTTCCTGGATATTGAGTTTTTCTTTCTGACAGGAACAGGCTGGTGCTTTGGTATTGCCAGGTCATTCAACATTTTCTTGGCTTTGTGGTGTTTCACACATGATGCATCGTAGAAGGTGTCACTGAAGTCCGCTCTGATCTTGGGTGTTCAGTATTTAGCTGGTTCTCTGTACAGACAATGGGTGATACAGTAGTCATGTCATTTGCTCACATGTGGTACAGTGCTTAAAACTACCTCATCTGTCACTGCTGTTGTGGTTGGAACTGTTCTGCTTGATTCTTGCTTTCAGCTCTTAAGCTCCTCTTATGAAGACCAGTTGGAGTGTTTTGTAGTAGAGGAGAAGGATGCTTTCCCCTTCCTGAGGGGCTGCTGAACGTTCTCTGGCAGTATCCAGAAACTACAGTGTGACAAGCAGCAGTTTGCACCAAGGTGTTGGGAGCATGTGTGCCACTAAGGAGAGTGAGAAATTGCAGTGAGAACTAGGGAACAGGCAGTTGATCCTCAGGAGAGACTGAAAGAGCTTTCTTCAGTGTTAGAGGATATTGACTATTTTATTTCTTCTCCTTTTTTTGGTGTTGGTAGAATCAGAGAGTACTTGTTTAACGCTTGACCACGTTGTCTAAACAAGGAATTTGCTGCAAAAGTGCAGAGTGTTATACAAGCTTGCTTGTGTCTGTCATAGTTACCAAGCAGATAAAATCCTCATTAAGGCCACCTGTACTGATGTCAGTGAAGGAGTGTTTGAAGCAGTGGGCCCAGAATTCAGGGGTGCTGGCTAACTCCCTATCAGCAGATGCTTTTTTCTGTTGTGGTTTTGTGTGTGTTTGGTGTTGCAGTGGTGTTTTCTTGCTGGGTGTGGGGATAGAGATGGGGAAGTTTGGAGGGCTGCCTCTCATTTGCATTGCTCCGGTTTGGTAAGCTTTTCCCCAGCAAAGGGAGAACAGGTGTATGGGTTAACTGTTTGATTCCATTGATCAACAGTGTAGCAGTTACAGCAGTTAATGCAAAATAGCACAGCTGATAAACTGTTTCCCTTTCTAACATCCCCCTGCGTGCTGGCAACAGATACACATATTTTCTCTTAGGGCTTAACCCGGATGTTTGGTTTTGTACAGGTTTTAAAACGTGAGGAGCGAAATTGTTTTCTCAGTTACTGATTAAGTTAGAGAAGTCATAATGAGAATTTTTTTTCAGAGTGAAAGAAGGATCAAGAACAAGTGGTTGCTGATGGAAATATGGAGTTAGGTGGACTTAGCAAGCAAACCAAAGGGAATTACAGTAGCACAGTGCAGATATGTTTTTCTGTTAGTGATGATGCTGTTTATTGATGATTAATAATTGTGTCTTTGAATTAATGGTGTGGTCTTTAGCATCTCTCTCTTTAGTCTGTGTTTCATAAGTAGGAGCTTCTGTCACCACAATCACTTTTTAAATTGTAGTATAGTTTGATTATTGTCACTAAATTCTCCATGCAATGGAACCTTTAATTTATAGCAAAATTATATTGCTTCGTCTATTGAGATGTACTCCACACCCCCCTCCAAGATGAAAACCTGTGACTGCAATAGCACTTATTAATTTGGCCTGTTAAAGTTAATTGAGGAGGGCAGAACAGCTGCCTTTTCCTAGTCATCATCACTTCAGGTACTACAGGTAGTAATTTTTGTCAATAGTTTTGCTGCCCTTGCAATGTTTGGAGCAAGTCATGTGGGAGAGAGTGCTACAGGGAGTTCATGTCGCCTGAAAGTTAACTATTTTGAATGCCAGCATTCAAAATTGACCAGTTTGTAATCTGCACACTTTATTAGTGCTCTGGTGCTGATGCTTAACATGTATGTGTTAAAAGGCACGAAAAAATTCTGAAAAAATAGTTGGTGAAACTGGAGTATCTATTGTCATCTCAGCTGTTGTAAGCAAAAAAGAAACAAGCTTAAAACTTGTCAAATAAATTGTTAGTGTGTCTTGTTACTGAAAAAATGTGCTGTTGTTTAACTGTGTGACTTCCAGGGTGTGACTTTTAGGGTTCTTAAATTCTACAATTTATCTCAAGCATTTATTTTTTTTCCTTAAGGTATGAATTCAAATACAATATACATATAAAAAAGCTGTTGCTGCACATGTCTGCCTACTTAATTCTGTAGGGCATCTTGTAAAATGTAATGCCAGAAAAATTCCGAGTTCTGGGTAAAACTACTTACAATCTATAACAGAAAAATTAGCATTTTAAATTTTGTCTGGGGTGTGTTCTGTTTAAGTTGTTGTGTACACCCTGTCTTAGGATCATGATATAGACATTCTAGCATAGGAATAGAGGACTTTACCTCTTGTGATTCTGAAGTAAAAACCTGACAATAGAAGTTCAGGAGGATGATTAACATTAGGTAAGCCTTCAGGAAAAGTAAGCAATAAAATAATGGAAAAGATGTTAACTAAGTAATTCTTCTAAGTACAATTGGCACGTTACTTGAAAAAAGTATTAAATGCAAAGTTTCATTGTCAGTATGCATTGCTTTTATGCTCCTATGTGGTTTAATGGGAAGAAGCCCAATGTCTGGATTTCTGACACTCTAAAAATGTTTTCTCTCTGTGTTTTGACAGGCCAGTTGGAATGCCAAAAATGGAAAAAGTTTACCTACATAACCCTAGCTCAGAAGAAACAATTACATTAGTATCAATATCTGCTACAACATCACATTTTCATGCATCGTTTTTCCAAAATAGGGTAAGTTATTTTGCTTTCTCAAAATGAGCTTTTCTTCCCCTTCTCCAGTCTGAATGGGAGTGTCTTTAAAAGAGTGACTTACTGCAGTAATTACATACCTGAAAGTATTAAGATACTGCAGTTCTTGATCTTATATCAGAGCAAATTTGAACTGAGCACAGAAACACAAGGACTTCTGACTATGTTGGAAATGTATATTGTAACTGATGGTTTAACAACAGATCTCCTTTGTTGTTGAAGTGACTGCATTGCCTTAGAACACTTACAGGAACAAACTGTTCCTACAGTTTTTCTGAAGATTCTAAGTCATGTGAAATAGTGTGAAGTAGTCACTCTAATGCACTTGCACTTGTAAGTCATCATGTTACAGGAACTTGCATATTCAAAAGCGCGGTGTCAGCAAGGTTAACTGTAACCACATTGCGCTCAGATACAGTCCTCTAGCTTCACTATTGTCTGCAGAGCCTGTGGCTGAGCAGGGGCCATGTAAACATTAAAAACCCCAGAAAACCTGTCTGTAAACAACCTTTCTCATTTATGGAAGTCTTGTAGTAATTGCCTTTCTCCAGTAATCTGTGAATTGTCAGTCTAAAATATTTCTGTGATAAGCTGAACTCAGAATTCAACATAAATTTCAATTGAATATGATCCTGTACTAGATAATAGTTGTAAACTATTAGTATTAAAATACTAATATTTTATTACACGTTTTTTGTCTGAAACTTCTACTCTTTTTTTTTTTTTTTTTCCAAATTTGCAGTAGACTTTCTAACTTCAGTATTTCCATAAGGAACACAGGGAGCTCTTCTGTAGCAAAATACCCATTGTTCATCTGCATGATATAATGTCTTCGGTAAACAGTTTTGCTTATCTGCTTGCTTGCTTTTTTCCAGAAAATTCTTCCAGGAGGGAATACGTCTTTCGATGTAGTTTTCCTTGCAAGAGTAGTGGGAAATGTAGAGAACACTTTATTTATTAACACTTCTAATCATGGGGTATTTACTTATCAGGTAAGAGAATTACTGTTTCAGGAAAAGTTGTGAAGTGTGAATCAAAGCATTAGCTATTGTTAACTGTCCATGGCTATTTGCACAAAAATGGTGGGTTGTTATTTGGGGTTTTTTTTTTTTTTATCAACCCAGTTGAAGAAGTTTCCATCCTGGCTGTTTGTTGTAACACAGAGATACGCCATTGTAAATATCCACAAGGCAGTACTCTAAGCCAGATTGATGAAATTATGTAAGATATAAAATCCTCCCAAGACCTTTTTTGTGTGTATTATTTTTGTGGCTCATTGTAGTGATCTAGCTCATTCTGTAGCTCTGTGTTCATCTGATCCTGTGACAAGACAATGTTATTCATTAAGCTGGTGAAAAATTACTCAATTGAGATTCAGAAAGATAAACCAGACAGATGAGAGAGAATAAAAAGTGAAAAAAATCAGAGAAATCCTCTTGTTGAAAGAATATGATTCTTACCATGGCAGTGTTTTGTAAACAACAACAGAAATGCTTCCCATATGGATAGTTTCATAACAGTATGATTAAAGGGACATTTCATATCTCTATAACCTTTAGCTGGTATCTAGTGTTTCAGAGTGTCAAGAAAAAGTGGTATTTTGGCTTCCTGTTTTCTCAATATGTCAGTGTAAGTAAGTAGTAGCTATGACAAATACCCTCTAGGTGCAGATGATACTGGTTTAAAATGTTTGGTTGGAAGTATACTATAAAATTAATCTAAAGAGTATGTGGTGGATTACTAAATGGTGAAGACATTTTAGGCTTTGCAACAACTACATACAGCTACTTAAGCTTGTGTTTCCTTTTCTGAACCAGGTGTTTGGCATTGGAGTTCCGAACCCCTATCGATTGCGCCCATTTATTGGGGCACGAGTTCCTGTAAATAGCAGTTTTTCTCCTATAATAAATATACATAACCCTCACAGCGAACCTTTGCAGGTGAGCCTAAGAGAAGAGTCATTAAATGCTTGTTTATGATATTAAACTGAAATGTTATTTATTTTGGCACTTTTTAAAATCTGATTGTATTTTAAAGCTATTTGAGGTCAAGTCTTTCATATTATATAAGTTGGGTTTTTTCTGTTTAAATGCAAGTCAGTTCTAGAAATTGTAGATTATAGTCCCAGATCTCTTAATTTGCTAAGATGAGGTTTTACAGTAAAATTTCAATTTTTAAAATGGTTGTAATAACTGCAAAATAAAGATTTAAATTTCACTGGTAATTAAGAAAAGTACTGGAACTTCACTGGTAATTAGGAAGAACACTGAAGGAAACAAAGTTAAATAGATCTTGTGCTTTTAATTCAGTGTTGCCTCGTAGCTTCCTTATGCCTGTTTTGCACAGCATAAGGTGTTACGGTGTACCCTAGTATGTAATGTTGGTGAGCATTCTTATGTTAAGGCAGGATTGATATCTTTACCTAATCGAATTCTGATTCTGTTAAGTAAATGATCCACAAACTGAAATTCTGTAGAAAAAGTGTAGCACTAGCAAATAGCTATATCATCACTGAAGTGAATTTATAAGATACTCCAGCAATCAAATAGTCACTAAGCCATGCCCTTTCACATGGTAATACCTGATAACTAGAACAGGATCCCTTTAAAGCTGAGTGCTAATGTTATCCTGTTATCCCCCTCAGGTGGTAGAAATGTATTCCAGTGGAGGTGATCTCCATTTAGAGCTTCCAACAGGTCAGCAGGGAGGTACGAGGAAGCTGTGGGTGAGTAGTCATGTCTTTCAGAGCTCATTGTACTTGTTTGGGCAGGTTTTATTTTGATGAGCTTAGGCTTTGGGGTTTTTTTATTAACTTTGTTTCTTGTCATGTAATCATTAAAATATTCCATAAAAATGGAAACTGTAACAGGGTCTGTTATTGTTGTGGTAGTAGGAATTGAATGAAGCTCAATAAGAATAAAATGATTCCCAGTAGAATAAATTTACACCTACGTGAGCTTTCAGGACAGTGTAGTCCTAAAGGCCTGTGAGCTGGATCTAACCCACAGAAAAAATGTACCTGTTTTTTTTGTTTGATTTGTTGGTTAGTGGGGTTTTTTAACTCAGAAAGTCCTTCCTGCAAATCACTGTGAATGCACAGATGGGTTGAAAACACAGCTGAACAATCTTGAGGATGAGAAATGTATTAAGGACTACTAATCTAGCTGCAGTAAATCCCTAGATTATGAGTCGAGTTGCTGAAAACTGTTCTGGAAAATATTTCTACACGCATACCCTGCAGTTACTCATCATGTCTGCTGTCATGTCTAGAAACAGGGTAGCGGATTGAATGGACTCATGGTCTAGCCCATTAAATCAGTTTTGTTGTGTTCTTCACTTAATGTAGTTATGAAGTAACACATGCTGGTAACTTTAAGTGAAATAAAATTTAGAAGCATCCTGAAGGTAAAGTTCTGGCTCCATGCTGTATACCACACTATTGGTAATGTCCAGCTAGATACAAAACCTATTTGCCTCTTCAGTTAGACTTACTTGGGTTTTGATGACTGGTTTTCGATTTTGGAGAAACTTCAGAGTCATTGGGCTCAGACACAATGCTTAATTCCTGTCTTTTCTGGATAAAGTCCATTAGAACGGAAGTATTTTAGTTTTAGATACAACGTTGCAAGCAAGAAAGTATTAACATAGATCACAAGCACTTTAAAAAATGCAGTGGAAAGAGTAAACAGATGCTGAGGGTTAAATGTAAACATGAAAATGGATTTTAAAGGCTGAACGTCCTCATGTTTTGACACTGTTCTAGTCAAACTGCATTGCTTCTAAAGATAGTCCCTTCCTTGTTGTCAAAAGAACTCAAGAGGAATGTTTTTCAGACCACAGAGCTTTTCAGCTTCTCTGGGCCAGGTTGCCAGTTAAAGCACAGGTGACAGGCATGTGAAAGCTTCCAGTGTCTTGCATGGGCTAATCCTCTTGTTTTTCATATCAACCATTGGTATTTCAAAACAACAAGGCAAATAGAAGAAATCAAACCAGTAGTAGGAAACACCCAGACGCATTATTGAGTTGGCTATATCAAGAGCTTCACTGCAGTTAGAAAAAGCTGCAAAGAAGAAGAACTTATTTGAAATATGGTGATGATACTTTGACATATGGAAGTCTGTAATTGTCTAAAATTAATCTGATGCCAAATGCTTGGATGAAGAAGTCTGCATATGCAAGATTATTTTTGTAATCATCTTCAAAGTTACTTCAGGGATCCGACCAACTTTGGATCTCTAGTTACACATATGGGAGAATAAGATCATTTCCTTTGAAACATTAATGCATGGCTGTATTGTGTTGAGTCTGTGAGTAAGTGTGAAAATAGAACTTGAAAGCTTCTTAGTTTGATATTCAACAGTTTTCAAAGAATACATCTGCAGTCATTGTGCCACAGAAAATATGGCTTGAGCTCCAGAATGCACTGTTGTGAGTTTGAACTACAGAGAGCACAGAAGAGGTGTATAAAACAGTCAGCACCTATATGGGTTACTTCCTGTCCAGTTTCCTGTATCAAAAACACAAAAGAAATAAACTGCCAACTATCAATCATTGCAAGGACTACTCATCAGAAATTCCTACTTTCTGTCATATTTATTTGCCCTTAAAGTGTAGGAATTCCAAATTTCCAACCAAGGTTTTCGTAGTCTATTAAAAAATACAAATAAAAAGAAATCCAATTCTCAGACCTTCTGTAATGTGTCTGATGTTAATGTTTCAGTTGTGGAGGTGAAGTTAGTCTTGGGGTGCAGCTGTGTCCACCAAATATAGAAAGAGTTGTCTTTCAAACCTGAACGTAGATTGGAACTGGTGGAATAGGTTGGTACAGAAACTAAAACACATTTTGACCTTTTGCTATAAATTACATGATGACTAACAGACCTGGAGCTCCACAAACTTTTGGCTACTTGGGGTTCTGCACTATTTCAGTTTGTGTTTAGCACTGAAACTATGACTTGTGTCTGCTTTGGAGAAAAAACAAATTAGAATATGCAAACCCAATATTTGATGTTTCTGTACTCAACAACATTTTTATGAATGTCTTTTGTTTATTGGTAGATTTTGTCAATTGAATCTACTGTCATGTTACTACAAATTAATACATAAAACTTAGAATCATAGGATCGTTAATGAAACGGGATGTGGAAGTTCTCTTGCGTATACTTATTTTTAATCAGTGTCATATTAGATGATTACAACTATCCTTTATAAATTTAATGGTAATTTTAATAACATGCAGCCTACCTCTTTCTGCTTTTGCAGGTTTTTCTCTTAATACAATTATACTCAATACTTCTATTGTAATTATTTGGTGTGACATCTTTTATTGTAGTTACTGTGCTCTCATAAATGTGCTTTGATTATTTACCAGGAAATACCTCCCTATGAAACAAAAGGAGTTATGAGAGCCAGCTTTTCTTCAAGAGAAGCAGATAATCATACAGCCTTCATTAGAATAAAAACCAATGCCTCAGACAACACAGAGTTTATCATTCTCCCTGTTGAAGTAGAAGTTACAACAGGTTTGTAGAAGAGTGGTCGGGTTTTGTTGATTTTGGTTTTGTTTTGTAATTTTGGTTGGCATGTTTTTGCAGTGATTCAAATTAATTAACTCTTAGTATAATAAGAAAGTTGTAATTTTTTTTTTTCTTCTTTTCCCTTAAAGCACCAGGAATCTATTCATCAACAGAAATGCTAGATTTTGGTACGCTACGAACACAAGGTAAAGTGTTCTTCAGGTCTCAAAGTATTTATAAGTGGAGTGGGGAGGGGAAAGCCCAGTTATCTTTGTACTGTTCAGGGCTGCTTGTGCAATGATGCTTTTTAAAAGACTGATAACAGTGTGTTAAAACAGTGTGCAGATGCATTCTGCATGTATACCTGCAAGTATACTTGAGATGTGTACAAACAGACGGGAGTTTGCACAACTGGTTCTAGGTTTAGTACTAACATTAGTCTTACACAGTTGCACATGGCTTAGTCTGAAAACCATTTCAGCTTACTTAGTTTGTGACCTTGTTTTGAAATACTGCCTTACATCTGCATAAGCTTTAATGTTTTCAGACACAAGGAACAGTGCTGGTGTGCCAACTTAATCAAGTCTGTTATTTATGATAAGATTTTTTTCTCAAGTGCCACTTAAACATTTGTGCTTAACATTTTACACTTACAGTAATATTGTTTAGTGAGATAAAATACATTCATTGGAAAGTAGTAAAACTGAAGGTATCTTTTGAAACTGTAAAGTGGATTTGTTGCAATAAAAAACTAGGGTCATATCTTTTTTCAGCTAAAAAAAAGATAGCTTCTGAGGTACTTTTCCTTGCAACTTGTTTAACATGTGAAGATTTTAAAGTAAGATTAGTTTCTGCTGAATATTGGTGCGTCTGCAAAATCATTCATTGTAGTATTTTTAGCCTGTTCATTTCTTAATGTGTTACAAATACAAGTGATTAGCTGAAGCATGTAATACCTACTAATACACAAAAACACAGTTTTTAAGTGCCAGTTTCTTGGGACTAGCTATTTAGACTGGCTATTCTGTCTTAACATTTTAACATTGAAGAGTGGATTTACATGAGAAACCAGCTAGTACAGATGACTTTGTTTAAGGTTGTTATGTTAAAATACCCTAATAGTCAGGTGTTTCTTGTTCTTTAACAGATCTGCCAAAAATTTTAAATCTGCATTTATTAAATTCAGGAACAAAAGATGTGCCAATTACAGTAAGTTTTATTTCCTTTCAACTTGAAACTTTCTATTTGGATTTACTTTCTCTCATAAAAATTGATCATTCACAGGTTCACCATGTAGCATTCAGAAGTTAGGTGATGTGTGACTGAAAATGTAACTTAATAGTGAGACAAATACATTTCGTGCATGGTAAAATTTATTTGCTTCATAGCCTTCTTTGAATGCTTGGATGCTTTGAATAGCATTTATAGGCTGTGCCTGCAATATCTGAATCTTTGGAAGCTTTTATACTTGAAAGCAGTAATTCATGTTCAGTGAATGAGAGATTAATGCAGTCTGTGAGATTCTTTGTCCTCATCACACACATCACATATACACGAGCATAAAAAGTGGTTACCCAACGTAATCTTTTAAGATAAGAGTAGTTTTCAAGAGCTGACTGTAAAATAACCATTGTTTTCTTGAGCTTATCTTGCTTTGTAGCCTGAAATACGAAAAAAACCCAAACACTCTAAAGCCCTTTCCAGTAAGATCACTGAAGCTGGATGTGAAGTGCAGCCAGCTTCAGAATTCTAGGGTTTGGATTTTCTGCTTTCTCTTTTTGGTATAGAATTTTGGCTCTAGTCTGGTAGTACACATTTATTTGTTCATACCTTTTTCCTGCGTGATTTTTCTCATTGCCCACTATTTTTCTCATTTCTTCCTTCTCCCTTTCCTGTCTTCCTTGTTTTCTAGATTTAGTTGTGTAGCTAGCTAGCTATACCTTGTCCTAGTGCCCTTCAAAAAATGTTGAAGTATTGAAAAGAAACCAGTGGAGCCAGAAAAATGATTGGAGGATTGGCAAAGGTTTCTTATTGAGCTCTTGGAGGCAATTTCTGTGTTTATAAAGCTTATAGCTGGAACTATAAGGAACAGTGTTTTGACAGTAGAGATCTAGCAAAACCTTAGGATACTGAAAACTGAGGCTAGATGAATTTAAAGTAGAAACAGGACACATTTTTAGTAATGAAGATAACTTTTCACTGTGGCAGTAGTGCACTGCAGTGCTTACTAAGTTGTTATTCACTAATAATTTTCAGGTCAAGAGAAACAGCATATTGCAATTTAGTTCACTGACTTCCTAATACTTTATTACATTTATGAGATCAGGTGATCCTATAAGGTCTCTCATGACTTTTAAGCTATGACCCAGCTTTCATGGAGGGTTTTTACTAAAAAAACCCAAACAACTGTATATAATTTTTACAATCAGCAGGTTGGTAAATTTATTTTTTCAGCTAAATCTTCATGTCCACCTTCTTAGATTTGACAGGTTTTTGGCATAAGGACAGTGTTTCATGGTTGCTTTTTGTTTGTTTAATTCTGTAATATACTTTCTGAGTACAATGCAAGTAACTATGTATTCAAACCATCAGTATCCCTTCCAATATTTGAAAAACTAGGCCTAATTCATACTCTGCCATTTAAAAAAACCCAAGACTATCCTTTTTTTTTTTAAATCTGTGCTCTTTGGACCATGGGCTATAAACCATAAATGTCTGTCTAATGGAAGTCTGTCATTTGATAACCATTAGACATGTCATGACAAAACTTTTTCAGATAAGTTATTCGTTTACAGTGTATCAAAGCGGTAAATTTGGTATTTTTAAAGCCTTTGGGACTCACTTTTGCAATGAAAAAGCTACCACATCTGTCCAGGCATGATGTATTTTTCAGTGTGTCACGTATGGCACATCAAGTCAGTCTTCTCTCATCAGGGCACAACTTTGTTTGGAAGTTTGTAATCTTTTTAGCTTTTGAAGCACTGTGTGCATTTCTGCTCCTGTGCCAGTTAAGGGATTTCAAAGTGGTAAGGAAGAGTAAAAAAATTTGGAAGGAACCTGGAGAATAGGTTACTTCTAGGAAAGCTTGGGAAATGGACTTCTGGCTCTTTAGAGCTAGGGTTTAAAAGCAGTGAGACAGACCGGTGTGACAAATTTCATCTTAATGTCAGAAGAAAAGGCCAAGGCTATATTTAGCATATGTTTAAGCTGAGTGTTGGAGGAACTAAATATCTTCAGGTCATCGGTGTGTGAGAGACTGCAAATACTGTTGCCAGAGTTGTAGTTGTTCTGCCTTCAAGTACTTAGTCATGCTGTGGGCTAAGAAACTGGTTGAGGAAAAAGAGCAAGTCACTTGAATTTTATTTTTTTTTTTGACTTTTAAAACTTCTTATGAAATCTTCCTCATTTTGTAGGATTTGCTCCATTATTGGAGAGAATAATATTTTTTTCATGACTGGATGAACTATTCCATTGCTGCAAGAATTAAGCCATGCTGTTGAAAACCTAGTAAATGTAGATTTTATACCTTCCTTTTATACCTTCTCTAGAATGAAAATTTGGGTTTCCTTAAAGGCACTTTCAAGCCCATTTGATTGCTAAAAGTACTGGCACACTTCAAAACTCGAGCTTCTGCTCATGTTTGATGGATAAAGAACCAGGAACTTCAGGACAGCCATTGTGAAGCTGAGTTCTTTCAGTTTGAAACCAAAAGTGTTTGTATAAGGAAGTATTTAGTTCTGTTACAAGTCCTATACTTTAGGGGTTAATTTCTGTTATCAACTTGCTAGAAGTAGTTTGCTTCTGCGTTATCTTTTCAGTCTGCACATTTAAGTGTGTGCATCTCAAAGTTATTAAGGATTAAAATGTTGTTTATTCCATTTCTGTTCTGGATGGTGTTTATGGAGAAAATGAACTTTAATAAGGTGTTTCTCTGTTTGATCATCAGGCCTAGTTATTACTCACAATTGTCTCTGTAAAAGTGAATAAAACAGTACAGAGGTGGTTCTGCACTAATGGAACCAGCCTTAGTCTGCTACCTGTAGCCACAGAGCTTTTTCATCTTGGAGCAGGGTAGCTGTGTCTTCACTATCTGCAAGCAAAAGTGTGCAGCCTGCTCAGTCTTTAGATCAATATGGTAGGTGGGTGGACAAGACCAAACTTAAGTTCTGGAGTTTCTGACAAGTAAACAGTATGAAAGAACATGTACCAGTCTTTCAACCCGTACTCCTCTCTTTAGATTATTAGTATACATGTAATCTGACAGTCCTTAAACCTTCAAAGTCTCTCAAGAACTGCTCAACAGCATGAAGTTTTCTGCCCCCTCTGTGTCCTTTAGAAATTTAAGGTCTTTGTGTTCTGCTCTTATGCTAAATGTTGCATGTGTCTTCATAGAGCAGAGTCAGGGATCTTGAGTGGGGCATTCTGTGGGAGGGCTGTGTTACTGAAGCATGTCTATTTAAACTTATTCTTACCCTCAGAAGTTGCTGTCAGGAAATTCTCTGAGAAAATTGGTGGTATTACATTCTTGTTAGAGCTTGTTTTGCATATATTTTCATGACCTGCCCATATTTGATGAATTTTAATTCGGGACATGTTTTGTTTGAGCTTTATTTGAAATAGGTTGAAATTTGAGGAAAGTAAAGTTGAAAGGATTCCTAAGGATGTTTGTTTTTCCTTTATTTCTGTATTTCCCCTTATAGCATGTAACCAAGAAACAAATGAGAAATGGTCATTATGTAGTTCAGAAATCTTCAACAAAACAGTGTAAATTCCTTCTTTTACTAAATTAATAAGATGTAGACATTTTGAGCAAATACATCTAGTTTTGTTACACTTGTGGTTTAAGAGGTGCTGTTTTTCTGGGAAGAGATGAATATTTGAATATTTCCAATTTGATTTACTAAATAAAATCAACATTATTCAAACCAGTAATTAAAGAAAGCACTTTGCTTGAAAATAACTTCTAGAAATGGTTACCCTTTCTGTCATGCAAAAGTTGTGAACTTCATGGCGTCTTTGGTTTCACCTGCTTTAAGAGGGTTTGTGTTTTTTTAAAGACACATCAAGATTTCAGTTTTGTAGTGTGGATTTTGTTAGAAGAAAATTTGAGATAATTGTTAATTGACTCATGAAGAGAAAGAGCAAATATCTGCACCCCATGTATTCAGGTGGTGGACAAAGGTCAGTACTATAAATCCAAAATGCAAAACTTCTAGTTGAGTTAAAAGAGATTATTCATTAGCTGCTGGAGTAGTGCTGCTTTTTCCTCTAAAGATCATGTGATCTGCAGAACTCAGTTAAGTATGCACAATTTTATGGCTTTAATTTACAATCAAGAACAGCTTAGCTTGGACGAAGTGTAATTGGTTTGTGCCACTAGCTGCGTGCCTTGCTCCTCTCTGACCGAGACTCAGCTGCTTATGAAGCAGGTGCTAAACCTTTGCAGCCCAGCATAAGGTAAACCAGCACTCATTTCAGTTTCCTTAATGCAGCATCCTGTAATTTGCTGTGGATTAACTTCTGCTATGTGAGCAGCTGAGCTGTTCTTAAAGCAGGAGAAGACAGCTGGGGAGGAAGAATTGTGGCAGCCCTCCTAATTTTAAGAAAAACAAGAATAAGAGCATTTAAATGCTCCATGCCCAGTTTCTGTCTGTGGAATCTAGATAGTTTGCTGGCAATCTTTATAGTCTTCAGATGATGACATGGAATCCTAATTCTGATGCATAACAATGAGTACCTCTACAAATCAGCTCTATTTAATAACTTGACACAATAGCTATTATGGTAATGCCCAATTTACCTTTTCCATTTAGCTTAAAACAGTAATCCTCAGATGTAAAAGGTGACCTTGTAAAATGTTAGTGTAGAATGAATGTCATCTCAGATTTACAAAACTGTTCTCTATATAGTTACTTATTTTTTTTCTTTGTGGCAGCTCTGCAGACTTAGCATGGAATCAGAGACAAGGCAGATGTCTGTATCATCACTGGTAGTTGCACAAGTCAGTTGACAGCTTTCTTAGCAAGTGCCCCAGAAACAAATAGTCTAGCTATTGTAACCCTGCAGCATTAAGAATAAAAAATAAGCTCTCTATTGCCCACTTTCCTGCATACTGGCTGACTAATTTGAAGGACCTGAAAAAAATTCTAAAACCTCTTACAACACAGACCTGTAAGAACTTGGCCAAAACTAGTTGTATGATTGTGGAAGATACGTGAAAACTGCACTGCGTGTTAGCAATGATAAATTTACGGGTGCTTCATATTTTGATTGTTTGCAGAGTGTTAGACCTACACCACAGAACGAAGCTATAACAGTACATTTCAAGCCAGTTACGTTAAAAGCCTCTGAAAGTAAATATACCAAAGTTGCAAGTATTAGCTTTGATGGTAAGTACCACTCCCCTCTTCTTAGATTTTGTCAGATGCTTCTGAGAACTTGCTGAAGTTCTTCATTATTTTCACTCTCCTAACAAAATGCTCTTTGTAATTTTGAGAAGGAAATGGAATTTTCCTACCTGAAAAAGGCTTATGGTTCTTTTAAACTTCAATTATTTCTGAAAGGATTGTCTCTGTTTGTGATTGGCAAGTAACTTAGACCGATGAGAAGGTATTCTTCATTTTGCTAAAAAACATAACAGTATTCTTAAGACATTAATTATTTAAATTTTTAGTCTGAACAGGCATTTGTTTTTGAGAAATCCTGATAAATCAGGTAATGGATACAAGTTACTCCCAGGGAGATTACAGTTAGAAGAGACAAATTTTTCACTGTGAGAAAATCAGCTGCTGAAATAATTTCCCAAGGAAGGGGTGGATTCCCCAGTGTTGGACACTTAAGATCCATCTGGCTGGGATGCTGAGCCATCTTGTTTAGACTGTGCTTCTGTGAGGAAAGTATGGACCAGAGGTTCCTTGAGGTCCTCTCCAAGCTGGTATTCCATAGTGTGACTGTAAATACTATGCTGACGTTTTGTAGAAAGGCACCTTCATTTTTATAGAGATTTTAAGGAACGGTCAGAATGGTGGTGGCTACTCAGATGTTATTGCTTTAAGATACTAATTGGTGCTGTAAGTCTTTCTGCCTGGATTGCTTAAAAATAGAACCTTATAGATGCAATACTTGTAGACATAATTTTAGAAGTTGTATGGATAAAGGGGAGAGGATTGATTTTTGTCATCATTTATGGATTAGCACTTTAGATGTCTAATAGCTTATGATCTGTAAGATGAGCCAAGTATGGTTTAGCCTATAAATAAATTCTGAAATAGCTGAACTCTGTCATTCTGAGGTGATAATATGTTCAGATTTTGAAGCTGGTAGGAATTGTTATGTGAGGATCTACCGTCTAACATATGGTACATCTTGAAAGGAATGGTCGTTCTTGAGAAAAACACCTATTCAAGCTGCTTAATGTATTTAAGGAATTGAGTCTGTGAATTCTTTTCAGTGAAGCAGCCAGCCCTAAATATCTGCAGTTTCAGCTGTCCAGATGCATGCAGTGGCTTCAGGGGCATGATGGTTTCTCTCAGCTAGTTTTTGAATCCCTTGACTTTTCTGGTGCTGTTGCTACCAGGCTAACACTGCTTGTCCTGTGATCTTGGAGCAGACCTGTGAGCATCATTCTTGGTGCTTGTGTGGTTTGCGTTCTCACATGGATTTTACTTTTACTTCTGTAAAGTTTAGCTTGTTTTTCATTTCTTTGTTACTAAGATGTTGTTGCATTTCTGGCCCAAAGTTACTAAATCAGGCAGGTCATCTAACTTGTGTTAAATGGGAAAAATTCAGAACTCTGATCTCTTGCTTTGTAGACTTCGCGCCATATCAGTTGCTTATTGAAATTCCCTTAAGATCCATTTTTTTCCTTCCATAATATTGCATTTCTGAGCTAGCACTGTGCTTTTATTCTTCCACTCATTCTAATCTAACCTAATAGATAGTTGTTTTTCTCTTCCTTAACAAACTTCTTACATTCTTGTGTGTACAGCTTCAAAAGCAAAAAAAGCATCACAGTCTTCTGGGAAAATAACTGTTAAAGCGAAAGAGAAGAGCTACTCCAAACTTGAAATACCGTATCAAGCAGAAGTGTTGGATGGGTAAGCTTATAGTAACGGAGCATAGTTCAAAAATGAAATGCTTTAAATTAGTAGGGAATTGAAACTTTTTGCAGAGGTGGGGGGGGTGGAATATAAAGTGGTAATACCCGAACTTTCTGGATCTGGAACTCATTTAGAACTACAATTGCTTGTTTGAGGGTTTTGTGCTTTTAAACAAGTAGGTGAGGTAGTAAGAGCAATTCATAAGCTGGTTTTAAGGCTTGAGTTCAAATTGATCTTAGGAACGTGTTTTTCAGCTGCAGATGAGACATTTTAAAAATGCAGTATTGGAAATTCTGGTTTTGCATTTGCTGTTCTATTGCTATATGAGTAAGAGTTGAGAAAATACTTTTAATTTAAAGCAAAATTTTGAAAGAGCTGTCAGTGTCTCCTTTGTTTTTATTTATTTACACAGTATGGCTAAGTCGACTTTAAAAACATTTTTGAAGGTGCTACTTTATCAACAAAACTGACAGAGTATGTTAAAGGCAAACAAACCTTACCTATCAGAACTCTTGTGCTGCAGACACCTGATTTCATTAATAAGAAACATGCATGACTTGCAAATTATCTTAATACTTCAACACTTTCTTCTAGTCCTTCTATTATGCTGATTTATGTTTTCTTATCTCTTTTGAGTTACTTAATTATCAATATCCCTGTAGTGCTAATAACATAGTTTCAGCATGCATTGGAGTATGTGCTTTTTTTGCTGTTTGAATTAATGAATTCTAGTCTTTGTGTAAAGAAAACACTTTCTTTTGGAGGTAAATCTTTATTTCCTTGCACTGTTCTCTTTTAATAGATATTTAGGATTTGATCACGCTGCCACACTCTTTCACATCCGTGACAGTGCTGCTGATTCTGTGGAAAGACTGATCTATCTAACAAACACATTCGGTTTTGCAGTCCTTATACATGATGTTGTGTTACCAGAAGAAGCGAAACCAATGTTTAAAGTAAGTCCCATTTCAGTGACTCCTTTTACGTGATAATAAATGCTTAAATGCGATCCACTTTGTTCAATTGTAACATTGATCTTCATTTTTCACTGATCTAGGTCCAGAACTTCAGTAAACCAGTCTTAATTCCGCCTAATGAATCCAGATATATTTTTACACTTCATTTTATGCCTTCCACATCATCTGTTCACATAGATAACAATATTCTACTTATCACCAATGCTTCTAAATTTCACCTACCTGTCAGAGCATACACAGGATTTCTAGATGTAAGTATTTTTATTTTTTTTCTAGCTGCTTCAGACTAACTGGAGGCAAACTTTGTAGGATTCTTTTTATTTCTCTTTTCTGTTTCAGTTATTGATGAAAAATTCTTTGTTCTCTTCAGTTTTACATAGCAAATGTGTAGAATTTTGAGATTGTCATGGTACTGTTGTATTGGACTTATTAATGCATTTTTTAATGAGCTTACAGTTTGAGCACACTTTAACTTATGCTAAAATACTTTTATCAATCTTTCTAGTACTTTGTACTGCCTCCAAAAACTGAGGAACGATTTATAGATTTTGGCATATTGAGTGCAACAGAAGCTACCAGCATTTTATTTGCAGTCATCAACAGCAATCCAATAGAGGTAAGGATGGATTTATTTTTATTTGATCTTTTAAAAAGTTTACATCAGTGTAGTTACTGAAAACAGTACCTTTGTTCTTTTTAAGCTGGCTATAAAAAGTTGGCATATTATAGGGGATGGTTTGGCCGTAGAACTTCTAACTGCTGAAAAGGGAAACAGAACAACAGTAATTGCAAACCGCCATGAACTACAAAATGCCACTGCATCTGATCAGTCCTCAGTAAGTAATCCTTTGAATCCATTGCTCAAAGCTAGATTTAGGAGGGGAGAAAAAAGGAAAAACCTCTGAAACTTCTTGTAGTTTCATTTTAGCCACAGCAGAGAGAAGAATTCTTAATTTTTGACTGAATGTATGATAAAACATGTAGATTTTCTTAATTTGTTTAAAGAAGCAGTGCTGTGTTCAAATTGGTTAGATTTTGAAAGTGTAAACTTCAGAAACTGCAATCTCCATGCCCTCAGATAATGCTCATCATTTGTCAGGGAAGAGTGGAAGCTTACCACCATGAGGAATAGATAATTTTGCTGTTAGTCACATATGTGTGTGAACCTTTTTGTTTATCACTGACAGTGCTTTTAAATGGATCTTGAATCAGTTTAAAGGAATAAGAGGATGTTGGTTATGTTTTTTAGTGACATTTCTTTCCATTTAATGGAGTACAATAAATGACCCTTTTCCTACCATTTAGGTGATCCTAGCATCAGGCTATTACGCAGTGTTCAGAGTAAATCTAATAGCGAAAGAACTTGAAGGAATTCATGATGGAGCTGTACAAATCACAACAGATTTTGAGGTATATTTATTGTGTATTCACGGGTGTTGCTCGAACGATACTTTCAGTCTTTAATTGTGATGTTTTAGGTGTTGGGTTAAAGGATAGGTTGTACTGTCTGGGAGAAGCTGAGGTTGAAGGGAACTGTGGAAGTCGAGTGATCTTTACAAGTTAACCCTGCATCATGTAACAGTAGGGCTACTTACGCTTTCATTATGATTTAGAATCTGGCTTTCAGAAAAAACTGTTTAAATCTGACCTACTGCTTTGCAGTATGGGTTCTTCAATGACATTACACCCTCAAAACATCAATTGGTCTTTGGGTGTAACATGTGCTGACAACATACTTTTCAGTACATTATCAGTTACTGAAATTGAGCTATAATTTCTGACTTTTTTTGTCAAAACCCAATCTGAAAGCTGGTTTGGAGAACCATAGAGTAATTAAGGTTGGAAAAGACCTCCAATGTGATCGAGTCCATTCTTTGACCAAATACCAACATGTCCACTAAACCATATTGCAGTTTCCTGGCAGTTGATGAAACAGAGTCCTTACACTAAGAGTAGTACAGGAGAGAACAACCAGTTAATTCTCAACTTCATATACCTTATTTTTGCAGTAGAGAGATTCTACTAGATAATGGAATGTGAAGTTAATATCTTTTTGTGATAGATGCAGAAAAAACCCCAAATGTGACACTGTGCTTATGAAGTCAAGAAATTATATCACTTATTGTGTGGTTCTGAAGATGCTACAGAAAATGGAAAATTCCTTACTTTTGCCAATTATCCGAGGGTTTAAACTTTTTTTTTCATGTGTCTGTACATGTATGTGACCCTTCAGTTATAAAGTCTGAAGTGTTTCATTTTCTTGCTTGTTCTTAAAAGTTACTCTACTTGTATTGGTACTTCAATAATAAGCAGAAAGAATCTCATTTCCATCCCTTCCACACTACTTTTTCCTGTGTGTGTCTCAAGGTCTTACCATGACTTCCTATGCTTTTTGAGAAGTTGGCTGTATCCTCTTCCCTCATCCTTGTTTACTTTAAAGATGTTACCCTCCTGTTTTCCAACAAAGTAAGACCTATTCAAGCGAGACCTACATGACGCCCTACTGGCAAGCTTGTATTTTAAGTATGCTTCTATGTTCCACGCAGGACAGTGCTAAGGATGTATGGGTGACAATATGGATGACTGTTTGGAATGTGAGGATGTGTTGAAAACTTAATTCAGGTCTCCATGTTTTAAATGTGTATATAATCTTAGACTACATTAATTGTAAAATTTCAGGGGTTTGTTATTTTATGCAATTTAAAAGTGTAAGATTTGTTTAAAGTTTGGAATTTAAGTATTCTTTTCTAAACTTTTTATTTTGTTCAGATTTTAACTATACCAGTGAAGGCAGTGATTGCTGTAGGTTCGTTGACCTGCTCCCCAAAACATGTTTTTCTTCCACCTTCTTTTCCGGTAAGAGAGCTGGGTCATACCATTAAATGTTTTTTTGCTGTGTCTTTTCTTTATCTGTCCTTTTCAAGGCAGACCATTGTCCTGAACTGTTGTATGTCAAATTGCTGGAGAAATGGTGCTACTGAACTGTTAGGATTCAGTTTGTCATTATTTTGGGGTTTGGTTTTGGTTTTTCCTTTTCCCCCACGTGTTCCAAACATGAGTGATCCCTGCATTTCCTCTACAGCCCACTTGAATGGGATCTTAGAATACTGATACGATCTGAAACCTGGTTCTTTGCAGCATCGTTCTGCTGTAGCTGTGGTCACTTGGTTATTACCCATTTATGCGTGTTGGCACCAAGAGTAAGAGAGATGAAATTGCACAAATGCTTCTTCCAAATCCCAAAAGTGTAATACCAAAGACAACAAAGTCAGCTAATAAACTAATGGTTTAGTATGAGGAGTCTTTGATCTCTGTGGGAGCATTATTATATTGTTTTCACACTGTACAGTACATGGCCAAGTACATGAACAGGAAAACAAGAGAGCTGTATGGGTCTACAGCTCTCTGCAGAAATATGTAATGGCTGCTTTCATCCCTGCTCCTGCAGTTGTGTTTATTCAGTGAGTGCTGAAAGCAATTTCTTTGCTCAGAGCAGACTTGAGCGGGAAGGTATTAACCATGTAATACTTTCTCCTCACTTGGCTTTCAGAATAACCATTGAAACATGGGCAGTCAAGGCATATGGACATTGCAGTTAGTATTCTGTTGTAGTCTGAACTTGATGTAACTTCCTGATAAGTGGAGAATGTAATATGATGGAAAATCACAGGGAAAGAATTTTAAAATTGGGGAAAAAAAGGAGCAAAAGGAGATAGAGATGGAAATTTTCTGAAAGGATAAAGCTAACTCCATGCATGTTGGTATAAATGCTTTTTTGTTTCCTTGCGTGTCCTGCATAGTCTCAGTCTTGTAGAGCACTGTGTCTTCTTGTCTCTTCTTCTTCTGACTCCTTAGTATCTCCTGCTTATCTTGCAATTTGTATCCTCTTAAATAGTAATTTTTCACTGGCACTTTATCAAATGCATTACTGCATGTCAAGTAAGTAAATGGTAAGTTTATTTGAAAGTGGTGGAATAGGTCTCATCAGAGGAAGATAGGTCAGTCAGCAGGACTTCAGTGAATATGTGCTACATTTGCTCCATTATTCATTCTATCTCCCTTCTGATCTCCTATGTCACAAACTGTTCTGAAGCCTTTTGCTACTCCTGAGGTCAAGCATTCATGCCTATGGTTGCAAGGATCACTTGTTATTTTTTATCTTTAGGATCTGTATTTCATATTTGATCATATGGCCTCACCATTATATGGATAATTATTACACTGAGTGCCATTTAACTTCATCAGTGAACTGCTCCGTAAGCTTTTGATAAACTGAATTAACTTAGATCCATTTTCCTTTCACCACAGATAAGTCAATTTCTATATTCTGTTTCCTGTAAGGGTTCCTGTTAGCAGTTAGTGTAATGATGAATTCCCATCAAGATAATTGTCCCTCTTGAACACCACATTAAAGTATTTTATTCCATTTTGGGCCATAAAGTAGTTTTGGTCAGCTTGATTTTTTTTTTTTTCTTGTGTGTTTGCTTTTGCTTTATTTTGTTTTGGCAGGAACTACTTCTCATAGTACCTGTGTTTCTCAGCCTCTAAGGTATAGCTTTCTTGCTGTCATCATTCCTGCTCTTCCCCAGGTTGCTGTGATTTTTATTGTCTTCATGGTTTTTCTAGTGATGTTTTCACATGATAATTCATTCAAGTGACCTTTGGCCTCCTGTATTTTGTTTGGGAGTATAGATTCAGTTATAATACCCTTTGACAAGATTCTGGACTGTTTTCTGTGTTCAAGCCCCAAGCTTTTCAGAGCAGTCAGCTTCACTTACTACTTGCTTTAGTTGATCACTTACCTCTTGATATTTGAGAACACTGGCAATAGACTTTTGTTTTTTCTTGTATTCATTTTAAATTAAACTTGTGCTCACTGAATTCATGCTACTCTTGCATCTAGTTATTCTGTAATGCCTCCATTACTTATAAAAATAAGCCTAAAATAGCATCAGTTCTTCTTGTCTCAGTGTTTGGTAGAGAAATTTGACAGCTACACCATCCAGAAATAACTCAGTGCTACTATTTTAATAACACTTGCTTTTCAGTTCATACCTAGGATGTAATTCTGCTGCTGTCTGGTTGCCAGTACTGTCTATCTCTGTTTATAATGTTACCTGAGACTGATCTCTGGTATTCTGTTGAAGTTTGTCAGCAGTACACAGACAGTGTATACTGGCCTTACAAAGATCAGTTTCTTGATTTAAACATCTCTTAGCTGTGATGACTTCTGCTTCATAGTCTCATCTTTAGCTCACAGTGCCACCTCTCAACTCTTCCCTTATCAAAGCTTACTTGTGAGGACCTGTATACTAAAAGGCCTTATTCTGTTCTTCTTACTACTGATGGGTAAAGCTGTTTTCCCTTATTTTTTGTTTCATGTCTAAATGCTATGTAAAGGTCTCAGTAAAATACTGTTTATTTGTTCTACAGAGTTTAACAAACCTGTATCTTGCCCAGTTGATGGCAGTTTGTTACTCACAGGATTCCACAGATGAAAACATACTTCCTATTCAGGTTAACAGAACTGTACTGGTCAGGGATTTATTCTCTGCAGTGGCTACTATTGGGAGTGCTATATTATGTGACTCCTTCCTATTCCTGTTACTGCTGAGCCTGCAAAAGATGCATCTTTTTTATGTCTCCACCTCAGTCCTTATTGTAGAGAATTTTTTCAAAAGCTCAGAGTATTGGTTTAAGGGGAACATGAAAATTTCTAGTCATGTTCATTAGACGATAGTCTTGGCTATTTATATTTGCTTGTATTGATTATTTTATATAAATCTGAAGTCTCACCATTGGTCCTGAGTTGCATATTTCTTCTGTTTCTTTCAGTTTTTATTAGTTGTTTACTCTCTACTTGTGAGGGTTGGGTGTTGAAGTAAGGTGTAAAACATGACCACAGAACAGTTGAGAGCAGGGGGAGAGCTTGAGCATTGTACTGATTCTAATCATGACAGACAATTAAAGTAATGTTCTACTCTCAAAAGGTAAAATAGCATTTGACTCAGAAAAGGAGGCAGGGTGTAAAGGTGTGGGGAAAAACTTTTCCTATTTTCTTCTTAAATGTTGTAATTTTAGTGTCTGGTATCTTAATTGCATTGGGAGCAGGAAGAAGGGTTGTATCTGTTTTAAATGCCCTCAGTCATCTGTAGTGTTTGTAATCCACAGCTTCCCTTTACTGTTCCTGTCAGGTTATTTTTAATTACTAGAACTTATTACTATTTCTAATTACTAGCCACTATGCCTTAAAAAAAAATTGTTTCCCTTTAATAGTAGGAGGCTCAGAAAACTGAAGTTTTCTCTTGCCTTTCCTCTTCTGGTACTTTTTTTTAACATGACATGATTAAGGAGAACTGTTGTCCTAGCTGTTCAAGATACTTAAGGTGCTCTTAATTTTCAGAGAGGTAAGAACTGTCTTTGGAAGCAGATGGAGGAAAGAATACAACTTCACAGAAACTTATTACTTTGAAGTGTTGCAAGTGATATTTTTTTAAGACAGACTTTTAGCAAGTCTCAATTCGACATTTCAGCACTGCTGTGGTCTTTGCCAGCCTGCATAAATAAATACATATGCTAGGGGAAATGCATATCCTATAGCCTTTTTTTCAATTTTGTTTTCTTCAGGGGAAAGTAGTTCACCAGAGCTTGAACATTATGAACTCCTTTTCTCAGAAAGTGAAAATACAACACATACGGTCCCTGTCGGAAGATGTGAGGTTTTATTGTAAGAAGCTAAGAAGTAACAAAGAAGATTTAGAGCCAGGAAAAAAATCAAAGGTTTGTTTATGCCTTATTTCTAAATGTTTGTAAGTTCTCTTTTCTATAGAACATATGGTAAGTTTCTGTCATCATCAGAAATCTTCCTTCTTTTTTCTTTGGTCATTAGATTTACTTTGCTGTTTAATTCATCTTCTCTTATCTGTTTTGCAGATTGCAAATATTTATTTTGATCCTCGTGCACAATGTGGAGATCATTGTTATGTAGGGTTGCCTTTTCTATCTAAATGTAAGTGTTGTTCAACTTCATAATTAAAAGAATTTAAAATAAGTTTTCTCCTTAACCAATGATTTTACTTGAAGAATTTAAAAACCACATTTATTTCTTACAGCGGAATCTAAAGTTCAGCACAGCATAGCAATGCAAGAAGATGCATGGGATTCTGACTGGGATTTGCATGAGAACTTATTCAGAGAATGGACAGAAATAAAAGAGAACTCAAGCCATAGGTAAGTATTTTATCCCTGTTATTTTCTCAGACATAAATTGCTGGATAATTCTGTTATGTGTGTTCTTATAAAATACAAGGTTTAGTATCTTGTTTTTCTTAAAAACCTTAATACAAGGTTTCTTTTTCTTTCTGCTCTTTGAGAGGGAGCCAAGAAGGAATTGCTTGGCCTTCTCTGCAAAACCTTTAAAGAGGGCGTTTTAAAAGTTAAAAACCAATAATAATTTCCTCAAGTCAAACACAGCACTGTAAGTTACTGTTCACTGGATTTTACTGCAGTTTTTGGAAAGACACCAACAGCAAGGCAGTCTCTAGTCTGCAAAAACTTCCAAAACCTGATTATATTGTTTGATATCCCTTCTTAAGTTGTTTTAGAATAATAGCCTCAATATTCTTCTGTCTGTACTGAGGTTATTGCATTTTGGCAAATTAGCAAATGGTCTTGTATTTTATCTTGAAGTTTGCTGAATGGAGAATGATTAGTGGTTGCTACTTAATATTTTAGAAAAAGTCAAACCCTGTAGGCTGCTACGTTTTAAACATGTGCCTTCTCATACATAAAGTTGATTAAATCTCCAAGACACACAAGTTAATCTTAAGAGCGAGTGCATGTCTCTTTTGTGGTGATAGTACCCAGACTACCATTTCAAAAAAGGTATGTGAAGAAACAGAATGTCTGTATGCAACAAAATAGAGCAACAAAAGCATACCCCTCTTATCACTTTGTTATACAATGTGGAGAGCTTGTGGGAGAGCGGGACTCGGGTCTGTTGTGGAGGTTGGTTAATAGCCTTATAACAAAGCATATATTCAGATATATTAATATCTTAATAGCAAAGAACTTCATTCAACAATGGAAATAGTGACTGACACAAAGTGTGACTAGTTGAGCTTTCCTTTAGATTTATTAGGAGTATAGGCACACTGTCTAGGTATCCATTGCACCTGGAGTAAAAGTACAGATTTACTGTACATCACTCATGTGCAGGCAAAACACGTTTTCTGGATAGCAGATGTCTGGATGCTGTATTAGAGTTTTTCCTTTCTACTCTTTATACCTTCACAAATTATCACATACATTTTGGGTAATTTTTCTTACTGATCTGAATCTGTTATATTCTCAGAATTTGTTTCTGCACTAGATATTGCTCTTCTTGTTATTCTCAAACTAATGTTGTTTTCAGGGTGCTTTTAAGCCCTCCGCTTTTTCCAGACTTTTCTATTTTATTCCTTTAAAGTAAGTTTTATAACTGTTTCTCCAGACTGAATGCTGTATTTGAAGTAGACACAGATCTTCAAAAGGATGTCCAATTGAAAATTACAGCAGAAATGGCCTGGCCTTCCATCCTTAGTTCACCACGCCTTCTAAACTTCCCTCTTACCAATACAAACAGCTCATCAGTAAGTTATTTTGGTGACAGTATCATTTTAATAGCTATTTCTAATTACATTAATTCTAATAGAAACTTTTTATAAATTGTGTTTCTGAATAGGAAGAAGAAATTTTTCTAGAAAATCCAGCTGATGTTCCAGTGTATATTCAGTTTCTTCCTGTAGCTCTGTATTCTAACCCATCCACTTTTGTTGATAAGCTCTTAGAACGGTAAGTATTGCTGCAGAGTCCTTGGGGCACTCTCACTCTGCAGCAAAACCATTTTACAAAAAAAATGCATGCATGATTTGGCAGCTCTATTGGTAGTAACAGTGTTGGCCACTTCTAGAATTTGATTCATTATGCCAGTTGAGAACTGAATATATTGCCATTGAGCAGGCATCAGTATTTTTTACTGAGCTAAAATATGTTTGTGTTTCTTCCTTAACTTGATGAACGAGGGGGGAAATGGAAAAATAAAATCAAATTATTATTTCAGCTGCATATTGAATTTCACCATAGATTCTTTATTTTTGATAAAATTTATAAATGCAAGTATGTCATCTTTCCTGATCTGGGAGAAAGAGAAAACTGTAATTTTCTTTCAGGTTTAATTTGAGTAAACCAACTAATTTCAATCAGAGGACTCTAGAGTTCCAGGTCTTCAGAAATTGTGTAAGTATTTCAATACATTCTTGATAATTTTAAATTTAGATATTTTAATGTTTTCATAAGAGTTCAGCCATACATATCTTCAAGTTTCGTTTTTACTGTAGAAAATATGATGCCTTTGTTGGATATCTTCTGGAAATTGGGAAAAGTAATATTCCTTCAAATGTAACAAAGTGTCACCTTTTCTATATGCTTACATTATAATACAACTGTGGAAGTTACAGGAAAACTGTGTTTATTCATTCACTTACTGACAGAGGATTATTTTCTTCAGTGTAGTGGTTACAAGTTCTAAAATTAGCAAAATATTGAGTTTTCCATTGCTTTGTTGGTTCTTTTAGTGATTTGAGTTTTGTGGACACCTTCAAGTGTGTGCTTTTTCATATAGAGCATGCCCCACCCTAAGCACTTGTTTTCTCCTCTGCCTTTTCCCCTCCATTTGCAATTTGTTCAGTATCTAAAGTCAAATGGCAAACTTAGCAAAAGACACTTTTGTAGGTAGTTCTATTCTGTTTGCTTTTTCCCCTTAAAACTTTTTTAGAATATATAAACAATGGACAATTTTGAGGAGAGAAAATATTCTGTAATTACCTTAAAACTAATGTAGTGTTTATAATAATATAAGAACTTTTGAATTCTTTCTTCTCCTAGAACTTTATGAATCTACGTGGGTGTAGGTTAGCTCAGTTCTGTTTTGTCATGTTGTTCTGTTTCTCCATAAACAGAAACCATTTACTCATAAGTAGGGAAATTCATGTGCTATCAGAGTTTCTGGTTAAGAAAACAGTATGTCATTGGGTAGTACACTTATTTATGACAAGATTAATTCTCTAGCTAAATAATGCCATTCCTATCAAATATATGTAAAAATGTCTTTATTTTTTTAAAGCATTGCTTTGTCTTCTCTACTCTCTTTAGGTTCAGCCACTACAGTCCACCATGGGTCTTACAAAGGGCCTGGCTCGTCATTCCGTTTTAAGCCTAATATTAAAGCCTGGTGAGAGAAAGTCTGTCAAAGTAAAGTTCACTCCAGTTCTTAATAAAACTGTTTCATCATTGATTGTTATCAGGTAAGACACTTGTTTCTGAAGTGAGTGTGAGTTTTTCTGATGTTTTTTATTTATATATAAGATCATACTTATGATCAGCTGTCAAGAAATGATTGCTTTTACAACAATAATTGTAGAATCCTGTGTGTCTTGCAGAAAGCTTTAATTTAAATGTAATTGTGATGTTACACCATTGTTAAACTGTATTCAGTACATTTGCAGAAATATAAATATATAATCCACTGTTATATAGAATTACAGAATGGTTGGGTTGGAAGGGACTTTTACAGGTCATTAGTCCCGCACGCTAGCAATGAGCAGGGACATCTTCAGCTTGCTCAAGGCCCTGTCAGACCTAAATCCTCTGGACTTGGTCCAAAAGGTCGGTGACCTTCCTGTTTGGGCCCCCAGAGCTGGATACAGCACTCCATGTGGGGTCTCACAGGAACAGAGGGGAGGGGCAGAATCTCCTCTCTCAACCTGCTGGTCACGCTGCTTTTGATGCAGCCCAGGACATGAGTGGCTTTTGGGGCTTCCAGGGCACGTTGCTGCCTCATGGCCAGTTTTTCATCCACCAGTACCGTGATTTCCTAAGTACATGGGACACTATCTTGAAAGCTGGGACTCTAGTTATAGATGCCACTTGCGAGATCAAGATACAGTGCAAGTTCGGTCTTTCTAGTAAAGAGCTCTGAATAACTTTCACTTTTGTATCAGGTGGGGTGCATTAATAAGAGATGCAAATTTTAACTAGTATTTCATTGGGATTTAAATTTGTATATGCTGTGATTTTTTTTTAGGCCTTTTGTCTTGCAAACACTATGGTTGAGCCCCAGTATTTACTTCCATATTGTGGGGAATTATCTGTGGAACTGGTTATATTTTTGTTCTTCAGATTTGGGATATAACTTCATAGTCTGTAGAGAAGCTTTTGCAAATGTTCTCCCCTTTTTTTTTGGACACAGAAATAATTTGACTGTAATAGATGCCATAATGGTACAAGGACAAGGAACAACTGAGAGCTTGAAGATTGCAGGCAAACCTCCTGGTCCAGGAAGTTCTTTACGCTTTAAAATCACAGAAGCATTATTAAAAGATTGTTCAGAAAGTGAGTACTTCTTGAGCTAGTATGTGGAACAAAAAAGAAATTATACTTGATTTGTAAAACTTGAGATGTGTGGAATTATTTTCCCCTTGTTCTAGTGTCCCAGAAATTTAATTCCTTTAAATATATTAAGAGTGCTACTTTAATTGAGCAGAACATGAAGTATGTCATGTTTTTCATTTTAACGTGAAAACTTAGAAAGATAAAACAGAAGCCCTTTGTCCAGTAAAACTTGAGACAGGAGGTAAAGATCCTAGCATATTTACTAGCATAATCTCTTAATTCCTAAATTTAAGACAGATTGGATCACAGGCACAATTTCCATGTATTTTTTTACCACACACCTTCAGAATCTTTAAGCATATAGCCAACAGGGAAAAAGGTTGGGTATGTTCTTTGATGAGAATTAAATCACAGCCAGATCCTACTCTAGATCAGAGATTTTTCTGCCCTGTAGCCCCAGGCTTGCTTCTGAGAGGAGAGCCAGGAGTACCTTTATTAACCAAAGGAACTGGAAGAAGAGGTTTAGTTGTATCTGGTGTTAAAATCTGCTTTGCTACTTTGCAGTTTTCCAGACTTATTTCTAAGGTGCCATGATAATTATTGTCTGAGATTACTCTGCCTTCTTTGATAGATGAATAAGAAACTTCAAGTAAAGTTTAGTCTTTACCTCTTAAATATTTTGGTTTAGGGATTTTTTTGCTAGTAAGATACGTGTAGCTAAGCCATGGATTTTTTTTTAAGACACCAAAAGACCCAACAGTTTTAAATCTTCACTTGCTGGGATTTTTCACAGAATCCCACAACATTAGGCAGTACATCAAAGAACTTTACAGCTTAGATGATTTTTTTGTGAGGCAGAAGTGCTATCAGAGGTTTGAGGGTTTGTGTTTTTGCCCTGATGAGTTAGAGAGCTCTGGAATTGTACAAGTGCCCTACCTTGACAGTGATGAGAATCTGACTGCAGAGATAAGTTCCTACAGGTTACCTAAAGTTTATTTCCATGGGCCTCACTAGTCCCCCTTTTGCTATAGTACTGACAGCACACTCTTCTGCTACAGAATATAGATATAGTGACGGATATCTGTTTAGCGTAACACTAACCGTTTTTTGCTTTTTGTTTCTAGAAATGAAATACAAAGAACCGAATTTCACATTGAGAAGAACATTCAAAGTGGAAAATACAGGACAGCTGCAGATTAATGTGAAAACAATGGAAATCAGTGGCTATACATGTGAAGGATATGGATTTAAAGTAGTTAACTGTCAGGAATTTGCACTAAGTGCCAATGCCTCTAAAGACATTGTCATATTGTGAGTATTTTTTCTTACATCTAAATGAAGTCTTATGTTTGGAATTTTAATTTTATTTCAGAGGAAAATTCTCTTGGTTAAATTCTTAGGGCTTTTTACTGAAGCTTTGTGTTTGGATGTTTTATATAACTTTATACAGCCATGACATTTTTCTCTCTTCTTGCAAACTCTATTTGGTTTTTCATGGTATTGTGTTTTCAGGACTGGCTATTGTATTACTTCTCTTACTGTCCAGTAAGTTTACTGAATTGGAATAATGTTACTGTATGGGGTTGTATACATTTCCTTCATTTTAGTTGTGAATACTTGTGCAATCTAGATTTACATATGGTTTTGGTGCACTGCAGTATGTAGAAAAGTGCCTTTAGTCTAAGGATTGTTATTGTAATGCACAGTATTTTAGTCTTGAATATTTTGTCTGTTGCCTTATGATAATGATTGTGTAATTCTGTCAGTTTCTATTGTAAAAGATCTCTGCACCCAATGCTGATGGTTTAACAGTGCTTTGATGTAAAGTTAACTATTCAGAGTATGGTATCTAAAAAGTTCAGAAGATGCTTCTGTTTTGCAAGTGGATGTTCAAAATATTGCAGGCAGCAAAACTTCACTAGTATTTCTGCACAGTCCTAGTTTGTGATGAGATTGTGGTGATGATTTTGAAAAGGCACAAGTCTGTGACTTAAAGGTGAAGTGTTTAAAAACTTTGTACTTCACATAATAGTTGGTTCTGTTGCTTATTTAGAGCTGCTGTTATATTCTTCCTGTATTTATAGCTTTTTTTTTTTTTGAGCAGATTTGGTCAAAATTTTTTTTTCAGTTTTGTAACATTACTCCTGATATACCTTATGAAGTTATGTAGTTTCAGATGGGTTAAGCATAGGTATTAATGAACGTAGTCAAACACATCTTGAGGTATTTGAAAGATACTCATTTGTAAGCTGTGTGGTAATTGAGGGAGTTGGGTTGTGATGTTTGGGGTTTCTTTGTAATTTATGAGGCATAAAAGCTGCCTCAAACTTTCATGCCTTACTTTTTTTTCAGGTTTACACCAGATTTCACTGCTTCCAGAGTCATACGTGAATTAAAATTCATCACTGCAGGAGGCTCTGAATTTGTATTTATCTTGAATGCATCGCTTCCATATCACATGTTGGCAACGTGTGCAGAAGCTCTCCCCAGGCCTAACTGGGAACTGGCACTGTACATAATCATCTCAGGAATAATGAGGTAGTGTGTGTATGTTTGTTCTTACTGGTATACAGGCATGAACTACTGCTACTTGAATGCAGCTTACAGAGAAGCACATATGTATTCAGTACATGCTGTAGTTGGTGTCAAGTGAAATAGGGCAAGGTTAAAAAGGAGAACAAATTAATAAACGCTCCTGTAGAGTCAGTGAGAACAGTTATAGGCTGAAGAGTACTGTCTTTCTGCTCAAACCAAGGGCAAAATAATATACTTCTTGCTTGAGCCTAATTCCTTAAATAAGATACATACTCCTGTCAGCCCTGGTAATGGGTAGGGTTTTTGATAAGGAAGCCAAACTTGAATCAGATTAGTTGTTGAAGCATTGCTAGCTATGAATTCATGTAAAAATGTAAGCATCCTTCTGGAGTATTGTGCTTCAGAGAGATATGAGGCAGTGACTGTAATGAGCTTAGCAGATGCCTTGGATGAATTTAACTTTGCTGCTGCTAGTATGTGACAGACAACTGGTGATACTAATAATGGGATTCCTGAGAACCTGAAGGACATTATTTGCAACACTGCACACTCACAGGTTACGGAGCAGCATATTTATGCATTTTTTTTCTCAGCAAACTGACGTGTTCATTATGTCTGGTTGAATTATGAGATGAAAATTCCACTATTTCCATAGTCTGTCTACCTATCTTTATTTATTTGAAATCTGAGGTTATAAACCCTCTGTCCCTGCTCACCTCTTGGATGTGTGAGACTTTCCTCCACTGCCTTTGTCCAGAGAAAACCCTAGCATCAAAAACTTAACAGTATGAGTTTTTATTTATCAGTAACAACAAATGCTGGTTTTCTTTTCATACCTTAGTGTGAAATGGATTGATGACATAGATGCCTGTGATGAAAAAGTGCTCTTTCTGTATGCTGCAAATCCAAAGCATTATCACACGCATGTAATATTCCTGCTTTTTTTTTAAATATTAAGTTACTGGCTCTTCCCTTTTGTTGTACTGTGTTACACAAATGTTTGCTTAGGCTGTCTTTCCTTCCAGGGATTGACAAAAAAATAGAGGAGTTAAAGTTACAGCCCGCTTCATTTTCTTTTTTTTGACTCTTCAGCACTTTCCTAAGTAATGCAGCGTTGCTTAGGAAAATGCAGTTTCCTAAGTAAGAGGAAAATTTTTTTTACTTAGGAAATTTTGTTTCCTCACTAACACTGCATTGCTTAAGGTGCTGAGTAAGTACTTACACGGTTTTCTGCTGTATATTTGCTAGAAATGTATAGGCTGAGTTTGGTTTTAGTTCTTTGACAGTGAATAATGCTTGTCAGCTCATAAATGTAGTTTGCATGGATAATTTTATATATGCTGTATGTGTTAATTAGACTATAAAGAATACTAATCCCTTACCGTGGCTTTTTCTTATAAGTACAAACATCCTTCTTAGCAGCAAACTAGAGAAGAGTCCTAACATATTCCAAGGTTCCTGTGCATAGACAGCCACTAACTTTTAGGATACTATCATGTATGGGTTTGCTAGTTGCCACTAAAGTAACTGGTCCATATCATTGCAAAGCTGTTGCAAAGCTATCCTTAATTTCTAGGAATAAACACTAGGAGTTTGTACAGTTCATGTTTTTTAATTTGATAAGGTGGTGTTTATTGTTGCCTTCCCTAAGTCACTGTTGGTTTGGATTGTTCCCATGCTTGTGGCTCCAGGTTTTGAAGTCCAACTTTTTCTTTTTTCTTTTTGATTAATATTCTTGGCAACTACATGTCAGCCTTGCATCTAGTTTCCATTCTCAGTGCTGGTGGTGCGCATATATCAAACTACACTTGTGTGTTACATTTCTATCAGACAATATTGTGGTTTGGATGCAATTTTCAACATTTTCAGTACAAGATATCGGCTTTTCGTCCTGTATGATTAGACTCATTAGCCTTAAAATGCTCAAAATTAATAAATAAATGCTTAGATGACTGCCTCTCTTCTCTGCAGTGTACTCTTTCTCTTGGTAATTGGAACAGCCTATCTAGAAGCTCAAGGAATTTGGGAGCCATTTAGAAGACGCTTGTCCTTTGAGGCCTCAAACCCTCCCTTTGACATGGGGAGGCCACTTGATCTCAGGAGAATTGTTGGAATTTCATCTGATGGAAAGTAAGTAAATGCTTGGAGTTCCTGTGGTATTTTTCCCATTTATTTCCTCTTTAATTATCGGGCCAGTAAAAAAGTAATACTGCTCTTTAGAACAGGTGAATGAATAAAGATTCTCCCAGTTACTTATAAGAAGATGGCTTGGATTAAAGGATGAATTTTGTGATTGTGAGGAATATCCTTCTTTTGGAAAAAAAGGAAAGAAAAGAATCCCATCAAAAACCAAACCCTGACAAGTTTCCTGTTAATGTTCTCAAAAATGAAAGGTATAGACTGCAGAAAAATTGCAGGGCAGAAGTTCCTACCTTTGGTGTCTTATATTAACTAAAGATCTTCTACTTTCAGTGTTCCCTCCAATATATATTGACTGTTGTTTTACTGTGAAGTAAGCAAGTGAACAAGAAATGGTGAAGGCTTCTGACTTGTCAAACAAGTTTTAGGCATTTTTGGTGGTTATATGGCAAGAACAGTGTAGTTCTGGGCTTCTTTTTGGCATAGTGATTCTTTTTTCATGGTGAAGAATGGAAACATTGTAGGGTATGTTTAAACATGTGTTATTCTTCCAGCTTGAATACACTTGGATCGGATTCTAATCACAGTTCAGCCAGAGGGATCTATGGATCAGGCAGTTCATCTTCACGATCCGGTGCAGGGAATCATAAACAATGCAATGCAACAACACACCTTCACAGCAATAGAAATGCATCCGATGTTGAAAACATCAAATCCAAACCCAGTTCAAGCATACCTAACAGGACTTCAGCACAAGCAGCTTCCATGCAGTCAGTGAACAGAACGGGCCCCTTTGTCTTGGATTCAGGTGCCACAGCTCAGACTCATGCCACAGGCAGAAGAGCCAAGGGGACAAGGCAGAACCAGCAGACAATGCAGCAGCAGGCACCAGCTTTGGCAGAGCAGCCCCTCCAGCAAAACCCACCATCGGGGCCCCAGCAGCAAGAGCAACAGACTGAAAGTGCTTTGCCACAGCTCCCGCTTCCCAGCCCACCTCATGGTGAATGTGCCAGCAGTAGAAGGCACAGCTCAGAAGATTCAGATCTCACTGGGCTCATAGAAACTATGGAAAAAGACTTTGACCACCCAGAATCCCCTTCCCCTGATGTGTTTACAGAGCAGCCCCCATCTCCACTAGCAAAAAACAAAGGTAATAATACAGTTTTGCTTTAATGGGACGGTTCATTATGTAAGCCACAGAACAAGATTCAATCAGCTGAAAAAGTGACATTTTTGCAGTGTGGAAAGCAGTAGCTTCTGTGGTTCCCTGTCCTGCAGTATGTGCTTGTGTCTTGAACACTTCTGTTACTTTATGGCAGTGAAGTTTGTGTTGTGCTAGCTTGTCATTCTTTCTGCAAAAATGCTGAAATGTTTTGATGAAACAGAGTGTGAATATCTGAACATCTGATCTCTTGGAGAAGAAAGATACTTTTGGTTGCTACTCCATTGTCTTTAGGTTAGCATCCATCCCTCCCACCTCCATCACTGGGATGCCCGAAGTTGTTCAGAGTTGAGGAGAGGAAAAGGAAATTGTCCTAGAGTATGGTGAAGAGTGAGGTGGGGAGAAAGGGAGGAGTGGAAGAGAGAGATGGGTAAGCCACTGTGGTATTGTTTGGGAATAGAATTCTTCATGCCCAGACTTGCACTTGATGTCAGGTGGTCAGCAAGTTAACATATGGCAGCTGTGTCTATACATTACGTGCATTTTTGCAGGAGGTTAGAGTTGAGCAGGAGTTGCTTATCCATCTTTTAATTGCCTAGCACTTTAAATAATGTATTGCATTTTGTACATTGGGTGTGTTTAGACTTTTAAAATTATGTAAGTTGTTTCCTTCTTATGAACACTTTGTTAGAGTAGAACTCATGATCATGATTTTTGCTTTAGCAATTTCAGTTGTGTCCCAAAGTTATGTGACTATTTAATCCTCATATATTTATTTTTAAACATTTTTTTTTCATTTTGCTGCCAACACTTGTACAGAAATGGTACTGACACTGTGTTGCTTATTAGAGATAAAGTCAAGAAAATGAGTCGTGGGAAGGCATATAAACACTGCAGCATCTGTGTGCTCATACACCACCAAATAGGAAAGCCTCACTCTGTTATGTGGTAATGAGCAGAAAGTTATGATGCATTTGGTCTTTCAAAGTGGAGACTGAAGTGATGAGAGACTTTAGGATCCTGCTGAAATATGCTACTTATGCTGTTTTGTTTTTGATTTTGACAAGGGGATGTGGTTGGGGGAATTAAGAGAATTGCAACCAGTTTGTCAGGTACTCATTCCATAAAGGCTAAATGGGATTCCAGAAAGTCATGTGACTGTAGGTAGTTTTCATGGACAATGTCTATGTTGGCAAACAGTGCAGAGCTGGAAGTCTGGAAAGCAAAGTGTCTGGTAGTGAGGATGCAATGTCCTCATGGGGCACATCTGAGTAGATGTGCGGTGAACTGATCTGGTTGCACGCACTGAATTTGGTTTCAAAAGCATATTCCTGATCCAAATAATGTAGTATGCCCATTTCCATTTGCCTTCCTAAAAACTGTAAACCATAGAGGAAATTCTGTCTGGATCTTCATACACACACTGAAACTTGTTTTTCGATAAGTAGTTAGAACTAGTCACAAACATTTGCAGAAGCAGCAGCTTCTGGACTAAAACTGTCTGTTGTAAGATCCTGTGCAGGATTCCTGTTTTTATAGTCTTCTGTTTCAGCTTCCTAATATTTGGGTCTTAGCTGATTGCTGCAGAGACTGCATTAGATTTTTTTTTTAAAGCTGCTTTGCATTGTATTTTAATGTCATTATAACATTCAATATATATTTTCTAGTCATGAACACTAAACTGTTTAGTAATCCTGAACACAGACTACACTTAAAGCAAGTCTTGGAACAGGGCAACCTGAGGCACATCCAGAATGCCCCCAATATACTGGAAGCAGACCTTTAGAAAATTTCCATAGAAAGATTTACTTGTATTTACACATCTGTTTGCATTCATGCTAAAAGAAAATATTTCTAACTCCAGTATTTTGGTTGTTCTTCATACCAAAAACATTGATATTTATGTCTTTAAAAAACAGAGTTTAAATGCACTGCCTTTTGGTATGTATCTGGTTTGGTGCTTGCCAGAATACTGAAGGCAAGTTTCTGTTTAGGTACAAACTTTACTGTTTTGCCAAATGAGATATAAGAGCTGTCACAGTGCTTCCCATCTCAGTTCCAGCTTGTGCTGGTACAAAACCAAGAAGAGGCTGAATCCAGTTATTTGGTACAGGTTAATTGAGTCTTGAGTGAACTGTTAAGTCTGTCCAGGAGTCTGTGTGCAGGCTCTGTGTGGCTCATAAGTGACAATGCTTGTTCTGAAGGGCAGTATCTAAGAAAGATCCTATGACTAAAGGCATATATTGCATCTGATAAAAGACATAAGAATGTTGTGGAAGCTCGCATCCTGGAAGAGAATAGCAACAGGCGATGGTAAGCTGATAAAGACTCCACTCACAGACGCACAGTTCCTCTGTATTTGATGCTTTTTTTGATGACTTTTTTATTCCATGGGAGCCTAATTCTACCTGTGTTGCAAGCCAGGACCTTTGGCTTGATTTCAAAGATTCTTAAACCACTCTGCATTTTGACCTTCTACTGTGCTACATCTCAGTTAACCTGAAATTGCTGTGAAAATGTAATCAATTATTCGAGTAGCATTATCTGTTTGTATGTGTATTGCTTGAAGAAAATTGATCAGACATTCCTTGCAGTGTTTAATGCGTTGTGTTTCCTATTTTGAGATACAGTAACATTTTAATGTGTCAAGCCCAACATTTTACAGTCAATTTAGTCATATCTCTTAGAATAGTTCACTCTGAAAGAATAAACTGTTTCAAGAGAAGACAGCATATTAGAGTGTGAAATTTTCAGATTTTGGGTGTTTGGGTTTTTTACCTCTTTGCTAGATAAATACTATTAGTGATTTTTCTCATTCACACTAGTCTTATTTCAAGTTATTTTTGGGGGGTTTTTAATGACAAGCGTGCTAATAATTTCCATTCTTCATTTTTTTGCATGATAAAGCTTGTGCCAACTTCTGAAGTTTATGTTTAAATCTAATCTTACATGGTAAAACTGTCACTTTGGATTCTGTGGTGTTTAAAAGGAATGCCAGGAACAGAGCTGAGAAAAATTATAGGTAGCCAGGTGCTCACATCCACAGAGAGGCAATGGGGGTACAGCTCAGGAGCATAAATGAGATGGTGGGGATCAGGGTTCTTCAGGTCTGATGCTTTTCACACATTTGGTGTAAAGGGGCACTTAAGTGGTTGGTGTGTCCTAATAGGCAGCAAACTTCAGGGGCTTAATCATGTGGGTTAGCCTCTGAAATGAAGGGAACTAGCCCGTTTCTGAGTACTGCTGTTGAGAATCTGAAGCATCCTTATTTTCCTAGGAAAAGGGAAAACAATTCAGCGCAAGGCTAAGCCACAGAAGAAGCGGGAAGAAAAGGACAGAAGAGGGAAAGGAAAGCAACAAGAGGATGAACTGAAGGATTCCTTGGCAGATGATGACAGTTCTTCAACCACAACAGAAACCTCCAACCCAGATACAGAACCAGTTCTCAAAGAGGTACAGCCCTGTTCAGAAAGGGAGGCCCTTGTGTAACTGGTGTGTCACCTGGTGGAGCAGGAACACAGTGTCTTTCCCCCATGCCACCCTCAGCTTTCATATAATACCTAACAAAGGAAGAAGATTTATTAAAAACATCTTTCCTTGCTTTCACTTCTTCTTTATCAAATTTGCTCCTCTATGAGTGCAAACATGCTTGAATCATGTAGTCACAGGACCAAAAATGCCTGGGTGAATGTGGCTTGAATAAGCCACCAGCTGCCAGCAGCATTGTGGCAATTGTTTCTCTGCACACTCCTGGCCTATTCTGTTTGCAGAATAAAATGCCCATGTATGGACATATTTGTGACTAATTTCACTCTATAATTAAAGTGTATGCTAAATCCATGCCTTTTGTCAGTTACAAAGGGTCAGATCAACAACGGTGGTAACTTGTCAGCAAGTAGGTAACTTAATTACTCTATACAATACCCCTACCTGTATTTAATTCATTTGGCTCACATGCTTTTAGGTAATAAACTAAATCTGCAGTTTGTGTAGTGGGACTAAACAAAGCAGAGGTAATTGCAAAGGGAAGAAAACCAAGCTTAAATTTTGACATGTCTCATATTTGAACTTTGGGAAAGACAGGGATTATAGCTGGGGGGGAGGCGGTAAAAAAGAAATCCATGTCATACATTTTAAAGGTTGCAGTTTAGTAAGTTGTCACTTGAATATCACCATTGATTTTTTTTCAGGATGGCTATTTGAGAATATGTTTGTATTTAGAAAGTCCTAGAAAGTGGGGTTAAAGAAAATAATAAGTTGAATGGTGAAGTTGCTCATAGTCTTTACTCTGTTGAGGAGTCTGTTTTAGGTGGCCTGGACTGCGTTACAGCAGGTGCAGTAAATGTCTCAGTAGAGAGCTAGCATGTTATTAAGTAGATTCAGAGGCCATGGCTGGAGGAGCCATGTATTTGCAAACGTCAGATCAGCTTGAAGCACATGAATTTGCTATTTCGATTTCTACTTCTCCAAATAGGAAAAAGTAAACACCACATTTAATAGGTAAACTCACTGAATAGTAAAAAGAGAACTTCAGTGCTGCAAAAATGCTCATGTTTTCCAATAGCATTCTTTCCTTATACTATGTGCATTGTGATGCAAGAGGGACTTTGCATTTTGTGAATATTAATATTATTATGTTTTTTATAGGAACCTGAAAAACAAAAGGGAAAAGTTGTAGCAGAAAAACCTGAAAATGAAATAGTCCCAGTAAAACAAAAAGCTAAAAAAGTGCTTACAAGTATCAAGAAAGAAATCCCTGTAGATGTGAAAACCAGGTAAGCATAATGAAGGCTTTTCCAGTAGGAAAAGTATCATGCTTGAAGGGAAGATGGATTGATAAAAATCTCTGTATTTGACTCTTGTGGCTGCGAGTTAGGCAAATGCCAACAGCAGGTACCTTTAAGCAGCTTCCTCTTTCTTCCTGATATCAGGGAATATCTGAAGCTTGTAAATAATAAATTACTTAATGGGGATATAGAACATAAGTGAGAGCTAAATCCAGACATGAAAATCAGGTGATGCCATGTTAAGCTTTTTATAACAGGCATCGCATACGTGAAGTGGGGTAAATGTTTCTAGTGGCAGCAGAGTGTGGCAGTGCCAATGTGTGTACCTTTTGTTGCCCTTGGTGAAATTGCAGCCATGCAGTTTCCTTTTTCATACCAGAGTAAGGTCAGAGTGTTGGATATGTTATGAAAGGAGGCTGCTGCCACTGGCAGTCTCTTTGCCTTACTAACAGGTAGTTGATTGCAGAAGATAGAAAGGGCAAAACTGAAGAATCTTAGTATTACTATAGCTAATTCATTCCAAAATAGTACTCTGAAACCAGATTGGTATCCAAGTGCCACAAAAGTAAACTACTAAACTGAGGTGTGGTTTATCATCTGTGTTTTCCCTCTTGCTATAGTTAATAGTAGAGTGAGTTTAGTAGTTAGAAGAAATTAACTTCTTTCAAAATATTTCTCAAAACTTTGCTTGGCAAAAACTCCTCCTTATCTTACTTATTTTCACCATTATGTGAGAATATAACTCACAAGTTTATTAAGTGAGACAGTTTTCAAAGGCTGCAATGAGAGCTGGTTTGAAATTCTTCTGCAACAAATGGGTAAAATAGTTCCTCCCTAAAAGTCTGAGAGACAGAATCAAATATCTGGAGAGGAAAAAAAGCAATATACAGGCAAATTAATTTGGTGGTGCATTTGAATAGTTTTATATCATTGACTAAAACAAATTCTGTACATTTAGGGCAATAGGATATTAGGAGCGTGTGATCTAACGGGTGTGTGGGGGCAGTGTAGAAAAAGGGCACTGCCATCTCTTGTTGCCTCTGTATTGTCAAACAGGTTTTGTAATCCTGGAGCTCCAGGATGAAAGCTGCTCCTGGAAGGTGAGTGAGCCCTAATACATGTGTGGAGCAGTGTGGGTAGAAAATGAGCCAGGGCTATGAAGGGTAGAGTTGCATATAGGAGAAATACAGAACTCTGCTTATTCATAAGAAAGCCACAGGAGACCAGTATTTTGTGAGACAGTATGTATGGCCCATATATATAGTGTCTCTGTGTGTGTGTGTATATATATATATAAAGTCCTTTTCAGCGCTTTAGAGCTTTAAAATAAATGAATTTCTGTTTTTATTTAGTCCCTTGGAATTGTCTTATACTGCCCCACTGGAAAACAAGCAGCGCAAACCCTTTCCATCCAAGATCTCTACACAGCACCTTTTGACGAGTGGGTCTAAAGCAAGGAACCTCCCCAAAACAAGAGGTAGCGTGAGGCTGTTTTTTATAAATAGCTCAAGACTTCTATTTGGTTGTTTGTAACCCCTCTTGAGTGCTTCATTCTAAGTCTGGTGTGTGAAGAAGGCTGTTCAGTTTCTTATCCTCCCACTTGCTCTTCTTTTGTTATAATAGGTCCAAGCAGCAAATTAATGGAGAGCAGGCCATCAGTATTAGCCAAATTTCTCCCTGGTGGTTCTGGGCAGGAGCTAGGAAACACCAGCAGCTCAGAAGGGGAAAAGGATTCTCCACCACCAGAGTGGGACTCTGTGCCTCTCCACAAAGCTGGCAGCTGTAAGTAATCAGTAGACATGGCAGAATGAGTCTTCTACAATTAATATCTGTAGATAAGTTTCATCTGTTTATAGATCTTCCTGTCTCTTTTTCACTGTATAGCTGTGCTCTGTTTCTCTGCTGTAGACCACTTTTTGATTGCATCTGGTATGAATGATTTGCGAGGTTTGAAAACTGTGTGAGCAGAACAGGGGCCACTATGTAGTTCTTCAGGGATGAACAGGATTCAGAATCTGCTGGGGGAATTGAGGAAATGAAAATTACCACTCCAAAAGATATGTATTTTCTACAGCAGATGGGGTTTTGGTTGGTCAGGTCTGCTGCAGGCAAAGCTGAAACTAATTAGATGATTTGTCCTTGAGAGGGAACACTGAGAACACTTTAATGCAGTGGTTAGTGGGGACACACTTACAAGCATTTTGGTTGGATTTCAAGTTCCCTTGTGTGGGAACTGAATCACCTTCCTCATGGTTCCTGTGAACTTCAGTCATCCCTCTCCACAGTCCTCAGTTGGAAAGATTCCTTCTTCTGTAGAAATCTGTTTATCTTGGTGCTGTTGTTGCAGTACAGTCTCTCTGAAAATAGACAGTAAACATGAAAAACCAGAGGTGAACATAGAGAAGGAACTGCTGCTTCCATCACTGGGAGCAAACAGCCTGTGTCCTAATTCCACCATTTGAACAGAAAGTATAGCAGAAGTTCAAAAAACCTTTGTTGTAATGTAAATACTACAGGAAGATGATTTGTATTTCTCTTTATAGCTACAGACAACCTTTATAAGCTCTCTCTACAAACCCTGAATGCAGATGCTTTCCTGAAACAGCGACAGCCCTCACCAACACCTGCTCCTCCATCTCCTCCACCTCCTACATCCTTTGCTTTTGGGCCACGAGGAGGAACTTACAGCAGCATCGTGAACAGCAGCTGCAGCAAGTGAGTACCTCCTGCTGGTTGCCCAGGCACTGAGCGGTTGTGGAACGTGTGTGCTTCACAGTGTGCATCTCCCTTTTCCAGATCCATTCCCTCTTCCTATGGAAACTGCTTTTATGCAGATATACCACAGTGCATACCTTGCCATGGTATTTGTATTTTTGGGTGTTTCTTACAACTTGGTAGAGTGGAAAAAAGGTGCAATTACATGAATGGTTGAGCTGTTATGAACATTTTAATGTATGCTAGCTTAAATTGCTGGGGTTTTTATCAAACTACTGAAGTCCAGAACTTTACTCTTCTTTCTCCTCTTTTTTTTGTTCCCTTAGTGAAATGAAAAGCAAGCAGCCTAATGGTACCAAACATAAGCTGTCAAAGGCAGCTTCTCTTCCAGGCAGGAATGGTAACCCCACTTTTGCTGCTGTAGCTGCAGGCTATGACAAGAGCCCAGGTACTAGAACCAGTTTGGAGTTGTATTTCTGAATATTTCCTGAATATTCTGTTATTTTGCTGGGGTTTATAAACTCATTTTTTATGTACCAACTCTTGCAGGTGGCAGTGGTTTACCAAAGGCTCCTCCAAGCAAGATGGATGTTTCCAGCAATATTAGCATTTCCCACACAGTTGTTGACAGTGATGGCTCTGACAGGTAATTTTTATATTCTCTAGCAAATACCTGGGCACCTAGAAAAGAAGATTGTGAGCTGTTAATGGCATTTTGAAGGGAGTGACAGAATTCATTCTGGTTATTTTTTTAGATTATTTTTTAAAGTCTGACCACAACATCTCTCACCTTGCAAAAAAGTTTAGAAGTTGCAAGTGACTCAAAAGTAGAAAGAAGGATGTTCTGGATGTGATGGGAACTTCCCCCTACTCATTCCAAGTAACTCAATCTTGTGTTCTCAGGCATTCAAACAATGAGGAATCAGCGTAGCTCACTCAGTACTGAGTGTGTACCAAGGTCTCTTGAAATAGTTCACAGGCAGAATATCTTGCTGTACAGCAATATCTTTTGCTCCCAGCTTTAACACCGAGGTCAGAACTATCAGTGGGCTTTGTGTTCTGAGTAGGAGCAGAATCCAACTGCACTCAGTCACGTTGCCCAAGGCACGTGTCTTTTCTGACATATTTTGGCAGTGAATCCTGGTCTTGCTTGTAAAAAGCAGTGTCTGGTAACCTTTCTGGAATAGGGAAGAGACTTGAATTCAAGTTTCAGTATGCAAAGGAATTACTTTTCTTAGTGGAGCTGGGGGAATAGGCAGTATTTGTTTATGTGAATGTTTTTCACTGGTTCCAATTAACTCACCAGTTAGTTTCAAGAAGCTTGCCCACAAGCCAGAGTGTGAGCACTTGTATCCCTTCTGAGTGGCTCTAAATGTTATCTGCTTATCAAAAAACTGTGCTATGACTTGGACCCTACGAGTTTGCTGAAAAACTGATCAAAAGAGCTACACTCGGGTCTGTGTTTATGCTCAGTCTGTAGATTAAAGAGCACTGTGTCTGTTTTATGGTGTTGCTCCAAGGTGGGTATATACAGAGGAAAATTTCACTGAGATCTTTTGTGAAACAAAAATAAGCTGATTTCCTAACTCTTGTTCACCATTAGATACATATATATTTAAGCATATACACACATTTGTATATAGATCAATAAGTTAATATTGTCAATAGCACTGTGTTAATAAGTTGTGTATTGCTTTCCTGTTGTTCCATAATATGTAGTTCGGGTTTGTGGAGTCCTATCAGCAATCCCAGCAGTCCTGATTTCACACCTCTCAATTCATTCTCTGCATTTGGACATTCTTTTAACTTAACTGGAGGTGAGTTTTTCATTCCAAATATTTTTTCTCATTCATATAAGGTAAAGAGATGGTGTGTCTCCATTGCACTAGCCTGAGTACAGACAGCATGCCCATTGCCACCCCTACAAGGGAGGACTGTGTAGGAAAGTGTGTGAAGAATTTGGTAGTATAATCTGTGTTTTGGTCCAGAGAAAGTGGAAACTCTTAATGTTTGATGGGCTGAAAATGCTTGATTTTGGAGTTTCGCTGTTTCCGTAAAATTTGTTGATATTTGTTTTTTTCTTAGTCTTTTTACCCACCTTCCATCTCTCCCTGGCAGCTTTACTGTAGGTCTCACAAGAGTGCTGTTAGGCCTGTGGTTTCCTCAGCATAAATACCTGCATAAAACCATTGCTCTGTGAGACAATGGCCCCAGCAGACCTGCTGCTTTGCCCTTGTGTTTTCCTCCAGTATTTGTGTAGCTGCACCATCAACTGATGCATACTAAACCCAGCAATTAATTCCAGTATTTTAATATTTAGGTAAACCTTCAGTAAATAACATTGAGATGGGCTATATTGCAGGGCATGGATGCTCTGTGTACTTGGGAAGATTTCTCTACTCTGTTTGGGGATGCATGGTGTGTTTTAAGGCAGCTGCCAAAGATGATAAGCAAAATAAACTTTGGATGTGGCATCTGCAGAATGGATAGTGTCGACTGAAAAATGCTATCTACTGAAAAAGTTGAATGCCTGCTGAAGAATGTGAACAATGGCAGCTGCTGCTGTGGAGTTCTTTCATCTCCATCAGCAGCGCTTGGCACTGTGACTGAGGGACACCAGTACCATGCCTGGGATCAGTTCTGTGTGCAGGGAGCGGGAGAGCCACGACTGCTGGTCCTGCCCTCTCCTTCTCATAGTAGAGATGGGGTTGGGGCTGGGGCACCACCAGTGCTGCCTCCTACCAGGAGTCACCTGGGAAATGAGTGCTGCGACTACAAGAGGCTCCCTAAACCCAGTCACCTGCTCCACCCGCAGTTAACTTGTTTCCAGGAACTGCTGGGACTGTCAGTATTGCTGTGCTTCCACAAATCCCTTAGGCTTGTAAAGAATTATACACAGCAAGTGTTTAACTCTTTCCCCACTATAACCATGACTTAACTTTACAGCCACTATCTGATGTCGGCCACATGAAATCTCTGTATTGCTGTGAGACCTCTTCTAATCTCACTGAAGCAGGATCCGCTAGAAAAATATGGGGAATAACTATGAAGAGTGTTGTACTTGGAGAAAGAGTAAGAGTAATGTACTCCATTTTATTTCATTTTATTTTTAGAGGTTTTTAGCAAACTTGGTCTAGCTCGATCTGCTTATGGGCAGGATGTTCAGAGAAACTGGAGTGAATTCAATAATGTTCCATCATCCATCTGGGACCCTTCAGCTACAGATTCTGTACCCTCCTGGCCAACAAGCTCAAGTTCCCCAACTCATACAACTGCAGTAAGTATTCAGTCCAAATGCAGTGTTTTATTACTGTTTCCAGCCTGTTCTGTATCTGCCATCTAATTTAATTCAGAGGATTTGGGGTGAAAAAATTCAACTGAAGAATAAAGGAGAAGGGAATTTATTCATCTTTGTGTAGTTGACATGACTGCTGGATAAAGTTATTAGTCTGCTTGCTTGTGGATGAGGAATCCATGTACACTGGTTATTTATATTCACATAAAAATATTTCTTATGAGAGAATCTTGCAGCACTGCAAAAAATATGCTCCACTTCAGGATTGTAGAAAGAGCTTTTCTGTGCCTGTGCCATGACTGGACACTGCCTCTGTCACTTCTAGTTTGATGGACAGTTGTGAAATAGTGTGATAATTTTCACTTTGATTCTGCTTTCTGAATCCATCATTGCATCTGCTTATAAATTAACAAAAGGTCCCAAAAAAACTTATCTAAAAGACCTTAAATATATTCTTTTCAGCTTAGAAAAAAACACTAAAGGACTGAGCATAAGGTGAAGCCTTTAAACTGACTATTAATTTTGATGGAAATCTTGAGTATAGAAAAAGAAGAAACCCCCCCCCAACTTTTACAGATTCTGTACAGCACTGCACTGTCATCTTTGTGCCATCCTTGTGCCAGACTAAAACTTAGACTGCAACAGCTGCCTTCACTGCTGGCTGAAATCCTTCTTCATGTTGACTTCTGAAAATGTTTTTGTAGTGAGTAAGAGGCAGTGTTTACTTCACCTGGGAGCAGTTCAGATGGGGCAGGGGAAGCTGAAGAAGGTCACACAGCTTCTTATAGACACAGGCTCACTGATCCTGCCCTTGTCATGTGGTTAAGACCAGAGCTGGAACCTCCCTAGAACTATGTAAGGAGAGATTTTTGCTTTTTGGTCACATGGAGGGCAGGTTTCATCAGCCTTTGATGGAAAGAGGGCTTGAGGACAACCAGAATAAGCTCTCTAGCTCCTAACTCCTATTTCCTGGCTGATTCTGAAAAATATTTGGAAGTGTGCTTCAGGAAGCATTGAGATAGAAGCCTAGACAAATGGTAGAGATGAATTGTCAGTTACTCCCTTTAAATACCTGGATTTAGGGAGGAGACATTTTAGGAGCTTATTCAAGAAGATCACTTAAATAAACAAGAAGCAGCAAACTGACAGAAATGTTCAAAACCTTTCTAATGACATTGATTTTTCTGAAAGTGCTTATGGCAAGCCAGGACAGGAAAGCTTGGCTTTTCCTGTTACTGAGCCTCCTTGCTCTAAGTGCTCGATAACAGAGCAGGTACCAGGCCAGGCCCTGCCCTTTCCTCCCTTCTGGCACAAGAGCCGAGGCCATTGTTGCAAACAGCACTGAGACAGTGGCTTCTGTGTTACCCTCTTTTCTAGAAAGGTTTCTGGGGGGTTGATTTGGATCGTTCTCCTTCCTTATTTCTCTTGCCTTTACCCTTCTATGCACAACTCTGCTTCTGTACTAAATAGCATTTGACTTCTGGATCCCATCTCCCCTCAGCCTTGGCTGCATTGCTGGTACTTCTCCCCAAGTTTCTTTCTAACCACATTCCCCCACTCCCTTTTCCTCCATTTTCCTGTGTGTAGTTCTGCCTGTCAGCCACTTTGTACCTCCCTCTACCAGCCTTCAAAGGGCATAGCAGGCACTCTTCTCTGATGTTCCTTTCCTGGCTGCCTCTGATTTATGAGAAAGTGCCTTTCTGTCAGGCTCTCCCAAACACTTTTGGGATACGTAGGAATAGTTCCTGGCTCTTTCCTGTAGCAGGAAATAGGGTGGACTTTAAGTGTGTTAGGGTTGTTGCCCTTGCAGCAGAGTGTTTCCTGCTGTAGGTTTAGTAGTCTAATACACTGTCACCCTGGTTTGGCTCAGTTTCCCAGTGACATCAGGGAGTCCTAATGATGTTGACCTGGTTAACCCCTGGGTAATGCTCAAAACTGCTCTCCAGCCCTCAGTAGCAAATTCTGTGAGGACACTTGGATAACATGTTAGCGTCCAACCAGTATCAGGTATGATTACACTGAGCCTATCTTCTTCATTCCAGGGGAGAGAATAAAAACCTGAAATGCAGAAATTTTCAGTCTACCTTGTGTTCTTTGCTGAAGAGATTTTATATAAAACTCCAGATGCAGAGTCCACTCATACTGGCTAACCTTTAGTTTGTGTTACCTGAGGGCAGAGATCATGGGAAGGGGTGCCCTATCTCCACCCAGTAAGTTCAGACTTAAGGGTGTCTGTACCTTACAGCACTTAACAAGTCCACTGCCTTTGGGATGTATCAAGTTTACTGTATATTTGCAAATTGAATTTACAGCATATGTGCATTAAGTCTGTTGACACTGAGGTATGTAGTGTGCTAAGCCTGTGTGTAGCAGGTTCTGTGCTAATATTAGCATGAAAGATACGCTAACCTTTCCCATCTCCATCTTTGGCTGCTTCTGGGTATCGTTTTCCCCTGTGCCATGGATTAGGTTCCCCTGCTTGTTGCTTGCTACTGTTTGGCCATTAATAAAGCAGTTGACAGAACCTGGGCCTTGTCCATTCCTGTTCTCTGGGCTTGCTGCACCTGTTCCATGCATCCCAAACTCATTTGTGATGTGCTGCAGCTCACCTGCATCTGCGCCATGACCATTTGTCAGAGACTTCCAAGTGTCTTGAGCCAGGACAAACTTACTGGAACTCAGTGATAAATGGCCAGTTCTCCTATCACCTCTCCCTTTGTGTGGAGAAATTTTGGATGGGGGGGAAAAGAATGTACTGGGAATATGGAGGAGGTACAGTGGGGCTGAATTCAGGTAAGTTCATCCAAAACAGACATGTCTGAACACAGGGAGATAAGTTTGCAACCAGCCAAAAAAAAAAGATCAAAAAAGGACTTTGCTGTTACCTTCCATTGCAACTTGAATTTTGTTGTTTTTTTGAGACTTGAACCATGTTTATCTACCTCATTCTAACTAGTTTGTTTAAGCTTGAGCGTTCTGGCCCTTGTGTGTTACAACTTGAATACTTGTAGTGCTTAAATTAGCAAAGGTATGGGGATGTAAAAGCTCCAGTGAAGGCAGCCTATAATGTGACTGCACTCTGCAGCCCCTCAGCTCGAGAGACGTGTTCAGTTGTGTAGTAGTGCAATTCCTCTGGGAAAGCTCTCCTAAAGGAAGTTTGGGACTCCATGTTGCAGGGAAGACAGGAGAGGTTCCAGAGCAGGCTTGCTGCTGCTGCTGCTCAGATACTCTTCTTTTTGGGAGGCTGTAAACAAGGTGAAAATAGAGGTTACCAAACTGCTACTTACCTGGCTCTGTCTTTACTGCAGTCAATCCTTGGCAACCCCAGTGGCCTGTGGTCCACCACTCCGTTCAGCAGTTCCATTTGGTCCAGTAACCTCAACAGTGGCCTTCCCTTCACCACTCCAGCAAACGCGTTGTCAGGCATTGATCTCATGGGTAGTGAAAACTCCTCTGCTGCTCCTCCACCACCTGCTGCTGCCACGGTTGCCAATCCTGCTGAAGACATGGGACAGACCTACAATCCTTGGAGAATTTGGAGCCCAACGATTGGAAGAAGAAGTTCAGATCCTTGGTCTAATTCACACTATCCTCATGAAAACTAAAGTTAAGCAAAAGGAAAGAACTCTTATCCAGGTCATGATACAATTCTGAATGCAAATTTTTGAAACATCATTTTCAGGCCGTTGCCAGTCGTTGCTTCCCCCCACCCCACTCCCCCTGTCAGTCATGCTTTCATCACTTGCTCCTTTTTAAAGTCTGGCCTGCAATATGGTAGTGTGAGATTGCAGATAAGCTTGAGAAAGTCTGGGTGTGGTCACAAATCCCAACTGCAGCTGAAGCCTGTAAATATGAACAGTTCCACCGGTTTCATATTTTACCATCTGCCATCTTTATTTAGGAAACAATTTGAACTATAAAATGGTCCTGGCATGCAATACTTTTATGAAAAGTACCGGTTTGGGTTTTTAAATTTTTTCCAGTGTTATCCTCCAAGTTCTAATTTAAAATCAAAAGGCACTTTGTGCTAAAATGCAGAGTATTTTTTTAAAATAAGGCTGTCTTTGTTAACACAGGTTGTAAGAATGTAAAAAAGGAAAAAATCAACAAAAAATACCAACAAAACCAACACAAAACCTTAAGAGCAAAGTGGCTGAATGTAAGAGCATTCTGTTGAGACTGTAACACACTTTGTGCTGTTTGTACATTTGTAAACCTGAATGCATTTTTAAGTTGAACTGAAATGCACACAGCCAAGACTTGTGGAAGAAACAAGATACCTTGTGCATTTCTTACAGATACAACTTTGGGTTGTACTTTAAAATAAATACTGCTTTTTTCAAGATCTGTCTGCTGTAGTTCTGTTCCCCACGTGTGTTCTGAGCTTGTGTGTGCATGGCTCCACTGGGCGTACCCTTCAGGCCAAAACCTACTGTGCCCAGGGACTGTGTTTCCAGAAACTTCTCTGCAGATGGGGCCTGGCTTCTCCACAGGGTGGGTTTGTATCACAGGAGAACAGAAACTCCTCAGGGTTCCACAGTGCCACCCTCATGAAAATCGGCTGGATAACAAAAAGCTGGAAAGATGTCTGTGCTGTTTGAGTTTCCAGGTATCGGGCATAGTAGCAGCTGCTGCTGTTTGTGCTACACCCCTACCTTTGTAATGCTGTTCTTGCACAGAATGTTGCTATTCTTAGGTAGGATTTATCTGTCCCTTTAAGGTGCCTGTTTCCCTTCATTGACAGTAAGGCAAGCCCCAGTGACTGCATGTATTCCTCTGAGCTAAAGCCAAGTTGAAAATGAACCCTTCCATTACCAGAAAGCGATGAGACTAGCAACATAAAATTACTTATGACTCAGTGGCACTGCTTAAAATTTACAGCAACAGATTTTTATCAGAATCCATCCTTCAAAAGAGTAAGAGCTGTGTATTTTAATGAATATTACTTGCAGCATGAAGGTTTCGTATGCGATGAAACATGAGTGTCTCATTTATTTAACCAAGAGAACCCTTTTCCAGTTTGCATTATATAAACAAAATCTCTGCAACTGTCAGACGGCTGCCTCCTTGCTGCCAGCAGCAGAGGCTTGAAGATACAGATCTCTCAAATAAGAACCTGCTGGAACTCCTTTGTTCTTAAAATTTGGGTATTTCTAGAGCCATGCAAGGTCATGAAGTGTTCAACTTGGATTTGTATGCAGTTTCCTTCTGAGTAACTGAGCAAGCAAGTCTCTTACTGCATGAAAATAAAGGGAGAATAAAGAGTAAGTATAAGCTCCTGACATGCCAAGGCTTGCTCCTCTGTAAATGGAACTTGGGAAGATAACTAGTAGTAACTTCAAGGTGAGAGGAGCTGCTTAAGGTCATGTGCTACCTCTTTTTTTCCCAGCAGGTGTTTACATTGGAATTGATTCCATGGAGGATAGAAGCAGAAATTAATTCTAAGATACTAAGAGTCTGCAGTGATTTAATCAGGGAGGACAGGAAAAAAACATTCTGGTTTAAAAACATTTCCTTTTGATCAAGACAAGGCAAAACACAAGGGGTTTAGACTTTTTTTTTCCCCCCCAAATTGTGAGACATTCCCTTGTAATAGTGCAAATAACCTCATCCACCATTAGAATATTCTTAATTCCTCCTTTGGAAGAGCTTCCCCTTGAGCACCAGTTAAACATTAAGTTCCAAGGGTAAAACCACCTGTACTATCGAGATCTTTGACACACAGTTTTCAGTTTCCTAAGAGGGGAATAAGCACGTTTTTCTCCCAGAGAAAATATCCGAGGCCTAAACACTTGCTGAGTGTCCTATTTTCCAGGGTTATTTTGGACAGCACCTTTGCTCTCTGGCTAGTTAAAGAAAACAAAAGAGCTGCCTTAAAGTCACAGTTGTAATTGGCAGAATTTAGGTGAAATAAAATCTGGGCCAAAGTCTGGTATAATTAAAAAAACTTCTGTGTATGGTAAGTGTATGTGCAAGATGTCTTTTTCTGCCTTCTCCTGAGGTATCTACTTGCCAGCTTTTATGGTATAGTCACTCTTTACATGAATTGAAAACTCCTGTTAAGTGGGGGTGAGGTGGTCATGAGGCAGAAGCATCCAAGATCAGCATAATAGAGAGGAAAGAGCTCTTATGATGTAAAAATAGAAGGAAACTGTGTTTTTGACAAAGCATGTGCAAAATTTTATATAAAAATTTAGATTGGGTTGAAAACATTGCAGTGTGCTGAGGGGACAACCTGAACACAGAGAGATTGAAGGTCAAAAGCGTGGAAGTGAGGTGAGTGTTTCCAAAAGCAGAATGAACAAAACTGAAGCTCAGACATGAGGAAAGTTCCATCTGGAGTAAAAAGACCAGAGGAAAAAACATCTTAGAGTGCTCAGAAGACAAACTGTCCTGGAAACCAGGGAGCTCACAGCCCTTAGGATAATTTAAAACATTTCTTCAGAGTAGAACTGGGGCCAAACTACCATGAGTCAGCTCCACTCTTCCAGACCTGGAAGCTACTGGGAGTGCAAAGTTCCCAGCCAGGAAGAGAAACAATTACTGTTAATTTTGGTAATTGTCTTGGTGCTCCTAAAGGGCAACTCTATTTTGCTAGTGCTAAGAAATAGAATTCTAAAAGCCTGAAAAGTTTCTGGCCTGTCACTAAAATCAGGAAGCCTGAGGTAGGTAAGGATGGCTCTAACACGTGAAATCAGTTTAATTATCATGCTCTGGATTTCCAGGAGCTCTTGAAAGGCATTAGAGGTTTTGTTAAAGACCATATCAGAACAGGAGATAAAATTCCAGTCAGAGGAAAGTTCGTGTTTATTTCACAGATGCAGACACTTGGAAGGAAGCAACATTCCAGGGAGCAGGTCTGGGTCCAGCCCTGCCCACACAATGTAGCTTGGGCACTGCCCTGGGAGAGGAGCACCAAACTGGGGAGAACTCGAGGATGATCCAGGATGTGGAGTGTGAGTAAACAGCAGATTCTTAACGTTGGAGCATCCTGGTGAAATCATACTGAAGCTGTCCACTGCACTTGAGCTGACAATGAACCGTGTCCAACTAAACGAAAGGTAAAATTAAGAGTACACCAAGTAAGAAGTTTCCTTCCACTGAAACCATTTCACACTAAACGCAGCTTTGACTGGGCCTTGTCTGTTTCCCCAACATGTAATTACGAGCAAGTTTTCTGAGCTGGTGTTCTGGCCTCGTGAAACAATGACAGCTTCAGCTCACAGTGAGTCAGCTCAGCAGAAGAGAGCCACGTGCTGGGATTGAAAATGACCCAGCTTCTACTGCATGGTTGGTGCAACGGGAAGACCATCCAAGTCACCCTGTGCTAAACAGGTTCTGCTGCAAAACTGAGGCTCTTGCCCAGCCCCTGTTTTCATCTAACGCCACTCAAGGATGGGCTTTATGTTCAACTGGTGCTTTAGTCACATGAGTACTAAAGGAGTCTGCAAGGTGGCTGGATCAGCATCCTCTTCATCAGCCCTCCAAGCACAGCTGCTGTCTGTGCTTACTGAGACTACTGTGCTGCTTCGTGCTGCATGATCTACCAGTAAGCACAGCTTGACTTTTTTACTTATATATATATATATAAAAGAAATCAAACATCCAGAAAGCAAAGCCCCCAAGCATCTACAGGAGCCAGAAAAAATACAAGGAAGCACTAGCCTAAACTCTGAGAAACTAGTAAAACTTGGTGTCTTAAGAAGCAATGAAAACCCATTAGGGTTAGCACTATATTTGCTGAAATATTAGTAGTGTCCTGAACAAAACTCTTTTTTTTTTTTTAAGGAGAACTGTGTAAAAGTAGCTGCTCAGATCCAAGAACATCAGTTGGATCAGATGAGCTTAAACAGCAGATTACATTGTACCAAGAGAAGTGCAGAAAGCAGAAGGAAGTGCCAGTTATTGATTTTACAGCCTCTTTCTAAAAAAAATCCCCTTAAGGTGTTTCTGTCAGTCTGGGATCTCCAAAGAGTGGTCCTTCAGGAAGGACCTGTATCTGAGACTGGGCCGTGCTCTCTACGTGCCCATGGTGGAGCAAATGTTTGAGTCAGAGTGTTGTTAACACTGTGGGATCTTCAGGGCTTACACTCACTCTCTCCTGAAGTTTTACAAGATAACACTCAAGTAGTCCTTGAGTGGCAGCAGGAAGTGAGTGGAATGTTCTAGCACTGCAGCAACGGGATTCATGTGTGACTCTTGCAAGCTGAGAAAAATCACAGTTCAATTCCTTGCCCTAAACAAGACAGGGGATCTGAATCCCGTCATCCTACAAGAGAAAAAAGGTATTGGCTGGGGAGGGTATGAAGGGGTGGGGTGGGTGGAGAGATAATTCTAGAAAAGGTACAGGCTGCCCATTTTATAATTCTGTGGCTAATAAATTATTCCCAAGGAAAAAGAAATAAAAGAAAAAAGACCCACATAACAAAACAAACAAAAAAAAAACCCCAAACCGAAATCCAAACCCAATTAGTTATTCTGGAACGTTTCCCAAGCATTTTCAGTATGGGTCCATGGCGGGATTAAATCACTTGTGTCTCAGCTTAGTTCCAATGAAATTGCTGGGAAACAAATGTGCGGGGAAAAGAGCACCTGGAGCAGCTTCTGCCTTGCCCAGTATCCCTCCCTGACCCGTTCTGAGTTATTGGCAGGGAAGACAATGTTCCCCAGAGAGAGGACATTAACCTGCTTTATGGCACCGTAGAAAAGAGAGGCTAGGGAGGACGGCTCATTGCCTCTCAGGAGGGAAATACACAGGAGCTGGAATCAGGAGACTAAAATGCTCCTCCACTGGCTGTCATTGGCTTTCTGGAAGGGGAAAGGACTGTTAGCCCCTTTGCCTTTACATCACCCATCCTCCTGCTAAAAGCCTGTCCAAACCAGTCAAGTTAATTACCAGCCAAATCCTGACAACATGTAAGAGTCTGGCAACGAAGAATGAAGTAGGTCCCTAAAAACTACTCAACATTCTTCATTAAAATGGTGTGACTCAGCTTACAGCTCACAGGGAAATTCCTGTTGTGCCATATAAACTAGAAATCTTTTCAGGCAACAGTAATTTTAAGGGATATTCTCTTATGTCTCATCCCAAACCAGAAACACAGAAGGTAATTCCAATGAGTTTCCGATGCAGGTCTGGCTGCCAAACCTTGCCAACCTTTACCTGCCTGTCAAACTCTGTGACTGAAGAATTGATCTCCAAAAAAAATAAATTAGCAGAGCTTAAGAACACATCAAAAATGTCTTAATACTTCAGCTAAATGAAGCAAAGGCCATGGCAGGATAGAGTGTCTGAACATTTTTAAATATTCAGGGTGGAGGTGGGGAAGAAGGGGAGATGTAGACAAGGAACAAAACAATCCAGTTAGAGTTAGAGAGTTAGTGACAAAGTCAGATTTCATGTACCTATGAGGAAGAGAGGGTGGGAAGAAGAGGATTAGATTGGCTATTAGGAAAAAACTTCTTCACAAAGGGTAGAGGGTTGTCAAGTATTGAAATAGGCTGCTCAGGGAAGTGGCGGAGTCACCACCTCTGGGGGTATTTCAAATCCATGTAGATGGAGCACTTGGGGACATGGTTTAGTGTGGACCTGGCAGTGTTAGGTCACCAGTTGGACTTGATGACTTTTTCCAAACTAAATGGTTTTCTGTGAGTCCGTGTTTCTATAAAAGACAGTTCCTTCCTTTGGAGCAGCTGAACACAACAGCTTAAAGAAATGCTCCAAAGGGATAACTCCCCACAGCTCAAACAGAAAGCAAACATCCCTGCTACAACAATCAGCACACAGAATATCTCATGATCATGCAGAGCTTAGTTTCAGATGTGCAAATGTGGGAGCTGGGTACTGACTGCGTTGAACTCATGGTTCCAGGTACGTGGAATGAGAATGAGGTGCCTTGTGTGCTGACTTAGAGCCCTTCCATCAATCAGCTGCATGAAAAAATCCACATGGTGCAGTTATTAGAACAATAAGAACTGAATATTGCTGAAGTCAGCAGGTTCGGCACCAGAAAGCCTCAGAAAATAGATGGCATTTGTCCTGGCTTTGTAATTTAATGGAGCCTCCTTGTGAAAAGTCCTGATTTGGTCTATACAGCAATATTAACTCGTGGGGGAAAAAGGCTTTCAGGAGCTCTGATTAAATCGGTGCCCTGGAAAACACTTCTCCTCACTGAAAAAATTTGAGTAATGCCATTTCCTCCCTTTGCCGTGAGAAGAATGAGCGTCCCACTCTTTGGATACACAGCACCCCTCTGTGGCTGCAAAGAGCACTCTGGCCATCACAGCAGTGCTCGCTGGCCTTGAGATTTCCTGTTTCTTCCTGACACACTGGAAAAAAAAAAATAACTCAGCTATAGTAGCAGCATTTTGCTTTAATAAATTCTGCATTGGGAGAATTAACACTCCCCACCTCCAGACTGTACAGCTACCATTGCTCAACAGGAACGTGCCAAAAGTCCCAGCCAAGAGGAACTGGAAAGTTCTTGCAGTTCAATGGGGAAAGTCCACAAACTGAAGAACAGTCAGGCTTTTACTTCTCTTCGAGCACAGTATCACAACATGCCCAATGCAGTCAAACTATTTATTCCTGTATTTATTCTAATGTTTCTTTCACAACATGCCTAATGCAGTCAAACTATTTATTCCTGTATTTATTTTAATATTTCTTTCACCAAACTATTGAAAATGAATCATTTTTTCTTTCGCTCCTCTTCTACATGCTTTCAGTATCTCCTTTTCTACATCTGCTCACTTAACAAAACTATTTCTCCAGTACTGAATCCCTTTTGCTGTGATCTTCTGTACATGTTCAAACACTCAGCTCCTCCAATTCACACAGAACATTTTTACAACTCAATTCTACACCCCTAGTGGAGGAATTTATGCAGTTACTTTATATTTTCGTTCAAATCTCCAAACACACACATTGGCTCTTGCTCATTATCTTTGTGTCCATATCCACGTGAAAGGGTTTTGCTGAGCTTTTCTCCAGGGTTCAGCATCCTCTCCTCTTAGAGTATTTCAGTTCTTACTGTTTGTGCTGTCCCATTCACTAGTCTCAGTCCCAAAGCCCTGCCACAGCCCTGCTCTGCCCCAGGTTGCATTGGGAGCCTTGTGGAAGGTTCCCTCTTAGTTTAGGAGACAGTGACCTCAGACAAGCCATGCCTGCCCTGCTGGGCCTCCTCCTGCTCCAGGCTTGAGAGGCAGATGGGTCGGCACAGTGGGGCTGTGCAACCCCAGGCACACAGCACTGCAAGGGACCCTGTGCCTGCCAGGGCTGTGCTCTGGGGAACGCCAGGAAGGAGAGGACAGGACAGCCCTGCCTGTCAGGAGGAGATCGATGGGTTTGTTCCGTACACAGGACAGCAGTCACCACAGGACAGAAGGGGACTGAGGCTCCCCAGGAATGGGATCTGCCATGGGAATGCAGCTGGGTCTGCCTGGTGCTGCAGGAAAGCAGGACTTCCAGGACCTGAGAGGGGATGAGATTTACTCACCATTTATGTTCCTCTTTTTATTCCACATTATTAAAATGGCAGTGTTATTACATTATCGGTGTCATGCCTTTCTATATTCAAAAAACTATCAATCTTGATTTATATGAAAACAAGGATAATATTACTATCTACATCCAAAGTCTGACAGTAGACAGAAATGTATCAATAAAATAAATAATAATAAAAAAACCCAAACAAAACAGCTACAGTTTATTGACAAGCCACCAACTTCCTAGTTAAGAACTTCCACCACAGATACAAAGTTGTAGGTTAATTCAGGCATTCCAGGCACAACCTGCACAAACATCATAACCTTCATCCTCTGAGGACTCAAAGGATGAAAGCCCCAAGACGAATAAAGAAATGGGTACCTGGAGAAGGGGAAGTAGAGAAGATGTGACGCAATGGAAAGCCCTGTAATGACACCATATAAATCATCTCAGAGCTAACACTTCTGGCAAAGACTATTACAAAAATGCAAATTATAAAAAAATGTGCAAATACATGTGGAAATGCAGTTCACTCTGTCCTTTCACAGATAGAAGGTAGAAGCCACTGTCAGGACAGGGCATGAGAACGGCCTCGTTTTTCCTATCACAAACTACAGATGTTTTGGTATTTTTAATTTAGATTGGTAAGTCTTCAATCTAGCTGGCTGCCCAATTTTACTAAAGAATTGTCTGTTTAATTAACTAATTCCCAAGACACCTAAAATTCTGTGCCTTCCCAAGCCCAAGCAGGACCCAGAAAATGAGAGTTTCTCTGTCATGTCAGCACTGCTCACAAAATGGAAGCCCAGCTTCAAGAACCCTGTACGTGATGGGAACATTGGGGCAATAGAATTACTAACAGAAGGCTACTCCTTGTTTCCACCCCAAACTATGAAAACAGGAAGCTAACCAAGGTTCAGTTCCCTCTAGGGAACAGTTTGCACCTTGGAAATGCCCCATGGCACTTGGCCTCCCTGCCTTACTGACAATCCCTCCTGGCAAGATAAAAAGTCACTTTCCCATCTCTCCACTCAGTAAAATTCCCACGGTGTTCCCACAGCCTAAACCAGCAGCACTTCACTGTCCGACTGGAAAGGGCCATTGCTGGATGACAACTCATGCACTGAAAAAGCCATCTAGTGCTTTTGGAGTTGTTTTCCAAGCATGACTGGCATCGTGGGGGGAAAGAGGTGGGGGAGAGAAGCAACAGCAGAAAAAGAAGAGCTCAGTTTTCAGCACCCTGTGCAACAGCTCAGCTGCAGCAAGGATCTGGAGGGGAAGAACAGTGCACGCTGGTGACAGATTCCTGAGGACTGCAAAGGCAGCTTTGAGGACCTTGTCCACAAGGTTACACAGCTGGGTGTGACAAATGTGGTGCTGGGAAGGCTCTGGCTGTGCCTGCAAGGCCAGAGGTACGAAGCCCTGTCTCTTATTTGTGCATTAAGGTGGGAGAAGGAAGCCCAGGCTGAGATGAGCCTGGATGATAAACTTCCTCATTAGCAATTCCCAATATAAAAAGCGTGAGGAAGCTCAAAATCACGCGACAACACAGTCACCTACAAGCTGGGCAAGCTATGGGTGGCAAGGACCCTTTGCAGATTTAATCAAAGTGGCACTTGCAAAGCTTTGCTGATGGAGCCAGAATCTGTAACATGCAACTCACTGCAGATCCAGCCACACAGCCAGGGATGAAAGGTGGATTTTGTGTGCTGAGCTGGCCCGTGTTACTGCACAGGGCCAATCTAGAGACACACAGTGAACACAACCATTGCCCGTTTTCCTTTTTCTGCTCATGAGGAAGAAGGCAGGACAAATAAATCTCCCACCCTCCTTTGACGTGTCTTTCTCTTCCCCTTCGTAACATCTGTTAGTTCTCACTTCCCTGTGCTTTGCAGAGCATCCTAAGACAAGTGCTCTCAACTGCAGAGGTACAAACACCTGGAGATGAGTCACACCAGCCTGACACAGGGCGAAAACAAATCCCACACCATCTCCGGGGGGCACAAGTTACAGGCAGCCCCTGACACTGTCACCGTGAGAAAAAACAACCAAAGTCATGCCACTTTCCACGGTGACTTGGGAAATTCAGCCATTCCCTGGAGAAGCAGCTGCCAGTCGGCTGCACAGGCACAATGACCCGAGGCACACCCCTCTCACAGGCACAGCAGTGCCCACTGCAGTGCCAGCACATGAGGAGGATGCCTGCCTTCCCTGAATTACTGCTGAGCTCATGAACCTTCTGGGAGGAACCAAACTGGGACCCAGGAAAACAAGCCAGATGAATTTTTAGCAGCACTGCCATGTTTCCACTCCATAATTAAGCATTCTACTGGCTGATATTTCTCAATTTTATTCCAGCCATGTCTCACAGGTATTGCAAAGTTAGCCACTTTCAGAGACTACTCCCACTTAGGTATTGTAAAGCCTTATTTTTCATACCGAGATTCACTCTTTTTGAAGAACTGGAAGTTTCATGAAAGTATTCTAAATCTAAAAAGGAACTGAGAAAAGTCAAAGAAACTCCTCTTCAGCCATTTGCCTACAGACCTTGAAGCTGTGGATGTGGCCACAGCATTTCTAGGAACACCCACTCACTCATACAACTTAAACTAAAGTTGATTGAACATGTTAAGTCCGTGTGCTTTAACTGACAGTCCTGACAAGCTTATGGGAAATTTGGTCAAAACACAGTGTGAAGAACATGGAATAAAATATAATGGTTAGAGGGATAAAATGGGGCAGGAAGGCCCCTGAATGGGAAAGCTCTCATGTCTGAAAAAAATACAGAAAACCCCATCAGAAGGACTGTAGCCTATTGTAGGTAACAAATGCTCTTCCAGACCTGATGGATGTCTCTCAGCAATCCAGGCTAGATCACCTGATCTCTGTTACAAACCTACAACACGAAGGGCATTTTACCAACATTTTCAGATCATTTCCATAGCAGCAGGTACTCTCCCAGATTTCAATGTTAGATGCCAGTGCCATCATCTGCCCAATACCTACATTAGTTGGTGGCAGTTCAACCACCTCAAAACAAAACAAAACAAAAGGTTATTTCAATCTTGCTTTTCAGAACTTCTCAAATCTGCTCTTCCCCAGAGGACGATGAGAGGGATATCCTGGACCTTGATCACCAAAATTATCGATAGTTTCTTCTGACTCTTTCTGGTTTAAACAAGTGGTTTACTTTTTTTTGTGGTACTCTTTGTGGGTTTCTATTCTCTCGTGCATTTTTTGTGTTTCATTGATGAAGATTTCCTCTTAATTTTGTCAGAGTTTGTTTCAATTTGCAAGACCAGGTAAGCCCTTCTGAAGGGCTGTCAGTGTCTGCATGCAGATGGCTGTACCAGAGCTCTGAGTCCTGCCTGAAGGCTTTCCTGCATCAAAAGTCACAGGGAGGAGATGGAGCTCTGGCTGCACAGCAAAGCCCACAGTCATTGCTGCTCCCAGCAGCTCCCCACAGCATCATCTACAACCCACGGACACACACATGCCCTTCATACACCCACAGTTCCACAGGCAACCCAGACCTACCTGGAGTTTCCAATGGAGAAATCTTTATGGAGACACGTTCGTCAGCTTCAAAGAAGTGACATTTTCTCTAATGGCTTAGAATGCCTTTTAAAGATGTTAAACTTTCAACCATCTTTTAAACACCTCGCCTTTTTAAATTAAAAAAACCCCCTCACTGGCAGATACTTTTGACACCAATTAAAAAATTCTGAAATGCATATATGTATATACATGGATACATATATACATATGAATGCAGATGCATTTTTCATTTGCAATTTAGGAATTCCTACCTATCTTCTCTTTATGCATTTTGAATGAAAGAAGTGTGGGGTTTTATCTTTTACTGTTTTACTTTCAATGTAACTAGAAAAACCACTTCATGGAGCTCCGCCTATGGTCCTCAGTCCTCTTTCACACAAGTAAAATTCTATTTGGCAGTTCTCAAACACCCAGTGGCAACAGAATCACATTGTTATGCTCTATCCTCCATATTTTATAGAAATCAGAGTGCTCTGGATTAGTGTTTGTTACATTATCACATAAACTTTATTTAACCTGAAATCAAAATGGTAATCAACAATGACAAGCTATCCCTGTTGAAAAACAGCCCAATAAAGCCGCTGGAGGGATGGGTTGGCTGGAGGGGAAGCAGCAGCAGAGGAGGAATTCTATTAAGGCAGGAAGAGAAAAAACAGAGAACAAAGCTCAGGAAGGTCTTAGAGAAGATTCATGAAGAAAGTACATAAAATTAAGGAAGAAAAATACCTCATACTGCTTCTTTATTTAGCTGTTGCTGCTGGATATGTAGCATGTGGGTCAAAGTGGTGCCTGCCTGAACTACAGAAAGTTGATGGCAGGGTACAGAAGTAACTACTTCCTGACTTGAGCATCTGTGCAAAATGTCTCCTTGCACAACTCGCCTTAATGTATTCTACAACAGATAAAGGCATATCAAGTCAAGGAACCTGAAAGTGTTTATTTCCATTTACCAGAAACACATTAAAAGTAAGACACCATTTGTTATTCTTGTCAGTTCTTTATTGGTTTTCATCCTAAAGACTAGCACATTTACAGCATACGTGGATTGGATGAACTAGAATATATAAAACAGTAGCTATATGTTTATGATATATTAATACTGCCCAAAACCAAATAAATAAAAATATTTCAATGCACAAAGCTTGGCAAATACAGTTGTGTTGGGACAAAACTGTGTCGTATTATACAATAATTTTACACGTATAAATTGAAACAAAAGGCAACTGTGCTGTAGGTACTTTCACAGAACATACACAGAACATACTTGGCAACAGTTTTCTTTTTTTACCTTTGTATGTTTTATAATTTAAAAAATGTACTCAAAAAAAGAACATTAGACAGAACTTCATTTTACAGTAATCCTTAGATTCGCCTCTCCTGTGCAACAGAAAAGCTTACTTCACCCTTGTGAAGCATCCTATGTGGATTTCAAGTTTCACAATTTGTTTTTTTTGATGAACTGCTTGAGATCTTGGTGTCCGTGACGCCCTTTAGAGGAGCCCGTCGATGTGCATGTGCTGGCCGTGCCTGCACAGAATACGTGAGCTGGACAACAGCGTTCCACGTGCAAGCTCACTGAAACCAGAGGATTTGGAACAAAGCTACGCGGTGCTCGGGACGGCTGTTCCACCACACACATACAAAATTCAGCAACTTTTTCTGATTACACTGGTATACAAAATAAATAAAGGATCGCTAAGCTCTAGAGCAGATCTAATGATTGTTGGTCACAGTCTAAGAGTGGCAATGCTAATTGCTACAAGAGACCTCTTGTTATTTTCTTCTGAAGCTGAACATTAGAAGATTTTTAGTGTACCAATACAGGACTTAAAATTAACCATGTTTGAAATATACAAAATAAAATCATCAACTCATAAAAACTAAGGGATATAAAGAGCATAGTTTATACAAAAATAAAAGTAACATTTAATAATGGGCCAGGAACTGAAGGTTGAGCAGAACTAAAAGAGTGATATGTCTAAAGAGATTCCACTGAAAAGGTTTACATCATATACCTATTTAATTATTAGGAAAAAATAAAACAAGATCAACATTTATTAACTGGCAAACAGGGTCTGTAGCATTTCCAAGGGACTGTTCTACCACAGATGATTTGTTCAGACCTGGGGTAGGTACCACGATACACTGCTTTTGCACAGAATTCCGTGTTTTGTTATCCTAGAGAGTCTGAAATAATGGTAACAGTCCAGCTCAGCAGACTGAGCTGGCTTTGTGACATGCTGCTCAGTGTTTAACTGCAAAAAGCAAAATGCAAAAACCTGTAACCCCCAAACCTACATGGGAGCAGAATGAACATGACTGATTGATAGAGCAGTGACAGCACAGACAAACATCAGTGAGAGGGAGAAAGAAATTAGGAAACAGCCATATACTTACCTGGCTGTTGCTACTCTCACAAAGTAAAGGGGCAGATTTTTTCCTGTTCTAAAATTTAGATCCTTATTTAAAATTTAGAAGGAAAGAAGGAAAGGACACTGTGCTGAACAAAGCTAGCTAGAGATTACTTGATCCTGTTAAAATTTGACAACGAATGTTGAGCTGCTTTTTACAACGCTATCTTAGCTTTGAAGGCATTCTTTGGGAGGTATTATTTCTGAGGAGGTCTGCTGAACACTTTTTTCCAAATGCTGTCAAACTGATCATCTTTGTCGTAAGCCAGACCCCACCTGCAGTTCTCAGGCACGAGCAGTAGCACACGAGCAGTTCCTTTCTATCAACATGGGGCATCACTACCTTCCTCAGAAATACCCTGACATCAGTCACACTTCCCCCTGCCAGGACGCTGAGCAGGTAAAATGCAGAGGTAAACAGAAACCAGTTTTGGTTATGGAGCAACAGGGGTGTGTGGGCACTTTGAGCATTTTTTTGTATTGACATACAAAACTGATATAGCAGAAAAAAATCAAACACATATCAAAATAATGTAATGCCCCGAGACCCTAATGCTTACAATGCGGAAGTGATATAAAAAGCCATGGATAAAGATGTGTTAATTACTGTACAACACCATGGAATATAACAAACATGCCATGTGCAACATCAGCAACTTGCCTGTTGCCCTTGCCTGGGGCAGGGGGAACTGTTGCTGGCATTAATGTTGAAGCATCATTATGTTTCTGACACATTTTTTAAAATGTGTGCCCAAGGTCTTATCTGCCGAAAACAACTGGAATTCGTTTTACTTGAACAGAACTATAAGCCACAACCCATCCGTCTGGCCTCTTCTATATTGTTAATTTCATATATGAAGATGGCATCCTATATACAGTAATACAACTTATTCTCCTGGCTTTTATTGTGCTGATTTTTTTTTAAAAGTTAAACCCCTGTTTCACAATTGTAACAAGGCCTTCAACAGTTACTACACTGTCTAGGATCCAAACCCTTTTTATTTACAACTTCTGGGTTTTCCTCTCAGTTTTAAAAAGTTTATGAAAAGCTCAATCTCAAGTCAACTCAGTATAAAAAGATGTTATGTGAAACAGCTGCCTAAATGCCGTTCCTAGAGTCCTTTCCCATCCAGGAGATACCTAGCTATTTGCATATAGGCAATTATTAAGTATCACAATATCTGCTCATCTTACATACACTGAAGGCTACTTCAACGGGCAGAGAATCATCACACTATTCTCAAGCTAAGGTGTCAGAATAATTGTTACTATAGATTCCAATTCTGTAAGTAACATGCTCTGTATAACCTAGCGAAACGTACAAAAAGGTTATTTTTCTCTTCTGGATGACAGAATCATGTATTAATCTAGAGTGTATCCACATGTTTTAATGGAACAGCAATTAAAGGACATAGTATGCTTATGTTTCAACTTTTCCATAAGTTCCTTCTGGAGGCCTGTAATACTTTGGGAAAGCCTTCAGTTGCAGGGAATTAAATGCATACTTGCGACATCCAACATTCTTCATTGTATTTTCTCGGCGACAACCCTCACTGGGGAAAAAAAACAAGCACAAAAAATGACAGCAGTAAAAAGGAAAAAAAAAAAAAGACTTAAACTAAGATGAAATGAACTGGTTACTTTATAGCATTAAAAAAAAGTTGGTTATTATTTAATGAGCGCTTAATTAATTTGCCACCGCAAATATTAAAAATGATGACTCATCATACAATGCTGGTAAGAAGCACACAGAATGGACACATGCTATGTCTGATTGCTCGTTTTGCATTTCTAGAAAGCAGCAGCACATCTACTGAAAAGGTTCTTTCGCGACGGTTTCATGTATTTCAGGGTGCACTGCTGTGGAGTTCACATGCTGCTTCACTGCACAGGGGATCCCAAGGGATTGCTTAAAAGCAGTTCTGCTAATTTATTAATACATTAAGCTGAAAAAGAGAAACTGATCTTTTTATTGTTCCCTATATGTCAGTATTATCAGTACTTACTTAAAAGATTAGAGCTGATACAAAAATAATGACTTTCCAGTTATCTCTGCATGCATAAATTGACTTGAAAGCCAACACAGTCTAAAAAAAATCTTAATCATGAAATAGCAGCTTTGCATGGGTGCAGAAAAGGCTGCGTTGACAGTCATCACCCCAATGAAACAAAGCTCTGCAGAAGTTAATTTTCACCCAATGTTTTGGTGCAACTGCCCCACAATACAAAGAAGTTCTTTGCTACAATAGAAAACTACTCTGGTTATAAGGCTTCTTTACGCTTGTAAATCTAAGTCAGAGTTCCTTTGATTATATCCAAAAAACAGACATACAAAGAGGAAGCACTATCTTTTAAATATATATTATAAATCAATTTAGGCTTACAGGAGAATGTCTTTCCCTGACTGAGGACTGAAACTTAAACAATGAATACTAGACCTTCATGGCAAAATGTACAGTACAGCATCTTATGGTGGAAATGTCACATTTGTCCTGTGTTGGAGATGGCTGCAGCATCTACCAGGTAAGCTGTGGTCATCTGATTCAAAAGGAGTGTTGGAATTCTGGTTCTCTTTGAAAGCTCTCGTGCTCTCACTCACCTCACCGTTCTTCTAATTTTGGTCAGCGACACTGGCTGTAGCTGTGTTCTGTATGTAACATCTAGTTTAACTTCATAGAACATGGTCACTTCTTTTGCTTTAAGAAACAGTTTAAGTCTGAAATTTGCCTCCGGAGCACATTCTGTGCTTGCCTTTTATAGACTGGATCATACATGATAACCCTGTTTTTCTGGCATTGGTTTGTATGTTACAGAACTCCCCCAATGGCTGTTGCAGCCAAATAGATTCATCAAAAACTTGCACAAATTATATTTCAGAGTACTAATAAAAGCAGTAACTTTTAACTAGCAAATATGAGATGCTGGATGAGCTTTTTAACTCTAAAGTGAATCACTCTGTTCACAATGCGTTCCACTGCATCTGGTGATTGCACATGCCCTGCTATGGCACAGAGATGGTGACAAAGATGTATTTCACACACACCATTTCATGTGCCATGCTTTTTCTGCTGGAGGCACATAAGCAGTAAGCAATATAATATCTTAAATCTCAATGCCTGAATGAAAGCGCAGGCCAAGCTCAAAAAGGAAAAAAACCAAAAGTTGTCCACACCAAAGTTTAAGAAAAGAAGAAAAAACCTACCTTGTTTCTAAAAAGGCTAGATGAATTTAAGGGTGGTCTTACTGCAACCCTCGTGACAGTCATGAGCATTGCCTTCATACTTTAAACTGATTACTGATTTTGGGGAGTTCAGTGGATACACCTGCCACTCTGCTACCAGACGGTGGTTGGGCACTGAACAGGCTCCCCAGGGAAGTGGTCATAGCACCAAGCCTGAGAGAGTTCAAGAAGCATTTGGACAACGCTCTCAGGCACACGGTGTGACTCTTGGGGATGATCCTGTGCAGGGCCAGGAGTTGGACTTCAATGATGCTTGTGGGTCCCTTTCAACTCAGTATATTCTGTGATGCTACTAAAGTTAGTTTCACATCTTGTTAGACTGAACCCAGGACACTCATCATGTTGCAAGAACAAGGCCACAGTCCAACCTGACAACTGCTCACTTTATAAAAAGGTATATGGGGGCATCCATAGCAAATGAACTGGTATTAATTAGAAAGAAGAGATGATCAGTATGGAGACAGTGGTGCCAGGAATCAGCACAGGACATAGGTATGCCCAATACCATCATACCATCATTTTAAATCTCAGCAGCAGTAAGGATGCACCTAAATTCATTACAACTAAAAATGAATAGGATACATGCTTAACTATATATATATATATATACCCAGATATGTCTCTCTGGTGTTTTGTTTCTGTTAGGTTTTTTTTTTTTTTCCTTTTAGAAACAAAATTGGAAGAATAGTGAGGAAAAATATCAGGAGATAGTGTACTGTACAGTCTGATTTCATGAAGACACAAATATAATACACTTTTTTTTTTGTTAGAATAATTAAATCCAACTTTAGGATTTAATTTTCATTCTAACTGTATTTTTTTGGTGTTTTTTTTTTCAGCAAACCTCTTCCAGCAGCTTTCAAATTCCATTAAAATTAATAATAAAAGCTATAGCTATATATAGTTTTTGAGCAAGTTAATAATAGTAGAAAATACAAATCACAGTACTAGTTCTCCTCAGAAGCCCAATGTCATTTCAGGCACCACGCGAAGTAAATCACCTTATGAATTTATCAAACTACATTAAATGAGGTTAGTTTTTTTAATCAGCTATTGCTATTGACAATTGCCAGACCACTGCATCAACAAAATCCTTCCATTTAAACAGGCCTCACCCAGTTTGATGTTATGTATGAATGATGATCAAATTTATCTGCAATTACTCTGCATCACTAAACTAGGTAAGCCGCTTTAGTCTCACCACTTAAATACATGTTAACTTACCATCATTCATTTATCACTAAGTCACTATCAGCATCATAATTTATTAAAGCTGTCCAACACTTAAAAATGAAAGTAACAGCAATATTTAGTCTAGTGTAATTAAAATAAAGCCAAATGAAAAGCCTCAAACCCACTTAATAAAGGAGCTAACTGGTACCTCCCTCTTCTTGCCTGAAATATTAAAGACCACTATCTTTAACTTCTAGGATGATAATGACCCTATTTCAGAATAAGTTCTATAACAGAGCACCTGAAACAGATAATGGATCATTAGCAGGCTAATGCCAATTACATCCCCTTCCTAAACACGAGTTATTCTCTTCCTGTCTTTAATACATTGCAAAATGCAGATCTATAAATAGAATGAAATAATTCTGCATGCAGCACACTGCAAGCTGTTTTTTCAGTGGGTACACTAGTCTATTAGAACATACTAAACCATGAGAAAGGAACAAGACTATGGTTCTACAAACTGTTCAGTAATTTGGATATTATGCTCTGAAATGAAGGTAGAAATTTGTTATATCTTTAAATAAATTTCTTACAATGTCTTATAAACCCCACCCATGTTTTTATTTTTCTCTTCACACCTCGTAAAAATGAAAGGCAAGATTAGCATACCCCTTAAATATACAAAAAGATACAAATTCTTTTCAGACAGAGTTCCTTTCTCTGGAATACATGAAACAAGTAACACAAAACTGTATTTGGTAAGAGATCTTCAGGCCGGCTAAAGTAACGAGGTAACAGGCCAATGTCAGACTATGTTACAAGCACTGAAAGCAGAACAATAATTTAAAGTTTCAATACAATTCTTTCTGATAAAATAATTTGATGTATATTTACAGTTTAGTACAATAGAAACGTAAAATTGTAAGGCATAATAATAATTCTTGGCAGACAATGCTATGACACGTTCCTTTGTCCAGCAGGTACCAAGTGGCAATACACATTCAAGCACTTTTTTTGCTTTTGTTTTTAACTTTATCTTCACTTGCAACGTAATCTGGCCACCAGGTATGCTATGCTCAGAAACAGCCACACAATCAGTAAATTGGGGCTGAGAGCTAATAAAGGAATAGAGTAGAGGAGGCTGGGATCTAGTCTGAAATCTCGGATGGGCACCAAGCCACTCAAGTTCTTCTGGGTGACTATCTCCCGTGTTCCAATGCTGTGAAAAGGAAGAAGGTTGGGAAGAGGGAAAATAAAACAGAAAGGAAGACGGACATGCAAATGAATGCATAAAAAGAGATGGCAACACAAGGTGGTCAAGAAAATGAAAAAACATGGAAGAACGCACAACAAAACCAGAAGATGGAAGTAAAGAAAGAGTGGGAAAACGTCTCAAAAATATGTATCAGTACAATTGTAGAAATAAGGAGAGGGAAAGAGAATAAAAGAGAAAAATAAGAAAGAAGTACTGTAGTCTAGTGAAAATAAACACATGTAGGTTGAACATAAATGGTTTTCCATGTTCACTCTTTCAGATTACCAAGCAATAGTACCCCATGCTGCTCTGCCATGCTTTGGCATGCTGCAAAGTGGAGCTCTGAAAAGCAAGCTGAACATGAATAACCATTGTAGTATTTGACCCTTTCAAACCTCTTTCCATGTGGGTGGCAGCGAATTAGTTTAACCTCTTAACTACCTGTTCAACATGTAAGCAAAAAAACCCCCAAATCACCCATTTATTTTTCTGCTTTGACATGAATTCAAGGGTGTATCAATATGCTTCTCAAAATGCATGTTTCTGAAGTGCCTCAATATATGTACCTGAAGGCAAGACATGCTGCAAAGCCCATCTCACTGTGCCCCCACTTCCTACACTGAGCACTGGAGGATACAGTGAACACCTCTTCAGGTGACCTGAGGCTTTGTAGTGTGCCCTTTCATTCTGGATCACTCTTACCTCTTGTGCAGTCCAACTCTAGTTTTGCAAAGCAAAAACTAAATGCTACCTGCGAGCTTGATCCTGTTAGAATCCATGTACTCCATCCATAAAAAGCAATCCATAACCTTGCTGGTTGCATAGCAAGGTTAGGTAAGAGACAATGTCTTGGAAGAAAACAGATAGACGCTGGAGGTGGTGAAAGAGAAAAACAGCCTTCAGAAGCTGGTGACACTTCTAGTGAAATGGAATTCGGTGGGCAGGGAACTAAGTCAACTGTATTTCTGATCTGGATTAAAAGATCCAAACTGGTCATCAAACTATGTTTTCACTCCTGGTGCCTACACTGGACAAGGACAGACTGCATCTGTGATGCCTACAAATCCCAATTATTTTTGTAGTGCTGGGGAGGAGCGGGTGTGTGTGATCAGAAGAATCAGTCAGTGGAAAGCTAACGTTGACTAGAAAGTGGTGGATAAAGGCTCAACAAAATAGCCCAGAGGAAGAGAAGTGGTTTTGAGCATAGATAAAAAGTAAAACAATGGGAGAGGGAAAGAAGGAAGGCTCAAAATGACAAGATGTCATTATGAAAATCACATGCTTTATCTCCACCATTAAAACTTAGTATCAAGCTACTCAATCTTATACAAAGACAATACGCACAGACAGAAACGGTGGGAATGGAGGCAAGAGCTGGAAAGTTCTTTCCTCGTCACTGTTGGCCCATGTAGATGCTTCCACCGAAGGGGTGAAAAGTCACCTTTTGGATATGCCAAATATACCCAATTCTACAGTGTCTTAAATAAAAACACTCATCAGTGGACTACCTCCAGGAGGGGACTAGGATAAAGAGACAAAGCAAATTCCCTGCTAATTTACCTTGCATATGAAAATCCTCCCATGCTGGACACTGCTGGTTCCACCCAGCTTCAGTGGAAAAACTGCAGGCACAGCTTGGCCCTTTGGCCACGCTGGTGCCTTGGGGGAAGCGTGCACAAGAAAAGGCTAAACACTCATGGCAGTGAAGGTTGGTGGGAAAAGATGTGAGAAACAGCTATGTGAGAACCAAACTGAAGCAGAGTTTCCCCTGCAGTCCTGGAGACAACTATCTCCACTGCAGCCCATGGAGGACCCACAGTGCAGCAAGTGAATATTTACTGAAGGAAACTGGAACCCATGGAGAGCCCATGCAGGAGAAAGTTTACCCTGAAGGACTGCAGCCATGGGAAGGACCCATGCTGGAGTGGAGGAAGAGTGCAAGGAGGAAGGAGCAGCAGAGAAGAGCTGTTATGGACTGATTGCAAACCCCCACTCCACATCTTCTGTGCACTGCTCAAGATGGAAAGGAGGTAGAGGAACTAAGAATGACGGAGTGAATTACTTGGGTCTGGAACAAAAGAGGCCGTGGAGGACAAAGTTTTTAATTTTTGTCTCTGTTTCTTAACATGCCAAATCCATTGGCAATAAACTAATTTTCTCTGAGTCTGTTTTGCCTGTACCAGTAACTGGTAATTTATCTCCCTGCCTTTATGAGCTTTTTCACATATTTTCTCTCCCTGTCCTGTTGAGGGGAGGCAGTGAGTGAATAGCTGGGTGCACATCCGGCCATTGTTCCTGAACAGAACTGACAAATAATTTAAAAAAATCAACCACATATCACAAAGAGCAATGAGATGTGAAAAAGAAAGAGTGAAGGGCTTGAGGAATGGTCTAATCTTGGTTTTCCTTCAGGACTAGTCAGTATTTGTTCTGCACAATCTCTTAGTCAAAGACTTTACAGAAGAAAAAGTCACGTCTTTCACCTGCCAGAGCAAGTCCCTGATGCTGACAGAACACTCAAGCCAAAGGTTTTGATTAAATTGGCCCTCTTTCAATATCCCTGTATAGGTCAACATAAAGCAATATTTTTCTTGAGTCAGTATTTTATCTGATCCTGTTTTATATTAAATGGGTAGCCTGAAGGACCTAAACAATGCTATTATTAACTTCTCTCTCTCCTGTGTCCATGACTGTATTAAAAAAATCCAGTGACCCAGTAATGAATTTGAAGAAAGTAACAAGATTCCCAGTATTTTTCCTAGTTGTTTTTATTCTTATTAAATAGAAAACTGTGAAACAGATCTTTTTTCCTTTCAGATGTCTCAGTCAACAAGTTGCATAATTTAAACATGTTTGAGAGCCACTTTGTTCCCTCAGAAAGCCATTTCAAGTTTTGTTTCTAACATCAAGGTTTAATTAGTCTTTGAGTGCCGATTTCATGTATTGTACTAACACTGTAACAATGCAGCAAAAAGTGCAGCAAAAAAGTGAAAATAAAGAAGTCCAATGACATCCAATTAGATGTAGATATAACCCCCCAAATTATTAGTGTAAGAGGCTGCAGGTGTTATATTGTATGGGACGTTTTTCTTCTAGGTAACTGAAGAGTAGGAAAGGGTCAAACAGCAAAAACATACAGAAAGGATAAGAGAATTGAACACTCTAGAGAATCTGGTGAAAAGACACACAGTACAGTACAGTACATTCAGTAAGAGTGAATGTTGAAAAACAGGACTGAACAGCATTGTTGAACTACATTGATAAAGACTAAAGCTAGATTTCTTATCCTTTCTTTTGGTATGTGACTTACGGAGTTTTCCAGCAGTGCTTGAAACAAGGCATTGAACAACAGTAAACAGATTTTATTTTTTTCTTTAAGTACAGTATTTAATTCTGCAAACATCTCTGCTGCTTCAGAATACAGAACATCATTATATTGATAGGACAACAGCACACTGACACGTTGTGATGAAATTTGGTTGTTGTAGTGTGAAACAACATACATTTCACCCAGTGAGCAGTGTTTCACTGCTAAAGAATACATGTGGCAAACCAGTGCAAACTGCAGGTGTCTGTGTTTCAAAGAACAAAAGACAGGTCATCCCTGAGTAATCTGCCTGATGTAGAACTAAGAAACTCAGTGCTGTGACAGTTCAGGTAATCTCGTTAAACAACTTACAACGAAGCACCAGTTTCCTGTTCTGTAAGCTCAGCATTAACTGAAAACATGTTTTTATGTGCTTCTTTGAAAACTCCTCATTTGTTACTGACAACTCAAGCCCATCTGATACAGAATTGGTAAGAACCAGCTTTAGGATATGCAACTCACATGCACGGGAGGGATGAATTTTAGCAGTCAGTTCTGCAGTTTTCTGACTTTACAATTTTTTTTCTTTTGATAGAAACAGAGACCACCACTCCTCTGCAGTTTGCATGGTTCCTCATTCAGGAATAAGTGATGCAGTCAAACTCTTACCTCCTCATACACTCCAGAGCCTGGGTGAAGACCTGTGGAGCCATTCCATGTTCATGCTGTAGGATCAAACACTGCTCCAGGGTGACTGACATGGCAGTCCTATCCTTGGCACTTTTACAGCTTGTAAATCGAACACCATTCAGTCTGCGGCATATCTAGAAATGGGATATACAGTTCATCATTTCATCTACATGCATGACTTTCTGTCAGAGAACACACCTGTAGGACTTTGATGTTAAAATCTGTCATCTTTGAGAGAGCATGCGTTGTAGGGAAAATTCTGATGTGGGAAATACATGTTATCTCCCCGCTTCTCATTCTAGAGGAGGTTTAACCTGCTAACATTTCTAAGCTACATGCAGGCAAATGAAGAAATTCAAACATATCAGTAAGAAAAAAGGGAAAATACGTATGCATACAGAAAAACAGCTGAACTATGCAGAGATGCTTAGATGAATAAATACCTCAGCAGCTTGCCAAAGGATATCTACATTCTTGTTTTTCCTTGCATGTACATTTTGTCCCAGAAATCTTAACAATTCAGGCAGGCACGTCTGACTACGAGATCGAGGTAGACCTATAAAACAAACAAACCCATTCATTTATCTGTATTCAACAGATCTTTTACAAAGATAAGTGTTCCTATTTGCCTGTTGCAAATATAATTGTGTTTTCTTGAAACTATCAAAGCTTGCAAAAATTAACTGAGTTCTTAATTACTTAATATCATCAACAAAACAAATTCAAGTTTCATTCAACTCAACTGGAAATATAAATTAAGGTTATTTGAAACTTCAGGGACTTAGAACCTCATAGCAATATAGTAGCAGAATGAACAAAGCAAACAAGATGGGTATAGCACAGATTGGTTTGTGTGTCACAGAAGTGACAGAAGAACATCAACGTCTCCACAGAAACTCTGAGGCTATTTTATATTCTGCTTACATTTTCAATTCTAAATTTGCAAGCTCATCAGCTTTCAATTATGAGAAACACTCTCTGTCAGGACACCGCATTGCCATGATCTGTTTATTAATATTTCACTAAGTGGAAATAAAGCAGTTGAAATATTTCAGAATATCTCATCTTCAATGCTAAAGTGTTACACATCATCCCTTACATATGTAGCAAGATACTCAAGACAATCTACTACAAGTATTAAATAGATCATCTTTTTTGTTAGGCTTTTTTTTTTAAGAGGTAGCCATAGAGAACACCAACTAAAGCTGTGACTGAATAAATAAGGAGGTATTCACTGTTAGAAATTATTATGTGACAAAAAGAACCCTATATGGGTGACAAATGAGGTTTTATTTTTGGACTACCTATCTTACAGCAAATAGTATGTTAGACTAATCTGATCTTCTATGACAAGGTGACCTGGTGAATAGATGAGGGAAGCTGTGGATGCTGTTTGCCTGGACTTCAGTAAAGCCTCTGACACTGTTTCCCACAGCATTCTCCTGGTCTAACTGGCTGCTCATGGCTTGGTTGGGCATAATGCTCACTGGGTAAAAAAACAGCTGCATGCCCAGGCCCAGAAAGTGTTGGTGAATGAAGTTACATCCAGCTGGTGGCTGGTTATTTGTGGGGTCCTGTTTAATACCATTCTCAATGAGGTGGACAAGGGGATCGAATGCACCCTTAGACAGTTGCAGATGAGTGATGAGTTGGGAGGCATGTTTATCTGTTGGAAGGCAGGAAGGCTCTGCAGAGGGATCTGGTCATACTGGATCAATAGGCTAAGGCTAATTGTATGGGGTCACAACAACCCCATGCAGCACTACAGGCTGGGGGCAGAGTGGCTGGAAAGCTGACCTGTGGGAAAGGATGTGGCAGTGGTGGTGGACAGCAGCTGAACATGAGCCAGCAGAGTGCCCAGGTGGCCAAGGCGGCCAATGGCATTCTGTCTTTTACCACAAATAGCACGGCCAGCAAGATGAGAACAGTGATTGTCCCTCTGTACTTGGCACTGGTGAGGCTGCACCTCAAATCCTGTGTCCAGTTCTGGCTCACTCACTACAAGACATGGAGGTGCTGGAGCAGCTGACGGTGTTCAGCCTGGAGAAGAGGAGGCTCAGGCAGGACCTTCTTGCTCTCTACAACCACTGGAAAGGAGGTTGTGGTGAGGTGGGTTGGCCTCTTCTCCCAGGTAACTAGTGACAGGATGAAAGGAAATGGCCTCTAGTTGTACAAGGGGAGTTTGATATTGGACATGAGGAAAAACTTCTTCACTGAAGGGGTTGTGAAGCATTGGAAAAGGCAGCCCAGCTGAGTCACCATCCCTGGAGGTATTTAAAAGACAGATGTGACCCTTGGGGACATGGTTTAGCACTGGGTTAAGTACTGGACTTGATGATTTTAAAGATTTTTCCAACTTAAACAATTCTACATTTCTATTCTATGATTAGCAATAATGTGCCTATCCTGGTTGGCTCTGCTTGAACTCTACACCTAAGAAAGAAAGTGATACCTGTAAACAAGAAGAGTGCACAGACCATCTTCTCAACCCTTTCTAAAGACAAGGAGAACTAATGGAACAAGAACAAGGAGCTAATGAAGTTAAGACAGTAATTCACTTAGAAATCTTGCAGAGCTTAGAATTAAGAGCACAGGGACAACCACACCACAGTGGATCAGGAATCAATTTCTCTTGTGTACTGTTCTTGAAGGGAACATTTCCTACAATCTGCCAGCAGATGCTTCACCGGGCCTCTTCTCCCCTAGAATGATCTTTGTGGTTTTGCTTTTGCCTCTACTCACCACAGAGTACATCAGTAGTCATAATCACCCAGTTTACAGTTAAATGTAAAATGTTATTCTCCCTTGACAGTGGTTCATGGAAAAGTATGCTTCACTTTGCACATCATAAATATCAATACAAGTTGCAGGAAAAAATAAAGCCAAAAGCTGAAAGATGATTGGATCAAACATAAGAGGTTTGGGGAGGAGAGAAAAGACAGATGTTTAAAAAAAATGCAAGCAGAATTCAGGAGGAGAGGAAGGAACGGAATGGGAATTATTATTATGGGAAGACTAGATAGAGTCATGAACAAAACCCACTTTAAATTGATTAAATTTTGACCCTTACAAGAAAATCTGATGCTAGACTGCTCTATAATGATAAAAAAAATAAATTTTGCAGCTAAATTTCAGAGAATTAATTATGCAGGATTATGAATGCCTGGAAGGAGGGAAACAGCTTCTGCTCTCAGCTGTATCAAAAAAATCCATGGTAAATGAAAGTACCATAACATACTTTAACAGATGGATTTCATATTATCCTGTTGCACGTTTCTGCATTTGTATTTCTGCAGTAAAACTGCAATTGTAGGACCCATGAAACTAGTTTAGAAGAGATTTGATACTAATAAAAATGAATTGATGAATTTTCACCATTTTTGTGGTCACATGTAAGTAACATTTATGCCACTGCCTCCCCCCCTTAAAACAGTAAAAAGCAAGACATTCTCCTACATAACCAGTAAAATTGAAGCTTGTAGCTCTTGTTTCTCTTCCAGTTTCTCTGTTGCTATTTGCAGATGCAAAAATTATAGAAAAGTGCTAAAGGATAAGCAGAGGGCAAATGGATTGAGTTCCTCAAAACTGGCAGTTGCCCTCCATGCAGGTTATCGTAAGTGCAGAGAACATCACCAAAAACTGCACACAGAAGGGCTGCAGCTATAACCTATCACTTTCATACCTTTCCCCCAAGGCAGTCTAACTAGCTGGCTGCATGATTATACAGTACATAACACCACTTAGAAAGAGATGGAAAAGTAAATTCAAAAAGGGAAGTTAATCAGTCTGATCCTTGAATCTCTTGGATCTGCTCTACCTAGTACTAAAGTATTAAAATAGAGTTGCATTTCTTGGAGGTTACTAATACTGGTGTATCATCAACATTTAAACAACTAAAAATAAAGCAAGCAAAAGAAAAAATCATCCTGAATTGTGCTGTTCAACCATACTTGTCATTAATTACCTAATACTTACAATCATCAGGCAAAACTTCCTTGAACTGCTCAAAATATGAATTCAACCGCACTAAGCTTTCCATGTTAATTATTTCTTGAAGTGAAGTATCTCCAAACCTTAAAAAGGTGAAGAAAGGAACAATTAAGCACAAAGTAAAAGGTTTCTCCTCCTCTTCAAAACAACTGCACTTGACAAGGTGACTCCCAGAAAAACAGTTTAAAGATTCATCCTTCCTGAATTCCTAACCATTCAAATGCAGAATAAAGTGTAACAGAGAAGTATTGCAATGATGCTTTACAGAAAAAGAAAATACATGAGTGTGAGGGAAAAAAGGGAAGGAAGGTGAAAGAAAAATGTAATAAATATTGTCAACAATGCCCTGATTCATCTCATCTAACTATGTTTACATACACAGATAATGCACACAGAGTGCTGACATCTGTAACTGTGCTAGTCACCTTGGGCTCCCTTTATAGGCAACAGAGGACAACAGTAATTGCTGGAATGCTTTTGTTAGACTTTTTCTAGTTGTCTAAAATCAGAGTGCACACTCCACCCCAACCAAGGCTGCTGTCACAACATGCATGTGCCCGACTTCACTGGAGTTCTCCATTAGAGCAGTGCTCTGTCAATGTACCCTTTAAAGGACACGGCCATAACAGAGGGAAGCTCTGGGAGCTCTTCCAAAAGTAAACAGTTTCCCTAGCAAATATAGTTATATATTTTTTCAGTTTTACAAGTGCAATTTTGCATTACATAAATCCTGCAAGGACGTGCTAAAACAAAGGTTCATCTTGACCATTAGCCACGTTTTTGACAGTGACAAGGAGAGGGAGCCTAGAGGAATAGTGCAGAACCAAGAGAGCAAATGCACAGCAATACTCAGAACAATCTCTAGGCCTCTAATGATCTCTCACTCATGGAGGTCTTAAGTCACAAGCAGCACCTCTGTGTTAAATAGCCCATGACAGATTTCCTCATCCGTAAATTCACTTCTGAACCACAAGAACCTGCACTAGTCTCAAACCCAGGTTTGAGGTAGGGAGTTTCACATCTAAGTGGCACATAAAGGACCTCCTTTCATTTGTTTGGCATTTGACAGCTTCATTTGGTATTCCCTTGTTTGTGTGTTGGAGAAACTGAATCACTGTTAGTAATGCAACAGTGCAATTCCATAGTGACGCAGTTCCATTGCTTAACTGGCATCAAGGCTGAGATTCCATGACTGAATACATACTTCTCTGCTAAGGTTTGCTGCTCATTGATTCCCACGTTGAAAAGAACAGGCTGAACCCTCAGTAACATGCCACTCTGAATCTCTCGCGGCAACAAATCAAACAAGGCGCTTGGCAGAGGGATCCTCACATTAAATCCATCACTGCAAACAAGTAAACAGTAATGAGTCATAGAGATCAAAAAGCTCCATTCCAAGAACATGTTATTTATGTAAAGAGGGATAACATCCAGAACATAATACAACTATTGTGTTCATATATAAATAAATAACAAGGATATAACACAATAAAAAAATAAGTATCAGTCAAGACTGACTTTCAGGAACTGCCACAGCTGGCTTCCAATGAAAAAATCTATTCTAGTTCAAAAGCAGACCTGCAGCAACATGTAATATTGATTTTACATCCTCAGGGACATTTAGATCTGCCAATTTCCTAACAAAAGCTGCTTTTTGCTCTGCTCACAACTTGGCTCTTCTACAACTTGGGTAGAAAAAGCCGACTTTTGGCATGTCCCCAGTCTCATCCAGAATAAAGTATTTTTGGGGGGGGGGTTTCTTACCGATTTCCAGTGATGACTGGCAGCATGTCAGTAGATGTATTTGATGTAGCCTGAGTTACTTTAAAGGTTACATTCCTCAAGTCCATGATTCCCAAACTCATGTCCTCCAGCATTGCCAGCTCTTCACCTAAATCAAAGAGGGAAAAGTGCATCATAATCAATATTTGTTATGTACACCTGCCCTTTATCAATTTAATGACGACAGTAGGTCATTCCTCCATTAAGAAGGTCCACAGATGAAGAGGGTCTGCAGCCCAGGCCTCCTCCTTGACCTACAGACATGATTTACTTTGTGAGTTCAGCAAGTTTAGAAAATGCCAGTTACCTAGCACAGTCCAGACAACTGTTCTTCAAGGAGCTTATATGCTGATTTTTCAGTTTAGATGACGCTAGTTAGTACTTCTCAGCATTGTCAGAGTCGTGATACCCTAAGTGTTGGAAAAGCCACAAGGAATTCTGGATTTGTCCAGTAAAGATTCCCTAACCTGGATCCAGATGGCTAATCAGACACAGCAGTAAAACAATTTTGAGTTGAAGCGCTTTCCCTTTATGTATTCTCTCTTCAGTCTCACTTTGTACTTAAAGATAACAGAAAGTCAAAAAAAATCTAAAAGCATATTTTGGGTACTGTTCCTCCCAGTTTACCAGAACTTTAATCTATTTATTTTCTGAAAAAAAAAAACCACTGTGACACATTTTCATCTTTCTTAAACCTTTGACATTATAAAGCAAGTATACTTTATCTTTTAGAAGTAATTCAAGTAAGTGCTGAAGAAAATCAGAGTTGTTAGCTAATTCATCACTGCAGATAAAATCTAGTTTTGCATTTGTTTTCAAAAGAACTTCGCAGCTGAGCGGCAGATTGTCACAAACACTCCTGTTCTGCTGTAGCCAATTTAGTGCAGAATCTGCTGACTTGACAGATAATCCCACCCACTGGCCCCATGCCTTTACCATAAGTGCTCAGCAGACTCTCAAACTGTGCCAGCAAGCCAATGGTGTAGAGTTGCCTTAGAAAGCCATCATCATGCAGGCAGTTCCTCAGCTTGATAATGAAACCGCAAATGAGAGCTGTCAGCTGTGAGAGAGAAAACAGACAAGAATGAAGGGATTCAAGATAAAAAAGGCTCTTCAGCCCCGAACAAAAATGGTATGACGTATAAGAGGTGCCATAAAATCTGTCTGACAGATGCTCCTTCCCCTTAAACATCACTCTTCTTTTCCTTGCAGGTGAAGAGAGACAACCAAACAAAAAACCCCCACAAAATTCATAAAATCAATTCAGGGCACTCTTCTTTCATCTCGTAAGCTCTCTCAAAATGGGACTGCATGTATTTGTTTTCTGGACACGATCACTTGTGGTAGGGTCTAGAACCTATGAATTATGAAAGACTGTCTTTGGCGAATTGTTTTAGTTTCAGATGGAAAATCAACACAGCTGGTTTCAGGCCATGAATTTTGATAGTATAAACAGATAATTGTTTTTAAGAATGGTATTTGAGAAAGATTAAAAATGCAGTATCTCTTTGCATTGTGCAGATTCTGACTCTAGTGTTACAAGGTATTCAGAACAAGGTCCTGAAAACCTAGTACTAAGGTCAGTACCATGATCTAAGATTAGTACTCGTTTTAATTCACTCTGTCGACCAAGGAATTTCCCAGGTCATTGCCATATGCTATGTACACAGGTGTATGACCTTCTTACAGAATTAAACAGAAGGGAATAAAGTTCTGATCATGATGGGTAAACATACTCAAGACACAGAGTTAAAAATGATCTGCAATATGAAGTGGGTTTTATACAGAAAAATTCTCTGATTTTTCATTATTTTATTTAGAAAAATTCCCTGATTTTTTCTCTATGAGATCATAGAATCAAAGAATCATTAAGGTTGGAAAAGACTTCTAAGATCACCAAGCCCAATCACCAACCTAGCACCACCACCACGTACACAACCAAACCATGTCCTCAAGTGCCATATCCACAAGTTTTTTGAATGCTTTCAGGGATGGTGACTCCACCACTTTCCCAGGCAGACTGTTCTAGTGCCTGACAATGCTTTCCATGAGGAAATTTTTCCTAGTATCTAATCTAAACCTTTCCTGATACAACTAGAGGCCATTTCTTCTCATCCTGTCAATTGTTTTACATTTTTGATATTACATCTTGGGACAAAAGCCCTGGCAAATGATGTGCAAGTGATAAACTGTTTGAAAAAACATGAACAGGATACTGATCTCACAGGGAAGCAGACACACTACAGAAGCACAGTGGGCAGAAGAAATGTGGACTTTTTCCAGTGCAGACACCTGCTAGTCAGTGCCTGACACAAGAGATCCCAGCAGGTCCAGAAACAGAACCTCTAGGGAAAAATCAAGGAACTCATTTCTCTCCCTGTAGCTGGACTTCTCTCTGTAAGTACCTGATGTCCTGTTGGGTTTCTTAATGCAGAAAACAATAAAAGGTAACTGAGGGAGTACACTTGCTGCTCATGGGCTTTTTTGCCCCCCTCTTTCACACCTTACTTCTGCTTTGAGTTCGGTGACATTGAAAGGCAAAGGCTATTCCTGTAGACAGCAGTATATTTTCACTAGCAAGGGGACACGTAAGTTATTATATTGTCAAATGCATATAAGTGACCAGTAAAGGCAGGACAGCACAGCTTGTGAGGGGAGGTCACACTGTCAAACCTGAGAAGAGATCTGAAAACTTCTGAAAACAGTAATCTTTCATATTTCATACAGACCCCCCTGCACAGGGAAGTGCAATGAAATCATGCATATTTGCTTGCTTACTGTTTGGCAGAAGACAACATCCCTGCGATACTGAAGGCTCAGGCAGAGCCCTATTGTTGGGGCACTGTCCTGCATTAATAAGAAGACCATGGCTTTCTTTGCCTTGTCACTCATCATGGCTACACAGTCGGTGAGTGTGGTCAGCAAAGGATAAAGGGCTTCACTCCATTCACCTGGTTAAAAGAAAAAAGAATTAGCAGCACTGGAAGCACTTGATTTGAAACAAACACACACAATAAGAAGAAAATTCCTGTTGCAAGTCAGAGTTGTTGATAATTCACATTTAGAGCTCCTTTTATTTTGGCTGGATGGCTATTCCCTGCTTGGTAATAATTCAGTAATTTTACGGAGTGGTTATTAGATGAGGAAAATATAGAGACTTCACTCTGTAAGGCTGTTATGACTTTCCAGACCATGTAAAAGTTGCCAGATTGGTGCCCACAGAACAGGCAATACAATGGCTGATTGGAAATCATAACAGAAACATGAATAACTATATACAGAAGTGTAAATAAATGCATGTTCATGTTCAAACACACCCTTTCACAGTGCATACATGGACAGACAGTACGGAGTCCATTGCATTAGAGAAACAGTGAACATCTGCTTAGCCATTTCTGTCAATGAGATTTTTCCCAAATATCTTGCCTTGGAATCCTTTGTGGACTCATAAGTATTTCACTGAACTGCCTCAGCACCTTATTGAACCTTACTGCACTTCAGTGAAGCAAGACAATGCTTATCTCCCATTTGAAGCATAAGAATAATAAGACAGGTAGGTGAGAAATTCATGCAGGTATTGTTTTAAGTGTTTTCTGCCTCCTGAGTAGTTTTAAAGGCTTAGAGGTAGGTAACAAGAAATATTAAATATAGGGATTAGATGGGAGCCATCCAGGTCCTTTGAAGTACTTTGGAGCTCTTCTTCAGCTGAAATACATATGATATAAGCCAGAGGGATTCTGTGGTATGTCCTATACAGGAAGCACAGAAATGAGTTGTCTAAGCCCTATTTTAGTACCCCAAATATTGTGCCATTCCTTCTCCCTAAGAGACTGCTCTGCCTTAAGATATCCCACATGCTCAGTTGCTTTTCTTTTCTTCTTTCACGTTTGGCCTTAATCAATCACCAATTAAAAAAAATATTTCCATGAGTTTACAAAAAATTATTCAGATGCTATATCAAAATGCATTCTCTCGGCAATGTAGAAAGAAAAAAGAACAAGATTTTGATTTTGCCCTCCTTATGTAAGGTTGAAACAGAAAAATACTTCTCTTTTTATAGGGAAGAATAGTGTGTATTATTTTTTAAAAACACTGGAACTCACAAACAGAACACTCACAACTCCCAGCCCAGTTGGCTGTAAGAACAAGGCAACATACAGATCAGAACCCAAAACAATGAGACACTTCAAGCCCCTGAAAGGAAGTAGTTTGGGATTTTGACTCAAAGGCAGGACTAAGAGCCAGTAATAATAAACATTTCTGTGATAACCAGCCAAAGAGGGGAACTCTGGAAGTCTGCTAACAGAAACATAACTGACAAGATTAACAAAACTGTCCTTTTGGCTTTTGTTCTATGTGGTTGATAGATAACCTAATAAACTACACAGAGGGGAAGTTGTTTGGCTCTGTTCCATTGCCATAAAAAAGCAGGAAACATCAAAAGAACAGGCAAGGCATTACAGCTTGTCTTTTGTAAAGCATTTTCTCTCAAAATTAGTCAGATGTCATAACATGGCCCTGTGATCACTTGGAAAGCAAAATACAGATGATACTAACAGTGTTTCTGTTACTGCATTTTAGAGCTTTTCTATAAGCAATGAGAATAACAAAAAGAACTGAAAATATCTTTTGACACATCATCATCATCATCTCATTGCCTGGAGATACATGTTTATAGTTACTAACTCAGAGGAGATTTAAAACTGTAGTGTGTCTGGCATCACTACATTTAAAAGATATGTTTACCTGTGGTAATCACAAAGTACACCGGTGAAGTTAAAGCAAGTGTTAGATATTTTTTTCTCCCAACAGTCACATTCAATGCAGGGGCTCATCTGGGGTAGTGAGCAAAAATACTCAGTGCTATGTATTCTACGGGTTTAAAATTTTGGCCATAAAAAACCAAACTATTGTCAGTCTGAAAAATTCTAAATGCTTTTTGATACCTACTTCACCTGTGTTCTTTTGATTTTTTAGTCAATGGTAGTTGCCAGTAACAGTCAACAGGAATAATAGGAATTGTACTTCCAGCCTCAAATCAGACTGGAACATTTCACCTGCAGCATTTCAGTAAATGTGAAAGGACTCAAAGTGCTCAGCTTACACCAGGATTCTCCTGTCCTTCTGTCTTCCCTTCATTAATTTTCCTAACAGAACTTAATTGCTGAAAGTGTATTTTCTATCACATCAATCAATGGCACCTTCAAACACCACAAGGCTCTAATTCTAATACGAAATCTACTCTGGGCTCTGCTGTTATGTTCTATGAGATGATCTTTTAAAAACTGTTGTGGACTCCACTGAGCAGATCCATAGTTAAGATAATTTGACATAGGGCCTGAAAGAATGGAGGTGAAACAAAGTGTTACAGATATACAACATCCAGAGACTTAGTCCAAGCTAGCTGTTGATATGTCTGGGACACAAATCTCACTTCTTAATCAGAAGTTTCTGGCTCATGTAGTACGTTATTCCATTTATAATTCAGCTTTGCACAAAACATCAGGATGACTGCCATTTGCTTTAAGCACTTTATAATGTACAGCAATAGACGAATCCTGCAGTCTCCACTCAACTGCAACTGAATTCTACCTGTTAAATAAGGATCAGACTCAGCCCCATAAGGTTTTGCTATTTTTCTTAGGATTGCTGCTGACCAAAGTCATACCTTAATGTTCAGTTTCAAATGTGGAATTTTAAAGAAAGGGGCAGGGGGGTCTGGGTGAGGGAAGGAGGGAAGAAAAGAGGGAGAGAGAAAAGTTCTTGCTTTTTCCCCCTAAGAGTCTCTCTTCTCCAGAGAAATAAAATGTTATTAAAACACCTGTCCTCCAGAGACTTGAAAAAATATTTTTAGTCTTTCCACATTAAAAAACCCTAGCATCCATAAATCACAGCACTGGGTACCCACAGTTGCCCTTGATTTAGGTCAAGGTTGCAATGACTCATGATCTCTAAAAAAGAGATTTATTAAGCAAGTGGTAGTTACTTAGCCCCGATGCAGTAAAATATAATCAGCAACCCACTTAAACAAGGACTTACACTGCAACTTCAGCCACTAAATTTCAATATGCAGGTTTGGGTATATGTGGGTATCAAGTTGGAAAGACCTGACTGCTTTTAATTACTCCCATCTAAAAATAATAAAAAATAGCATATATTTATGCATTACATTTGTATTTTGCAAAAACTAAAGGGACGCTCCAAGAATTAAAAACTTGTGGAGTCTAGTTTATTAAAAAGATTTTCTCAGTGGTAGAAGGAAACAGGGTGGGTAGCTGAAAAGAACAATAATATACTTTGTGAAGATGAAAATCGTAACTGCACTGAGCCTTTATTTCCCTTTGGTTATAGTAAACCCAGGAGCCTACACTGTAACAGTTCAAAGACTGAACCTTCACTGAACTCAGATTAAACTACACTCAAATGGAACAAACTACAGCCACCTGGGAGAGAGTGTATTGAAGAGGCATATTATTCTGACCTTGTAAATGCAATGCAATTGTATGGAAGTGCAAGGACAGAAGAAAGAAGCCTAGCAGTGGGATGAAATGCCTAAATTTTGTATTCTGAAGCATTACAATTGCAATGCCCAACACTGCTTGGTGCGTACCCAAAACAGAGATTTCCATCAGCCTTGCTGATTGCTCCGTGTTCTGCTCGAGTTCTCATTCAGAAAGGCCAGCTCAACAGCACGTATGAAAGGGCATGTCTGAAATGTCTGAAACGTCAGACCCACATGGATGTCCATGACATTTGGAACAGGCCTCAAACTATTGTCACCTACATCAGTTGGCAAAAGTACACCAACTGGAGAAACCAAAGAGGCCGTGAACAATTGCTCTCACATACCTGGACATGAGAAATTAACACGTACCTCCTACACGTACTCTTAAAAATAATAACTTCTCAACAGCTTAGGTAACTCACGTGACATTACAGAGCATTACCATTTCAGAATGGTCAGTCTTAACAGCAAGGCACTTGTTCAGGTAACTGTGAACAAACCCCTGCAATTTTCAGAAGAAGCAGAAGCCATGAATGCACATACCTGGGCCAGATTCTTCCGGAGTGGGGCTGCAATCTGCACAGAAATGGAGGGGCAACATGCATGATTAAGGAGCAGCAACACAGTCTAAATATAAGCAACTCAAATGCTCAATGCCAGGGTTCTCAAACACTTTCACTGAGTGAAGAGGAGCTCAGCAGAAATGCTTGGTTGCCCACAGGCACCAAGGGCATGGGCTGCCTTCTACACTCCATTGTTTCTGGATGGGGACTTGGAGCAAACCCAGCACCTGCTAGCTCAGGGGCTCACTGTGGATTACCTGTCAATCCTCAGTGATCCACAGGGCACAATTTGAGAAACACTGGTTCACTGCAATTATAGAATAAGCTGGCAGTAAGGCAGCTAAACAGAACAGCAAAAGACTAGCAGTAAGTTCAATGCACGTAAAAGAAAATGAGATTAAGGCACCCAACCATGCAAGAGTAATACAGAAACTCTACTTTGCTACCTTAGTCAGAATTCTGTTATACAATTTTTGGGATAGTTAACATAAGTATTAGATTGTATATTAGTGGCTGAAACCTCACTGATGAAGTCTGTGAGTATTCCACACACTTCAGTGGGAGGACCAACCTGTCAGATGAAAACACACTACAGTGCAATGCCAACAGTAAAAAAATAATGGACATCCTGTTACAGCAAATCTTGCATTAATGAAAAGCAGTTTGCTAATAGGATTTAAACTTCTGTTGCTTAGATTCACTAGTCAATCACAAATTTGATCATAACAACAGGAAATATAAAATTCAATAGTGGGCATCAGGACAGTCAGCTCATCTAGATAACCGAAAAAAACCTGTCAGTAAACTAAATTTCATCATGTTCATTGTAGAAACTCTACGTCCCCATCTCATTTTAGTAATGAATACCTAAGCCTATAACAAATGTACCTTTGAAAATATTTTTTTTAAGTTTCCCTTCTACTATTTCAGGTAGTATTTTCTTTGACAAACATTCATTGCTAGAGAGATCTTCTAAAGTCCTTCAATAGCATTCTACTGTCTCTCTCTTAGGAATCCTGGAACTATCTTGGTTTGCTGGTTTTTACATTGCTTCAAAAAAATTTCTGTCTGCTCTCTGCTCAATGTCATTTATTCAAAAGTCAGACTTAGTATCAGGAAAAACATTAGTTCTTTGAATACACAACATGGAAAATGTTGTGAATCTGAACTTAGTTAGAGGAAGGATCTTCTTGGTCCTTCAATAATTCCCATGATCAGTTGTGGAAAGGAACACTGAAAATGAATTCACAGGATCACAGAAAATTCTGGGTGTGACCTTAACCTATCATCTAGTCTAACCCCTTGCAATAAGTAGGGACATCTTCAACTGGATCAGGTTGCTCACAGCCCCATTCAATCTGACCTTGAATGTTTGCAAGGATGGGACATCTGCCCCCTCCCTGGGCAACCTGTGCCAGTGTTTTGTCACCCTCGTCATAAAAAAAGTCCTTTCTTATAACTCACCTTAATCCACCTTCCTTTAGTTTAAAACCATTTAACAGGTTAAGTTTGGAGTAAAGGGGAGCCACTCAATGTAAAAATTCCCAGGGATATCTAACAAGATTTTTTTTTCATGGTATTGAACCTGTTCCTCTGTCAGAAATACTGAGCATTAATTAGGAACTATATCTGATAAGAATGTGACCAAGTACTGAGACTGGTCATTAAGACTTATGAACAATATTTACACCAGACAACTAATAAATAGGATTTCCTCTCTGGGATTTTTTAAGTTAAATTCACTCAGCCTTGGTTGACAGTCAGACTTCAGATACATTCCTTACAACTAGGCAGCACAGGAAATGGCAGCAAGCCCCTTAGCTTTAAAGCTGGCTACACTTCTTGGTTTAATGTTTCTGCCCCAAGTTCTAGTGATTAAATGGAAGGACTAATTTCATCTTTTGAAAGAACATCAGGGAAAGGTTATAAAAAATCTTTGCACTAACAAAACCATTGGAAGGTACATGCAACCAACTGCACTTCCATATGGCCTAAGTGTCAAGATCCAGAGTAGATTTAAAACGTCCACCAAAAATGAAAGAAAATTATTGTTCCAAGATGTTTTCAGCATCAAATTGTCTAGGGAAAAGCTTCTGATATCACCCCTAACAGATTTGCCTATTCTTTTTAATATTTAAAATCCAGAACTTTTAATCACTGATGTGAACGTGCATTGAAGGTTACTGATTAAACTTTTATGTAAATATATATAAAGCTTAATGTAAACTAGCTAGTAAATAAAAACATTTATAGGTATCAAACTGGTAGAAGAAATTAGTCAAAGATTGAGCACATATTCTGAAAGAAGAACCAACCCTCCTATTCCTTTATAATACACAAAAATGTCAGTCTAATCTAGAAAAACATGGTCTTCTAAGAGAACAAACAAACCATACGTAACATGTGCAAAGATACACATAAATACAATAACATTTATTTTAACTTCCTTTTTGCTTTCTTTTTCTTAAGGTATTGCCTTTCACTGCAACATTAACAATGGGATGGACATGAAGTCACAGACACACATAAGGGACAAAGGGCCATCAAATGGTAAGACAGAACAGGAAAAAGGGAATGAAAACACAAATCAATCTTTGTAAAGCTTCACTTTGCCCACCTGCTCTATTAAGTGTCCAAATCACAATGATCACATGTAACGAATGTGAAAATACGTCAAGTAAGTATATAAGTAAATTGAATAATTCTGAAATTTAATGCACAGCTGCAAAAATGTTGAGCTAAAGTGCTAAGGGTATCTTTCACCCTCATGCTCACAACCTTATGTTGGGTTCAATACAGCACCTGCTTTCAGCTCAAATTCTGACTGGACTATTCCACTGAGAGCTTGCACTGCCAATTTCTACCTTCCAGCTACAAGAAGTCTAAATGACTGAGTGCCTCAGCAACAGTTTTTGACAATTTTGGTTAAAATTTGCTTTGAAAACCAGTAAGTTCATCCAAATTCAGCTCAGTCTAATAGGACTGCTTGGCTCCTCCCCCATCCTTTGGCAGCCCAGCTGGGACCATCAGTTTTGCAGTAGTGCCTGCATTTCTCTCATGTTTTATTTATCTTTTAAAGAGGTTCACTGTAAGAAGCTTTGATTGCTGCAAAGAAGCTGAAGCTACCAGAGGTGGTGTTTGACATCTGCTAATCCAAACAGCTGTTTTACCAGCTTAAAATACCCAGACTGAAAAACAAATACCACTGTCATCAATGGATTTGGCAATGATTTCAGCGGGACCACTAACCTCAAAACAAGAATGGGCTTAGCAGCTCCCAGCATACCAAGTGCCCTTTCTGCCTGACACAGTCACTGCTTAACACCACCACTGAACTGAAAACACAGGGAGGGATGTAAGGGAGGCTTGGGAACGATGCCAGTGCACAGGAAGGGAGCAGCAGAGAAGCAGTGTCTGGCATACGCACTTGTCTTTCTGAGAGAATGGCATGCACAGGATGGTGTGGATGAAGATGGTGGTGAGGATGATGAAGGTGGTGAGGATGATGAGGTCTCATTTAAATCTTCTGGATTTATCCAGTAGGCACGACTGTCCCGATTACCTTTCTTACTAGTACTGCTGACGTCACACTGGAAAACATCTTCACAGCTGTCACTTTGCAAGCGCTCCTTCTGGAGAAGTTTGTCCACCCTCTGTATAATACACTCCAGACTTTTGTCAACATTCAACCAAACTTTCTCCTTAAAAGAAAACATTTCTTTCTCAATTTTAAAAGAGAAGAGACACTGGGTAACAAATCCCTTGGTGATGTATTTCCTCCTGTGATTCTAGTCACAATTCCTCTGAAAATTTCCTCTAGGCTATCGTGGTTACACATATGCACACACAAATTATGGATATATAATATATAACAGCAAGCCAACAATATATAGTGACATGACTAATGTGGTAAATTGCAAAACTATTTTCTAAGTAAATTTGTCAAACAATTTTAAGTGCCTCTTCCTGCACTGCTATTCCAATTTTCTATTGGTCCTATTGTTTATTCTTGAAATTCGTGTTTGACATAATAATTGTATAAAATCACACATCTTTTTTCTATATCACTCAGTGAACAACAGATAAAATTACTGTATTATAATACTGTCTAAAATAGTATTTATTTGTATCTCATTACTATGACTTAGTAAGTCAAAGTATGCCAAAATTATTGAAACTAACAAGGAACCATTTCCAAAATGAATTGGATCTCTTTTAACAATTGGTATTTCACAACACTCATAATTGTTTTAATTAATTCTGACTAATTGTGACGTTAAATTAACTTCTGTTTATATTTCATAATGACAGAATTTACACAGTCCAATTCTCATTTTGATAGGCAGGGTGGTAAGGAAAGCCATTTGAATACTTTGTGCAAACAGTTTTAAAATGCCGTTCATAATCAGAAGAGGAACAGTCTGCAAGTTCTAAATAGTGAGATGAGAACAAAAATAGGAAGGCTGACTTGTATAGCTAACACACACAAAATACACTTTATTTTGGAGACGTGCAAACCCCATTGTAGCATGGTGAATTTTTTACTTTAAAAGCTATTTACTTTCCCTTGAAACTGATTTCAAAAAAGCTATGGACCCACTGTAACAATTTCCACTGTTTAGGAGACTCAGAAATATTAATTAAGGCCTGTTTGTATTCCCATGCCAAGGAGTAACTGAGCAGAGGATAGAGACTTCTTTGCTACTTCAACAATCTCCTAAATACTGATCCTCTGCATATCTAGTGAACAGCTACAGAGTTTATCAAAAAAGAACACATCAAACTAAAGTAAACAGAAGAAAGTATTCATCACTCCACTGAGGGAACATACCCACTCCTCTTCATGCCAATCCACCTGCAAAGAAGATCGGCTATTTCTTCCTGTCCATCTGGCCACAAGTGTATCTTGATCATTCCTCAGCATCACTTGCTCCCCTTCTCCAGAGGTTGGAGATGCTTTAGAAGCTATATAGTCTGGCCTTGCAGCATTCAGTCCATGTATTGAATTTGCCAACAGCTTGCAGTCACAGACTGTGACAAGTTGTCTGGTCTAAAAAGCAATAAACCTCACACATTTTAAAAACTTTTTGTTATTCCATACACAATTTATATTGTACTTTTTTCACAGAAAGGAAAAAGGCACTAGTATTCAGTAAAAAGAAACTAACTATTGCTTTAAGGCACCTTTAGAATAATTTTACAGAATGCCCTAAAAAACAGTATAAGATCCCAAAACACAAATGGTGCATTTCCAAAGTCTGTACTACTACACTGGCCTTGCAATTGTTGAAAATTTCACTAAGGAACATGCAATTAGCCTTTATTTGCACTTCACTCTCCATCTGATGGGAGCTTAGAACAATGTGCAGACACGTGTGTGCAGTGTTTGGGCACTGGAACAGGCTCCCCAGGGAAGTGGTCACAGCACCAAGTTTGACAGAGTTCAAGAAGTGTTTGGACAATGCTCTCAGCCACATGGTGTGACTCTTGGGGTGTCCTGCACAGGGACAGGAGTTGGACTTGATGATTCTGATGGGTCACTTCCCACTCAGTATATTCTATGATTATATGATTTGTATACCTCACATAATAGTTGCCACATCAGAGAGAAAAAGCGTCACCTCCATCAGCCTCTCTGAAATCATAACAAGACTTGAGAGAAAGGCTCAAGGTATAACCCACTAATTAATGTAGCCCATTCCCTGTCTTTAGTGGTGTTATATTCAAGGGCTTCTACAAATTATGTGAGTATGAAAACTATGTGGCCTGTGTGTCTATTAAAAAAACAACAAACAAGACATTACTACGTTATATACACACATCATTCACCTGTAGAAAACCCCACAAATCAGTTATACACACTGTACTCAGAGTGAATATTATAATAAATAATACATTTACATAAGGTCATGTTATTTTTTGCACTCTACAAAGTTGTATGTATATCCCACCCAGTGGAAGAATTTATAGCAAACTCAGCGGCACCTGCTGCCATTTACAACCTTCAGATCTGCTTCAAGGGCAGAAGGGGTCAGTAAAACTCTATTTTGTTTTTTTTCTTTCTCTCCCTGTAAGTAAGAGTGCATTCAGTTGTGGGCCCAGTCTGGATTTTGTTGGTGCACAACAAGAAATAACTGGTTTACATCACTATATGGCTGTGTCACCATTATTCCCTATTTCACCAGTGGAAAAATACAGAATTGTTTCACTAACTTTTGCACAGTTGCTGCTGCTTGACAGATGACTCAGAGCATTAAAACATCCCAGGTGGTTATGGAGAAAAGGATGTAAAAGAAAGTGAAGAATGCACATTACTGGAATATGATGGATGAATAGAGGGAATCAGAGGACATTGCTCTCCACTGTACTCTTAAGAGGAGGTGAAGACAAGAGTGTGAAAAGCAGGAGACAGCCTAAATAAAAGCAGGAAATTTTAAAGGTTGATCTAATTTTTTTTCTTGTACTTGTTACAACACAGTACTGAACAAGGTAAAATAAATGCTTCAAGAAATCCTACTAAAGGTGCAGACAGAAAAAAATACACTGTGCTTCAGTGGGGAAATGAATTATTCTCCTACCTTATCTGCTAGGATAGCAAGTGTTCTTTCAAGGCCATTAGCTGATCTATCCTTGGCAGCTCTCGAGAGCCTTTCTGCATAGTAACTGACTTGCGTTTTCAGGGTGTTGATTTGTGCAATAATTTCCTTTGCTCTAACAATGTCCTGTGGGATGTATATTATAGACTGGGAACTTGTTGAAGTGCTGAAAAAGAAAGACTGATTTTAGGGGGAGAATTGATCTAGAGATACACATATTACAGTGGCATGCTGGGGAATTAATGGCAGACAACAAAAATTTACCTAAGCTATCGATCAACAGTGAAAGGCCAGTGGGCAATTGCACAGCAGGAACTCATCCTAGAGCCTTCTCTCCCTTTACTGAAAGCATTCTGATGCAGATTTACTAATCACTTATGCCTAGAGGCTGTGGGCAGAGTTTGTGTACTAGAGGAACAGTTTTGCTGAGGAGAATGTGGGTGACAGACTTTGCCATCAGATACAGAACCACTGTTTTCACAGACAGCTTGCCCCTTTCTCCCCCTCCTTACTACACAGATACTTCACTGAGGCCTGGTTTACAAACCTAATTTATCACATAGCTAATAGCACCATGAAATGAAAATCTGCACTCTTTCTAATAGAGAAATGCCACACAGATCCATAATGCAAATACTGTGGCTTTAAAAAAAATAAAATCCTAGTATTTACTTTCCTCTATTGCAGGCATGAATCAAATTACACCAATAAAAACACTTTTATGATATGCAAAAAACCAACGTGCATCTCCAGGCTAATCCAAGGACACTGTCCTTGGTTTAGTTTCTGTTATCACACACTTAATATACTGAACGAAGGATATGATACAACTCTCCCCATTGTAAATTCAGCTGTGACAATATAAAGCATTAAAAAATGTTAACCTTTTTCAAGCAGTAAGGGAAATAAACTATACCCATAAAATGTATCTTTATACTGGGATACTGCAGCTCCACTTAAACTGCTTACTTGGCAGTGGAGAACAGTTTGTGTCCTTTTAAGTTTAGATGTCTACAGAAGTTGCTTATCCAGTCCAAGACAAACGTTCTCTAACTGCTGGAGAGAGAATAGCACTTCCAAAGGGTGATTTAATCCTACCTGAGAAAAGCCATTCACAAAAGCTGTCCTTTAGCTTAGAAAATTACTTCAAGCTGAAGCTGTGCTCTTAGTTAGCTATTTGGAACCAAGCGATCACTACTCCCTTTGTCATGAAATAAACTGGGTTTTCTCAGTAGGAAAGGTATCCAAAGACCAGGCCAGCTCCAGCTGTGACGAGCACGATGCCAGTTCATGACACGGCAGCAAACCTGAGGTGACACCAGCTGTATATTATCTTACTTTTACTTTTTTTCCTAGTCATGAATGGCTTCAGCATAGTAACAGCACAGAAGAACCTACTGTTTGCACCAATCTCAGCACTGTCCAATGGACACAGCCATGCTGAGAGACTACATGGAGAGGAGTTCCTTTTCCAGGCACAGTTACCACAGATCACGACCTCCAAGGAGTGTGAATTCCTCTGCTACCCTTAGAGCACTGCCATTAATTTCTGCAGCGTATCTGTGAGGTAAGACAGGAGGGTTGCTTGGGGCATGCTTTAAAACCATGCCACAAATCCAATTCTTGTCCCTTAACTGATATTAAGGCAAGGGGGGACCTTAGTGTCAATATCTGTCTGAGCTCCATTACAAAATAAAAAGATGAGGGATTTGTTTTCAAGGGATTCTTGAAAATGTTTCCTTGTTTGTACTCTGGTGTCCCACCTGAGTGGAGCAGAGAACAACCACTCCCCAGAAAGGCTATACCATGGAGCAAATTAAGTCTCAGCTTTTAGGACTTTCCCTGTACATGATTTGTGCTCTCTAGTGACTGGTGATTTTAGTGACAATTCCTCTGAGCAATTTCTTTCCACGACAGTGTGGTTAACATGCATAAAGACATACTGGGCAGGAAAGGCCATGCAGCATATTAAAATTTCATTTAGAATTATTGTATTTTTAATCACAAACATTTGCTGGGATGATTGGGGGAAAATTTATAGTGTAAAGTTCACATATACTTACTTTCCAACCTGCAATTGCTTTTTCAAATGAACAGCTCTCATTGTACTATACCAGCAAACTGGAACAGAGACTTAAATTTTCAGTGAATTAGAGGTTCAACCTTAATATGGGTAATTTAGAGCAGAAATTCTGCTTTGTTGAACCATCAAGTAATATTTCCTTTTCATAGCAGTGAACACCCCAACACGAAGAAAAATAAATGTAAGTTAAGGGAAAATGTTTAAATGAAGACATGGATTAGAAAAATATAAACCATGTCCAATCTATCACCACTGAGATTGAAAAGCATATAGAGTTATCTTAATTATCTTCCACCTCTGGCAGAAAGTTTCTCATTCCAGAGTTTTCACTGGAAATAACAAAGGAAAAGATAAAAAAAATCTTTGTGTTCTGATTTTCAGCTTTCTAACTTCTTATGATCAGAGAAAGACAGGAAGCTAGCTGTTCATTACAAACAAACATTGCAGATGAAATGAAATTCATTCACACATCATGTTCTATAAAGCAGCTACAGTTACTTAGAGCACAATTAGGGATGCCATGATGCATGACATTAAAAAGCCCTGCACACTTTAAAACACATCAGATCTTTGCCAAAGAAAAGAGAAATAAAACAACCCAAAGAACAGAAACCCTCCCTATAGAACTCTCAGAAACAGAAAACTCACCAACACTCCTCATAACTGCTACAAAAACAAAAAACCAAAATAAAATTAGCAGATTGTTAGCAAATACCAAAAGTAGAAACAAAACAAAGTATGTTTAGGGAAATAACTTATTTGAGTAATTTTTTCAACAAGGCAGATACATAAAGATTAAACTTGTAAGCAAAAAACACAGATTGCCCATGTGTGGTTCTGGGGAAATGTGAATGCACCAAGCACAGTTATGCCAATGAAAGGAGACGGAGTTGAATGTAACAATGAAACTGAGGAGATGGATCTCAGTTCTACTATACTGGCTTGTTATGATAACATAGAAGTACTTGAAAGTTATTCTTCAGATGTTGAATCTGCAGTTTTCATGGATGCAGAAGGAATAGTTCTGAAAAGCTTAGAGAAAAAGTATTGGATGGAAATTAAGCTCTTCAATCAGCTTAACTTCTGGGTGAGGAGGTAAAAAGAAATAAAAAAGCTGTGGGAACTTATATGTTACAGGAGTGGCTAGGGTGACAGAAGGAGGTTATTTCAGAGAGCAATAGTGGTATTAAAAGAATAGAAAGGGTGAGCCTAGCATACCAGTGTTTCCAGGTTTACAGTTTCATCTAGTCCTACCCTAGTGCACTCTGTAAGCCTGGAATAATTACACTAAGCATATTTTTGCACCAGCCTTTTTATCAGTACATATCTGACTGATGTTCATAGAATGCTGCTATTCACTTCTCTACTGCCAAAATTCTTTCTGCAGTTGGCAGAGCCTGGTTTCCATGTCCCTCCCTCCTGCTATCAGCTCCAAATTGAACTAATCCTTTCTTTGGAAGGGCATGATCAAGGTGTCCCTTTCCCCAGGCTACAGTGACTCCTTGTCCCGCTGCTCTCATAATGCAGGCCCATACAGGATTCTCTCCTCTTTGGGAGCTGGAGTGCGTGCCATGCATGTTTCTCCCTTTAGCATATGTGACCTTCCCAATTTCTGCATCTTCCTCTAAGACATACGCCTGCACTTCCAGAGAGGTCACTAGACAGTCCCTGAAGACAGGACTGTGGAGGTCAAGTATCCTGCCTGTAGAGCAGTGGCCAGATTCAGAAGCCTAATCTGTGCATACATCTTTAAGCAATGCAGAAAGGCCTCCAGCAATAGTCCCAGAACCAAACCCACTTTGTCAACAAGGAATTTACCAATAAAGCACAACTACTAAACAGGACTCAGGAATATGACCTTGAAATTGTAAGAGGGGTAGAAGTCTACCAAAAATAATGGGTTGAAAGCATGATGTAATGCAGCTGAGAAGGTTCTACAGATAAATGTGTTAATCCACAATTAAGCAGAGCCCAAAACCAACACAGAAAATAGTTAATGAATCAACAAGTATTCAGGAAAATTAAAGACTTCATAAAAAGACTATTAGAAAGGGCCCATCAGTAAACAGTAATATAACAGTAATATAAAGGGGAAACTCTTTTCCCTCTTCTTCTTTGGAAAAAAGCTTCATAGAAAAATCTTTGTATTTTATAGTAGAACTAGTGAATGAAATGCAAAAAAACCCATAGAATGGCGTGATTTTACAAATCACTGAGAATGGAACAGGAGGAAAAGGCACAGTAACAGCTGACACAATGACACTTCTACTTACTGTTTCTTTGCCTCTTCAAATTTATGCAGCTTTTTCCTCAAGCCACCCGATTTAAAGCCTTGACAATGAGCTGCTGGTGCTCCTATGGTGACTATGTCGTAGTTCTGATCTGGGATGGACAAAAACAACTTACAAATGAAAGCCTGCCATCTTTAATGCGGTCAAACAATTGTGGAAGTTAAAAAGTTACTCCAAAAATGATTTTTGGAAAATTTTGTGCCAGTGTTTTGAAGGACACAGAAAACTGAATTGTTCTAAAGGCCTGGAGACCCATCAAGTACTTTTTGAAGTGAAAGACCCATACATGAATGCTGGTCCTCTGTTTCTTAATCTAGAAGACTCACAGTGAAAAAGAGGTCTTGAACATTGGTCTCTACACAAAACCTGCCATTACTGTAATCCCATACATGGACACGTGGGAGTGAGAAGAGTCTGTCCATGGTTAGTAGGAGTTACTGCTAAAAGACAGGAAAACCTAGATTATTAATGAAGAAACAAGCTTGACGTGAACAAACGTATGATTTTTGCATAATCGTACATGATGGTTCCTGAAATTATTCCAGAGAACAAGCACACAAGCTTAAAAACAAACAATAGTCAGAACCTTTGCTATTCTACTACAACTCGAAATGATGGCAAGGGGCACAGCATCTTAACCCAGTCCTAATGCAAAGTTTAACTTGTGCCATCTAGAGTACAGTTAGCTCCAGAACATAGTTTTGCCACCTACAGAATAGCAATAACTACACATCTTCTTTTGCAAAGAGAGTTGGAATGTGAAGCTAGTACAGCAGTTTGCAGAAACTTGGCTATATGGTTGAGGAAGGAAATAGAAAAAAAAAGGAGAGAAAAGTAACAGGATAAGGGGGAGAAAGAGAGAAACAAATACCTGATCCTCCATCATCCTGGACTCTCATTCTCTGTATATGTAAATTTGTGGGAACAAATTCCAACTTTTTATCAGCTTTCAAGCTACTGGCTTTAAATGAAGGACCTGAGAAAGGCAGGAGAAAAGTAAGTATAAAACCCCTTTCCTTGTGCCTACTCTAAAACATTCAAGAAGCTTCATTCATCATTTGCTATGTGTTGAAAGTAAAGCAGAGAAAATAAAATTAAAAAGAACCAAACAAGTTCTTTCTGTTACTTTTCATACTTGTTTTCTACTTTCTGGGTGGATAAGAGAACGGAGCAGACAAATATTCCCAGATAATTAGCAAACTCACAATGAATGTTAATAACGACAAGAAATATAATAATAGCATTTTTTACTCATCAAATTAAAATATTCTGGGTTCCCACTTTCAACAATCCTTGCTGAGAACAACCATGTTATTATGAAAAAAACTCACCTTTATACTGGTGCAAGTCAGTTAGATTTTCCTGATAAGTTAAAATAATTGTTTGGTACTGAGTAACTATTTGTCGGCGAAGGCTTTCCCAACAAGGAGACAGTTCTCCTAATTCTTCTAGTTCACAAACCCTAGGGAAGAACACCAAAAAAAAAAAGGAAGAAAGAGAGGTGTTTAGGCCCACAGTCCACTTGACCAAGAATGAGTTTCACATTGTATCAATGGAGAACCATCCTCAGCTGACACACTCTAAATTTACTGTGATCTAACCTATACACCAGACTGGGAATGCTTCCAAACATTCATCCCAAAGCCCAGCTGTTGAGCTCCACTCCAAGGTACAGTGGTTCCACACAGGCAGGATACACTCTGTTAAGCCCAGGAGTCTCAGGTGCTGGTGAAAAGCAAAGCATCCCACTTTTCTGCAGGAACTTTCAAACTATAGGAGTATTTGCAAACGATGGGAACTGTCGTCATGTTGGGTGACATGGTACAATGAGGACCTTTTAAGGCCACTCCACTAAACTGTGGTGTCTCTTAAACTAAACCAGAACCGTGACAAAGGTTAGGTGGGATATTGGCACTTTTCTCATGTTAGGTACAAGGAGTATCTGTGTTGGCTGTGTATCTACCAGCAGTTTGCAAGGCCAGGGAAGGCCTAAGAAGCATAAGCACTAATAAGGGTTTGGAGACACAAAAGATGAATCAACAAAACCTTCACATGAGATTCAGGATGTTGGAACTCAAGTTTCTCCTTAGGTGGAATAAAGGATGACTGGATATCCCCAGATACAAGCAGGAAAACCCTTGGCTTTCCTCTTGCACCCTGACTACTAAGCTATCAGTCACCCATGGCAATCCTGCATTACATACTGTTCCCAATAGTGCTGCTGAGAAAATACTCAGTGTGTTTCCTGTCATGTTTGTATTACTGTCTTCTTGGATTAAGATATTAATTGGGAAAAAGGAAGGAGGGGAAAAGTAAACAAGTCAACACCAGACACAGTTCAGCACATTACCCCAGAAAGGGCAGAACAATCATCTGTCAAAAGGATCCAGCTCTTTTTGCAGTTCTCTCAATATTCCCAAGTCTATTGTTTTAACCAATTGTATATACTTTAAGAGAGCATTTCACCAAGCAATTCCCACTCCACAGTATTTAGGATATTATCAAAAGGAAGAAAATTTTCAAGAAAAACATCAGACTGATTTGCCAATAGGCAACAGTGTAAACTGTATTAGTGACTTGGATAAAGACACTTTCATCTTGTGAACTGCTTCCTGCATAAGACGCTATATAAGACAACTACCCCATTGAACTCTCTGCTCAAAACTAGTCATGCATCTGAGCCCAGGTCTTCCCAAAGTAAATTCACAGCTTAACACTTCAAGTTTACTTATTTGTCCTACAGAGCTAAGACAGCAGGGGATGTGCATGCTGTGAATAATGAAGTAGTCAAAATATACCCACCCCAGTTAGATGTTTCCTTTCAAAGAGCTCTGGCCCAGAAGAGTTTTATGTAAGAGACAGCAGTTGTGATTAGCCAAGGACATTTTAAAAGTCACCAGGATGTTAAGACAGAAGCAGCTGTGCTTGTGTAGCTGTCCACCACTCCTCTGAGCTGCAGCACAGAGAATGGAGCCTGGCCAAATGTGAGAGATCCTATGAATACAAAGTGTGCTTGTGCACATCCATGAGGGTCACCTCAACTGAGCAGAGAGAAGGGAGTCTTTCTGGGTAATTACACAAAAGCAGTATTTACCTTTGAGCCACGCAATTCAGAGCAGACAAAGTTGGACTAACCATCACCTGGGCTGTTACTAACCCATAGCTGTATACAATAGGCACCCACTGATCTCTGTATGATTTTAGCAAGAGCCTCTGAACAGTCCCATTTCATGGCTAAGCCTCAACAAACTCCGTTGTCTACAGTCTTACAGAAAGCCACAACTTTTTCTTCATTCTTCCTACATTCTCCTCTATTTATCTTCCAATTCTTAAACTACATCACAGATGGCACCTTATGGATAAACTTGCCAACTCTTTATATCATTATGCTTGTACTTCATAATTAATAGGTCATTTCAAACTTACTGTGAGGAAAGCTGCAGAGAAACAAAGATATAAAATAAAAACAAATAAACCATAGCTAAATGTGCAATGGCATATCCCTAGCCTGCTCCAGGAGAGTGGTAGCAGGACAGCTGGACAAGATACAGCATTCATTCTCTAGACTCTAAGTGCATGTCACTAAAATCAAAACTCAACAGCAGAAAAAAGAAATCAATGTGACCTTCAGAAACTCAACAGGCATGTCATGCATTAGTTTTCCCATGCATCACAAAATGTCTCTGCCATCTAGGTCTCTGGGAGTAACTCAAACACAGCCAGAATAAAGCCCAATACTCAAAAATACAGTTAAAATTCTTTAACATTCCATTCTTGGCCTTTTTAAGGAATACACAAACCATGAGATTTGCAAACCACAGCCTACAAATGTAGGGAAGTGAAACTCATAAATGAATATGTTGCCTGGAAGAGAGTTAATTGCTTCAAAAGGAAGCAAATTCAGAATAAACCTACAAAATGCCTAACAGATTTCCTTCTCCCTCCCACCTCCCTAAATGAGACAATGTCATTACTGTCTTACAGTGTTTCATTTTACTGCATTTATTCTATTCCCCTTCAAAGTGATTTGGGTTTTTCTTCCCTGTCTGCTGTTCTAATTACTCATTCTGTTCAGCTAGTTTCTCTGTTGTTTCTGTTCCTTGCTCAAAATCCCTAATTACTCTTTCATTTATGCTGTCTTATCTATTCAGATTTTCCTCCACCTGTGAAAAATTGAGAAAGATTTTATTTTTAATTCAACTTCATTTTACTCTATATCTTAAAAATAAACCGTGTTAAAAACCCAAAGTATATTGAAGCATATAAATCATTATATATACACAAAGATAATGTATTTTAATGTGCAGATCCTGATACAATCACACAACTATGGAAAAATATCTTCTTTTCAATACTTTTGTGAGAGGAACAGATAACCCCTAGGTGCAGCAACTGCAGTATGACCCTAAGTGATCACTATCAGCACCTCAGTATGTTCAAGTTACCATACATCTGAGCCCAAAAATACAAAACCTTATTCACTGTCACTGTACAGTCAGCAACATGCTGCTTTTACTAATTTTTCTTCAGTGCCTCTCTGCATTAACACAGACATATTCCTTTGTATCACTGCTGTATTACTGCACATGTAAACCATCCCAAACTCACCTTGCTGCATCTTCTTCTAGAAGTAGCTTCACAAATTGTCTGGGGATGTGCAGTGACAGGATGCTCTCAGCCATCTGTTCCAAGATTCTCAAGTGGTTTCCATCAGTAGTTGGGAAACGATACATTCGGCAAATGGCACCACCAAACACTAAAGAATTATAACCATGTTATTTAAGCATAGGGTTTGAGTTAAAAGTGTACAAAGTCACTTCTCTTTTAAAATAAATGGCTTTGGTTCACTAAGATGTTGTAACACACTGCTGTAATGATCTGGTTTAGCCAGGAATCAGTCTAGCTTTTCCAAGCATGATCACTCTGCAATGATGGTTATTCTAGCGTTTGAAGGAAAAGCCTCCACTTCAAATGACTTAAAACACTATTAAGAAAATGAAATAAATACATGTTCAATTTTTAAAATGATCTTCTTTTTTTAAAGGAAGTTGCTTTCCTCTGTCCCGCTCCTCTCCCACAATGATTGCTCAGGAACAGACTAGCAAATTGCATGGAAAAAGTTATATTACAGCCAACTTGCTGGTCAAAGTTTCCTTCTGCTGTTTTTAAAATACAAGATAGTGCAGACAATAAAATAATTTATTCTTGTATGACCCTCAAAGGACTGCTCAATCAGCAGACTGCTCCTATTCAAATGAAACATCTGCTGAAATGCCCTGGGGCCACAGGCAGACAGGGAGAGATGAACTTTTACTGATGCCTAAAGCTTACTTGTTACAGTCCACAGCAGCTTACCAGATTTCAGTAGTGCATCTTTCCGTAATGAAGCATATTTGGATCTGATTCCTAAAGATTCTGTTAAACTTTCATCAACTGGCAACACAGTCTAAACAAAAACAAAACCAAAAAAACAGAAATAGTAAAGAATAAAACCTCAGTGCCTGGGCAATATGCAGTGATGACCCTATCACACAGACTTCAAAGAAATATTGAACACAACACGTGCTTTAAATAAATATTTAAAATATGTTTACTGTGGACAAAAAAGACTGCTGGCTGAAATAATAAATCCTAAGCATTTCTATTTACTTCTACTGCACAGTTCAAAAAACCATAAATTGTCATCCAGCCATTCAACTACTTTCTTTTAGCACAGCTCAGAGTCCTTAAAGGTAGTGCATCAACATATGCCACCTACAGGTCTGGATGGATACCAGGTGATACTGATCCACACTGTAACTCTAACACATAGATATCACTGCAATTATAACCAAGATGCCCAGAACACAAGGTTTACAGAATTAAACATATGTTTGGGCTGAGAAAGTGCTACAAATATCTCCTCTCAAACAAATACTGGGGGATGAGAAAAAAAATATATCCTGCAGTCAAGTAACCTGTTCAGTTTCATTAAAATTCTGAAAATTCTCTAGCATCCTCATTACAGTTTTGCTTAGTGCCACCTTCCAATTGACAATGTGAAATTGAATACCAAATCTCTGTAAAACTTATGATCAGTGCCACATACACCAATGAACAATACCATGACCCTCTTCTGATGAAGGACATGAGCACTTGAAGCTAAAACTTAATAACTGTAAATTAAAATTTGCCCCAAGACTTTTAACCCCAAACATGAGCACACCAAGAGTTCTCCAAAACACAAAATAGCTTCAACATCACTGGGCTGCTTTTTGCAGTATTTTGAAAATGTAAAGCACCACTAAATATCAAGACAGACAGGAAAGTTGACAGCAGATGTCAACCTGGCTTATTTCAATGTTGGCTGCAATATTCTGAATTTGATACGATGTTCATACTCACCCTTCCATTAATTGTATCAGGTGACCTTGCCACCGGAGGCCTTTGGTCAGATTTCTCCTCCATTTGCCATCCAATGACTGTGATGTTACCTACACGGTCACTTTCAGCCGACCTGAAACAAACACTCTGCATTGAGATTTTTTTGGAGGTGGACCAACTGTTTATCAACAAGGGGAAAAGGCTGCCGATCTTCAAACTTAATGAACATTTTAAATAGGAAGCTTTTCAGCTTCATTCAGCATGATTTGATAATGGCTTATTCCAACAGGAAAACATTCCCCTCCTTCTGCAGGGATGCTGTACAGACCTCCTAACTGAAGGCAACTTAAAGCCATGCATGTGTTTCAATGCTTCTGTAAAACCAGAAGAAGTTCAGATTTTTATAATTAGGCAAAAGCAGCATAACTTGGGAACATTACTGTGGAGCAGACAACTGGATGTACATGTGTGTGCTGCCTGTGTGTTTCAATGTCTGAAACCAAACTTTTAACTTTCATTTGTTCAGTTTAACTCCGACTGGTAGAGTTGCAAATGGTACATTTTGATAATATGTGGACTAAACAGAAGTAGCACATCCCAAATCTTCCCCTTAATAGAGAGGTCAGTCAAGGTCACCAGTTAGGAGGCTGATCACATCTTGTGCTTCTGCAGATGAACTATTTAGGTTGGGGAAACTGGGGTCGTGACATTCCAGAAAGGAAAACTGATGCTAAAAAGGACCCTGAAAATAAGTGATCTAGGAAAGAAGAAGGTGAACATTCTCAGTGGAGGTTAGATCCCTGAGGCAAAGAAAGATCCTCGACACCAGGGAGTTGTGTGGAAACAATTGCTAGAGATCCCCAGGTATCTGGTCACAACTGAGACAGGTCATTAACAGCTGGGCAGCTGCACAGTAGGAACTGACACAACTTTCTGTCCCACCTTCCCAGGGCAGCAGCCATCTCCTCAGGGAGCTGACAACATAGGCACACATTACTGAAAGGACAGCAAGGAAAGTGAGTGAGTCAGAGACAGAGAAAAGGGGGCCAAGGGCCTAATCTTGCTGGGTTTAAAATAGACACCAGTACCCAGATCTATCCTGGATGTTATTTATTCTGTCTCACCTGTGACACAGTAATTTTGGCAGAGACATTATGCTATTATTTTAAGATAGAGTATAAATGGTATTTTAAGATTGTTGTTTACATGTTAAAACACACTGGGACAACTAAAACAACAACAACAAAAAAAGTTGCTGGAACAGACAATACTGGGGAGGGAAAAGCAACAGGCACACAGGGTGACTACAAGAAAAGGTTCAAGTATCCAAATCATACAGCATTTTATAGACACTGCTCTGTGCCCAGCTTATGCATCTGAGGGTAATATGGCAATGGAAAGAAATACATGTATTCACACAGTTAAATAATCACAATATACTCGATATTAAACCAAGAGTTTAATAAAGTCCGTTTTCAACTTAATAACCACGTGTAACATACAAACATGAAATTCCTGCAATCACATTCACTTCCCTCAAAATACCCTCACCTTCATCCCTATGATCAATTATTTTATTCAGCACCAATGTCATACTTCTGGTGCCTTTTCTGACTCATTTTCCTCATCTGCTCCCTTTGTGAAATTATGTCATTTGTTTTCTTTTCACTGTAGAAAAGCCAAAAATGTTACCCACCTCTTCTCACAGCATAAAATGTTTTGCTCATGTTTTGTTAGCTGTGTCTGTGCTAAAAAATTTCAAGTTTATCACAGTCATGGTTTCTAGTGCTGCTTTTGCCAATACTACCAACATAATCTTCCTTTGTGTCTCTGATTATGCTTTCCTCCTTGCCTTCTTTGACAGGGATGCCTCTCCTACTTCCAACATGAACTACAGTGTGCATATACACATCAGAGCTCTCTTTCCTTAATTTTACTTCGCTTTATTCATTCTTCTTCAATCCTCAACTTTGTCCCATACTGGCTTTCAAGAGTGTGGTTTCATTCCTATGATTAGAATGACTACCTTAAGGACTGGTATTAGACTCACACCCTCTTTTTTACTCCCTCTTAAGACATGTTCCTTCCTCAAAAGTTTCTGAACGGTATGAATTAAACTAGAAAAATACATTAATCAATGATTGTAACATGACTCCTCCTATTCCTAGTGCATTATAGTGATAAATACACTATTTAGCAAGATATAGGCAATTTAGCAACAGGTAGGTATTGAAATAGTAAACAGAGCCTAGATTTCACTTTAAACAGAAAGAAGATAGATTTAGGTCAGATATTAGGAAAAAATTCTTCAGTATGGTGAAGCACTGGGACTTCTCTGGTTGCCCAGAGAAGGTGTGTATGCCCCATCCCTGGAAGTGTCCATGGCCAGGCTGGATGGGGCTTTGAGCAGCCTGGTCTAGTGGAAAGTAACCCTGTCAATGGCAGGGGTGTAGAACTAGATGGTCCTTAAGATCCCTTCTGACCCAAACCATTCTGTTATTCTATTAGTCTATGCTTTATTTAAGCCAAGGGATTCCAAACAGCTAAGGTAACTAACTCTCTCTTTCAGTAAGTTTCATTCTTCCCATCAGAGGCTCTTTACATAGTTAAAAAAATATTCTGCCACTCTGCATGGACACATACACTGAGGTGATAGAAGGGAATGAACAAACATTAAATTGGTCTTGACAATACTTTCTGGACTTGTAGAACCAATAGAACCAAAATCTACCACTACTCACCATATTAGAAAGGTCTTGTTCCACATGTTTTAACTTTCATTCAATATAAACTAGTTTTTCTGTAATAGTGGCCTGGAACTAAAAACCTAACCAAATAAAAGGTTTTCCTCACATCTTAAACATGCATTCAAGAATTGAGAACTAATTTCTAAACGAAGAAGAGTATTACAAACCTTAGTGTTATGTGCAACCTGTGGTACTTCTCCTGAAGAAGATCTTTTACAGTGAACGTCCCAGAACCCAACAAATACATCTAAAAGAAAAGCAGTACCAGAATTGCAATTATTTACCTTTACTATGAACAATGGCTTTGTCCACAGCACTAAAGCCCAAAATACAATCATTATGCACAAAAGTCCAAAAACAAAAATAAGATCATATATGTTGATGCATAACTAAATAAAAAACCCTTAAAATCTAATAAATTTGGTAATTTATAAAAATCCTTTTTCTACTGGAGGACAATAAGCATTTTTCTTTCTCTAGGATAGGAGTGGAGGCACCTCATTATATACAAGCTTAGGCCCAGTAATACAGGAACACTGAAAGCAACAAGTGAACAGGGCTCAGACAGATTAGGTGAACACTTCACAGTCCCTCCCTGATCTGAACTTGGCTCTTCCTGAAGAACTTACCTCTTCTGGAGGTAATTCTTTTTCCCCAGAGCCTCCCCATGAAGCACTGAACAGAGAGAGACAGCTCTGCTGTCCCTGGAAGCCATGGAGAAGCAGACAGGTGGGGCCCAAAACAGTATTCTGGACAACAGTCTGAGAATAAGTGGCCAGAGCTGTCCACAGATTCAAGTAGTAACACGGCAGCGCTGTCACTTAAACTTTTTTCGGTAAGGGAAAAAATCTTATCCCTGAACAAAATCACTAAGATATAAGGGCAGAACAATTTCAGGAATTTAGCAGCTCTGTTCAAAAGGAGTTTCACTATGGTATTTTGGCACAGGCTAGAAGCCTGTTAGGGGTGTTGGATCCTTTCCATTATCTAGTTCACTAAAGATGTTCACAACATAAGAGAACAAGTGACAGGACCCTTTTAATTTAAATCCATGGTTCCCAAACTTGGTGCAGACATGACTTATTTGAGAAAACTGGCAATGCTTCCCCTTTTGCCAGGTCCATCCATATTTGCTCCATCTTGTTTTCTGTATGATCAGTGCTGCTATCCCTTTGCTTTCTTCCACAAAAGTTCCTAGTTTTATCTCCTTGCTCCACACTGACTGGTCAGGCAACAGAATTAAAAAAAAACTTACTGTTCCCTGAGATCTGTCTTTGACGTCATACACAGAGAGTTTGATTTGTGTCATCTGATTGATAAGAGAGTCTTGGAAAAAGGCAATGCTACTTAGAAAGATAGGATTACTTGTTCCCTGTAATCATAAACAAAAAAAACAAAAAAATTAATGCAAGGTGGTATTTTTCTAGGAAGAAATGCTTCCTGTGTTAGGCTCAATTTTAAATCTAATCCAGGCGTACCTCATCACTTACCTCAATAATTTCTGTCTGTGCATGCTTCGTCCAGAACGCCTGGGGAGGTGTAGTTACACTCACTGCTACAAAACTATTTGGTTTCCGATCTAGCGATGGAGTTAGCAGCTCACTGCAAGCTTTAGGTATGCAACAGACAAATACAGTTAGATTCAGGATTTTTCCCTATTGATCTAAGACTACACATTTTTATAAAAGCACATTATATGCTCTGAGCAATAAAACAATGAAGGGCTTAATATTCATTCTACCACCACTCACCTTTGTGCATGCAAACAGTAAACATGCAGTGTGATCAGTCTGGCTCCAAGCTCTAGAGCTGCAATTTAAACTTGTTCTAAGCCCTGCCTACCCACCCTCCTGGCACAGCTCATTATAACCATGTACATGCCTAGGTTTTCCTCTGGGAAATTCATGAGTGTGGCTGCATTTGATTTGAAGCCATGCTCCATTAAGCCCATTACCAAATGGTATTTGCCATGGAGAACGGGCAGAAGCGCCTGAAGATTGATCAATCAGCACTACTATGAGGAAAACCAGCTTGTAATTGTAGAATGTCAGCAATTTATTTCCTCTAAAACGGTACTGCAACTTTATCTGCTGGGAAGGGATTATGGAAAGTAGGAAATGACTACCAAAAATTTCCATGAGTTGACTATACACAGTTACATTAAACTTCAGAGACAAATTGCATCTAGCTTCAGCTTCTTGCAGAAAGTTAATTTGAAATTTACCTAAATAGTTTTGCAGTTCTAGATATTTTCAATATATCTGGTAATATTTACAGTACCTTATTCAGCTCTGAGAGTGCTTCTTAAGGTTACTATTCATAACACAATAACACACATCTGAGAAAATGTTCTAATTTTTCATTTCAAACACACCATAAGAGCATAACCTTCCAAACACTAGTCCACTATTAAGCCAAGAAAAGCAGTTGAAAATGTGGACTGAATTTTCATTAAAAAAATATTTTCCACTTATTCTTCAAGTAAGGTGAGTCAATGCACAAGCTCCTTGTCCAAATTTAACCCTCTCAGAATTTAGATCACTTCTGCATCTCCCATTGTCAGTTGATGGCAAAGACCACAGGAAAGAAGGTATGTGTCATAGCTGGTATTTCTTTGAAAACGTTCTGCCCCAAAACAGTGTTTCCAGCAAATCTGCAGTTTATTTGAAGATCTGGGCTGCTGATATACTGACACTGAGTAAACATTACACAAAGTAAACATTCACATAGTAAACATTTAAAATTCTATAGGACAGATGTTTTAATTGCAGACTTTTAAAAACATCACAAAATCAAACTGCTGGCTGCTTATCAAAAGATACTGTACAGGTAGCACAAAAACTGTACCACAAGTCCACGAAAATCAGAGCAAAGTTGCAAACCTTACTATATGAAGGGCACCTCAAAATCAACAATTAAAAAACTGCACACACATTGAACAGTATCCATCATCCAAATTAGCATGAAAATCACTCAGCCTACCTAAACTGAACTCTAAAATCGGCTCATCTGGGTCCTGAATGTTTCCTGTAAATCAGAAAAATTAACACAAGATTAGCCAAACATCACTGTCATGTGAATGCTTTCCTGAATTTGCAGTCATACAGAGAAAAAAAATACATTTTATAGATAAAAAAAATTAATTCAGTGAGCCATGACTGGTATCTAAAATATTTATTCCGGAATCCTTGGTATCTGAAAACTATTTGGAAAACCTGGGATGATCTCATCTTATAAAACATATTAAAATATGTAAATCCATGCAAGATTATATGCAATATGGGAATATTAAATGTTTAATATCAGTAGAAAACAGCAGGATTAAAGCCACTTAGTGCCTGAGACACTATTAACTAGAAATTATTAAATCTGATACACCAACTCTGTCATAGATAATAAGAAGAAGTCTGAAAATACCTGTTTCTATCACTAATGAAAGAAAGCCTCTGAGGGTTACAATCCTAATTTACTAGCCATAAAACATAAGGGAGATAAGTCTCAGCTCCCTGAACTCTCTTGAAAATTTTATACAATGTCAAACAAGAAGGTTGCCAAGACCCTTCCTAGACCTTGACATTATTTTGCTATTTAATTCCCATTGCTTATTTTTGACTGATAAACATAACTGCATAAAACCTAGTTTAACTCCTTTTTTTAATCCCCTCACCAATTTTAATGTTTTGTCTATTCTAAAAACGGCAAGCTCAAGATTTTGAAATTTTTTAGTGTAAATCCTTTATCTCATTACTTCAAACAACCAGACACATATAAATCTTTCAACAACTGAAAGGAAACCCCCACCATCAGTACAAGGTAGATCCTGAAAGGAGCAGGAAGAGAGCACCAGCTGAAGGAAGGTACGTACCTGTTAGAGAAAGGCCGAGCATGTCAGAGGTGACATCAATGGTGGAGGCCCTTTGCACAGTGCGGGATTTTGCACCATGGCGGGGACTGTGTTCTCTTGCTGTCATTTTCTCATGAAGAGCCTTTTCTTTTCTTGCTGCTTGGCTTTACTGATGTTTGCCTCACAGAGTAGCAGAGTGCAGCAGGTTGTCTCCAATTGCTATTCCTCTAACATTACCACGCTAAGCAATAGAGAGAGCAAAACTTACATAAAAATTTTAGGCCACTTATAGCTAACTGTTCTTTGCAACAGCAGCAAACCTACTGCCATAAAATCGCCTTCAGGTCACTGAAATGAAATGCTCAAGGCACATCCAATACACAGTAACAGCATTTGCATGAACTGTACATCTGTAACATTTCACAGCAAATTGTTGAAAACTGTGCCACTTGCAAGAAAGGCTTTTCTGTCAGAGAATGGGGCTTGAGAGAGACTCGTTAACAGCCCAGCTGCTCTTCTCCTTTGTCTAAGTTATTAAACCATCCTTAATGAAGTTTCCTGGTTTTCATAATCCCTGGGGAGCACAAGTAAATTCGTCAGATGGGGCCCCTGTCTGCGGAGGAAGGACAAGGGATAAGGACAAAGGGACAACGGGTTGGCAGAGTAGAGAACAAAAGGGCAGGAAATGTTGTTAGTGTCAGCACACTGTGCTGTTCTAGGCTCTACTGCCATGAGAAAGGGATAACGAAAACTATAAATAAAACCTATTGGGCCAGAGAGAAGTTGAAATTCTGGGATGGTGGTGGAAAGAAAAAGCAAAAGGGGATGTCTTACTGACGTGGCACATGGCAGCATCTGTGCTTTTCCTTTACTCTACACTTTCTTGGTCTACAGACATCCATGACAGTTGTTCTTCCCTCACAAAGCCTGTGAACTGAAACACTACAGGACGAAAGAAAAAACCTACTGAAAATTTTGTTATGATTTTAAATGTGATGCTTTTGGCCTGGGTGATAAATTTGAACATTCCGTTTGTCAGCCCAGTTAGCACTGCAGTTACAGAACTTTTGTATTTGTTTCATAGTATTATGATAAATATCATTAATTTAGGAAATGAGAAGTAAAATCTGATGAACCTGAAAGATAGTAAGAATATTTATTTTCCTTTAGGTTGATGGTCCTAACAATGAGCAAGAGCATTCTAATTAAATAAAGCATCTAGCTTATACTTGTGTTTTAAAAAGGCAGTTTAAACCTGTCTGAAGGTCTCCAAGGGAACATTCAACCTACCTAAGTCTCCAAATTTAACTAAGTCAGCACCTCCCTCTGGAGGATTTCAAAAGAATCTCCCTCTCTCTACAGGGAACTTGAGCATCTTTTTAACTAGCACTGCTTCAGTGGGCATCCAAAATTCAAATGCGAGACAACGTAATTGAACACAGCCCTAGTCGTCTATGTGAGCTTAGGAATGAGATTTCAAATGAGCTCATTCTAGGGAGGAAGGAATTTGTGCTTTGTCTATCAGACAGGCCAATCTGTTGCTACTCAGAACTGTTGTAAGTCAATTTCAAATAAGAAAAAAACAGAATTCTTGGATGGAAGAAGCAGAAATTGAGAGCTCTGAACATCCCATCCCCAAAAGCTTTGAGACTCAGTGACAATATACAAAACAACACCCTGCATTATAGTAATAATTTCTGACAGTCAAAAATTAAAGCAGGCAGTTCACTAGTTCATACAGAATCACAGAATAGTTGAGGTTGGATAAACTCTGGATAACACCTAATTCAATTCCCCTGCTCAAAAGCAGGGTCACCAAGTTGCTCAGGACTGTCTCCAGCTGGTTTTGACAGGAATGTACCTCTCTGGCCAACCTGGTTCCTCCAAGGTTTGATCATGCACAGTAAAAAATTATTTAATAATGTTTAAGTGGTTAAATAGCTGGTGAACCACCAGACTCTCTCAAGTAGTATCAAATGTCCTAATATTTGGCCAAATAAAACTTCCATCAAAATTCTTTGTCACTTTCCAAATCTTCCCATTCTCCTAATTTTTTTCCCTTCTTGCAGCAAAAGGTTTTCTTTGGTTTGTTCTTTATATAATGTGATGTTTAACAGCCTGTAAGTCCATTAAACCTAACTACCTGAAGAAAGACCCATAAAATGTGCTTGCAGAGACTTAGACAAGATACCACGGCCCCTTCCCCCAAAACCTACAAATACCTTATTAGAGAATAGCTAACATGTTCACACAGGTACAGGTCAGACAACAGTTAGATTAAAGAGTCCTGCTGTCTTTTTCAGCTAAAATCTTTAGTTGCTGACATCCTCAAAAAGGGTCAGTCCTTGAGAAGTTAAAAATAGAGTCAGGTATTTAATTTGCTTTGCAGCTATTTCTATATAAATATTATTGAGCATAGCAATTCTCCAATGCTCTCTAAGTTATCAACTATTTATTTTAATTGCAATATTAATTTCTCACCTAATGATAAATTTTCAATTTACTTACACCGTTCATACTTACAGAGAGTTCTTTTCCTCATGTGTGGAGGGATTTTGTATATCATAACATCAGTTACATCCACATCTAAAAAATCAACAAAATAATCAGCATTAATTATCAATCTTTTTATACTGCATAAATCACTACCAATGGGCAGGTACAGTAAATTTGACTTCTTATCACCAGCGCTCACAATAAAGTTTACTGAAAATGGAAAAACAGTATAATCCTCTACTGGACCTCACCCAGCACTAGTCATAGCAATAGCCAGTCAGAGTAGGAGTACAAAGAAACAAGCTTATGCTGAAAACGACTGACCTCAGGTCAGCATTTGGTGAGTGGGCAGAATAGCTGTAAGAAACATACGCTAAAATGTTTACCAAAAGGCTTGGGGCTGTTAAGAGAAAGGAATGTACATGATACATTGAATATGAGACAGCATTTGTTACTTCATTAGCTTTTCTACAGTTAAACTTTCAAAATTTTGTTGTTTGGAAGAGTTATAATAGCCACTATCACGAGGAAAAATTCTGTGTCAAAACACAGAAGTTCAAAATATCTGGACGTAGGGCTCTTTCTCCATTGGATGAAATTACTAGGGAAGCTTCTATAAACAGCTGGCAACAAGCACACAGGAAAACAAATTCTTTTTAAATTTACTACAGGTTAACTGAAGGTTTGTATTTGCTAGCACTACTATCCCATTCGAGTACATTTGCATGAATAGGATATGCCTTTTAAAACCTCCCATCTATACCATACTACAACACAAGAGATGGGGAAGTCCAGTCTGAGCTTCTTGATTTAATCACCAGCCCTACCAATTACCCAAGAACTTGGGTGAGTCACCATTTTCCAAGGTGGGTGGGATGAGTCACCCCGCAAAGATACCTCTTTCTCTAATTACAGAAAGAATTTTAAATGCCTGATGCTGCAGCTGGGCAAACTGGATCCCTCCTACAGTTGTGCTTGCTCAGGCAAGGATGAGTTCCCTCTACTCATTGCATAGCCTGACAGATTCAAACAACGGGTGCCCTGATCACCGGCTTGAATTACAACCCTTTCAACAATTGCAACTTTATCTATAAATATGAATATATAAAAATCAATGGAGATAGGATTTATACCAAATTAAAGACAGTATTAACACACCAGATAGTTTCTCTAGATGGTACCTATCCTTAAACAGATAGTAATGAACTAGTACCACTCCTGCAGCCAGCAATGCCAAAGGCTGATATAATTGATATCCAAGCAAACCAAACTGAGGATGGGCATGATGCATCTACACATAGCCTTTGGCTTTGCCCTTTCTAATACTGCAGAGAGCGGATGTTGGCAGTATGTGCAGCTTTGCACTTCATGAAGTTTGGCTGCAAGCTCAGTTTTCAACAGAAACACAAGAAGCTGTTGTTGACCTTCAATACCAATAATGGTCACGTCCACAGTTCAGAAAAGGCTTCTGAACAAGCCCCCTTCTGTGAGAATATTTATTTGGTGTTCTAGTAGCACAAAAGCAAATGTCCAGAAGAAAAGGTCTTCATCAGATTCCAATACTGCCCCACTACCCTCAGTCCAGTCAGCTGGCTGTGGGTAGCAAATGCCACGCTGTGGGCTTGAAACTTGAAGACATCTGGTCTTATTCTAACTGCTTGCAACATCTTAAGCAAAAACTGTGATCACCTCAGCCCCAAAATAAGCCCTTTGGACCTGCAGCATGGCCAGATTTTCAACTAACATCCTATTAATTGTAATCAATACAGACAAAATAATGGAAAGGATAAAATGTCAGGCTATGCTAATTTATGGCTACGTTGCCTTTCATGTGTCTAGTAAAACTAGCATACAGAGAGTTTATAATTATTTATTTATTGCCTCCAGTGATAGAAAAGTGTGCCAGTGAAACAAGATTTGCCATGTTGGTTCAAACTCAAATCTTTCAGCAATTCCAGCAACCCACCTCCAACAACTGTTTCAAAGAAGATGCATGGCATTGTATCAACCATGCAAGATTCTGAGGTGAAGATTTGGGTCAACCCAATCACTACTGGCTGCAGAGGCAGCCCAAGAGCAGAACATCAGCTCAAAGGACAGCAGTTCCCTGCAAAAGCCTGCTAAGGCCAACTAAGATTCAGAGCTGCTTTTTTTCACAGTCAGACATGCCCTTCATGCTTCTGTCTCCTTTAATGAGAGACTGAATGTCCTGAATCTCACACAGATCAAAACAATAAAAGTCAAAGCTGTGAATTTGACACCTTGAGTCAGATCCTTCCAGCCAAACCTGTAGGGGCAGCAACATAGACTATGCCTGCTGCAGGTCCATAGGTTAACAACAGAGTTTCAGTCCACTCACTCCATGATCTGGGTCATCCCTTTACCATGTCCCTTGGGAAGGCAAAACAAAGCAAGTGATGCTGGCTTCCAACAAGAACCCTTGCCTCCCACTGACATTACATCCCCACCAAACACAAACTCAGCTGGTGCTAATTTGTCAGCTCCACAGAGAGGCTGTATTTCCCCTCTCAGTCTACTTCTTAAGTCCAGGTTCCCCTCACAAGCTGGTTTAATGTCCTTCTCTCCCACTCAACAGAATCTTGATTACCAAGGACAAAAATATCAAGTTTGGCCTTAAGAATCTTGACAGTCTCTGAAGCCCACCCGAAGATTCTGAGCAAGTGGGTGACCTCAGTAAGAACAGGGAAAAGTCTTCCACAAGAAAATGAAATCAACTAGTGCAAGATACAATTAATGTATTTGCGTAGTGTGGAAATCCCCAAATGCAACCTTTCAGTAATATTTAGTAGCTTTCTTTCTCTTTGCCTTCCTGTCCACAGATCCCATTTACTTATAGACAAATATGTAAGTGACAAAATTTCTTCTTGATCCTTCCCCACAAGGAAACTTCAGCAAACTCAATTAATCTAAAAATCTAATTTTATCTCTAATATATTTGGGTACTTTTTATAGAAAACTGTGATTTAGGCCATTTAGTTCTTTGAGCAAACTAAGACTATTTGTCTATATTCACAACTGATATACAAACAGCATTTTTCTTAATGAGCTATTATTTTAACTTCACTTGTCATCATAGTATTTCTATTTCTTCAGTACTTCTATGAGTACAAAAATACACATACCCAGAGATGGAAGCAAGCATTTGTAGCACGCACATCTGTTAACCAACAAGGGAAAAGAACAGCTCTGTCTCACTTGGCAGAACAGCTTTTATCAAGTTGAACACAGCACCACCATGCAAAATGATGAGTCTTGCTACAGTTTGTGCAGTTTGAAGTCCAACCCTCTCAGCCCTCTCCATCATTTTACCAACACGAACAGCTTACAAATAGTCTTTACCCCAAAATAACCTTTACCCTCTTCACAAGAGAAGTGCTGGGTACATTGTGGTGAAGTTCCCTGTGCATGGGATGACTTCTCTCCTCATGACCTGGGGTTCTCACACTGCCTATACAGAGATGGAAAAGCCTGTATTTTCTGTTGAGGAGTTTGGACTGGAAAGACACTTCTGAATTTGATGGTCCTTTGAACATCCTCCCAACACTTGCCTCTTCTAAACCAGTCTTTCATCATAACCATGAAGCTAACAATGCAGAAACAGCACTGCAGCAAGGGTAGGGAAACAAACGCAGGAAAAACAAAAACAAAGCGAAAAACAAACCCAAGCCCAAACAGCTTATGATCTAAAATGAAGATGAACCAAGACACACTTAACGTTTGTGAAAGATTTCATATGCATACTGTTGATTACAATGGATGGCAGCAAAATATTCCCCAAAATACAGACAATGAGAGGGGGATCACAGAGGGATAAAAGCACTGAAACTAAATCTGTAATCAGAAGTTTTGGTCAAGTTTGGATTACAACAGAAAGTCTAGGGAACTATCTGATCTGTCTGCCAATAATACTCATCCACTTCACAGATTAACAGAGCGTTAATTAAAGCCAGCGCATTCTGATCAAAACAATCCAGGAATCACAATACTGTTGTTAGCCCTGTCCTCTGAGTGTGTGATGGGATCTAACAACCTGCTCTGAAACCCCTGAGCTTCACCCTTGGAGCAGGACTGCACCTCAGGGTCACAGCTGAAACTTCACTTTCCTGACACTACATTTTTCCACATGGAAGGAATGATCCATTAGGTCACAGGCACTCCAAAAGAAAAATCTCTCAAGCACTCTTTATTTTCACAAGGCATTGTTCTGACTTCAGGTGATTTCTAATCATACTGTTTTAAACATTTGTATCAATTAAAAATACACAGTAGTGTCCAAGGACAAACCAGAAATTCTCTAACATATATGTTTTTAATAAGGCATAACTAATTGACTCAGGAATTGAAAGGGTGTCAAGTATTTAGAAAACTAAAAATAAATGTTAGTGTGGGAGTAGTATTCCACAGAGGTTATGACTAAGATTTAGGCAGCATAGTAAAACTGGAGTCATCTTATGCTACCAATGCAAATCTGTTGATGAATATTTTTCCATCAACACTTGTTTTGTACTCCTGAACTTTGTTTTCTGCATGTTTCCTAATCCATATATCTTGTTTTTTCTTACACACTGTATGCCTGGACTATGCCTAATGGCTATGACACTGGATGGCTTTTCAAATGAAGTTTTGGTGGTGGCAGTGTTGCTGATTTGTTTTTAAATTTGACATTTGTGGCTTATATTTTAAATATTCCTCCCTTGGGAATGATAT
>JAWWMO010000001.1:86880496-86945042 GCA_035047845.1 Dendrocincla fuliginosa
TACATAAGGAAGAGCATTGCCAGCAGGTCAAGGGAGGTGACCCTGCCCCTCTACTCAGCCCTGGTGAGACCACATCTGGAATTCTGTATCCAGTGCTGGGCTCCTCAGGACAAGAGAGACATGGAGCTCCTGGAGGGCTTTGAAGATAATTAGGGGACTGGAGCAGCTCTCATAGGAAAGGCTGAGGGAGCTGGGCCTGTTCAGCCTTGGGAAGAGGTGACTGAGAGGGAACCTCATCAATGTCTGTAAGTATCTGAAGGGAGGGTGCCAAGAGGATCCAGCCAGGGTCTCTTGGTGCTGCCAAGCAATAGGATGAGAGGCAATGGGAAGAAACGGATGCACAGGAAGTTCCTCCAGAATATGAGGAAGAACTTCTTTACTGTGTGCACTGGAACAGGTTTCCCAGAGAGGTTGTGGAGTCTCCCTCACTGGAGATATTCAAGAACTGTCTGGATGCAATCCTGTGCCATGTGCTCTGGGGTGGCCCTGTCTGAGCAGGGAGGTTGGACCAGATGACCCACTGTGGTCCCTTCCAACTTGACCCATTTTGTGATTAACTTGTAGCAGAGGTACTGAAAACAAACCATGCAGGAACCATTACATGTATTGATGGCCATCGATCATTTTAAAACTTACTGGAAAAGTATTTGGAATATATTGAAACTGGCCATATTTATTGCTGGATTAAAAAACCCTAAATCAGTAGCACAAATGTGGAATGAATAAACATGACCTACAAAGAAAACAAACCCTAAGTTGCTTGCGTGTCTTTGAAGCGTCATAAGAGGAAATGAAACAAATGTCACTGACATTTCTATGAATTTGATTGCAAATCATTGTGATCATTACATCTGATGTGTATTAGAACACCATATTTGAGAACTGTCCCCAACTTGCGAAAATTCCCCTGAGGTTTCCCATTTTTGACTATCAGCCTTACTGAAATACTTTGTTGAGGTGTGATTGAACAAAGGAGCTATTGTAGAAAATAAATGTCTTCTAGTGGATATTATGATGTTAGCTATGAGACAAGACAAAGTTTGGCAAGAGTAACTAAAGGTATGTTTCTACTACTTTAACTGGTTTCATGTGTAAAATGAGCAAACCTATGAATGGTCACGGACAAATAAAAATGTTAGAGGTACTTAATTAAAACATTCAAGTCTCTTCACTGTGACATATTACAGGTGAAAGTAGTCTGTTCAGAGAAGCACTTGTGTAGCTGCAGTATGTGTTGTGTAGCGCTTTATCCTACTACAGTATTCTTTTCTCTCACTCTCATCTACTAACAGACCATAAGTACTTAACATTTCAGTCCAAAATTCCAAGAATTCAAAGAAATCAAGACTCCTATAGGGTATGGCCATGGACTTCAAAAACAATTTTCAAGTAATTCTAACCACAATCTACTGGTTTGTTTTCATCAGCTAGTACTGATCAATCTTTAGAACTGACATAGTTCAGTGGGTTTGGAAAGTTTTTTTAAAAAAAAAATGACTGCAGCAGGGATGATAGCAATGATCACAAAAAAGATATAAATGCTACACAAAGGACATATATTTAGTGCTGAGTTCCTTGTAGCACCCAGTGCTCAAAATAAGAACTTAAATGTCAGAGGTTTGTCAATTGTCCAAGCACTAACATGCCTTATAAAACTGGTGTGTTACTACAGGCCAAGTTTATCTGAACCTTACTTTTTTTAAAAGCAAATTTTGCATGGATACAGAAAAGCCTGAAAATGTGAAGGATGCATCCCAAAATAATTTCCTTTCTTAAAGTTCATGACTAACTCGCTCATGACTGATGTATTTGACTCCCAATTTTTGCATGCTAAGGCAAGCAACAGTGACACCAACTTTTGCTAATTCCTCTTGCCTCCCACCACGCCTTATCAGAAATTCATAAGCATGCTGCCTCCCTCAGTAGTCAAACCCCCACAGCAAGGCAGCAGAGATGATGTTTCTGCCCACAGCTACCTGTCTTGATCTTCTGACCCAGATGAGAACGGGTAGCTGAATTTCAGCCACACAGGTTTGCAGTCCCCCATCTCATCAAAGCCACTTTCAGCAACAGGTTAAACTAAGATACAGAACTGCATGTCAGTGTGGGCACAGGTTCCTACATCCACTGCCTCTGCTAAAGAGGCAGTACCTTCCAGCAAAAGGGTGGGACCAAAAGGTGAATATAAAGACTGGGTCAGAGCAAAAGCTTAATCAAGTCTGGTGTTCTGTGAGGCACCTCCACGTTTGCACTCCCAGATTCAGCTAACAAGAACCCTGGGAACTTTCTGAGCTGGGCATCACACCCAGACCTCCATATTTAAGGTCTGGAGGGAACACAACAGTGTGTTACCAGAGTGCACAGTTGGCCCTTGCAGCTCTGTTACCCTGCAGTCCTGTAATACCACACTGCCATCACTGGTGACTGGCCACAAGCCTTGCAGAGGTGTTTGCAAACCCTGAGCACTTAGGCTTTTTAGGCTTGCTTTTTTTGAACCTTTGTTGACTGCCTGCAACTTTGGTTTAGCCTGCAATTAAACTTGGTTTAGCTGTGACAACAATTTTTCCATCTGCATGGATGTCTGTGGCTAATCTGGTTTTACTTTTATCTTCACATGGTACTATCATCATTTTACAACTCTTAACACAATGATGTAGTGTAGAAAAACACAGGCCTGGTGTGATAGCAGAGGCCTTCAGACATGGAGACACAGGATGGAGTAGAAGCATGGGATAAAAAAGAGACAGGGTACAGAGTCTGCCTAGGAAGACACCGTGGCTATAGCTCACCCATGGTCACTTAAAGAACTGCAGACTTGAGGCTGGACAAAACTGCTTTTAGGGTGACCAAGTATGTATGTAAGGCATCACATATAGTAAATTTGAATGTGACATGGAGCTGCAGACCAGTGAAGAAAGAGCCAAGTTTAAAAGTTTGGTAGCAAATATAAAAATGACCCCAAGTGGATCCTAGAGTGAAGAAGAAGAAACTATCAACATGAACATCATGTTCCTCAGATATTCAGATCCTTCAGTATCCTTGGATGCTGGCAGCTGCTCAAACACCCTTTCATCCCCCACCAGAAGGAAACTGCCTTATGACCCAGAGAAGGAGGAAAAGACTGAGCATTACAGCACAATAAAGAGGTAGACACTTAGTGTGTTCAATGAATTTTATTGCATTATTTATTGAGACTTTCCCCTATACAGAAGCATTATTTCTTTACCAGTAATTATGAGATTGAGCCAATTAATATCTCCTGGATTAAGCTGTAATGACTTTAATTATCGTAACAACAACTACTTGTCTTTAGCTATAACATGTGTTTCATCTTTGCACACAAAAAAGATTTTGAGTGTAACAGCACAAATGTGGAATTCAATGCCATTCTTCACTGTTTACATGTTACAGCAGATGCTGTTGTCCTGGTTTACAAGATAATTTTTTCAACATTTAGGAGCACTAATTTTACTATTTCCAGCCTTTTCAGGTCCTGTAGATTTCATCTTTACAGCTTCATTTACAGAGTTTTTACAGACTAAAGATGCAAGAATGAGAGCTAGCCATAACAGTCAGGAGAGTTTGTGATCATCAGGATGACATCCATGTTCCAAGCACAATCTATTTGCTTCCACTGAAAACACAGCATGATTGTTTGCACACTGTGAATCGCAGTCATCACTGCAATACCTCTTTGTCAAATAGTATTTTTAAAACAGCAAATGTCATAAAACTAAACTTTTTTAACTATTAGAGGTGAAATAAGCTAGAACTGTTTCAAAATTAAATGGGACATTATTAAACTCTCTTATCAATAGTTTTCAATCTTTTCTGATTCAAAAACTCCCTGAAAATTTTCCAGTGGAAGAACCTCTTGGTATAAGCTAATTTAAAGTTATTGATCATAGGTTGCTTTTCTCAATCACATCCCACCAACTTTATTTGCATAGTTCATGGACAATTTAAAACCACCAACTTAAATATTCTAAGAACTATACAAAATATTCCTCTAACATTCTAAATTTTTCCATGTTTGGTCTCAATTTAGACGCAAATTTGTATTCGGAAAGTGTGAGCAAATGCCTTTCTGGGTATTTTCCAGTTCTGAAAAGGGAAAGTCTATTAATAACCTTTTTATGTAATTAGGAAAGAAAAAATAAAGAAGGCAATATTTTTTCAACAAACAAAAACGAACTGTAACTGCAACTCTACAGGGTAAATAGCCCTTTATGAAGTATATGGTTACAAAAACCCAAACCAAGCCATTTGCTAAACCAAGTAAAAGTGAGTTAGAAAAAAAATCAGTCTGGCATTACCTATGGGGAATGAAGCCAGGGACCAATGATTGAAATGCAGGAGAGTAACACCCGACCCAAACCTGGCAGATCTTTTAATTCTGAAGCAAAAGCAGTGTCAAAGGCCTGTGAAAATCTTGGTTACTAAAGGATGATGCAAAAAAAGTGGTATTAGTATGCATCCAATAAGCATTTTGTTAATTCTTCCATTCTGAACATCTCTGTGGCTAACTGTCTTAAGACTGATGGCTCTGTGGTAAAACAGACCCAAATTTTAAAGAGAACTCCACACACAATAAGCTATCAAATCACATCTTTATCTTGGCTATGAAATTATCTGAGTGCTAGATAACCTCAGGTACGCAGCTTCAGTTCACAATAAAGACCCTGAAAGGCACAAGAATACTTCTTTAACACTCTACAAGTCGTTTAGCTAATTTGAATGATTGGTACTGTTAACTCCAATCTTACACATCAATGAGTGTGTTCAGAGGTCCAGAGGGGTGAGAAGGTATACAAGTTTGACTGTACAGTCAGGTAGAAGATACAAACGTTAGCATATTTATTAATATTTCTATAGCCAAATATGACCACAGTACAAGTCAACAGTTTTGCTTGTAGTTAAACTGACACAAAAGCAAATGTCATGAAACTGCAGCTCTATTTGTCTTTTACAACTGCAGATAAAATTACATTGCCTGGGAGTGGACAATAGCAGCATCCAAATAACTAGTGTTAAAACATATTCTATTTCTGTCCCCAGTGACACCCCTCAGGTCATTCCTGCATGAGTGAGAACAGAACTTGCAAACATTTAACCAAATGGTTTTCTTAATGTGTTCTGTCTTGTTATAGAAGGACTCTTTAACCTGCCAAGATTACAACTCAGACTGCAGGATTCAACAGTGCAAAATATACTATGAATATCTCCTCAGTTCTGGGAAAGCAGTGACTATGTGGCAATTTCTGTGTCTGTTTTCCAGGCACTTTTACAACAAAAATTGTTTCAGCTCTCATGTTCAGATTGTCCTTTTTGATCTAACCTCGGGACAAAAGATATATTATTCCTTTTCTGCTATATGACTTAAAAGCCAAAACATAAAGTTACAATATGCCAGTGCCATCTCTGCAGTGTTGTATGTAGCTGGACATAGAAGGGATCCTTCCTTCTGTAAGGCTCCTATTTAGTGTATTGATTTTGTCTAGTCTAATGAAAGATGTTTTGTTATGGATGTCAAGCAGTCATTTGTACTTACTGGTGTTCCTGGGGAAGGGAAAAAAAGACAGTTTTTAAAGAAGATGCACAAGAGCAGCACTAGGTGACTGGAGCTGTGCTGGAAACTTACAAGCTGCTTTAAGATTTGAAGAAAAATCATGAGAAATTTTTCGTCTGCACTTAGCTCTGCCCTTCAGTGCATAGCAAGATATCCAAGCTCCCCATTATAGACAAGCTGTCTGGAACTTCACCAAGTACAGTTCTCCAAAAAGCTGAATAAATATCAAGAAACACAAATGGTAAAATATAATCGAGACCACTCATTTTCAGTATTCTGGGTGTGTTTTGTCCATGGGTATCTATAACCACCAGCCCCTCCAACTGACTTTTGCTCCCAGCAGTGCCTCCTTGAAAAACCTGTATGGAAGGGTTGTCTTTACAACTATTACTTAACCCACTAAAGCAAATGGGTTAACACATATAACCCATTGTTTGAGGATAAAATGCACCAACAGGCACCACATAAAACAATGCTGATTTGTCATATTTTGAATTCAAAATAGAAAAGGCTTTTCTTGTTATAGTAAATGGTTTTCAAAGCTGATTCATTGAGAAATATTAGGGAAATAAACCAGAAAATATTAAAGTTCATAATTCAGAAACTAAAGGCTACTTTTTGGGCTATTGGTAAGTGCCACATGTGTCTGAAATGTTTACAAAAGACTTTTTTTTAGAATTTCTCTTCAATAGTCATTTAAGTACGCAAAGCAGCAAAGACCTCATTTGTTTGAGTGCATCACTTGACCTAGAATATTTTATATCATCTCCTACCTTATTGCTAAAAATATGTTAAATCCCCCTACTCTAATTTCTCTTTTTACCTAGTTTCTAATTTCTACAGCCTATGAACTACAAAACAGTAACAAATAAAAAGTGATAACTTTTTTTTCACTAAAAATGGAAATATCAAAACTATTATATTGAGAAATAACTGCAATTGTGTGCCAAGCTTAAACCTTTCTAGACTGGCATATGAAAATACTCATAACTCTTCTGCTAAAATGTTCAAAAAAGATCATGAAAAAATGTCAAAGAACCAAACTAAACTATTTATATATATACACAATTAGAAGGCAAGACATTTCTTTCCCAGTAACAGTGGATGGAAGGAGGCTTTTGCTGCAGAATGTGGTATTGAGCCAAACAGAATGGAATCTGATTCTTTATCGTCATTTCTGTACTCCCATTAGCAACAGATTATTACCATGACATTTCAATCACTAATTTGACATGCTTTCAACTTAGTTTTTATCAGCTTTCCTTCCTAAAGCTGTTACTTTATTTTTGTAAGGAAGGTGTTATTTTTTTTCTGTTTTCTAAAGATTACTAATTGTTCATAGTAGACTCATAGAGTTCCTGTATTAACCTGGGCTAATGCACTAAAATCCCCCAACAGAATACCTGGAGAGTCCCAGCTACTTAAAAAATAAAACTGTTGGAAAATATTTGAGGAGTGTTCTCCTTTAGTTTCTGTGGTAGTTCAGCTAAAGAAAAAAAGATTCCTCTCTCTCTCGACTGAAGAATAAAAATCTTTACTCTGCATCTCAAAACAAAATGAAAACCCTTAGAAAAGGGTTTCCCACCACCCATAAACCATGTCCCCAAGGGCCACATCTACAAGTCTTTTAAACACCTCCAGGGATGGTCAACCAGCTGCTTCCCTGGGCTGCCTGTTCCAGTGATTGACAACCCTTCCAGTTAAGAAATTTTTACTAATATCCAATCTGAACCTCCCCTGGCACAGCCTGAGGCTATGTCCTCTTGTCCTGTCACTGGTCACCTGGGAGAAGAGACTGATCCCCACCTGGCAACCAGCTCCTGTCAGGTGGTTGTACAGAGCATGGAGGTCCCCCCTGAGCCTCCTTTTCTGCAGGCTGCACAACCACTCTCAGCCACTCCTCCCAGACTCAGTGTGCCCCCTTCTCTGGACACACTCCCGCACCTCAATGTCTTTCTTGGAGTGAGGCACCCAAAACTTAAAAACAGGATTTTGAGGTGCAGCCCCGCCAGACCCAAGTACAGAGGGACAATCACTGCTCTCATCCTGCTGCCCACACTATTTCTGATACAAGCCAGGATGTCATTGGCCTTCTGGGTCACCTGGGCACTTTGCTGGCTCATGTTCAGCTGCTGTCCACCAGCACTGCCAGGTCCTTTTCCACAGTCAGCTTTCCAGCCACTCTTTCCCACACCTGTAGCATTGCCTTTGGTTATTGTGACCCAAGGGCAGGACTCAGCACTTGGCCTTGTTGAACCTCATACAGTTGGCCTCGGTCCTTCAATCCTTCTGTCCTGAGATGCTTCCAGGACACTGTACCAACCTGTAGATTTACACAGCTGGACTGTCCTCCGCACAACTGCTTTCCTCTACATCCCCACTATGGATGTTTGACAATATTTATCCACTGTTTGGGACAGCTCCAAAAAACGCCTTATCACAAATCATGGCAGATTTTGACTAAAGGACACTCTCCGTGTGAACATGCACCACCACAGTGAAAATGCCTCCATTCAGGAGCCCTGGATCAATGTTCAAAAGTCCACTAAAAATAGCCTGGTGTTAAAAGCAGAACAGCACTTTTTTATTCTTCTTTGTTTGTCCATGTTAAAATGGGCAAAAAGTCAACAATAAAGTGCAATTTCAGACAGGTTATTTTTAAAACGTTTTCAAAGAGAGCAAGGTTTCGTAAGGACCTGGGCCACAATACATCCTTCAGACTATCTTTGTGTTCTAAACATTTCTGGGGTTAAAATTTAGCAGGAACTGCAGTAAGTGCTGGTGTTTTTTTAATATGGAAATTACAAAAAAATCTTGAACATAAATATTCTCCAATGGATATATTCTTGTTTCAAAGCAAAATCAACCTAAACATTTTTCAAGAATAAATTAATATTATCTCTGTCATGCGTGCCTACAAACCCCCAAAATACCTGGTTTAATTTACCTTTAGTTTTTATAGCATATATTCTATCCAAACCAAAAACATACTATTAAAATTATCATGCCAGAATATGCAAGTAAGTTGGAACAACCTTCTCTCTTGTACTGCACATGAGAGAGTTCACACAGATCCTATTTTATTGCTTATACTTAGTTTTTCATTACTGTTTAGAATCTGTGTGAACAAACCATGAGGACAGTGTTTACCTTGACCAGGCTATGAAAAGGTTAAGCAAGGTGCATTCTCTGGATGGGATTCATTTCACTGAACTGTACAGAAGTTAAGCCAAAGAGGTAACTAGATAGAATTGAGTACGGAGGGATAGAGATCTTCAAAAGGTAATTTTTTCTATGTTAGGAGACTATGAAACAAGATTAATTTTGCGTTCCAACACCTCATGTTTAGCAAAGATCTACAACAGTGGAATGTGTTGATTTCATCCTTCACCACCCCCCTCACCCCCACCCCATACAAACACACAAAGAATCTGGGAAGGAGAGATTTGCTGGAAATTCCTCTATTTCTTTTTCTTCCCCAACAGGACTGTGAGAGGTCTTTTTCCAGAAATTTAGAGGTGGAAGTCCCTCAGACCCTATCATTTCCAGAAATGTCTTCCAGTGATGTTCTTCCAGCTTTTTTGGGCATCCTTATAAATGACAGCTATGCAGGACTGCTCCAAGCGTTGTCTCTAGGGAAGAGGCTTAGACAGATTTGCAAATTAAAACCCCAGTTTACTAGCCAGAAAAACATGACTTGGAGCTAAATAAAACCTTGAATACAAAAAAGAAAAGGCATACCTAAACTGGGACAGATTCTAAATCTAAGGGAGTTGCCCATGATTCTAATAAAAAATAAACCTGAAAAAGCTTTCACACATTTTCACGCTTATCTTCTCAGTCCTCCCCTCCTTGTCATCCTTCCTCGTGGACTGTCATTCAAAGCACTCTCTTTCCAAAAGAACAGCCCCCTTCCAAACTATTGGCAAGTTAGTCCACAAACAGTGCTTTTTTCTTTACTGTGGCAACTTTCCAAGTAAGGACTGTGAGATCATCATACAATTGTTTTTATCACAGAACAATAACAACTTAGTACCATTATAATTAATCAGGAAGCAGGGGAAAAAAAAGAAAGAAGCCATACTACTCTCTCCTGCTATTCTTTTGGGCACTTAAAAACCTCAGAAACACAGGCTGAGCACTTATTAATAAACAAATAACTAGAGAACTAAACATAGTGCTGCCAGAAGTACATTAAAAAAGGTTTCTTCTTGTGGCGTTTTCCTCCTGCAATTTTACAAGGATTTCTGGTAAAGATCAATCTGATCAATACCTTAATTGATAAAGCCTCTCAGAGCAACTCAGGATTTGCAACAAAGCAGAAAGCACATTACTCACCCTTGCTCAAAGGATTCAGCTCCTTTTCAAACCTGTTGTTGGGACAAATCCACACCCAGGCAAAGGGCAGCTCTTCACTAACACAGACTCATAAGTTTCAGCGTTTGTCAAACTAAGGAGGTATCTGGGACAAGGGCTGTCACTGACTGTAAGTGCTGCACCCATCATTTGTCACTACAGGCACATCAGGGATCTACAACCCCAATTTTCACTCCAGAGCAAGCTTTTCTCTCAGTGGTCATGAGTTTGCTGCCCAGCAGTCAGCTTCTAAATGTATCTTTGTCACAGCCTGAACTTAACATGCCTTTGTCCAGCCCTACACATTCACTCAAAGCCTGATTTATCACACAGCTTTCCCTGTGCAACGCAGGGAAACAGCAGGCCAATACAGCCCACAGCAAATATCACACTCTGCAGTAGAGATAAAAAAGCACATGCTGCCAAGCAGCCTAAGTCCAAGAATCCAAGCAATCATTGCCCTTCATAAATCTTTAAGCTCGTCCTTAACTGTACATCAAGCATTTTCCTACTGGCTACTGTCATATATTATGCCATTATCACTATGCATTTCTATGTTTGCTGAATATTTTATCCACATGAAAGGTGCACACACAAACTGCAATCACTAAGAAGTGCCTTACATTTGGTTCACATCACCCTAAATCATATGGCTGGACACTTGTTTTGGTATCACAATCTTGGTACAATTACGACACTGTTAGACATAAGCCTTCACTAGTCCTCTGATGGGCTACAGACATCCTGCTTGTTAGCTATCACCTAGCTGACAGCAGCCACATTTCAAAGCTCCCCATGACTCCAGCAGCAGCAATTACACTTCCCATTTTGCAAGCCTTCCTGACATATCCAACACAGCTGCCTCAGACTTCTCTTGTAACATCAGTCCTTTGATTACCCCTGCAGTGTTTCATAGAATCACAGAATTACTGCCCTCCTGCCATGGGCAGGGACACCTTCCCCTAGACTAGGCTGCTTAGAGCCCCATCCAACCTGGACACATACACTTTCAGGGATAGGGCATCCACAACTTCTCTGGGCAACCAGTTCCAGTGTTTCACCATCCTCAGAGTAAAACAATTTCTTCCTCATATCTAATGTAAATCTATCTTCTTTCAGTGTTCTCTGGCACTGTCACATACTGAGGTGAAATTTCTCAGATATTACAAGAAGTGTTGCACGCTTATTCCAGCTCAGGTCCCAGCCCAGATGCTCCCTGCTGAGATGCCCTCCCTCAGCTGGAAATATCTCTTGACACTTGCCTGTACTCAATCCATCATAGTCATGATGGTGTCAAATTGACAGACTAGAGACAAACTTGAACCCACTTACCCTCAGCTAGGCCTTTCTCCTTCAAAGTCTTCCACAGCTGAACTCCCTTCTTCCTAGGGAAAGTAGTTGCATTGCTTCCTAAGCTGAGGAAGTACCATTCAACTTCAGGCATTCAGCACTGATGCCACAGTCAGGCACGCAGGCTCTTAACAGTCAAGACAAAAAGCATGAGCTGGGTGCCTAATTAAAAATCTGCCTCTTTCCCACCAATTACATAAGAGCTTAGACTGCTAATTTTGACACCAAGGTTAAACTTAGTAAGTGAATTCATGACAATGTGTGGCCTGACACTTTGCTGGGTTGAATTCCATCCCTTTAGTATCACCTAATTGTACAATTAATTGTATGGCCATCCATCTAAAACTGTGTACTGGAAATCAATGTCCTCCTCCCATCAGGAAGTTTCAACAGCCTGTTCAGAATACAGCATGACACAACACCAACTCCAGAAACAAAAAAAAAACAAAAACAAAAAAAAAAAACAAACCAAAAACAAACAAACAAACAAAAAAACCCCAAAAAACCTAAAGAAAACTAAACAAGTCAACCCCCAAAGGATAATTCATTGCATGTATCCACCTCTAGCTGCCTCTCCTGTGTCAGTTCTTTGTGTGCATTTACAGTTCTCACACCAACCTAATTTTCCTCCACCTTGAACAGTGATTTTGATGCAGCAACTATGTTAAATGGCTCAGTAGAATCCAGAGAGACCAGATCTAGCACATTTCTTTTTCTAGAAAACCTACTTTCTTATTAAAAAAAGATACTAGGTCAGTCTGACATGACCTATCTTAGCTAAATAGATCATGTTTCATCCTCCCTGCACTCAACTCTCATGTCTTTAATTATTCATTCCTTCAAATTTTTTTCTAAGGTTATTAGGGTCAAATTAACAAGCCTGAAGTTGCCTAGATCACATTTTCCATATATATAACATTCAATAGTATCAATTAATAAAAATCCTCTTAAAAAATCTTTGTAATGTATTTATATTTTAATTATGCATAAAGAAAAGGTACCTTTAGGAAAATTCCAATTTGGGAATTCCCAGTAGAGCAACTTAAAAAGTCACTCTGACAGCCAGAAAGTCTGATTGATTTTAAAGCATGGGCGATGCAAAAACTGGATGCTTCTTCCCAGAATACAAAAAGCTATGTGAAATGATGAGTAAAATACCCAAGACTTCCTGAAAGCTCCCGAGACCCCAAAATAACAAGCTACAGATTGAGCCCTTGTGTAACTTGATATGGGTTGGACTCGATGATCTCAGGGGTCCTTTCCAGTCTTTATGATTCTTTGGGAAACCCCAGTGCAAATCTGAGATGCTTCCAGGTTCTGTTACACAAGCCTCCAAGAGTTGCACAGTATTTTAAATTCCTATCATTCAGTACAATTTCTTATATTCACAAACTACTAAATATGTTCATTTAAACTTTCCTATTAGTTGGGTCACTCAGTCATGCTACATCTGGAGAAATTTTTGTGATATGGCATGACTTTCTTGATAAAAGAATAAATACACTGCCTATTTCAAGAAAACAGTTCAACAGGATGTAAGAACATTATTTTGCCTTTTTTCCCCCTTCTTGTTTTAGCACTTTGGTATCTCTACCACTTGACATACATATGCAAAGAAACCCTTAAAAGCATGCAAAACATTGCCTTAGTCTGCAATTTTAAGCTCTTTTTCTGACCCAAATTTGCATATCTGTGCCTTGAGCTGAAAGTAATCATCTTGTTAAAAGGTGGTATTTGTGTATGTTGCCTCCTTGAGACAAACCGGGCCTGAATTTTAAGACATAATTATTGATTCTTCTTCAAACAGCAAAATTGTGAATTGTGCATCCTGGTGCTTTAGGTTTGTAGCTGTCTGCTACAATGTTCAAAAGCAAGCCAATGTTCAAAACAGGCGAGCAGTTAAGATTCATTCTGAATACCATGGCTAAAATCTTCTACTTGAGCTATGCCTTAATTAACACTTACGGGGCACCCAAGCAGGAAGGGTGGCAGGGCAGGCATTGACCTCTCCTCTCTGGTGGCCACTGACAGGGCCTGAGGGAATTGCATGAAGTTGTGCCAAGGAAGGTTTAGACGAGATATTAGGAGAAGGTTCCTCACCCAGAGGGTGGTCAGGCACTGGAACAGGCTCCCCAGGGAAGCGGTCACAGGACCAACCCTTAGAGAGTCCAAGAAGCGCTTGGACAACACCCCGGGACACAGAGTATGATTCTTGGTATTGTCCTGTGGAGGGCCAGGAGTTGGATTCAATCCTTCTGGGTCCCTTCCTACTCAGGCTATTCTATGATTCCATAAATTCTGGTTCAGCAAGGCAACTCAGCTCAGGGGCAGTGTATGAGCATAAGTGCAATTATAAGCTTCAGTTCTACAGAAGCAAGCAAAAGAGTTATGATCTCTCCTGGTGTAGACTTGAAGAATGACTTGACTTTTTGGGAGATTCAGATCACTGACAACTGCTCCTGACTTCACCAAGGGTTGCAGGTGCTCAGTGTCTAAAAAGGACTTTTGTTGAGATGTCTGACTTCAGATTAAAGATACATATTTGAAAATTTTCCCTGCCCAAAGTTATGAAAAATCATGCACTAAAGCTAAAAATAACTAGAAGCCTTTTCTGCTACTTATTCTGCAGACTAGCATGCTAGCAATGCCTCAGTGTGAGGCATACTACACTGCAGATTTTTGTCTTTTATTACAGTTCTTTGGGCTACTGCAGTCCAACCAGCCTTGGAGACTATACAGAGTTTGCAAGTGTTTGTACTGCACAGTCCAGACCTTTTGATGTGTGGAAGTCTGTACTTGAGGACCCACGTGGCCACTTTATACCTTATCTTCCTAGCTATATGAAAAATACCAATGGAAGTGGGAAAGTTTCCAAGAATGAAAGTAGCATGGTGGGTAGCTGGTTTTGAGGGTTAGTTTAGCTAATTCAGATTAAGTGTTAATCCTCTCAGCATGTTTTAGTGAAACAATTATTACTGAAATCCTCATTATGATTCTCTGGTAGTTCATCTCCGTATCTTCCAAGGATAATGCTGACATTATTAACAATTAGATGCTGGACATTTTTTAATTTAAACACTGTAACAGCTTTATAATTACAATGCAAACACAGGAGTAAAATTAATATGTTGTTGAATTGTATGCAAGGTTGGACAGGATAAAGTTTAAAACACTTTCAAGGGCTTGATGTAAAAGCAGCATTTAATTCCAGAAAACCCTTAATTTGCTTTTGTGTTTCCATGTAGGTTAAACATTTGAAAAAAGAGACAGACATCATAGTAAAAAAACAAAGTGAGAGCCCACAGATCATTGTAGTCTCCAGACACTTAAAACCTTTGAAATTCTGCCTCTGCCTTCTCCCCGAGTCTGTGCTTTCTACAGATGTTCTCATCAGCTGTGTATCATCATGTCCTATTAATACCCTTCTCTCTGTCCCTGTCCCTGCATTCCGGCTCTATTCAATCTCATTGTACCTTTTTTTAACATATTATTCACACTCAGTCCTTCATCTCTGTCTTCACTGCTCAAGTCATGGTTAACTCTTTAGACCAGAATCAGCATCCTGAAACCCCCCTAACAGAATACAGAACATTACAGAAAGGCCACACATTATGCAACAACTGCACATGTAGTTACTGCAATTATACACACCATTCCAGCACGGTGCATGAATCTATCTAGCACTAACAAGAGGATGATGAACATTATGGTCGAAGAAACAGATTCACTGCACATCTAACACAGCTGCACATTCACACATGGCCTGCTCTGTACTTATATTTCACAAACTGACAAGAAGGGAAGAGCAAAAGGGGAAGGAACAAACTAGCAAATGCTGGTTTTTGTCAAAAAAGCCCCCAAACAAATTGTAAAAGCAGATAGCAAACTTGCAATAAAAGCTAACAACAGCAATTATAAAGCAGCTTGCTGTGCTTTTATTAATAATCACCTCTCTTTAGTCAGTCACCTATGCAGCTTGTCCATTCATCATCTCTACCAGTATGTATTTTGTCAGGGCATGTCTTCTAGAGATGTCACCCAGAGAACTGACCAAAGAGAAAGCCATGACTGTTCCTTAAAAAGGGTGTCATAACCTGCTTTATACACACATAGAGGAGCCTTGATCAAAACAAGTTAGGTGGAGCTTCACATACAAAACACTGAGTTTGAGTCTAAATGAAGAAGGCACTAAATATAAATCACTGGAAAGAAAATATGCACCGAAATACCAAGCAAGTACGCAAACAGAAGTGGGTGGCATTCTCTTTTTTCCTCTCTTATCCTCTCCAGACCTACTGCAACACAAAGCTTCAAACAAGTAGTGGGATCACAGCTGGGGCCATATTTGGGAAACAATTAGGATGGTATGCTGCCCCTGTAGGGGAACTCCAAAGGCTTGTTTTTTCCCCTGCTGTTATGGATTTCTTTGAAAGTGTGGAGACAGACCCCACAGTAGAAAAGTCATAACTGTCTCAGAGCAGAATAACAATTCTTTTTTAATTTCTTCACCAAGAAGCAGCACTGAACTGGATGAAGATGCAGGATTGCCTCAGGCATATCTTTTCCAACGTAGACAATGATTAATAGAAGAAAGGAAGATGATATGAATGACTAGTATTACTGCAATTCATTTTAAGTCACAATAAAGCTAGCTACAGGGTCTGGCAATGCTAATTTGCTGCTGGGAACTTCATCCCTGTCTTCTTGGGATGGAGAATGATCTGTAAGTGCATGTCCAATTCCAAAGTTGTTCTTCCTCACTTAACAGTTCAAGATGGTGAAAGGAAAAAATTCCACATAAGCCCCATGAGCATCCAGTTGTGCACTCTTTTCCATTCTGCCCCAATTAAATACCGAGTCCATGGTATTGACCATTTGCTTTCATTTCAGATGCAGGCACAATCGTGGCAGCACACCTCACTAGACTTCTCAGTATTTGATTCTCAGTCAGCATTAAGATACACATCTGATACAAGAAAAGCAATACTGCAGGAGAAAGTTCAGTGGCTGACTCCGCTTGCTTGATCTTAAAACTGAATCTGATCTCCATTAGCGGGAGCTGGAGAACATCTCTGAGAAGTCCCTACTACTCACCACCGACTCTACTCCACCGTTCATTCCTTGCTGAACTCTGTAAAACGGCACTGAGGGCACTACATTAGAGACCAGGACACTGAGGATTCACCCTCAGTTCCTGCACATGACCATGAGTATCACATTGACCAGGAGCATCCCATTTCACCTCTCCTTTGTCTCCTATTCACAGAGCAGCAAAACCTCCTGCCTCTACCAGAGAACTCATTTTATTAGAGCATGCCTCATATTGCCTTGCAGTTCAGGCCATATCCCACACATCACCAGCACGTGTGCCCCAACTTCTCTTACTCTCCGAAATACCAGAAGCAGCTGGTCAGCTCACCATGCAGATGCTCCACCACAGGAAGCAAGAGGAGTCCTATGACTGAACTTTGCTTGGAAATGAGTCAGCAAGAATCTTTTCACTTCAGCTAACAGAACCGTGCCAGGACACAGATCCCCCCTCTCAAGGGCTCAGTAATGTAACCATCACCCTCTGCACCCTGCCACACCACAGGACATAGAGAAGCTCTTTCACTGTGGAGAAGTAAATACTTGAACATTTGTGAAGTGCCTAACACAGTTCACTTCCTATTCTGAAGGATACTGCTTTATGCTACAGCAATATTCAATGCCAACAAAGGCAGAGCTGCCTTCTTTCATCTCTGCTGCCCCAGTATGTTTAAGGAGGAAAATTAAAGAACAACTGGTTTGTTCCTATGATAGAAAGAAGTGACAAATATTGGCCTTTCAGTACTGGCTGTACTTCAAACCTCTCTGACTTCCAGAAACATATCACTTGTTCAAATACAAACATATCATACTTTCACAAGCTATTGACCTACCTGAACTTCTGTGGACAATATACCCAAATAAAAACAGAAAACCTCTGGTTGTTATAAGGAATTGCCCACAGTAAAAAACACAGGGCAAAACCATGCCACTGATACCGGAACATATGATCTTTTCAGCATGTCATTACTTCTGAGGCCGAAGTTCCTTTAGATTTGTCTGCCTCTAATTTAGGATGATTTGAACCCTTGCATTCAGTGTCAACAGACCCTCACACATTATAGCAGCAATCACTAAAATTATATTACCTGACTCCAACTTTCACAGATGATAATCGGCATATGTATCCAGTTCTTGTTTTAATAAAGTCTGAAAGACACAAAAAGGACAAATTGTTTCTCACTTAATAGTTCTAAATAAACAGGCTAGTAGGACAGGATATTTTGGAGGAAGCAAAGTAATAAATGTAGGAATAACTGAAAAAACCTCAACCCACTAAAAACTTGTAAAGAATGCAATGTCAACCTTTTATAACAGATTTCTTAACATCTGAAACAGAATTTGAACTCGGGATCAGTTCTGAGGAAAGAGAACGTAAGAATAAAGTTGAAAGTGAAATTTCAGATTTGAGTGTTGTTACTGCAAAATTTTACCCTTATGAACTGTGATGTGTATCTCCCTTCTGCTATGTTAATGCAAATACAATGCATTTAACTAAAGTGACTTTTCTACTGAGAAATACTTGATGCAGTGATGGTATAAGAAGCTCAATGAAGTAGCTACTTCATATCACCAAGAACAATCGAGCTCTCCCAGCATAGCTCCTCAGCTTGGCTACCTTGTCCCGTTTGTTCATTCCAGCTGCAATCCATGTCTGGGGTCACCACATGGCACTGCCACTCCTTTCCCAAGGGGATACTTCATGAAACAAAAATGCTAACAACTGAACCCAGCCCCTTCAGCAGTTTTCCTTCTTGCAGGTCCAGACTGAACTCGGATGCCACTGGCAGTCAGACTCGAGAGTTTAATTTCTTGATGCCCACACCCACAGCTCTTCCACTGTGACAGAGAACATTCTGTTCTTGGCCATACCTAAATCACTCACCACACCTAAACAATAGGCATCTTAATGGTGCTTTTTTCCCCCCTCAAGAAACATATCCAAGACGTTTCCTAGCACATTTTATCCCATAAATCAATCAGCCCAGAATCCTTATCCAAGTACACTACCATACAGATACACAATCCACATGGCAGCAAAGCAAGGCTCATAGTATGAAGGTCAACTTTACCCTGAGAAAGCCACAGCCTTTCTCAGCATCCTCTGTAGCTAGCTGAATCCAACATCTACACTGTCTAATCCTCCAGTTGTTTGGGTTAGCTCCTAAGGTGCAGGGGAGGTCCCCATCACACTGCCCAGCACTTCTGTTCTGCCTAACAGAGGCATCACACACTATCCCAACATTTCACCCATGGTCTCTTCTTAGCCCCCACGGTGATCATTATTTTGGGAGGGTATTGCTCCAAATTTTCAGTTCCACACTTTCTGAAATGATCCAAATGCTGTGCTGCAACCCAACAGAACAGTGCTTTATAGTGGCAAATTAGGAGCAGATGCCTTGCATCCTGGCATGAGGGCAGCAAAACCTTGCTGGGATGGAGAGCGAGGTGAGGTAAACAAACCAGGCACGGTGCTGTCCACATGGGGAACAGCCCATAGGATGAATTATCTCTACCAACTCGGACACTCCAAAAGCAAACCCGGAAGTAAAGTAACACACAGTATAAAATAAAGTGGCAAAATGGAATGTAGGAGCAAACTCGAGATCTAAGTATGGATGCATCTGATAAGAAATAGGACAGTCCAAGACAGCAGCCAGTTGAATATGCTAGCTAACCCTCTCTGTGTTTTGACAAAAAAGAGACAAGCTTCCTCTAATGAAGTCCTACTAAAGTTACTATCTCCTGTCAGAGCCCAGACATGACCACCTCATATACCAGTTTTTAATTATTATTTTTTGTTCCTAATGTCATGAAACTTGAACCAGTAATACAGTTGTTTCCCACTTCCACAAGTATTACACAAAGAAAACAACGATTTATAAGCAATTACTTGCACCACACAAATTGGTTGCACAGTTTCACACCTTCACCTCTCTATTTACACTCAGAACAAAAACATTAACCATGTATTAGGGAGGTAGCAAATAACTCTATGGATCAAATTTTTTTTCTTAAGGCCAAAACACAAACTTTTCAGCTAGTATGCTCTACAGGGCAAGAACAACTATGACTTTCAACCTGAAATATTTCCCATTTTGCTTTAACAGACCATGTTAGAAATCTTTGACTGTGGTACCACAAAACTGTGACAGGCAACAGGTTCCTATGTAGAGAAAATGTTTCTCTAGTAAAATCCATAGATGGGGCAAATATATAAATATATACAGTAAGAGTAAGAAAGCTAAAACTAACACACAGAAAAATGTACGATCAGACACAGCAAAACACTCCTTAAAGCATTAAATTCAGGGGAAATTCACATGTAAAGCAGTGTTCAGATTTATGATGCACTAATTAAAATGCAATTCATCAGTTTCCAGTGCTGTGTGTAAATAGTATCAGTTACAGTGCTGTGTGTAAATAACAGGAAAATCAATGCTAAAGAAGAACTAGGACTGAAGTACAAGAATGAAGTTAAAAAGACAAAACAGCACACTACAGACTAACAAGAACTTCCTCTACCATTTGGGAGTTTATCATTTGAACAAACCAAGAAGAAAGATCTCCGTGTCAGACAAGGCAGCCACAAAGAGAGCAGATACTGCGTTAAGGTGTACCAGCCAGTGTGCTCTTCTCACTACAAAAAGCAGCAATCAGACTAAGTCGGGAACACTGGCTACAACAAGCTAAACACCGTCCATCTCAGTCTATAACACGTGTAGAGAAAGGCTTATGAGAACAACAAAGAGGTAGGTTCTCCAAAAAATTGTTAAGTTCAGCAAAATGGAAGCAGAGATGAGTTACAACTTGCTCTTCAGAAATACACGACAAGGGCTAAACGACAGAGAGGTGAAAAAAGCACTAAGATAAAGAGGGTGTTAACAAAATAACAAATCTAACTGGAGTAATAGCAACCAAAAAAGCTAGTTTAGGCAAAGAAAACTTGTTTTCCATATAATAGGAGCATTATGTCACTGTTAAAACTAGACTTGACAACTCAGGAAACTCCATCCAGCCCTATGCTTCCATGCATCAGCAAAGCATCTAAAATTTCTTACAAAATTACACCTCTTCATAGAAGTGGCCTATATAGCAGCTCAAGTTTTGCTCTCTTTTCATTGCCCAAGGTGAAGGCAGAACAAACCTGAGGCTCATCTCTATGACTGCCAGTTCAGATGAGAAATTACAGAGTTTTACTTACTCTGGCTTTTGGAGAGTCCCTCAGTGAGGACAGAGACATCTGACATTTTAGGGAGGAGCTCTTTTCAGGGTTAAATGTGACATGCAAATTGTCAGAAAAAAAAAATTGCAATATACTATTTTCAATCATTTTTATTTTGGCAAATTCAGTGCTGGCACACAAAGTTTCAATTTAGTATCCTTTATAACTCCAACTGTATTTATTTAGTATAGTTATTTTTTTCTTTTTCCATTCTAAAAGCAGGGCATCTCCCGTGAAAACTCTTTGACACGACGAAAGCCACTCACAAGGGAAGCCATTGCCAGCCACAGTCACAACATCAAGGGTTGATGCAACGTTATAATCCTGTAATATACTGTACAACCATTCACCTCCAGGACATCTAATATAAATACTTATATATGGTCAGTTATTATTTATTTAATTTAAAATAAGGAAACTAAAATGGCAGAAATTATAAAGGAATCTAAAAATTCTATTTACAACACTATGACAAAAAAAATGACTGGTTCTATGGCCACAGACAAATAAATCCCTTTCAGCTCTGTGGCTCAGCTCACATATCTGTAAAAGAGAGACAATGTGACCTAGTAACTACACCGAGTTTCTCTGCTGCCAAGTTATATTCATACCTTGCTCACTGCCTTCAGGAAGTCACACCCAACTTGCAGAACGTTCGCACTGAGATAGTGATGCCTTTCAAAAACAGCCCGTCAGTGAGATTTTTTTAAAAATATTGCAACTTCTGCAGAGCCGGCAAGACCTATCTAGTAATACCTCTGCAAGTTCTGCCCTGTTGCAGATGTCCTCCTGCTCTGCATCCCATTCTAAAAGCAACTTTGGTTCTTCAACTACACTTCTACATTTTTAATTGCACTCCAATCCTGTTGTGCTTTGGTACCCGATTAAGAACCATTAAAGTGCTAGCTTTAACCATAACAACTAAACTGAAGACAAGCAGTACCTGCCCATGTAGTGGATGCCCAGAGGCTCCAATGGCACTTGCATACGAACGACTCTAACTCGCGCATCAACTCAAGGTCCCTTTCCCATCCTACATTGTAGAGTTTTTACATTACATTTTCCTGTAATAGCAGTGAAACCATAGCAGAAGTCTGGTAATGCACTACTGCAGACCATACCAAAGCAGCATTTTCCTGAAATGTTCTGCCTCTGGCCTTTTGCATTAAGGAATGAAGATGACTGAAAAAAAATTCTATTAAAGACTGCAGTACAGTTTGCTTAATTGAAACCATACAGAAATTGTTTTGCAATCAGCTGATGATGGCAGTTCAAACCTTAGTCCTCGCTGCTGGATTTTAAAAGCCATTCAAATCCTTCGCTGTAAGGAAATGATATATAGTGAGGGTTTTTTCCTCCCCAACCACCTGTACTTGCAACAAGGGTTACGACACAAACACCAGTTCTCAATCAAATCTACCACGCCGTTATTCCAAAATACTGCAGAAAGTGAAGCACATGACACGATGTTCTGTGGAGAAACATTGAAGTGTGATACAAACCAAACAAAAATAAAAGTGAGTACACATATTCCCACTGGAAATCCCTCACTTTTACCTCCACCTTACTTTCTTCCCTCATTCTGACTCACTGGACAGCAGCTAAATCATTCCAGGAAGGAAGGAATGACTAATCCTTTTCCATTGCAATTAAATGTGGTGGCAACATCTTTGAAACGTACCTGCAACCCATGACACAAGGTGTGATTTTGTCTATTAGTGAAACAGAGAAAAACAAAGCTACTTTGCCCTGAGGCTAGCTATGATAGCTTTTACCCAGGTACAGTCCAACAGATGTGCTACTCCCAAGAGTTGAGCCAATCTAAGTTACTGTCTCTAATTGCTTTTCCTCACCTTTCCCCTCCTCCTGTCTGTCAGCAAAATGGCATATGTTGATATAACCTCAACTGCTTTAAAAAGAAACCAAAAAACACCAAAACCAGACAGAACCGAGATGGGGAAGGACTGTTTGCTGATTATGCTGGCAAATTTGAGGAGTAAGAACCTCTGCAGAGGACAAGCAGCTGAGGATGAACCACATGACAGTAGAGCTGCAAACTAATGCTCCTTCAAAGCAAGTGGTCAGGCCCAGTGTAGCTCAGAATCCATTTCCTGTAAATATATTTTAAAGGTTCGTGTTTCCAATAATCAACCTACAAACTCAGGCAGCATGTTCTTTTTCTAGGTCAAAAGTTATGACCCCTGCCACAAGTCACAAGCAGACAGAAAGCAGAATATACAGTGTTTCCTGCTGTGCTCTAGCTGATCTTCTCCTTTGCCTTGTGGCAAATAAAATACAGCATTCTTTAAACAATTTGACAAACTGTATATTATTTCCTCGTTCCCCATTTTGAAATAAATCTTCAGGATTTTAAAGAACATAAACTCACTTCATTCTGAGCAAATTATTATTGTGATCCGTGTGGCAGCTCTTTTTGCAGTACTAACTTACACAAGATGCTATCATCATTACATCCAAATATACCTTACAGAAAAAGAGGAAACTGCCTTGTCTTGATCTGATGTCCCCAGAATTATTTCAGATTTGTCTGCATTATGTATACAACCTGTACTTACACAGTATTAAAGCTTTATCTGTTATCAGCTCCTGGTTGTGACGAAAGACAACATATATCTGCAACCCTAGCACTTGTTGCATCAGTGCTTTAGCATTCCTGATACTGGGATGTGCTCCTGAATGAGTCACAACTTCTTGCTGGGCAGAAACACAGGTACATTTACCTTGCTCTGCATCTGATTTTCATGGAAAGAAAACCACAGTACACAGCAATACTTCCCTGGGTTGACCAAACACAGAGCCAGAACCCACAGCATGCCCCAACATTAGGTCTGTTCCTCAACACTATCATGTACACATCTCCACAAGTCAGTCTAGATAGAGGGCAGTCCTGCAAAATGGGAAGCCAGGAAAAGAAGATTACAAAAGACAGTCTCAAAGTCGAACTGGTTTGCGCAAGTGGATCCTGTATTTCATATTCTATTTTACATAGTAAAGAGAAGCCATGGCTTGATATTACAAGCATTATCAATGCAACCATCTACTATGTGCTTGTGCAGAAAAGATGAGGTGACAACCCAGGACCACGGTGCACAAACTTGAACAGTTTTATAATAGTGCTCACAGTAAATTAATGGTGTCCAGTATCTATAATTCTCACTCCCTTTTTTCGTTAATTCTATCAGTGTCACAATAAGACACATTTTACTTAGCTACCGAATGCCCACATGCCTGTCTTTAATTTTTTTATTGTGGGAGGCAATGTTTTCAGGCAAGATAATATTCCATTGTAAAACTAAACATTGAAGTAGCAATGGCTGGAAATTATCTTCATGCAGTGTAACCAAATGATAATTTTCTGAGGGTGCTCAGTTTTACACAAATTCCTGAGACATCGGTGACATTAAGATGGGGTTTTCTTACTGCACTGACCTTCTAATGCAGACATATTTTATGAATTCCCAAATGCACCTTGAGAGCTGAAATAAATGGCAACATTGGGCACTCCAGCTATGAAACGTGCAGCACAATATGGGGAAATCTAGGCTGCATGATTAATTTATGCATATAAATAGTCACATATTTACTGTGAAGACATTGTTTTCTTCAGTCTCGAAAATATGAATCACAAAGGAATGGGTGGTAAAAGTAGAAGGCGTAGGAAAGTTGGGAAAGATGTCATACTTTTAAAAAATAAATGCTGCACACTATTGCGTTCTTCTTCAGCTGCCACAGCCCTCCCAAATGCCTATTTGACACATCCCTTATTAGAAGCCTTTTACATGCCTGCACATGTTGCTAGTGACAATAAAGGATCGTGCTAGGGAGAAACAGCTCTTCCCATTAATCCTGGATGTCTTGCTCATGACAGGAAGGGGTATCAAATCATCACACAAATTGAGTCAAATTACTAGAGTTCCTGCCTCCTACTTACCACAAATATAACACCATCTAAGCAGATCTTCACTGGTAAGTGTTCTGCCCTCCATTTGTCTTTCTGCCAAATTTTATGCAAAATTGCTATTTAAAGCAATTTAAATATTTAAAGGCAGTGCCGGTTTTTAAAGAAACAATTCTTACATGTGTCAATTCTTTTCTAGCCCTCAGTAAAATCCTACTAGTAGCCCTTTGTTATATTTTTTGATTTTCCATGAAATTAAAGGCTGTGCTGATGTTTACATATCTGAAATATAAATCCCACTGACGAGCACAGAAAAGAACACACAGTTCTTGACCTGTTAGGAAATATTTGCACACCACAAAAAAGACAAAGCATTTACAAGGAAGTTAAAATAGAGACACTATGGGTGTTGAAGCTAAGCCCCGCCCTTCCTTGGTTCACATACACACATACAGATGCTGGCAGGCTCCCATCACTTCCAAGCACAAAAGCAGCTGTTTCCTTCACGCTCTCCCTGTGCAAATGGAAGTTTATCCTCCCATGTGCCAAACCAAGTCCCCATTCTCACTGCTCTCTGTCCCCTGAAGGTGCTCCTCCCTTTTTGCTATCCCCATGCACTGAAATGCCATGGTGTCTTCAAAAGGCAGAAATACTCAACAGCATTCAATTTCAAAAGATGCTGGTAAAAAGGAGGCAACAATAAAGCATGTAATTTCACCACATAGCAATAAATGTGACAAATTAAGGCAGTGGCATGGGAGACAATTCTGACTGTATTTCACTCTGATCTCTCCAGCCATGGCTTTGTGGAGCTCATAAAAATAAGCCTATTGAGCACGGCCTGTAATGGTATTGGTGGTTTCACTCCAGAGACCACAGGTTTCACTCCAGAGACCACCACTGAAGCATAGATTAAACGCTGTCAAACACAACTCCCTTCAATTCAACTCCAACTTCTTACTTGAATTTATAACATTGCCCACATCCTTAAGTGGATATTTCCCTTCACCGTGTATTTTAGTGAAAGTGCTGCAGATAAACTGATTGTACAAATTGTTAGTGAATACTCAGTAAAGAAGGCAAAGCCCTGGAGGGTTCCTTGTAGGAGCCTCTATAAAACACCACATTACTTTGAGACAAACTTAGGACTAAAACTTCATTAATTTGCTTCTGCCCAGTAACAAGAAATATCTAGTGTTAGGAAAAAGCAAATTACATGCTTACTCACACTAATTTATAAATCCTAAAAATAACCAATCTGCAAACTTGTGCACTCTCAAGTTACTTTCTGATATAAGCAATCACTCTGAAATTCATAAACCTGAGATCAAACTTGCCCTAGTTCCCTTCTATTCCCCAGCTGAGCTGCAGAATTCACAGGAGGGCAGCCAAGAGAATGCCCTCTAATTCTCCATTAGACTTTCTTTACAAAATCTGTTTCTGATCTAGTTTGCAAGTCTGCTTCACTGCCTATGTACCACCAAGAGTATTCACTTCTCCATGCAACTTTTTTGCATAAAATCACTATCCTGTAGAAGGATCAGTGTTTTTCATACCATGTTCTCATCAGAATCTACAAAGCTATGGGACAATGATAAGAAAGCTTTCTTATGTAGGCAAAACCACAAATGCCACATTCTTCCTATTACTCACTACCTCCTGTTTACCAAAATACAATTGAAAGTCATCCACTTATCTTAGGAAGAGAGAATAATGTGATGAACTTTTCCCAGACACCCACATTCAAGAAAGGGTTTATGACAGAAAGACCTTGCTCTAGTTGGCTCAGCTGCATGCCTTTTACCGTCATGTATTTACAACCACAATATTTAGTGACGGCAACATTCGTGACACAACCCTTTTCATACAAATCCTCCATGCTATCGCACAGAGCTCCAGAAAGCTTCTTGAAAGCTTTCCTGAAACAGCAGAAGACACTGACAGCATGGTATTATTTATTTCACATCCTTCTACGTGCACGAAATGAATCAACATTTTACCGTGCTGGTCCAAATGTCCTCAGGAGAAGCCCTCCCAACTGCTTGACAGAAATAACATTGATGCCAGGGAAAAAATAAATCTTTTGCTTTAAATTCAGACCATTAGTCTCTACTTCTGAAATGAGTCAGAAGAAATCTTTTGTAGCAGTTTGTATTTCAGGAATCCGGGACTTTTAATATGTTCACCTATCACACACAGGAAACCTGACAAAGTCACTGGCTTTTTAGTACAATCCAGAATACTGTAGTGCTATCTTTTTATTTTTTTTAAAAAAGCAGATTTGCTGCCCAAATAACCTGCAGGAATGAACATGCACTGTTATTCACCTCTGCCTGTAGCTGCTTTGCCATCTGGCATTAGCAAGTATTTATCTAAAAAGTAAATTTGAATTAAGGATCATGAACCCACTCCTTTTAAATTGCGTTTCACCTGAACACAGAAGGTCAATTCACAGTTATGTGAGACATCAAACCTACCAATTCACTGCCGTTTATTTAAGCCCAGTCAGAAGTACTCTGCTGCTTTAAAAGGCAGAGCATCAAACTGAAATGAAAACTGAGCTAATCCCAGATTTCTGCATCCCTATAAAATACAGTGAGAACTCTGCACAGAAACAACATGCCATCATAACCCTGGCTATAATCTCATTTAAGTAGAGCAGGATGAACTATCCTGATCCTTACACTGACTCTGACTCCAGAGCAGGGCAGGGAGACTACAGTCACGAAGGACTAGTCAAGTGGAAACTCAGACTCCGAAGGCAAATGAAAGGACCATCACTGCTATATCCAGAATATAGGCTGTACCCTTCACTCTTTATTTACATGCTTAAGAATACCCAGCAGTTTCAACAGACAAAAATTGAGACTGTGGCTTTTTCTGTGTGATACAAAAGCTCATGGGATGCAATGAGGTGAGAGCCTCTCCAGGAGTTCAGGCCTTCCAGGGCACATGGAACGTCTTCATCACCTCCCTGTGTCCCCCTGCTTGAACTGCTCCAGGATTAAGTGAGGAGCTTTTCAGGATATAGTATAAACAAAGATTTAACAGTTCTTTCCCCCTCCTCTTTAAAACCAGGCAAGAAATCTAAACCAGAAGTCTTCAGAAAATGGGATCAAGGAGATGCCCTCCAGACACATACACATATACAAGACCCTAAAAATAACTGATGTAAAAATTGTCTTCTCTAAAACTTATGCAAACAATAAGAGTTCTCCAACAAACAAGATGGTTCAGTATTGCAAATGGTGCTATTCATACTGTTCACAGGCAAGAATTTTATTCCAACATACTCCACTTTACATGGGCTTATTTCTAACATGCAAGAAAAGAAACAAAAACTTGAAAAAAACCAATCAACTCATACAAACTTTTTCCCTCCCTCCATTTCAAATTCCAATTTGAAAACAGAAATGCTGTGATGTTCTATAACAAGGATGTATTACACAAACACTAATATACTGCCAATTTTTCAGATACTGCAGAGTCCTGTTTCAGGAAGTCTAATGCCAAATAGCAAATTGCCATAAAAAATACCACAACCATTTTTCTTGTGGGAAAAGAATATAAATCCTTATTCAATGTATGGACCATCTTTTACTCTATGTAAAACTCAGCATCTGGTACAGCAGTGGTCCAGTTTGGGTTGATCATTAGGTTAAACTGTAATACAATAAAAAAATCACCCATATTAAAAATGACTCACATAAATTCATTTGAATTATGAGACTGGACTTCCCCTAAGTTCTTCATCAGCCATTTAGCAAGGCTAGTTACAAATCACTGCTGATGTAGCTTTTGTGTAAAATAAGAGCAAGTGCTTCCTCTCACTGGAGGTCTCAGAGCCTCAAGAATTTTGTAGAAATACTTTATTTATTTCCTCTGTGCCCCTCACTTCTCCACTTTCTACCCACAGCACCAGCTGTGTTTCCTGCAGAGTCACTTCCGCCTCTCACAGCAGGGAGAGGTAGAACAACATGCCCAAGGACGATGCCACTGTCCCTTCTGAAACTTCTGCTCAAGGACTGAGAAAGCAGAGCATGTAAGACAAGAGAGTTATTTGAGCAACACTGCTTCCCAAGTGCCAGGAAGGCTGACGAAAGGCTCAGAATAACAAGGTTAGGGCATGGCCACAAAATAGGCCACAGAAAAAAAGCAGCAGGTTTTACAAAGGGAAAAAACAAATAGAGAACAGCTGAACACCCCACCTGTTGTTTGCAGAAGCAGCACAGGAGCAATAGGGAAGAGATGAATTACATGAGCTTTGTAGCTTTGCACCATTTAAGGCTTGCCTAAGTGGAAAAACTACTAAGGGGAGAGAATAATTAAACAGGATACAATGGAACCCCCTAAGTGAGAATCAAAAAGGGGGCTAAAATTTCAGCAGGAAGTTCAAAAAAGCTTCAGCGAGGGCAGAGGCAACAAAACATGGCTCTGTAGAGCCATGCAGAGATGAGAAAAAACAGCCATTGTATCCCATTGGTTAGGAACAGGAACAGAGAACAGTAAGCTGGGATCTTCTGCTTGGGTTTACAGAAAAGAAAGGCCAAGGAGATCATGAGCTCTCACACCTCAAGTCCTGCGAAAAGTACCTGTGAAATAATCCCAGCAGCTTCTGTCATTTGCAGCCTGATGCAAAGCCAACTTAAGCTAACAAAAACTAACTTGCAGAGTACCTGGAGGGCAGGCTTTCACAAGCCCCATTATACTTACTACAAAGTCCCAGCATAGAAGGATCAAACATAGCTGGTTCCTTTGCACTTAACACAGATACGATCACTTCCCTGCACACATCTCTTCTACCTTAGATGTTTATGTTTTCAGTTGTAACTTGTTAATATATCCCAAAGAAGGCATGTAATTACTGAGAGGGTATTACAACAGTCACCACTGAAATTGCCTTAGTTCTTCCCAGAAGCTCTCCAACTGTCTAGCAATCTTGCAAGACTGGACTTTTTGTTCTTTTTTTCAGCTGACATTCTTTTCCACTTAATGGCATTCCAGCGGCAGACAGAGGGACATAGCAGGCAGCACAAGAATGACACGGATCAGAGGGAGTTCTCTCTGGTGGTCAGCTCTTGCACAAAGGGTTTATGGACAAGTAGGATGGAGAGGATGTCTTCAGGGCTGTGTTGACCCAGAGGCTGTCATCCTGGTTTCTAGATGTTAAGCATGTTCTTGAAATGTCTTTTATAAACATCACCTATTAATTATTTAACTGCAATGCACTAATAAGAAATTATGCAAACTTAACTGAAGATAATTGAGTTTTATTATAATACATTATTTGTTCTGTTTTGACATAATACAGAATTCATACTTTAAATGCATGCATGCTTAAAGGTAATCAATTATGAAGGCAAACACAATTCCAAAGGAATCTTACAAAACAATAATTCAGATACAAATCAGTGGAAAAATTAAGCCTGCAAAGACTGTTTTATTTCTACTTGTTTAGATTTGGGAGGGGAAGGAAAGACTATCATGTGCCAGAAGTTTGTTATTGAACACTCCTAAAACCAACCCTAATATTGTTAAAACTATAACATAAAAAATATTTTATATCTGAAGCACCATACAAATTAGTCACCAAAATTTTGCTCTGGGAGATGGGTGCCCCTGACTGACATTATTTTAAAAGCTTCTCTCACACTATAGTTTTCCAAGTTGGATGTTACAAGAAGTATAAAGATACCACAAATGCACTAACAAACCTGACGTTACATTTTATTAAGAAACCTAAGCTATTTTAAAAGAGAAAGTAACACCAAATCTAGTTAATTCACAACAATGAAAACACTGTGCATCAGCAAATGCTATAAATTAGCAAATAGAAGAACAACTACTGTCATTTTTAAATGCTGTTAACTACATTTTTTTGAGAGGAGCAGACAGTGGTCATTTTTGTGTAAATTCTACAAAGAAATGAGTGATAATTTCAAGTACCTGAAAGTAAGCTAGTAAATGACCGGGTTTGTAAATATCCTCATTCTCTCTTCCTGGAAATAATATACAAGTGAACAGGCTCCCTTGTTACTAAAAGCAGCTGGCAACCTCACTCTAAGATGCACTTTAAAAGGACACTGCCTTGCAAGTCCAAAATAAATGGGGGAAATAAAAGTAAAAAGGAGAGAAAAGAAAAAGGGAATTAGGATAAATGCACTACTGCAGTTCAAAATCAGAATCCCTTACTTGTAGGGAATGCAGCAAAGGCTCAAGGCTCAGTGAATTCTACATGAGGATAATAACCAATATCAGTCTAAATTACACTGAAATGACATCATCAGAGTGAATAAAATAGCAGTAAGACTACTACAAACAAATGTTTTGCCCACCCTGCATATGTCAACACTAACTAGAAAACTAGAAGAAGTCACACTTTTTGCATATAACTCATTGTCAGAACAGGACATACATACATATATATATATGGGCTTTTAGTGGCACAAGATGAAAGCCACCCCAATATCTGGAAGTATCGTTTACAGTATTCAAAGAAACTGTTTACATCCAGGCACTGCACGGATCACATGCACAGTCTCAGCCTGGATGCTGAAGGCAAAACAACACTGTGATTCTAAAGGTAAGCAAGTATTTTGCTACTTGTAATGCCATTGATTTTTATACTAGCAACAAAGAAATTCAGAAGTCAGTAAATGTAGTTTTAAGAAAGAACCAGACAACTGCAGAGCTCTCCAAAGAACAGAGCTGCTTAAAAACTAGTTTCCCTTGCCCTACCATCTAGCAGCACTGTTTCTTCAAAAGAGGTATTCTGTCCTTAACATGGCTGCCATGCCTTACATAACATCAATGAATGAGAATATAGTTATTTTCCTTCCTAGGACGCACGCTGCCCATTAGCCATATGATTCTCCATATGGCACAGCAAACAGCTGAGATAAAGCTTTGCAGTAACGCAGCTCCAAAGATCAGCATCCTCTGAGAATAACAGCAACAGAAATTCAGACTTCACAAGCTCCAAATTCCCTTTCATGTATTTTTCCAGTAAATAAACAGGCATTCTTACCTTGTGAGAACAACAGCAGTAATAATGGTGCTCAGTAGAGCCTCCTCTCTTTCATCTGTGCTCGTAAAAAAATACCTTGGTGCAACTGTCTGCTGCAGCAGGTAATCAATAATATAACCCGTTTCTTCTGTTGCCAGAGCTGCTCCATCTGAGCACTAGCTAACGTGAACACTGTCAGTGTGAGTCATACCAGTGACTCAGAGCAGATGCAGAGCTGCAGGAGGAGTTTAAGTTTCAAGGCTTCCTCTGGCTCCCTGGCTCCTGCTCTCTGTCGCACAGGCACTCGCTGTCTGCCTGGGTGTCTGTGTGCCTGCAGACTGCCCCAGCTTGTTCTTTCAGCACCAAGTGTGATTTCATCCTCTGCACTGGGGGGGGAGGGTTAGGGCTTTTTTTGGTTTGGATTTTGTGGTTTGGGTTTTTTTCTCCCAGAATAGCAATTCTTTTTCTTTCTTCACTGCAAATATATTTATCATGAATGCAAAAGCTTGCTCTGCAAACCAACTCAATACCATGGGAATGTCAGGTGATGTGCTACTACAAGATAACTGTGGGCTCACACCTCTCATCAAGAGGGGAAGAACTCAAAAACCACAGGAAGGATTCTAAAACAAAAGTATTGAGTCTGGGCAATACCAATTTATCGTGACAACTTTATAGCAAAGTGTCTCTGACTTCATCAAGCACTTTGGGGAGGGCAAATTTGGTCTCAAATGCAGTGAGACGAAAGAACTGTAGGAAGGACAGTGGGTTGCACATGAGCAGAAATCCTGCCTGCCTGACACCAGTTTAGCAGGGAGAAGAGCCTACAGGCAAAGAGAATAGTTGCATTATAGACAGGAGCAGCACATTTGGGTTTAGGGTTGAGTTCTGGCAGCCTCCCTCACAGCTATCCATCTTACTAGGCACTGAAGAGCTAACCAAAGAAGCATTTTGATCACCAATTTCACAGGCCTGCCAGATTCCCCACCACAAACAACTGCAAACGGGCCCTGAATACTGGATGGTGTCAATATGCTATGCTGTACTGACCATGCGTATTTCTGAAAGGCACAGCAGTTGCAGTGTTACACAGATCTAGCCTTCAAGAGGCAGATGAAGCCCTCTACTACTGAGCCATCAGGTCAACCACGTGGAAACAACAGTGGGATGAATCGAGCAAGTATTATCAAAAGAAGATACTGGCCCAAGGAACAGTGCCATTACAATGTGTAGACCAATTAACAGTCATTCATATAAACATCCCAGATAGTCTGAGAAAAAAGCACTTGGTTTATGTCAAAGCATTTACAGCAGAACATCTTTCCTCATACTTAGCAAATATCCAGTTGGCTGTCACCCAGATAAACAGATTTGTGTTGAGATTTCTCATGGAAAGGCTAATATCAAAGCATGACTTGCACGGTCCTGTGTTCTTTAGTAATTTTAAAGAATTCCTACTTTTCTGAGGCCAAATCAAACAAAAGGTATGCCTGCCCATTCCAAGCATGTGCACAGCACTCTTCAGTACTGAATCTGGTTGTTAGAACTGCTGAACAAACTTTGTACTAGTGATGGCAAATGTTTAATCCATGTATCTCAAAGCAGCCAAGAACACTGCCTTGGCAAGGATCAAGAACGAGAAGGAATCAAGCTGAGCAAAACAATCCTTGAAGCATGCTCATGGAGATAACATAAACAAGGGGGATAAAGAATAGCTTATATCTATGAAGATATACTGAATTAAACTCCTTCCCCTAAAAACAGCAGTATTCTGTCACTTGGAAAATCTTGAATCTCATCCTTTTTCCCAATTTACTAATGATAGTGCATCTTTGCTCCTGTTAAGCTTTCAAGGATTTATTTTCATGTCTTAAATGCTTCAATAGGCAAAAGAATGCTAAAAACCACAGCATGCCAGGGGGAAAAAAACCCCCAAGAAAACCAAATAAACAAAAAGCCCCCAACCAAACAAAAGAAATAAACCACCCTTCAAAACAGAAGAAACACAACAGCAGCAAAAAAACCCAAACCAAGACCCCTGAGATTTTAAACAGGAAAACTAACAGCAAGGCCATCATCCAAATGGCATTTACGACACAGCCAGAGAAGAAGACAAAACTGAAGATGTAATTGGACAATGCTTCAAATGTCTGGGGGTTTGGAGGATGGTTTTTTTTTTCTTTTTGGTGGCGTGGAGTTATATTTTTTGTTTGTCTGGTTTAAAATGTATGGCATACAATTGTATATCTACATTCATTTTTGTGCTGCTGTCCACCTAAGAGCATAGATTTGGATTAGAGCTAACTCAAGAAGAGATGTTAAAAGCCTCAAAGTGAGCAGCGCTGTATAAAATGCATATACTTGCCTTACCTGCAAGTAACCTCGTCTACAAATCAGAAGTGATTTAGCTGCTGTAGGCAGCAGATTTCTGTTGCCTACTTGATCAGTCTTCTTCACTGGGCCTTCTGCAGTTGAAGTGGTTTGGATCGTGGGTTAAAAAGTGGGAAAATCTGAAGCCTCTTACCCCAACAGAGGTAAATGTACACAGATGTGGATGAAATCTTGAACAGACATTTAGTACGGGCTTCTAAACTAAACACCATTGCAAGAGAGTCTGCATTAAGAGGCAGTGTAGACTATTATACATGCTTAAGGACTACAGATAGCTTTTCTTTTTTCTCCTTTAGGAAATAAGCAAGGAAAGGCTTTTCTATAGTACCTATTCAAAATGGTACTAGACTTAAGAACCTTGTTCCTCCTCACCACCTCTCTGTCTCTAGGAATTAGTTTGGAATTTTTTTTTACAGTCATCATTAAGCCAGTGATGATAGAAATGGTTGCCTACATCCTATTCCAGAGTTTCAGATTTCTTGTTAACCTGGTTTCTCATGAAAACTCAGTGTCCAGTCAGATTGTCCTTACTGAGAACACCAACCTCTAACTCCCAATTCTGAGCCTTTTTCTTCTTAGCTTATACTGTTCCGGGGAGGGAGTATGGAAGGAATGGAAAAAATAAAAAAGTATTCGTTTTCTGTAAGGCCAGAGCTGGCTGCCAATGCAACAGAGTAACAGAAGCAGATTGAGGACCACTCTCACTATCCACAGCGCCGCCTTCTGCCCTCACCGTCTGAGCCCTCCAACTGTATTTCCAACAGCTACATTCTCTGTTGCATCCTAATGCTTTTTAGCCTTGTTTTTCTGAGCCCTGTGGAAAGGTGAGATTTCAAATGCTAATTTTTGAGGAGCACTGACACACATTTTCAAGACAAAAAGCAGAGCTAATTTCCTGAACAGACTCACACTCTCTTTGTTGTTGATATGGGCATTAGAGTACTTTCCAAAGGTCCTCACTGGGAAGCAGCCATGCATGGAGGTACAAACACAGAATAGAAGACACCCACTGCAAAAGGAACATGTATTTTGAAAATAAATACAGGCAAAAAGTTGAGAAGATAAATAATTTTTATATAATCTTACAAACAGCTAACTGCCTTGATAGATGTCCACAGCAAAGCTAAATGTAGAAACTAGATTTCAGTGTCTTGCTCACCTGACCATTAGACTTCCCTTTCAGTGCATCTCAGTAATAGGTTCCTTTCTTCCAGCTAATTACCTTTTGTGGGTATTTTGATATGCTATGACAAAAGCATTGTTTGCTTCTCAGGAATATTAAGACTTCTACTGGGAAAAGCATCAGAACAAGAATCTTTATCCTACACAGACAGTGAACAGAGGAAGCCACACACACATAAATGCAGAGCTTTAGTGATTAGGTGAGGGAAGGGGATGCACTTACTCCTCAGAGTTATCTGGAGCCTTCTGAAGATAAATAACAACACACTGCAGCAATTTAACTTTTTACCATCACTACATCATCCACTAATGTCTTAGTAGCATCCTGCTCCCCCTCTAAAAAGCAATTAGCAAAGCAGCCTGTAAGAGGCTGTAGGAAACAATTCCCACCACACAAGTACTTCTCTTCATTTGAGACCACCTCCTCAAGTTACTACTACAGCTATGACCCATGTAAAATATATTTTCTCTTTCTTAACAACCCAAAACTACACAGTCTGCACTGGAAAGAGACTACAAAGTGAGAAGCTTCCTGTAACACACTTTTCAGAGGGAAGTACTTCCTGCATGTCCAGTGAAAATGCAAAAGACAACCTAAATGCCCATTTCCTCTTTATGGTCTGTTCTCAGCAGATGAAACAACAGACTTTGAGAGACTAAGATCAGAGAAATCAGCCAAAACAAGAAAAGGACCATGTATCTCATAGCAACAAAGATGTACTGACCATATGAGACTATTTACAGACATTGCTGTGGCTCCTGCACTGTACATCTGCTGCATGTGAAAGCTTGCTTGGGTAAGAAGGACTCCCCAGATTGCACTTGATGTCAGCATAGCATCAGCTGATCCTTTGGCAGCCAGCCTGCTCACATCTATCCACTTCTGCTCTCTTTTTAATGCTAACATCTGCCCATGTTTTGCATTGAGAGAAAAGGTCAGCAAGACCCTAATGACATGTTAAACCTGATAATCAGACGCACCATTTGCAATTACCATGTGCCCGGTCTCATTCCCCTTATATTTGGAGCTCTGCTTTTTCCTTAAAAAACCCCAATACAGTGCAAGTGCAGAAGCATCTGTAATCTCCAATCTTACATACACACCACAGCGTTCTGTTTGTATGACAGAAAAAGCACGTCAGAAAACACGTGGTCTCCCCCAGCTTCCAAGAAATTAAAAATTTGTTCTATTAACACAGACATAAGTTTCCAATTCCAAACAATCTTTGTTTTTCTCTACAATGCACAACTATCTCTCTGTTACAAACCAGCATGCCCCATTTTCTACACTCATACAATCATTTCAATTGAATATTGACCTGTGAATCCTAACAAAAGAGACAGCCAAACCCAGGCATAAACTCATCTTGAGGCAAGCATGCCACTGCCTGACTTAAACACCATGGATCCTCACACTGTCTAACAAAATTATATACTCTGATGGCTATTGTCTACATCCACTCAGTTTGCTCATTCAATACACTCCATATATTTTCCAGACTGAAGTTTCTCCTGTTGCGTTCACAATGCAGGACTTGCAGATCTATGACTGGTGACCTATGACTGGCAGGTTCTTCAAATGCCTCAGAAAGAACAATTGTCAATGCTGGAGAAAGTTCATGCAAAGACTTACTGTTTTCCCAGCGCCATCTGCTACACTGAGTAAACCAAACCAAAACCAGCAAAAGTGAATGCAAAGCTGGGTACTTTTGATGACTGTTCTGGAGCATTTCTTGTAAAATTTACTCCTCATTTACTTGAAGAAAGAACAGCTGTAATATGAGATTTCTGTGTTTGCACAACAGATTTTTAATGCTTTGCTTTGTCTTCTCAGCTCATCTGTACTCCTTTGCAAGTTCATCGGTCCCTATTTTGAGCAGAGAAATCATCTTCCAATATGTTCCTTATTATTAATGTCATGAAAATGAATTGCCATCTAGACATATTTAAGGGTCTCGCTCTCTTATTCCTATTTTTGGCATTCCTTGTCTTTGCCATGCAAAAAAAGTCTCGTTGCTAGTATAGGGCAATAGAGCCCCTCACAAAATGCTGAGAGGGTCCCCAAATGTATGTTGATCAGTAAAAGATGTAATAAATAGAAAGGCCATGGTTAAACTGTTTTCCTTCTCTCTCAAAATTCTTTATTTCTTCTTTCAAAACACATTATGTAACAATCCAATCAGAAAGTGTTATCAGCAAGCTCACAACTTTTAAGTCGCTATGTATTTATGTTGCACTGCAAATTATTCTCCAGATTGATGGCACCAAATAATCAATGGGACCACTCAAAGATTAAGGTACCATACACGTTGGATTGTGTATCCACTGGGAGCCCAAGGTGGGAAAGCTTATTAAAGGTGTTGATAATGGAAGTGTTTCTTTCACGATTAATCTAAATTTTGACATTCAGAACTTAATTGACTTCAGATCAGTTGGGATTTTTCCTAAAATTAGGTCACAAATAAAGCTCACTAGAAGTAGCACTTCGGTGTTTCTAATGTGATTTCAAAAAATCTTAATGTCAAAGGCTACATGTCTTATTCTAGGAACAGTCAACTACAAACCAGCAAACCTATACAGATAGTAAAAGATTATTTCAGAATCTCCTTCTTAAATAAACAATTTTCTTTTTTTTGGCAGGTACATAAAAATACAGACTGGCCCCAAATGACCCCCCAGTTACAACATCTTTTTCCATGTTTCTGTTGGAAGATATCAGCACTGTGATGGGTTGCTTTGTTGTTTTGATTTTTTTTTAATCAGTTTAATTTGTTTATGTATAATCCATGAGTATGCGCTGATATATATACACATAAAGGTAAAAGGTCTTATTGCATAGGATGTCTTGGTGACTACTGTGAGACAAGAGATTACAAATGTTTGCATCACTGTTTTTGGAAAGGACTTTGAGACTTTGAATTTTAAGGCAATTAGACTGGGCAGATGATAATTGAAGACACTGCATCATTTGATTACCAGGTTTAATGCATTAGAGTCTCACTGACCTTCTCTAATAATGTTATGTGTCTGCAATAAAGAAGCATGATTAATATTAAGGATAAGGATTAAATGAAAAACAATGGTAACTACGCCACTTAATGGTATTTTTTCGTATTTATATCCTCTCCTATAGTTCTACAAAGCCTTCAACTGCTTTTTTTCCCCATCAAATGTATAGCATACATTCATTCCACCCTTGAATAGATCCATACAAGTCACCATACAACTCCAGCTATGCAGCAGTGATGTGCACAGCTCCGCACACAACCTCATGTTTATAGTTGTTACACCATTCTAAACTGTTATGTTTACTGACATCATCTTTTTATATTATAAAGGCAACAAAACATGTATTTTCTATTAACCTGCCCTTCCCTACTTCCAACCTCTTCTAGTCCTGTCTGTGATGTATTTCAGTTGTTTGGAACCAATGGCTACTCCTGCAGCTGCCTGATGAGGTTCACCATGGTCACAGCTCACAGGTCCTGCCACCCTGCACTGCTGGGAGCTGCAGCTGTCCTTTCCAGTCTCGTCTGGGTCAGAGACCCAAGGCTTCCTTCACACTGTGATTAGTTTGGAGAAAAGCACGGGTCTGTTGGCATGCATTTTGCACCTGAGACAGAGTCAGGACAGAGGAAAAGCACACACCCAGAGATCAGGGAAACAACAGGTCATGTTATCCTCATTACATGTTCTCCAGATCACCTCACAGTTTTTAACCCAAAACAGAGGAAGGTGAGTTTTTATTTCCCACACCTCATCCATTCTGCTTTTTGGCAGGGAGTTGTGGGTCTGGATGGCTGTTTTGTCGTTTTTGTTTCTTTCAAATGGAAGAATGAAGGAGATTGAGTCTGAGGCTCAGAAGCACAAGTTCCTAGGTCCCATCTCACTTAGCTTGTAATGATTTTATTCATTACTTGCCTGACTTTATGCAAAGAGTCTTGGGAACTGAATCTTAATCTCTAATTAATGCATTAAATGTTGGACAAGCTTTCTTTCAAGGTATTATTACGTACTTCTGGGATAAAGCTGAGTTTTGGAAGGAAGATATCCATTTATCTCCCATCCAAATCTCATGAGGTTGATTCTAGTCAATATAGAACTTTTCAAAGAACTGTTTAATAAATGACACATTCCTAGAAAAGTGCTCTCCAAACTATACTCACTTTTGTAAGTTGAGGATTTCAAATATCATGAAATCATCTCACTGAAAAGACCCGGCTATAAATACAAAACCACCAATACACGCATAAGTCAGCAAGAGCCTCAAAGACAGGTAGTATAAAAATACTTCATCAACTGCTGCAATCCAAAATAGCATTAATTTTCTGTTAATTTCTCTAGCAAAAACTAATTCTAATAAACCTCCATGAAAGGCCTTCTGAAATAGAATACAGTATATTAATATTTTCTGATTATATGAATAGTGAATGGACAGCAAGCTGAGCAAAGAGAAAGACTACGGAGCATGGAAATGACATGATCAACACCCATAACTACAGAAGGACTCTTAAAATACACAGACTGTAATTCAGTGTTACAACTGTGGTTAAGATGGAAAAGGAAACAGACACATTAAAATTTAAGACAAGTAAAAGCTATCCTCACATTAAACCAGTTTCAAAAGTATGGGTTTCTTTCTTTTTTACAGTGGGTCTAAAAAAGGCTAAGATTCAAGAAGTACCTGTTAGGCAGAGTTTCTAAATAACCTGCCTTTTTTAGAAATTTATATAATAGGCTGAAACCACACAAATACTGGCCAAACACTATTTCAAAAGGACCTGATGCTTTGTCAGCTTCATATAAATAAGCTTAATATTTATTTTTGTAGACTATAATGTATCTTTATAAACTACAGTGCTAGTCAGCACAAGCCTTTTTTTGTACAAAAATGGGGCACATTTTTTCTACCAGCTCTTTCCCTCCAGTTCTTCCTCACAAAAAATAATTGATTGCAGGTTCAAAAAATATAGTTGACACCTGCCTGAGCCTTTTTATAAATAGCAACAAACTTTGCACGACACTGGTAGCATATAGTGGCTATGTAAGAGAGTGAAAAGGAAATAATAATTTTTAACCCACCTAAAATAATTCCACACAGGAAAGCAATGTATTTTTGGTATCTTACATGTGATCTTTTAGGGTTTTTTTCCCTAAGAGAAGACTTTTCATCTTTATTACTCCAATGTTCCCTATCACTGTGGGCTAAAAGCCTGTAACTGAGGCACTAAAAAGGCGAAACACATATAGTTAAGTTTTTACTTGAAAAATCCCCCATTGTGGGGTGGGGGTGTGAAGAAAAAATAGGACCTTAAAATCTTGCATTAAAGAAACAAATCTATTTATTCCTCCTACAGATGCAGCCTTCTAAGCAGGAATAAAAGAAAATTTAAGAATAGAAGCTAAAAAGTCATGCTTTAAAAATTCTGTAATGTTACCGATTGCTTAAATAGATTAAAAATTGCTTCCATCTATGCTACCCATTATATGTAATGTGGAGGCTGAACAGACTGCATTAACAAGAAAGTGCAGGAGAGTCAGAAAATGCACTGTACTCTCTACTTTCTCAGCAAGAAGACAGGCAGACTGTGATTCCTAAGCTAAGCAGGAGCTAAGTTGCTGCCTTAGGTGTCAGGAATCACCTCTCTGAAGGCAATTGCTTCCCTCTAAAACTGCAGAGGATGAAGTCTGCTGGTGCTATTATGCCCCTAGGAGGTCTACAAATAAAGAAAAAATTCTGCAGAAGAGATACAGAAATGCTGCAATGGCCTAAGTGCTAAAGTTAAATAGCTATCCAGTAAAAGCAGAGCTCAAAATAGAACATAGATTGGAAGAAATCGGCTGTGAGGTGTAAGATTTTTCAGAAGATGATAGACAGAAAGAGAGGAAGTGTCAGAGCTGGGGAATGAAGACTCAGCAAGGCAAAGATCAATGTGCCCATCAACAGGATATGAGTTCCAGTTAACACACCAACCTGAGAGCAGTTCTTTGCATACGGTCTTGAAAGGAGAGAAGTTAATAGCACTGTGGTGGCTTGCTAATGGGAAGAACTAGTTTAGAGAACAGGAAATGGAGAAAGTGAGGGCAAAAGTGCACAGCAAGTCATCTTAGGGGAAAGTGTGTCAGGGCAAGAGAAACATCATGGTTACCTGTGCGATAAAGAAAGATCCAAAGAGGTGGATTCAGGAGAGGAGTGATTCAGTGAGAGACAGACACACATCTGTAAGCTGCAAGAATTAGCTGCTTGATTGACAGGCTGGTCAGAAGAAAACCAGAGACGCCTGGGGAAGCTGTGACAGCAAAGGGAGAGAGGGGAGACAAAAGGCCTTGGGAAGAGATCATCAGAAAAGCTTCACAGAAGCATTATTTGGCAACAAAACCAATCTTTACTAATTCTCTGGGAAAGAGTCCAAACACCTTTTTCAGCGCTCTTTCCCATTTTGAGTTTAGGTAGAAGAGTTTTCAGGCCATACCTGAGACTCTGCTGCAGTCACCTGTGCTCACTGACAGCAGTGAGACCTCTCCCAGTGATACAGGTGTCTGAAGACACATGCAGACCCACCCAGCTTTCAGTCTGGACAGAGGTCCTAATCACATCTCGACCAATGGCATCTTCCCACATGAATCTATCACCCCCTGAAAGTTTTGAGTCTCACTAGCAGGAACCTACGTGAGACACAAACCAAGAGAACTCTGTTATCAGAGGTTTCCAATGTCATTCCCTGTATCAAACCTTCCTTGTTCAAGGGGTCTAGATATTTGCCGTCAGGCAACAAATTCTCCTTTCAAAGCAAGTGCTGCTTCCCACGAGGTATTTAAGGTCTGCTTGGCCTCTCTAATGCAATAAGGGCAATAATAAACAAAGGGAAAGCAATACCATGCAAGTTTCCACCTCTTCACGGACCACAGATCAGAAACTCCTGGCCTGCTGCTAAAGCACTGCTCAAAGGTTTGGCTTCTGAACCTGCAATATGGAGCTGTGCAAACCCTCCAGGATCCCCGAGCACGCTGCAAGCTCAGTTACACAAGACATGACAGCTTGAGCTTCAATGCTGTTTTGGACTACCCATCCCTGAAACTCCTGGGCTTTTGGCTCTGTGACAGAAATACTCCTTTACTGTCAGTACAGCTTTCTCCAAGTGTCACACTGCTGGCTGGCTCTAGCACCATTTTTTCAGAATTGTGTGGCATTGACAGAAAAGCCAGTAAGAGGAAAGGTATCAGTAACTCCAGAAGAACTGCTGTGCAGAGCCTCCACAGGATATTCTTCTACTGCACAGGCTGCAGGTCTGCAAAGGTTTGGCTTACAGTAATTCAGAAGCCAGATATCCACAGAAAAAGGAAAAAAATGATACTGCAAAGCTTAATCCTTCTGTAATTAATTATTATCAATGCCCTGAAATTTGTAACACAGATGCCTGAAGCAGTTGCCTTTTATTGTCCTCTTGAAGACCACACACTGTTTTTTGTACTTTAAGGAGGAGCTACCAAGCATAGGGTCTTGAGAAGATGGATGACAACTACAGGAGGACAGCATAACTAGCATGACTGCTTCTTGACTTGAAAGTTTTGGGGGCTTCTCATCCTCCTTTTTCCTCCAAAACCTTCTACTCATCAATTTTCTAAAAGTACAAAGAGCACTGGAGGAAGGTGTGCAAAAGGTAGATATACAGAGGGCAGTAGTATGGTATGGTGGTAATTCCAGCAAGATATAAGCCACTGGATAGAATCCTTAGCATTCAGTTTGGGAGAACACTGAGAGCAGCTGGCACAGAGCTGGATGACTCCAAGCTAATCTCTAAACTGCCATCAAGTCCCGGAGTGCAAGCACAAAAATGAGACAATTCGGGAAATTACTCTTTCTCCTTTTCTCTCTCCCCTCAGTCTCAGCAGGGACATTGGACTAGATGATCTCCAGAGGTCCCTTCCAATCCTAACAATTCTGTCATTCTGTAATCTCTCAAGCATGAGAGCTAACAACCCTAATAAGAAAGAAAAAAAAAAGAGAAAAATCACTAATAATTAAACTGGTATGTCTTTTTTTAGACAGAGATTACACAGTTAAAGATCCAAAGAATATTCCACCTCCTGGAAAATCTTCATTCTGTTGCCTGTTGAATAAACAAAATATAATCTATTTTTGCACCATAAGGCCTGTCATATGGGTGCTAAAGTGTGACACTCGTACACTTGGGGCTAATTAAAAGCTATGTCCCCACTTACATGCACATGCACAACAATCAAGCACTTACCTTTCTTTGCAGGTGAACACACAAAATCAATCACGTTTGCTGTTTTTTAGTCATTTTGCTCTATTTTGCCAAGGCTACCTGCTTTGTCACCCTTTAAATGATTAAAAGAGTGCTGCCACAAAATCATGCAAAGCTAATTACCTACTTGAAAAATATAGACAGGTATGATTTTTAAAAGTAAAAGTAGGAACAGTTTTCTCCTGGCATTCTTTTAAGCAATGTAAAATTTGTGCCAAAGGAGTAACTTTTGTATTTACAAGAAACCCTTTAATATCATTCTTGAAGAAATGTCACTTAGAACATGCAGCTACATAGCCTACAAAACTTGAATCTCTTAAGAATAAGTTTGAGAAATATATTAACATGACAGTACAAAGGTACACCTACCCATCTTACTGCAAACACTCATCTGCATGTGGCCCGATGCTGCACTGAGAGACTGAAGATCAAACCAAGGAAAGGCATGTTTGCAAAGAAAATTAAGGCAAAAAAACACCTCAGGATGAAACTTATGGGAGAAGCATTATATAGAAAAGATATAACCCCTGTCATTGTCTTGTTCCAAGGCTGGGGCAGGGTCAGAAATTACAAACTGTGTGATATTGAACATTTTCCTCCAATGCCCAATTGCTAACATTGCAAGAATAGGCAAAGTCTCAGATCTGACTTCTAAAACTAAGTAACCATCACTGCAATTCTCTGCTCTTTCATGATTTAGCAGAGGAAACTTTGGAGACCTGAATCACAGATGTTCAAGTGCTGGAATGCAGTTAGAAGGACCTCCACTTTAGGATTATTTGAAACCTCATCAGTGTTTGTACCTAGCTTCAGTAGTGAGTTTTATGCACTGGTGGCAAGGCAGCTGCACACAATTTCAGTTTCTTGGACAGGAATACTGCAGAAATATTTAGACCAGATTCAAGTAGCAGAAAGAAGGATGCATGTTGCCACAAAACACACAAAAAAAAAGAGCTGGTTTCCTCCGTAAGGCCAGGGCTTTTCTCTCCAAAGAACAGCACAAATCTGAGACTTCCCTGTAAAAAGATGAAGGCATCTTCTGTCCATTGCTACACTGCAGGGTGCCCTCTACTCAATCACTCCTGCTCTCTGCCTCTACAGCCACACATCCACAAGCCAAATAGCAAAACTCCCTCCCCTTCTCTCCCTAGTTAACTCTTTTCAATTTGTTTTTGAAAAATGCTCAAGGACAAAGTGGTTTTCCCTATGGCTATAGATCATTTCTTTAACATAAATTATTTAAAACAATGACTCCAGTTAGATAACTCCTTGTTCTGCAAGCAACTTCACCTATGTCAGTAAAATTTATTCAGCACAAGAAAGACACCAATGCTTGACTTCAAGCTGTTTTCAGTACATAGGATTGGGTGACAAACAGGAAGAACTCAGTTTCCCAAGGCGTGAGTTTTGTGCGGCTGAGCACAGGAAGGGCAGAAAGCCAGCACACAGTTACCAACAAAGAGTGACTCAGGTGTTTTGTGCAAACCTGACCCCTTGAGAAAATGGCCAGGAAGCACTGATCAATAACTATACAAAAGTCTGAACTGCTTCACTTTTATGTAAGGCTGAAATAATCCACTTGGGAATAAATAAAAAAAAAGTCAGAGAATCTGTGGAGACACAAGGCATACCAAAAGGAAATATTAGCAAAGCCTAACACATCTGCAACCCACATTTCTGGGTTTTTTTGACAGGTATAAGTAAACGTGACAGCAAAACTGGAGAACCTCCACTCAAAACTTGAAACACTTAAGAAATCCTTCTTAGCAGCTGTTTCCTTGTTTAATGTTTAATACAGCAAAACCACTTTACGTATTCTAGTGATACACAGTAGAAGCATTAAGAAAACAGAAGTATTTAACTTTGCAGAGACCTCAGGCTCCTCTGACTAGACCTGTTGCCTTCAGATAGTAAGCCCCAAGTCCCAAATGAAATCTCTTGGTGTTTTAGACCTCTTCTTGCCTCTGGCTCACATCTATTATCTCCATAACCCTTCAGCAGAAAGAACTCAAGCTACTAATAAGTCACATAATTTTTCACCTCTTTGCTACAAGACTTTTTAATGTGCCTACCTGTAGAGGCCCAGGCAAGTTGGTTCCAGCCAGACTGGTGTTGGTTGTTTCAGTAAAACCTGCAGAGAAACAACAATGTGAGTCAGCCCTTCACTCCCATCTACATGTGACAGAGGGCTCACATCTCTCAGACAACTGGGTTGAAGCCCAGACAAATACCAGGGCACTTACAAAGGTCCTTACAAAAACAGTAATTCTGATGCAAACAAGTACATCCTGTTTCAGCTCATTTCCAACTGTTACCTAAAAAAACTTTCTTAACTTTCCTTAAACTACATGTAATTATATTAATTAATCATTTCTCAGTTCCAAAGGTTTGCAAGTAGAAAGGAGACACTGAAGCTAAAGCTGGGCTTTTCTGTTCCTCAGAGAAGCAACATGCAGTCACCTCAACTCTCAGCTGCAAGAACTAAACCTCTCAGACGTTGTTGATGAACCAGAACATGATGCCATTTGTTTGAAAGTACTTCTTTCATGCAGAACTAAAGAGCTACAACTTCTAGTAGTATTTCTGTTCTCTATATATTGCTTTTTATCTTTCCTCATGTTAGCTTGTCCTAGATCTATAATTTCTTGAGACTTAGATTCAAGGGTAGAAGAACAGCTTAGTTAAAAATTACTTTCAGTGTTCCACTGGGAGATTGTTTTTCATTTATGCACACTCTAAGAGAGAAATACACAGGGTTTTTTTATAATTGGGAATGGCACATCCTCTCTCTGTCCACCTGATTTGTTACAAACTATTTCCCTCCTTCTCAGTCTGTTTCACTTTGAAGTACCACCTTTTCAGGAGCAGTTATCACTCAGTAAAATCATTCAGATGAAAAATTCAGGTAAAATGCAAATCCTGTAACAAAACAGTACTTAAAACAAAATAAACAGCAAAAATGGGTATAAACATCTACTACGTCTTTTCATCATTAATAGCTGTGGAAGTCTACACACACACTACAAGGATCAGATGTTTGCTGTGTCTATTTTCAATAGATTACATGGTTTTAGAGAAAGAAATATAAGGCCACAGGCTTAATGCAAGCCATTGGCCTTTTCCTGTACAACAGATGACATCTCCACTTAAAACTGCAGCAGGTGCTAGCATGAGACTTTCAGGTTTAACTGTCTGTAACCACAAGCAGTAAAAGCCATAGTAGGAAGTCAGTTAATGAACTTGCAACGAACGCAACAATTGCTACCAAGACAAAGTTATAAGGCTGTTTAAAATACCAGCACTCCTTCCTTCTGCATTACTTATATTTTCTCCTGCTACAAAAATGTACAGATGCTTTTTTTTTTTTCATTCTGTGATTATATGATTTATGCCCAGTCTCTACGACTTCAACATAAGTAAAGGTTTGATCCAACACCCACTGATATCAGAGGAAGAGACAGGTCAGAACATAAAGAGAGGAAAATAGCCAGGGTGTAAAAAGTCTGCCTGACCAATTTAGTATCTGGCTTTTGCAATTTTTAATGACACCAAGAAGAGCCAAGAACAATGACTCCCTCAGCTGGAGACTTGGCAGGTACCATAAGGAAAGAGGATGGGTTTGTGTAGTCTTCATTCTCTGTGTACTTATCATCATGAGCTCCATTCATACACTGTGACCTATTTATGCTCCTGGAACAGAACAGAACTTGTTTTTTTTTTTTTTAAAGGAAAAAAAACAAACCTCAGAAAATATTGTATATCTTCATCCTGTGTTCTGTTACCTACAAAAATTTCTATTTGTTGTCCCTTCTTACCTGAAAACATACCCTGTACAGCCATAAGGCCAAGTTTAGGAGTTTCTGTGTATATGTAACTTATAAACATAAGTAAGTTTGCATATTTGCAAATGTTCCTCATTCACAGATGTGCAGACAAACACCTATTTCTGAGCAGGAAACTATTTACAGATGCCTCATTTATGTGATCTCTCTGTGCCCATAGCAAAAAAAAAAAATAACAAATGTAGGTTCCAAGAACTTTATCTGAAGCAAATCTGTCATTATTAGGTTGAGTTCAAAGAGGAAAGTAGCCAACAGGTCAAAAGAAAAGAAACCCTAAAATATTTTGATTGGCTTCTTCATTGGTTTTGGAGACCTGAAAAACACATGGTACAAGAGACAGCTGCCAAATGTTTTCTGTTTCACTGAAATTAAAAGCCAATTTCAAGGGTAGCAACAATTCTGTCCAGCAAATAAATGATCTTAATAATTTACCATCACAAATTGTTTCCTTTCTATACTTTACTTTCCTTGAGTGGTAAGAAAGCGCTGACTTTAATTGATCATGCATTAAGAAAATTCTGTCTTAAAGCCTATGTTAACATGGCATGGGAAAGAACACATCCTTTTTTCCAAAGGAACATCACGATTGATCACACTTGATTCACACACGATTGATTAACAACCAGCAACCGCCATACACTTTGCACCGCTCTGTAAAACCAAGCTTCCCTTCTAAACACACCTATGATGCTCTGTGACTGAAAAATCACACGGCATAGCCTAGGAAACCCACAGTTCACTTGCAGCACTTGTGCTGCATATGTTCAAGAGCCAGAGCCAAGGGAGGTGCTGAAGACTCAGGCCGGCACCACAGAAGTTTTTAGATGAGGCTGACAAGTCTCCTGTCCCACTGCATGGGGTCCCCGACTGGGTTCTGTGCACCCATGGCCACTCATCCCTGCTGTCAGCGATCACCTTGGACAAAACCAGAGAGCAAATGAAGGCAAAGCCTGTGGATTCTAATACAGGCGGTGATTTGTATCAAAACATAGTCAAACCCACTTCAAAACCTGAAGAACTAATTATGAAGTTTCTGCTTGCACTGTTTCTTGGGATATTCTGAAAGGACTGGAACTGCCACCAGTCAACAGCCACATATAGCCTTTTATGTCACCCTCCTATGAGTCGTGGTGCATTTTTCCTGCCATGATGCAAGTAGCCACAAATAGATGTGGGAATCCGAAAATACCAAATTAGTTTTGTGGGATTTGTTTTCTTTACTTAAAAAGGGACGATGGTTGAAAGAAAGGGAAAAAAAATTAAATCATACAGTGCAATACATTCAATCACATTTAGAACTGTCTGGGGAAAAGAATGATCTGAACAAATTTAGCATCTGAAACAAAATTCATAGTTTTACAGAACACCAAAATAAAAATGCACCGAAATACAGAACTTTCCCAAAGTCAGAGTAGAGGATGTGTGTTTACTTTATGTAGAAACCATCATTGCACACAACAGGCATTATTCTCATGTCTAATTAATAGATTTTTCTTTTTGACTTACAGAAGTAAAAGGAATTCGACTGGTTTATAGATGCTGTTGTCTTGTGCTTGGTCTAAAATTACTTCCTTTTCCTTTATCAAGAAAAACATCCCAAAGTCAAATATATCTCACTAAAATGTATTTTTATAGAGACTGCTCAAACAATGTTTTTCTTGAATACTTTATTTTCCCCTAACTATAAAGAAAATCTGAAAGTGCTATCAGAAAAACAAGGATTTGGGAAATTTCTAAAAACCTCTGTGAAAATGGTAACTTAAATAATGAAAAGAAATTTCTTCACACAAATATTTTATTCACAAAATATAAATAAGCATCCTGCCATATCTACTGTTCCTTTGTTTACCTTATAAATCTGAGTAGTGAAAATAAAAAATACAAAGCCTCCTACATCTACTTTGTGAAGAAAACCTCAGAAAGACTTCCATCTTGAGATCTCCAAGTATTTCTACTGTGACAATTAGTGATTTTAGAGCGCATTTACTAAATAGATGGTTTTTACTGACGTAGCACAGGCAAAATGCTATTAACTTTCATTCACTGGAGGTATGTTAGAAATCAGAATTGATAAAACCCACACCACCAGCTAAATTTCAAGCTTTGCTGTCATTTTGGTTGAGAAAACATTTTTATCTGAATTGCTAAAGAATTTGGAAAGTGTATGATAATACAGGTATCACTGAAACTTTGATTCAATGAAATATTGACATTTCGTTGGTATTGATCTTGAAGCTTTTGCATAAAAATGTAAATTTCTGTTTCTAACAACAAGTCTGTTAGTTATCAGAATAGTGAACTATTAAATAAATAGCCAAGAAAACGTATGTCTGCATGCATAGAAATTATCACTATTAAAAGTTTCCAAACAAAATGCAATCTGAAAAATAAGTGATGCGTCATTGTCATTAGAAGCAAAATTATTATGTTATTACTCTGTCCTTTCTCTTATAACTTAAACACATGTCCAGAAAAAAAGTGTTGAGAATTTTTTCATGCCAACATTTTCAAGTAGGATTAAATACCGTACATTTCACTTTCCTGTTTCTTGTTTAGTGACCAGAAATGACTGCTTTAAAAGCAGAAGCATTCAGTCCAAGTAGAAGACATGTGTTTCATGTTCTTCAAACAGAGGTCTTAGTCAGAATAAATGAAAGAGTTTAATAACTGCTCAGTTAATCCTGTACAGTTATGAAATATTTCTGGACAGGAGCTTTGAACATTATCTTCTAATGTTTGTATGAAACCAAGGTGATGTAAACAAAGAGGCCTTTTTTCTCTGTAGGTGTCTCTTTCCATTAAAAACAGGCCCTCCAGTTCAAGACCTGCACTGTGAAGGAAAATATGTCGCTGTTGCTTAAGGTTTATGTGCTATTTGTTTTAAGACTTAATTCCTCCGAGCTGTCAAAACATAACTTCTCAGCAGTTCAACCCTTCAATGCAAAAGGAAAAAAAGAGGACCTTGACAAACACCTTGGGGCTTACAAGGGGAGATGGGGCTTGCATCAGAGCTGGCACAAAAGCCTTTTGCAATGGACAGTTTTCTTACACGGTTAGTAACCAGCCTAGAAACAACAACGTCCCCCAGATACTCATTATGGAGATAACACTTCAAGCCTGAAAGTCCTTGCAGATGAGCATTTTCATTTTGCTTTAGTATCAAAAAGTTCTGCTGTGCCCTGCTATGGCCCAGCACTGTCCTGGTTACCTGCTCATGCTGTGAGTGGCAAAGAGGGGCTCTCCACTGGGAGCAGGCAGTGTCCTGCACTGCCTCAATGCACAAACAGACCTTCCCCTTCCCCTCCTCTTCTTGGCAAAGGAGGGGCAAGGAAGGTGCAGGTCCCCAGTACTGCTCCCTACACCTAAAAGGCACATGCTATCCATGGCACCCTGTCACACAGGCTGTCTCGTTCAGCTGGTGCCAGTGGGACTATACAGTTGTGCAATTACCACCTCACCAGGATGTTGGGCTAAGTCACATTTCTATTCCTGTCTCGAGTCTCACAGCTCAAATGGCTGATGCAACAACAGGAAAAACAGCACCCATACTGAGTTATAAATTGTTTTCATCAGAGAGCATGGCATTCCGGATCCCGGCTACTAATTACTATGTTGAGCAAATTACATGAGAAATTTCTTGTCCTACTTGTCCAAGAACCTAAAAACTACTCTGCCTAAACTACAGCATAGCAGCTCCCCTTTTGCCCTGTCCTGGCCCATTTGTGTTTGTAAAAACTATCTTTTACGATCAGATCTAGATAACCACTGCTAATGACTCACTGAAGCACATTAGTAATCTGGGATTTATGCCATCTTTTCTTTCAGTCAAGACTGATTAAAGAGATCTGGCAATACTGCAAACACAATTCAGCACCTTTGGCACTGTTTAGGAAACTGTGATCACAGTTTCACATGCATTAAGACAGGTGGTCATCTGCAGAATTTCATGCTGATGCATCCAAAGAACATTCCTTCAGCCAGCCGTTTGAACTCTGGGTGAAAAAGAAGGGTGGGAAAAGAAGAGAAGATCCAAGGGAGTATGATGAAGCAAATGCCCTGTTCTAGAGAGGAAAAAACTCCAGCATTAAAAATAGACACTCTGTGCAATGCCATCTCAAGTGTTGCATACACATTTTATAAAACCAAAGCATTAACCACAAATCAAAACCAAGGACTTCTATAAAAATACAGACAACTGATGTTGATGCAGAACACCTTAAAACAATGCTTATTTAAATGTTTTATCATATTAAAACAATGTTTCTCCCCTACACCTCCTCTTTCCTTTCAACTTTGCCTGAGATCAGTGCTCCAACAGGAGCAAACCCACATTGCTTCAAGCATTCTTCTGGCACCAAGAAATGAAAGCAGGGTATAAAGTTAATTAAGAGCATGGTATTAAAAGCTGTGTACCAGCAAAGTGAAGGTGCAGACAGCAGCAGATTTTCTGTGACTCTTTGCAAGTGACCTTGTCTCCACTTCCATCCGAAAGCCAGCATCTAGTGCTCTGAATATGGAAATACAGTGTCAAGCCTGGAGGTCAGACTGCTGTCAGCAAGGGATTTCAGACTCAAGCAGATGGAAGACAGAAACTCCAGCTCCCACAGGCAGGGACTACTGCTGCTCTGTGGGGCTATGCCTTCGCTTGGAGGATTGTCACACAGCTGTTTGCAAATCGTCTCCAGAGGAAAAACAGGCCAGTCAGCCTGACAGTGCAAACAGATAACACTGGGACGTTCCCAAAGACTTCCAACATGTTGCATGTCCCTCTCATCACCCACCACCACATTTTCCATTAAAAATCATCTTCACAGGGACATCATAGACCTCCCACTCCAGCTTCATGCCCCTCCTCTTCTTCAGAGAGGAGACCACTCTGCTCCTACTCATCTTACCAACTTTTACTCATTGTATCTGTCATGTCAAGGATTTCCACCCTGGTCATTACTGCCAGGAACACAACCCTTGAGCCTAAACTCTGCCTTCGTTTCCACCTCTGCTGGCACCAAATACTGAGTGCTGCAGCGGAATTCAGTATCTCATAAATGCAATGTCATACACACTTATCAGTACCAAAATATCACTTTCAAATGTGAATGTGACAGAAGAGGAGGCCTGTGGGAAAGGGCTTTTTTGAGCATTTGAAGCACACTGAGACAGAATATCAGGTCTGAACAGCATATGGCAGAGTTTCTTCATGTAAAAATCAGAGGGAAAAGAGCAGGACATGTGCCTGAAAGGCAACATGAAAAATGGTTTTAGTTGGGTTATCAACTGTGCTGGTACTTTGGTAAATATAAGCACATGCTATATACACATACAGGGGCAGTCACCTTTCCTCCCAGAAATCCTCACTAAATCTCAGTTAAGAATATTCAAATGAATGCCCAAGATAATGTAAAAAACCACAACAAAACCATCCAACCATAAATAGGCAACATGTAGTTTTATCTTCCTTCTCAACCTTCAGCTACCTTCCCATGACCTTACTCACAGTGCCTGCTGTCAGCCCCATGCAACATGTCATTTAGGAGAAAACCAGGTCTACACCCAGATTATTTCCAACCACACATACCACAACAGCAAAAACAAATATAGCTTGAACCATTATATTATCTCAATCCTGTCTGGATACAGTAACCTCAGACAAATGCAAGACTCTATTATGAAGTATCCCCACTAGATAAAGCAAACAAACAAACAAAAAATCTTTTCAGTTACCCACCTGCACAATGCATTTAAACACCATTAACTAAACCCTTCCTGCACACATGCCCATTCACCTTGTAAAAGCATGCAACAGCTGTTCAAAAGCAAACAGAGAGGCAGGTGATGGGATGGGGAAGGAGGCTGACTTCCATTTGCCAGCCTGGGAAGGCTTACACTTTGGGAGGGTCAGGAAGCAGCTCTACAGAGACAGGCTGCTCCTTTGACTAGAACCACCTCTCATGCTGCCTAGTCTGGAGGAGGATAGAGTTGGTTCTGACTTGTGGGATGTTACTTAATTTTGGTTCAGTAGGAAACGAAAAACTCCTTTATATCCCACATGCCATGGTACTCAGAGCTACCTGACAAAGGACAAGCCAACATTTTAGTAATGCACAAAGTTACAGTTTCAACACAGAGCAACCACAAGAGTCTTATCTTGAAAAATATCCTAACCAAACACCATCAGCAGCAAAAAGCTGTTCACTTGGACCAAGGGAGAAGAAATTGGTATGTATCTTGCAGCTGACGGAAACAGAAAAGATGAGATCACAAATGGAGATTTAACAACAATGGTGTCAATGGCTTGTTCAAGACATAAATCAATTGAACCACCATGGTTTTATTTTTAAGTCATCTTTCTTCCTCTATGGAAATTAATTATATTTGTGCATTTCTTTCTACCCACAGGGTAACCATTAAAGAAGTTTTTATATGAGTAATCGTCACTAAAAGCAGTTGAGAGTATTTTATGAAAAAAATGCAAAGATAAATATTATTTCTATAAGCACCAGCTACAATTAATGGTTTTCTTTATTTAGGTATCTATAGTAGTCAACATGGAAACCTCATGCTTCACTTCTAGGTTTTCTTTCTTCCTTTTATGCTTCAGGAGGCTGATTCTGTGAGTAGAGCAAATTCTTACCACTTAAAAATGCTACACAGCCTTTTCACTGAACCTTCTAACTCACACAGTGCCTTGAAGGTTACTCCCTTCAAGCATCAGTTCAGTATTTTGAAAATTCATTGTGCAGAAGGTTGCATCTCCTTTCATTTTCTTTCTGAGAAGCACAAATCTCCCAGCTTCTAAACTTTAGGGTGCTTTCACTTTCTGGCTGCTAATTCTGTTAATTCAGTAGTACCAAAGTTCCCTCTAAGTTAATAGTTCCCCTTCCCTTTTTTTCTTTCCTTTTTTGGAGGGTTGTTTTGGTGCTTTTTTTGGTTTTTCAAGTCTTGCTTCTTAGAGTTCTCCAAGTTATGCTCTCATGAGGGTCTTCCATTGTCTCCTTCTCACCAACTACATCATAAAAATGACAGATAAATTATATTTTCCCTACCTTATCCATAAATTATCGTCAAGGTCTTTTAAAGGCTGTTTGTCTAGAACTTGTATATATGGCTCTTTGTAATCCTGTCAAACTTTCACAGACAGCCCACGCCTCTCAACTTGTGCTCTGAAAGTACCCTTTCTGGTCAGGTGTATCACTTGCCACCTTCACTGTTTCCTGTTTCAAATGGTCTAAATTCTACTCTAATCCTAATTTGCAAGCATAACTGCAGCAGTGAAGAAAAAGGGACCAGCAAAAAAAATCATCCTTTCCTTCTACACATGGAACCAACAAGTATATTTTCTTAATAATTACCCGAGCTCTTGCAACATTTTAGCTAAACTGAAGCTCTCCTTCTTCCAGACACAAACAGCATTACCCTGAAGGCATCAGTCTTCATGGCCTCTCCAAACTAGACACTAAACAGTAAAAAAGAAGGGAAGAATATAGATGGATTTTTACCACTTCTTGCCTCCTCCAATCCTTAGATGTCAGACTTTAAATCAGACCAACTGTTCACAAGCTTGATTTTATAAATCTCAGCAGCAGGTCTCAGACGGAAATTACCAGGGTAGATTGTGTTTCAGAACATCAGAATGCTTCTGGGAGGGCACTCACCTTGACAGAAAGGGTCACAAATGGGAGCAGACTGAAAATAAATGCTTCCCATGAAACACTCATCTCAAAACCTCTATTTCAGAAACTGGAACTCCTGATATTGGTCTGCAGCAGAAATACCACAAAATGGACTTGTTTGCATTTCACTGACTCTTCGCTTTCTAAGAGTCCCAGGCAGATGCAATACATACAGACACTGATGCCAGTATCAAACTGGCATCCTGTGTATAATTTTGCACCATGAATCCCAAAGACAACGAACCATATACAATTCAGCAAATCCAGATGTATTCAGAAGCCCATATAAAAGCAGGTTTTGCCCATCCTCATAACCACTGTGAACTGCATCGGAGAAACCTAGAAACACAGAGATTTTGTAGAACCTCCAACAATTATTCCCTCAGGATTCACTGGTGCTTCTGATTATTTCACCTGTCCCACAATACTTGGCCTTTTCCTGAATGTCTCAGGTCCTCAAAGAATATACTATGCATAGGAAAGACAAAACCTTTCACCTTATCAATATAAAAATAAAGCTTGGAAACGTGCCTGAGAAGTCAACTTGTAAAGAGGGCAGGACACATATTAGCATGTGTCAGTACCACTCACAGGCATAAAAAGAGACACGAGAGTTTTCAGGAACAGCAGAATATGAGGCAACCACACAACATGCTATTTTACTCAATATTACTGAGTGGGGACCATCTAGATTGGGAGCTACCTAAAAGCTCCCAAAGCTGGGAGAAAAATATGAAATCTATGGTAGGATTATTTCATCAACAATTATAATTCTAAAGGTTTCCTGCAACTTTCAAATGCCCAAGGCTGATAATACTACTGCCACATAGATTCCCTGATAACTTTAATTGCTGCATGTAAACGTTGGCACATACTCCAGGACCAAACACATTCTGGAGATTTTAACACTCCAAAGGTAGACTGGAGATGTTCAAAGCAATCCTGGATTGCGACAGTAAAATGGCAATACAGTGGCACTCTGCTGTCCCAAGAGTAAGAATTAATGTGGTACTTTCCAAAGAGCAGCACCCTGAGTTAACTCTGAGGTTAGGGAAACCAGGGGAAAAACGTGCTGCTGTCCCTTCAGGACAACAGGAGGGAAACAGAACAAGGGGGCAACATAACCACAGAAATAAAGAATTTCTACTCCTATTCTATGTCTATCTGAGATATGACATTTACAAAAGAAAACACTAGAAGTTTTCACTGCTCTTCCTGAGGGGGGAACCTCACTAGAAAAGCAATGATCCTCACAATTTGTTCCCCACATACCTGCTTTCTACTAGGACTGGAAAGCAGTGCTTTTAGAGCAGTTAACAAAGTCTCCCTGTGTTTCCAACTAGTCTAATTGCTGAGCTGCTTCTGTGGAGCACAGCAGAACCCTACATGCACTCTACCAGCATCTCTTCTCCCAGGGCAATATTACTCTGCTGAGAAGTAACAGGCATTATGCACTCACTGAAAAGCAGCACTATATAAGTACCAAGAGCCAGATGGCTTCTAATGGCTTTATTTGCATCTCACCAGTCCATTTTTAGCAGTATGCTCGTTTTACTTATAAGATTTTAGTAGACATGTTCAGTTCACATCCAAGCCTGCAGGGTCCTGAAGATTCCCCTATCTGTCAACACCTGGACACTTAACCAATCTGCTGTAACTGGGCTACCTGTGTTACACAACAGAACTGCTAAATATTTTATGTAGGCATGTTCATTCAGTGAGATTTAGTTTGAAATGTGCGTACACATCCAAAACTCTCATTGCAAATTCCCTCACTACAGGAGCTTTCACAGAGATTTCTTGACCAACTGTATTTTGCCATGCTCTCTTTTTATATAGTATGTAACCTTCTGGTCAAAAAGGACTGCTTGCTTCCAGCTGGAAAGCCTCCTGGGGACACAGAACTGTAAGCTGCCATTAATATAGTAAGTACAGAACATTTCAGAAACTCTGATGCAAAAATCACAAGAAAAGATAGAAAGCTCCATGAGAAGTTGATGCAGAATTAACAAGGCTTGTTCCATATCCATCTGTAGCTTAAGTGAAGGAGTAAACTCACAGCTCATGTTGGATGTGTGCATCTTCAGCAGTGCTACCATACTCACTAGTAGTTCTAGCAGAAATACAGTTCTTACTGATGATTCTTGGAGAGGATAATTTTGCTAAAATATAGACTGGGTCAAACTAACAGGAAAAAAGAACACCTATTCTTGGATAATCTGTTCCTGCCAAAAGAAACACATTGTAGAAAAGATTTAATCAAAGCATATGTAGTTTTCTCAAGTCTTATAAACTTTGTAAGATGAAGTCTGTCTACTACTTGAGTAAAAAAAGCCTAAGTAATGCTGACAACTTAGATGGCAGTACCCAGGCATTTTGGGTTATTGCTCAACAAATGCTTCCTCACAGCTGTTTGAGAAAAGGTACATTGCCTGGGAAGAGAATTTTGCTTTACATCAAAGCAAAGACACACTTCAACATTTCCACTATTCTTACCAAAAGGGGAAGAGAAGGAAAGTCTCTGTTTACATTGAAAGCTGTTCCTTGCTACACAAGGTTTCCCCTATTCTCTAATGGCCAAGTCATTTAAATGCTATCACTAGTCTCACATTATTTAAACCTTTTATATTCCACTGGATGTCAAACATTACACTGTTGTGTCACTGAACAACAGCTGAGATACACAGGCTCACATGGAGTGAAGGAACAGTTTGAAAAGCACCTTCTAATCCTTCAGCAAGAGAGGAACAATCAGAAGGGGGCACCAGTAGCATCTCTACATGTAACTATGCTCGCTCAACACCACTTCTTAAAAGACTACTGATTTAATTTGCTTACATTTTCCCACAGTGTGTGCTCGGAAATTTTTCATGCTGAGTGTTTGCCTCAGACTGATTTTTAAACAATAATCATCAGCTAAAACAGTTCAGCTACCACCAAGACTAAGGTCTAATGAAAAAACATTTTGCATAAATTAAAAAAAAATAAATCCCAGCTGTCAGTCTTTCCTTTCTATTCTAATCCTAGAAGGTCACAGTGAACACAGATCCACAGAGGTTGACTCACAACTAAGATCTCCAAAGATGCCAAAAGAATGAGTACTCTTGATTTCCACAGGTGACTTAACTGCACACGCACTGCCCTACAGGTACCCCAAGAGGTTCAGAACAGTTCCTTTTAATAATCATTCATCAGTTTGGCTGAACATTGAACTGGGCTGACAGAACCTGCATCTCTACAACAAGCCTTCAGGAATAAGAAAGAAATATCAAATTCAAAAAGATGGGGGGGAAGTAGCCAAACCAAAGGAACAGGAGAGGTAACAGATTTGAAGAGCAATACTGGCAAAGTTGTCAGAAGACCAGGACTCAGGTCTGGGAATAGACATAAAGTCAGAAATAACTTGGCAAGGAGGAATCATTGCAGTAAAGAGCTGGGGAGTTGCCAAGTAAGGGCAGACCAAAGAGACGGGACAAGAAGAAGAAGGAGGAAAACCAAGGGGAGCAGCCTAAACTGGTACAAGGAAGCTTGAAACCAGCTTTGGGAATGGGAGAGACACTGGACACAGCCTTCAAGGGACAACCTGCAGAAAGAATAAAGTACCAACTAGCTTGGGTGTTTAACTCAAGACACCCATGATTTAACTTTGGAAGTATACAGTCTTTTACATAATACATGCAGAAATAACTGGGAGGGCTTAGTAGTTCTGTAAAACTGAAACCAGATGATAAATCGGGCACCCAGAAACTGAGAAATACTGTACTGACTAACAGCAAAAGGAACATTTTCAGAGATTTGCCTTGCACCAGACAGAAATTCTGGGGAGTGGTAGGGTTGTGTCACAGACCTTTGGAAGGATGCAGTTCTCAATTAAAAAACAACTGTGTCCTCCTTTTCCTTTAATCCCCTGCTTTGACCACTGTGCAACTTCCAATTTCTTCACCAAATAAAGCTGTCACGCTCATTGATGCCCTTTACTAAACAGTTCATCCCCAGATTAGGCCCCTCCTGTCCATTAAATACAACAGAGAAAAGTAGATCATCTAACTAAAGATTTAGCATAATTGGAATCCACTGGCCAAACTGTGGTTACATGGATTGCTCTTTTAAGACAGCTATTTTGACAGTAGCATAGGTCATTTGTCTTTTAAAATACTGTTTTCACGCCTATAACTGCCTGTTTGTATGGAGCAGCATTGCTTTTCATTCAGTACGGAATCAACACTGCCAAACACTTCCCCCAGTCCCAGAAAAAATGATGGAGGACCCACCCACACTTTGGGAGCAAAAGTTATGACCACTAGAAAACCTCAAGGACCATGTTCATCCATATTTGTAGAAGGACGCGACTGGACAGAAGAGCAAGTTCACGAGCCCAGAGCGAGTTAAGTGTCACAGGAGAGAACCTTGCAGCTTCCAGCTGTGATACCAGCTTTGAAACGCCGATAAATACGTGACTTTTCTCCTGATATTGTCATCTACTGGTCTCATATTAATTATTGCTGTATCTGTCTGTGTCATACTGCACAATTTTGAACTTTAAAAAGTGACCCATAAAAATCGGAAAGGATAAGATACCTATGATATAAATCCCTTGTGCAGATAATGTCCATACTCACAAAGCACCTGAGAAATGCTCTCCAGAATTCTGGACCTGGACAGGAAGACTTATCCCAGATTTTACATTTTATATGTAGCATCTTCCACAAAAAAATACCTGAGCACCTTTTTTTTTTAACCAAATGCTGTAATGTGCAGTAAATTTTTATATTTACTGAACTGTTATCAGAATAAAGAATGCTTATTGATTTACGGTAAAAATATAACAGAAAAATGGCCCAAAGAGCTTGGCTAGTAGCTCTGATGACTGAAGATACCACCACTCTGCTGTTCAGGTTTACAGGCTCCCAAGCAAAGTCAGCGGACCAGATCAAGTGAACACTCTTCAGAAATGTCAAACCAACAGTTCAAATTAAGCCACTGAACTTCACACTGAAGTTGTTGAAGCATAGGGACACATTTTCTTCCACCTGCTGTATTGTGGGAGGCAGTAATTTCCAGCCTAGTGAATGTAAAAAGCAGCTACAGTACCAAAAGAATTACTGGTGGCAAGACAAAATGCAGGTGGCCAAAGGGAAAAAATGAAAAAAATAAAATTCTTTAGAGTGTATATCAATACCTACTTTATTCTGAGCAATACTGAAAAAAACCCCACAAGTTGCTTTTTGAAGGAGCACTACAAAAACTTAGAGGCTTAGAAAACTATGAAAAACTATACCTTTAACACTGGTCATCACACAGAATATGTAGAAAAAAAGCTGAAAAAATGCCAGGGAAGAGTCCAAGCAGGCAAGTACTTTTAAGATGCCTTATAAAATATTATTTAATTCTGAAGTCTTATTATAACTCCTAAAGACTGGACAATTCTTGAAAAATTCTCAAGTCTGAATCCAAGCTTCAGACTGACAGGGGTTAAGACTGAAGTAGGCACAAACCAGAATTATAGAAAGGTGCAATGCTTAACCTTAGCAGTAAACCCTGCACTGCACTTTCCCCAGCATAAGAGATTTTATAACAGAGAATTAGTGGAAGAACAAATTCTCGGCAATCTTGTATCCTCTGTGCCTCCACTGCTAGCCACAATTTCCACCTTAGCGACTTATTCTATTCATGGCATGGAGAAATTTCAAGCATCAAATTCTTCCTAGTCACGTTTCATTTTGCTGGAAGGAAGTTACAGAAACCTCAGTGACGCAACCAAGTAAAGCCAGGTAAAGAGTTTTTCAAGCACAGAATTAATCTGCACTACTTTGCCTTGTATAAACTGAGCATGTGCAGAGGCACTTGCCAGCACTGATTTTAGCTGCAGAATTCTGTACAGTTTGCGACAGTGCAGTAAAGGTACCTTAGCTATACACAGCCCCAAGGAACTGAGGTGTGCTGTTTCCAAAGACTGGCAACATCAATACACACATCCTTCCTATAATTAGTCATATGGTAGAAAGAGTGATTATGCTTCCAAAATTTTAGATGGAGGGTAAAACATATTATTTTCTTAAGCAAGACTGAAATAACTGTGCTTGTGAGAGCAGACATGACCTCAGCTTCTTCAAGCATCTAGCACTGGGAGTTAGCAGGACACCCCTGATTGCAGGTTCTCATCCAGAGTGGCACAGCCTCCCTCGCTTCCCATATGCTCAGGTTCAGGATGCATCTGGCCAGGGAAGACCAGCTCTAAAGCCTAGCCCCTGCTTTTGCATCCTCCCCAAGCACACCCCAGCTGGAGCCACAGTTTTGGAACACCTCCAGGTGTTTTCCAGAAACTACAACTCTGAAGTGTTCCACTGGCAAATGCTATGAAACATTGATGAGAAGGACACTAGACACATTTTACTATCACTGTGTCTCCTCTTTCCTATACTCTGTTATTCTCCACGCTCTTTCACTTCACTTCCCCCTTCCATATTCACAGTCCTTTTCTCCCTTGCTACTCCCTTTCACCTTGCTCGGTTACGTCCTTCACAAAATCCATTCTGTATGCAAAAAACTGGAAGAACACAGCTGTATTTATAGAGCATCACATCTTGCACAACAGGCTTCTCTGTCAGCCTGCCACAGCAGTAGAAACACAAATAAGAGGCAGGCATTTGGGAGATATACAAGAACATCAAAGAGCTTATACTTCCATGAGTGGGTCAGGTCTACATGTAACAACCCTGGAACATCAGTGTCTTTTTGAAAATATCCTGCTGGTTTCATACAAGGTCTTGGCAATATCTTGCTGCTGTACGTAATGAGTCCTTTTGATGGATATAGACACACATTCACAAAGCTGTCTTGCAGAGAAATCCCTGGTCATGTATTACAAACTGCACAGCAAGCCTTCACCTAAGACCAAGATCTCAACTTGCCTGAAGATTAGAGGGGAAACTCCATTACTTTGTTATTTTTCATCAAGATGGTTTTAGCTAAGTTAGGACATACCTCACGATTTCCAAATTTACTGTTTATTGCATGTTTGGTAATCATATCGTAAGTTCAAGAATTTCACATTCAGTGGAAGGAAAATGGTGCAGAAACAGCCTTCTTGCTGAGCAAATACACTTTACTGCAGCTTTCAAATGCTGCTTTCGAGAAGCACTAATGTATTTCTGCAGCACTGGCACCTGTCTTTCCTCTGCGAGGGACAGGAAAGTGGCTGGACTAATGGGCTGACAGAAGCAGAAGCACACTGTCTACCTGTGTTGGCTGATGCAACATCATTTACCCCAGTTTCCAAAACAGGGTCAATACAGCAGTAACTGCCAGGGAAGCTTAGGGAGATTGCCATCCATTATCTCCTGTACACCTCCCTTACCATGTACCACACAAACCACAAAGATCAGCTACGACCCCACCACTCCCCCACGCAGTCAAGACACGCCCTCCTCTCAGGAATGCCCTTAATTTACAAACTCTAGCTTCCCTTACAGTAAGCAAGGCACTACAGAGAACAGAATGCGGGAAGCAAAGGAAGCAGGGCAGCGGGCAGTGGCTGTGAAGCAGGAAAGGGAAATTCCTCCCTCTATGCGAAAACCAGAGCAATCAACTTCATCTGTAGTAAAGAGCTTATCAGATTAGGTAAAGCAGCAATAGGTGTGATTTAAACACATTTGAGGCTGCGCCTATGTGTCCAACAGATGTGGATGAAGTCGATACACCCTAAAGCTTTCCTCTTCCAAGGTCAAGAACATTTTCCAACAACATTTCTGCAAAGGATATCTGTTTGAGATTTAGGTAGATAATCCAACAATGGAGAGGAAATTCAGTTTGTCAGAAAGAAACAGGAAGGGAAGTGACAAGCAGAAGCAAAATGTACATAAGACAGCGCTCTGGGCTATGCTGGCTGCGTTATTTGATCTCCCATCTCTATTCAAGGGCAACAGGTAGAGGTTTCAAAGTTCATCTCCAAGCAAGGCAATTGCTCTCCACATCCAGACAAGAAATGGGGAAGTTCTTCCAAAAAAGTCATCTACAAAGGGTGCCCATGAGGTATTTTATATCCTAATGGTGCATCTTATGCACCAGCAATTAGGCAATTAACATTTACTGTGGCAGAGCACATGCCAGGAGCCTGAATTAAAACTTAGGAAGTAAACAAGAACCGAAAGGGGATCCTTGGCCTTCTCATTTTCCTTCCTAATTCTAGTACAACAATACAGAGACTGAGGAACCAGAGCATATAGGAAACAGAGCAGCCATTTCTCCTAGGAGTCAATTTACTTCACAGGGAAAATTTCCATTTAATACAGCATCTGTGCAACCACACTGGACTGGAACAGGTCTACGAGATGGCTGAGGATATCCAGCCTTCAATGTATCTGAGATCTCAAGACTGAAAACTCCGCTGCCTGAGAAGGGGTACAGCCTTTTGTCTCAGCTGACAGCAAGGGAGACAGATGTAAATAAGTTTCTGCAGAGGTGTGATCACTGTCTTCAGTAATGGAGCCAAACACCCTCTGATGATCATATGGCTGTTGAGCCACACTTTGGCAGGGTTCTTGGTTTCTCCATGGGACCCTGCAAGCTACCACCCACTACAGATTAAGTTAAAATTAGCTCATTAAAAATAAATTAGATCATAGGCAAAGTTGTCACATATCTAGAAAACTGCATACAGCCTAGATACAGATAATTGAAATAGCCCTAAAATAATGATTTGCTAATAACTTGCTATTGCAGCAGGGAGCCATGAAAGAAGACACATCCACCTCAAAGTTTGGAAAGTGCCAGAACTTCTAAATTTAAGAACACCTGAACGTCAATTTCTTGCCAAAAATACGTATGCTCCCCACGCCATTTGCTCCCACCTAACATTTGCATGGAGAGTCAGAGACTTGTGAATAAATTGGCACTCTCGGAGCTCCTAGGAGCAAGGTAGCCTACTGAATTAAAGGCTCAGAAGCAGGAGAAAGAAACTTAGTTATTTTTTTTTTTTTAATTAAGAGCCTTTGAAAAAAGCAGTAGCAAACAGTGGCTCTGCAAGGGGAAACAAATTACCTTGTTTTCAGCACAACAGGGTTCTTGCTTTAGAGTTTGAGGGCAGACACACAAATGAGTCTCTGTTTCTGTCGCCTGGAAAGCAACCTGGTGAAACCCTCCCAGCCAGCTCTGTGCTGCCAGCCTAGGCAGGCTCAGCATCAGAGGCCTCTGCAGACACAACACCACCGCCCTGCCACACGGCCCGGGCAGGAGCCCCCGTCCCCACTGCTGGGCTGTGACCAGCACACACGGACCTCACCGGTGCTGTGGGGGGACTGTGCCACTGGGATAAAGCTCCGGGCTCATCCCCACTGCCGCTCCGCCAGAGCCACGCCAGACGGATGATGGTGCAGCAGCACTGCAAAGGCACTGCTGCCACATTTCACAGCCGTGCCCCAGCCTAGCAAACCGGCGAAAAATCAGAAATATGCACTAAACTAAACACACAACCTGCTTCCTTTTAAGGCTTCTCCACATGGCAAAGGGGACCACGAAAGCCGGTCTGGAATAAATTAGGGGAGGTGAAACGCCGTCCTTGCACCGGACGCCTCGCTGCTCACACGGACCGGCCGGGCAGCGGCACCGAGCCCCGCGGGACGGACCCACGGCCCCACCGAGCCCCGCGGGACGGACCCACCGAGCCCCGCGGGACGGACC
>JAWWMO010000001.1:86945142-87034956 GCA_035047845.1 Dendrocincla fuliginosa
GACGGCGAGGGACCGGCACCGCCCTCCCGACGGCGAGGGACCGGCACCGCCCTCCCGACGGCGAGGGCCCGGGAACGCCCTCCCGACGGCGAGGGACCGGGAACGCCCTCCCGCCGGCGAGGGACCGGGAACGCCCTCCCGGCCGGAGGAGGAAGGATCGGCACCCCCTCAGGGTGCCCCCTCCGGCCACCCCGGCCAGCTCCAACACCGGGGTCCAAAAGCCACAGCAATTGGGATTCTCTTATGTCTTCACCTGAAATGGGGATTTTGAGAAAGGAAATGTCACGGGTCTGCAAAATACCCATGTCACAGCCGTGTTTGAGCCAGATAATTTGAAGCAACAACCCAGACTTTTCTAGTAAAAAATGACAGAATCACAGAATGAATTAGGTTGGAAAAGACCCCTAAGATCATCGAGTTCAACCAATGACTGAACATCCCCGTGTGAACTAGACCACAGCACTACGTGCCAAGTCCAGTGTTCCCTTAAACACCTCCACGGACAGTGACTCCACCACCTCCCCGGGCAGCCCATTCCACTACATAACCACCCTTTCTGTGAAGAAATTCGTCCTAATGTCCAGCCCAAAGCTTCCCTGGTGCACCTGATGACTATGTCCTCTCATCCTCTTGCTGGTTGCCTGGGAGAAGAGCCCAACCTCCTCCACTCCTTTCAGGTAGTTGTAGAGAACCTCTTTTTGTCCAGACTAAACAGCCCCAGCTCATTCACCCACTCCTCACAGGGCTTGTGCTCCAGACCCTTCATCAGCTCCACTGCCCTTCCCTAGACCCACTGCAGCACCTTTCAGTGTTTTTCCTGAATTGAGGGGCCCAGAACTGGACACGGTACTCGAGCTATGGCCAGAGCACTGCTGAGTACGGAGGAAGAATCACTTCCCTGGTCCTGCTGGCCACAGTATATCTGATACGTGTCAGCAGGTTTCTTCCATCCATCCTTACTGTCCACACTCGAAGTTGCTTGTTGACTGTTTCACCCAGTTGCATTTGTTGAACTGCTGTGTATCTAAAGCCTGGGCTCCGTTTCTTAACCAATTTCTGTAGCACACTGCTATTAATGAGGGGTTTAACATGCTCAAGCAACATTAAGTGTAATTTGAAAGAAGGTAGGAAGAGGTCACAGTCCTGCTCTGGCTCATTCTGTAATTTTAACACGGTGAACAAACGCCAAGGAAAAGACAGGTTATTCACAAGCTACCCTGTGGGAGCTCCCAGGAGGCATGCAAGACACTCCTGCATGCAGGAACCATGCTGAAGCGAGGAATTACTCAGACACATTTGTCTGGATGCCTCCAGCCAACTGTGTGTGACCTGCAGAGGGGCTGCTGCCAAGCAACAGCCGAGCCAGTTCCAACACTACTCTAGTGTAAGAATTTTAATTTGCCTGTTGCAGTTCCCTCATGCTGCAAGCCGCCAGCTCAAGGCCTCAATACGATCTGAATTTGGATGGAGAAGCCACCAGGGGACATAGCTTGAATCTTTCATTTTTCTTTCCAAGTGTCACTGGTGAAATTCTATGAAAGCGCTTCCTGCTTCAAAATCACACAGAACTTAAGAGACAAGAGGTGTTTTCAATGCCTAGTCAAACATACATGATTGTTACCATTTATCTTTGGTCATAGTTTAGCACAAAGCTCATGAACCCTGCCATGATTTTTAACATAAAAAGAGACAGAAAATAAGAGCTCCTCTGCATACCATGCAAATTTAAAGCCATCCTCTCATAAAAATATCAAATACACTTGTCAATAACAGGCTACAAAGCAAATAGACATTATCACTAGCACACTTTAAATAGAGAGCTCAACAGCATTAAGAAGTAAAAACTATTTATTTACAGCTGATGACATTTTTTATCATCATCAACCAAAACACAACCTTTTTGAACAGCAGGTCTGGACAATTCCCACCAAGGATCCTGGAAGAGCAATGTTGACTACTGATGATCACTTAGCACTAGGGAATCAAAACAGCACTAAAACCCAAGGCACCAGAGGGGCACTTGTGTCACACCAGCATTGAAAGAGGACGACCATGTTATCTGCAGGCAGAGCAGTCTGAATCACCCAGGGAAAAATACAAGAAAAAAACAGCAGGGCAGGAATGAATAGGCTACAGAAGCTGTTCACCCACCTGATTTTCTGGTAAGATTATGTTTTCTTAGTCAATCTGTAAGTAACAAATCTCACAAACTAATTGTCAGAGAGGAATTGTATTCAAGTAGAGGTACCTGGAAAGCTGCTCTGGGACCATTTACCAGGTTTAAGTCTGTTTCACATTTTCTTCAAAGATGTGTAAGCACATATAAACTCACTGCCAATTACATTTGTGGACAACCCAACAGCTGACACTATGGTGAACAAAAGAAATGGGACATAAGAGTTCTGGAACAGCTGATAAAGCATACTGTTCAAAATTACTATTATTTTTAAATAGCCAAATCTCAGGCTATAAATCCAGGAAAAGAAGCCATACCTTGGGAAAACCAGCCACACAGTGGGAAAAGGTCAGAGTGAAAAACCACTGACTCTGAAAAAGGCACTATAATGACAAGGAACTGAAACACATGATCCCAACTTAACACTTTGATAAAATGTCACATTGACCTTGGAAGCACAATCCACAGAAAGCAGGGATTTTACTGGTATGTAGACCCAATGAAAAAAACTGTAACAGGGGCTTATCTCCTTCTTAAAAGATTACAAATCTGTGAAGTGACTGACAGGCATAATATAAGATTCTAGGAAGTCAATCCATACATTTCCTTGAGAATTATTAAAAGCGCAATTTTTTCTTACTTTCAAATGCATCCCTGCAGGAAAATATAAGATACTGACCTCTTTTGTAGAGCCATCCTCTCTTCTCTTCCCCTAAGTGAAAGCTGAAGTGAAATTCTAGTCACAAGACAGACATGCACTTTCAACACAGGGCTTACTAGCTATTGAAATACACCATCAAAAGAAAACATAATTTGATTTTATGCCCTTTTCAAGAGCCAGTGCCTTTCTCTGGCATGAAATCTTTCACAGAAGGTCAGACTAGATGAAGGGTGTCAGACTCTTACCTCAACCACTGACATAAAGCAGGAAGGGACCTCAGTGTCCAGTCTCAGCTGATAAAGCACTTTATTGTAGTTTCTGCCTTTATACTGAACAATACAAAACTTTACACATCAATCCCCTCAGCACACTATTCACCCTCTTCTTCCTCAGTTTGTCAATGATGCGACAACTTGTAACAGGTTTCTTCCCACACGGATTTCCAGAAAGTATCCTGCTATGCCCATTAGAGAGGTACGGCTGACACACAATCAAAAGCCTACAACAAGCAATAGCTAACAAATATCAGATCTCTGTGACCTACATTGCAGAGAGACTTCAAAACTTCCCCCACCAAAAAAATATCAAAAATTCCTATCATAAATTGACTTAGAAAAAGTTTATATTCTTCAGCCTTCATGATAATGAAGAACAACACAATTCTACAGTAGCACAGTTCATCATTATAACTTGTGAATTACAAACCAATATTTATATCTGCTATTTTTCCAGAGCTCCTTTTAAAGTAATAGTAGTAATATTGCAAATTTGGGATATCTTAAGTCACAGAGATTCACTAGTGTCATTTCCCCTGTTATTAAAGATCTTTAGGAGAACTATTCCCTTCCAATTTCACTGCAGCCCATTAGTACCTGCAGGTCAAAAAAGAATGTGGCACATGAAATTTTCCATGAGGATAAACAAACCTCAGCTTGACATAAAAACATAATTTCAATGCTTATCTACTAAAATACAATATTACTTGAAATATATCACCTGCTACTGACATAATTATGTAGCTATTAAAATGCTAATCTTGTTGCTTCTTCCCCTTTCAATGTTTAAAGACATAATGAACCTACTGTAAATCCTGAAAATAAAACACAGGCCACTTCAAGAAGCTGCTCTCTGTCTTTATAGAATTTCCTTCCCACAGTGTTTACCAAGTCATTGGGAAGTGTTCCTCTTACAGAAATAGCTGGTTAAGGATTTTCTGAAGGTATTTCCAACAAAATAATGTCAGAGACAGAAAATTCAGCATTGCACATTTGGAAAAAGAAAAGTGAGAAATGATCATAAGGTTTCTGGTTACTATTCTGTCAACTACAGTTTAAGACTGGAATTAAACTGTTGTGCTCTTCTTCAACTTTAGAGGAGACATATTTAGAATAAACACACATATTCCAAATGACCACATATCAAGTGCTAGGGCAGCATGAGTACTTGTGAAATACATCATGTCAACAAAGCTGCTACAGTTCTGTATTTCTAAGTTTTCCAATCACAGGCTTAAACAACAGATACTGCTTACCACCTACTTTCTGTGGCTGCATTTTTATATTATTTCAGTTTAATGCTCTTCTTATGAGCAGAAGGTGCTACCACTGAAAAAATAGTATTATTTTAAAAGTCTGCTTTGAAAAGAAGCATCTCACCCAACCTGCTACTCTCCAGAAACTTAAAAGCGAAGAGAAAATACACAATCACTTTCTTATGCCACCCAGTGAATAATGAAGGCCTTTGTAATATAAATGCACACCTTCTGGAAGCAGAAAAGCTTTCAAATATGAGGTTTTCTAAGTTTTGTCTTTCCTTTTGGGAGGCATAACAGAAGTAATAAATGCATGATACTTGTTAAACACCAAAATGCCAACCCCTTTCACTCATTTCAACATATGTACACATGGGCCTTCATTAAACAGACTCACATGCTTACCACTTCATACTAACTTACAAGCTTTGTCCTGTACTTATTCAATATGAATTATAAGCACTGCATATATTTGATTCTAAACCCAATATGAGCCTTTTGGCACCATGTCAACCATTTGTCCTCAGCAATCCAATTTCACGGATTCAAATACACTGCATGTTCCATCTTGCAAAATATACCACAACATAGAAATATGCACCTTCTTAGTAAAAACCAGTAGTGTACCACAAGGCATGAGAGAAAAATATCAATATATTTAAATAAAAACATTTTGTGTATTAGGAAAAAAGCTGGAATCAAATCTATAGTACCTAGGGCTTTCCATTAATGAAACAAATTATTTTTCCCACCAGAAACATTAATATCTCCTAAGTAGGACAGTAGAACAAAGTAGGACTTTGCTCAAAGTCCCGAGACAATTATATAGTTAGCAAATTTTAAAAACAATATGATGTTACACGATACTGGAATTGAAGAGTGATATTCTCTTGAGCAAATCAGTATTTTGGTACATACTACAGTTATTTTCATACTGTCCTAGGTAGTTAGTGAACCACTAGAAAGTTTCTCAAATAATACACATATTTTGTTAATTATTAAATCCTTAAATGTCCAATAGAAAACACTACATTTAACACTGGATCAAGCCAATTACTAAATACAACTCTAACTAGCTATCTGTCTATGATCTGTTATCTGTCTGCTCCTTTCCGAAAGGAGTTCCTGCAGCACCACTGGGTGAGGTTTAGTGATTTATGGCCAAGAAAGGAACATAGATCACCTGAACCATGCAGCCTACAGACCCCTGCAGCAGGGCAGACCATGGCAGAGTCCCTGATTACCAAAACCACACACCATTCCCACTTTTCTCTCTAACTGACATTTAAAGACCTGCCATGTGGCTATTTATTTCTTTTACTCTCTTTTTCAGTTGTTTTTTTTTTCCCCATGGAGAAGGTTTGTGAGTAATATTTTGAAATTAGAGTGCTAACTTAAGAATATTCTTATAGACAACAATTTATCATGTTAGTGTATGAAAAGAGATAATATGGTAACTAGACTGTGGAAAACAAAGAATGTTTACAGCACTTGAAGAAATGAACTAGCTTCCATATAATCAACAGAACACAAAAATGTGAAATCAATGTTGATTTATAATTCCAAAAATAAAGTCCCACACATACAAGGAATAGAAACATTATTTGATCACAGAACAGTTGCTTAAGACAGACAGAATTAAATAATCAACATGCACTCATTCACTTTTACAAACAGTAAGAGTTGCATGCATCTGTTCAGACTAACTGTAAATAAGACACTTGGCTATAAGCTTCAGCCAAGAAAAGAAGTTACTATGACTGTCTTCCCTCTCATTATTTCCTAATCTTGTTTCTAATCAGCTTGGCTGAAGTTATTTGAGTTTCCACAAGTGAGAGTTACACAGCTATTTATTTCTTAAAGGCTTGTAAAACACAGGGAATGAGGTAGAGATACTGAAGGAGGAGAAAAGAAATATTCCTCTGGAAAAAATGTTCTTAATCAGAACCAGTTAATATTGACCACTGTCACAGTTTAAGCACTGTTACCCCTCATAAATCCCACGTCATTACCAGAAAAACATCACCACTTTGATCATTTAGTGCAGGTTTATTTAGTAGCAAACCTACTGGAGAAGAAGCAGATTGCACATACATTTTACAACCTTGGTCAACTCCTTATCTCTGAAAACAGTCCTATCCTGAGATATCCCGTGGGATACCAGTCTGCTAAGAAAACTCTTCCTCAACACATGGAGTAAACTCCCAGTTCTGCATCTTCTGTTATTTGTAATAGTAAAACATAACCAGAGTTTAAAGTCATAAATGACAACTTACTTCAAAACAGAATGATAACTTCTGCGGCTTATTATATCAAGTATATGACAAGCACTCATTTTGGCTAGAACTTGCAGCTTTAGACCAGCCTTCTTTTTAACACTTAAATGCACATCCAGGTCTATTCCACTCTATTGGAATACTCAAGAGTAGGTACCTTCCACGAAAACCCTGCATGAAAGGATGTAGCAGGAACAGTCTTCTTACTTTAGTCTCTGTTCTGTGTAAAGCGCTGATGAACCCCAAATTCCCATGGCTAGGTCTCTTGATGAAGACTTCAGTATCCCTTCCTTCCTCTGAATCTTGCCCTGGTATCCAACTGAAAATTGTTAAGTCAATATATTAAAAGCAAGTAATTTTGTAAATGAAATATTTTAGTGTCTTTGTGCTATCTTAGCATGTCACCTGGATATATTGCTACTGCAGCATCCTACAGGCATTTCAGACATTTAATACACAGCACTTTTCCTGTCTGCAGAAATAATAATTTGTCACTTTATGGATAAGTAAAGTTCGTGTAGGAGAGGTACAAAAAGCTGCTATGGTTGATACAAAAGAAAAATTTTAGGTACCATTTCAGCTGTGCCCTCTTCATTATGCATCACATCAGCTAAAAATAAAAATGAGCCCTGCACTACTCATGCTTAGGAAGCTTTGATACCATCTTTGTCACATCTTAATTATTTTTAAAATATCATGGACACACAGGCAAGACATTTCTGGACAAGGAACTCCTATCAAAATAAGGGAAACTTTATCTAGTTACATTTTTAAAAACTTTATCCAGCTACATTTTTGTCAGTATTACATGGGATAGTTTGCTAAATAAAAAACCAAACTGTTCGTTATCGTGAATTCAAGTACTCCAAGAAAGTTAATGATTCAAGCTGACTTCAATGCAAGATCCTCTTCCAACAGGGAAAGTATTCTTTCATTTAAAGGTTCTCTATACAGATTCTCTTTGAATGACCTTGCAGGCACAAAATGTCGATATTTTTATCTTACAATTACCTGACCTACTAGTAATTTTTTAACCCAAAACTCTACTGAAAACAATAGTAAAAATACCTACCTCGTTTACCTGTGGCATTCTAAGCCTAATTCAATGTAAATATGCTTTTCCCCAGTTTTTTATACTCCACAACTTTTTCCTTCACGAGGAAGTTATTCTACACGAGGACACTCATACTTTAAATGAGATTCAAAGGCAAGACCTGCCCTGCTTCATGAGCCCAGCTTTACTGAATTCAGGTGGCTTTCCTCCCAAAAGCACGACCAGGGCAGGAGCCAGCCAGGCCACACTTACCATTGATCTTTTGCACGCAAAGAACGTCACTTGCAGACTCCTGCAGTGTCCTTCCCTCAAGCACTGTTTGGGGCTCTTGTTCTCCTGGTTGAGGAAACACAGAGGATTAAAGCCCTGGGGTGGGGTGGGGGCGTCCCTCACCTGCAGCCCTCGCTCCCTCCCTCACCCACCTTCAGCACGCAGGGGCTGCTCAGCAGGCACTGCCGCAGGTCCTCCCGCACGCCGCTGCAGGCCAGCCCGTCCTCCTCCTTGTCCTCGTAGTACCGGGGCATGGCGAGCCCCGGCCCGGCCCCGCACCTCCCGGCACACCCGGCCCGGCGCGGCCCGGCCCTTCCGGGGGCGCAGGAAGGGGCGGGACGGGAAGGGCGGCGGGGCGGGGCGGTGCCGGGCACGGAAGCCGGAGGTGGCGGCGGTGGTGGCGGTGTCGGTGGTGTCGGCTCTGGCGGCGGTGTCCGTGGTGGTGCCGGTGGAGCTGGCGGCGGTGTCCGCGGTGTCCGTGGTGGTGCCGCGGGCCGGGGCGGCAGGTGAGCCCCTCAGCGCGGAGCGGGGCCGGGTGTTTGTCAGCAGCGCCGGCCCCTGGGACCGTGCCGGGTTAAGGGGTGGGAGGGACCTTAAAGACCATGGAGTGACAACGGCCCTGCCGTGGGTGCAGACACCGGCCCCCGTCCAGCCCCCGTCCAGCCCCCGTCCAGCCTGGCTGGGGCCACCCACGGCCTCCCTGAGCAGCCTCCCCCGCAGGAACCAAGATTTCTTCTCGATATCTAACCTGAATCCCCGCTCTGTTTATCCCCGTAGCTCCCCCCGTCTCTCCAGCTCGCCCCGCGGCCTCCCCGTCCCGCTCGGAGGCTGCCGCGGGGTCTCCACACAGCCAGGCCTGCCCGCCCAGGGAAGGTGCTCCAGCCCCCTCACCTGTTTAGCCGCCCTCTCCGGACTCGCCCCGGCAATCGTCATTGTTTATACCCGTGCCCAGCTTTTGCCGGGTCAGCACCGCAGCCGCGGCCCGCATCGCGTGGTTTCACTTGTAGCGCTCATTACAGGCGAAACCAATCGCGCCTGTTCGCAATCCTCCCTGTAGCAAGATGCTGCCGACCACCTTGGCGAGCTCTCGGAGCCAGGGCAATGGAGCGCTGAGCCCCAGGGATGCTGCGAGGCACACGGCCGGAGCCAAGCGCTACAAGTACCTGCGGAGGCTCCTCCACTTCCGACAGATGGACTTCGAGTTCGCGCTTTGGCAGATGCTTTACCTGTTCACCTCACCACAGAGGGTCTACAGGAACTTTCACTACAGAAAACAGACGAAGGACCAATGGGCGAGAGACGATCCCGCTTTCCTAGTACTGCTCAGTGTCTGGCTCTGTGGTGAGTGCAGGAGAACACACAGCATAAGGGAAAGTTTAGGGATAAGTGCTCATTTTCCTTCTAATAACACACAGAAAAGGGAACAGTCCCTATGGATCATATTTTAGTGAAAGCAGAATAGAAAAAAAGAGCCTAGACTTTTGAAAGTTACAGTGGGAATTAGAAAATGGAATAGTCATAACTAAAAACAGGTAGCCTTAAATTGATCTCTATTGCAACTCATTTTCAAACTCTGCAGTTCCCTCTAACTTTACAGATCGTAATAAAACCCCATGCCACACAGCAGTGCTTTAGTAAAAAAATACTGAATATTGGTTTACCTGAACATTATGAATAAAATACTGTTTTTTACCGTAAAGGCCCGAGTGAGATTCTGTGTGTGGCAGAATTAAGCTATAAACAAAGCAGCTCATGTAAGTGACTGAACTGCAGATTCAGTAAGGAGTGTCTCAGTTGTCTTTTGTTAAATAGCGTGTTGCTGTTCGCAATAGCAAAGCTCTTTAAATGAGAAATAAAACTGTGGATCACTACACACGTGATTTGGGTTAACAAGGAGCTTTTCTAAAACAAAGAATGTTCTATTGTAGCACTGTATGAATTTTTTAAGAAATAGTTTGAAGGGAGCAATACAATTGAGCTCAAGTACAGATGAGTGTTCAGTCTGGGAGAGGGATTATGTTATGAATACATTGCATTATATCTAGTTTTTCTGCGGAAAAAATAAGCTGTTGGACTGAAAATCTTGGGGAAAAAATAAAAAGGGGAGACTTCATAACAGTATACTCATAAAAACCCTATCAGTTTAAGATCTTATGGTTTCTTTTCCACAGCTGACTTTAATAATCTTTCTTTTGCTTTCAGTGTCCACTGTAGGATTTGGATTTGTGCTGGACATGGGTTTTTTTGAAACAATAAAGCTGCTGCTTTGGGTTGTATTCATAGACTGTGTAGGCGTTGGCCTCCTGATTGCAACTCTAATGTGGTAAGTATTGATTTCAGAAACTGAGTTCAGTATTGCTCTTCAGACATGGAGAGTCCTCTGTTGTTTGCAAGAGACTTGATTCTTTGTTTGGGGTAAACTTATAAAGCAAATATTGACTATAGATTTTGTGCTGTTGTAGTAATTGTTTCAAAATGTTACCATAAAAAGAACTATTTCTTGCAAAAGATAAGGCAGAAAGTTTGTATTATGGTGAACATTCCAGCTCTTCTTTCTTCTTGAGCTGGTTAATAGTCAGCAGTAATGCCAAATAAACAACATGTTCAAAAAAAAGAAAAAGCTGCTTGGTCATAATAACGAATGAAAAAAATTAAGCAATGTAAGGCTGAGGATGATTCTGTTTAAGCCCATGCTTTTTGCTGAAGATTTTAGCAAGTGCCATTACAAGGCACATCTGTCTCACGTGTGGCAGCTTTGCTGCTTTGGTGGTAGTCACTGCCAGTTTTATCCTTTAATGTCCAGAGACTTGCAGAAGTGGAGAGGCAGGAGCAGGTCAGATTACAACCCAGGCCTCAGCACCATAGATGTGTCCTGCAGCAGTGAGTGAGCCATGAAACAATGGGAAGCTGCTGTTTCTGCACTGCAGCAAAGGGAAGGCACCAAAGAAAGTACTTTCATTTTCCCAAGAACTTAAGAAAGCAGCAGCATTTAGAAGGGATTTTAGTGATGGAGTTGACATTTTAAACTGATGCTCATTGGAAAAGGGATAATTTCCTTTCAAACAGTGGCCTTGGGAACTCCTGCTTATAATTGCAAAATTGAGGATGAGGCACATACAAGAACTGTAGCTGATAGATGATAGGTCCATCTAACCTGTGCTCCCGTCTGGGACAGCAACCCATAAATTGCTTGGGGAGGAGCTAATAGTAATGCTCCCAGCCTGCCATTCTCTAGCAATTTGTGCCTCTGGGTGCAGTCTCCTGAATCAGGAAGGCTTTGGCATCTGATTTTCCTCTGTCTTTTAATCAGCTTCCTGCAAGCCTCAATACTAGTCATCTGGCTCCAATTGGTTCAAGTTCCTTCTTCCAGTGCAGGCTCACCTTTTTTTCCAAAAGCTCTCTTCATTCCTAATGAGTCTTAAAGCCCTTCTTACCTCGTCTCATCTCACACCCAGGCTTTGCCTCCTTCTGACCCTGCCTTTGGCACAGAGCATGTCAGAGGAACCTTTCATGAAAACTCCAGTCTCTTATTTCTGAGCATGTATTGACTTCTTGTTCCTCTTCTAAATGGAATAAATTTTCTGATGGCAGCAGAACTTAAGCTGAAGCACAGTCTTGAGGCTCATTCTATAGCCTCTAACACCAGGCAGTGCACGTTCCATTTGCACTTCTCTTCAGTGAGAATGGGCTTGTGTTAAGGGCATTGTCCAGCCCTCCTCCTGTCCTTGCAGTGCACCGGTTCTGTAGAGATGAAATAAGGTATCTCTGTGGGAGGCCTGCTGATCCTGCACATGCACTTTCCCGAGGTCATCTCCCTGTGTGTACAGAGAGAGGTGGCAGCTTGTGTCTGCACTGATAAATTGTAGCACTGAGTCCTTTACAGAAGCATTTTGTTTCTGTATTACCAGCAGTGTATCTCAGCTGCCTGCTGCACGCAGGAGATTGTAATGATAGTTTTAACAAAAACATTTTAACAATAGTCTGGTCTGCATGAATCTTGCATGTTTTTTCTCCCAGAAAGCAGAAACTTTGGGGTGGAGAGTTGGGATCACATATGACTTACTATGTCAAACCTATGTTTTATCAGTCAGCTTTGTAAGATTCACATTAACAACAGTCTCAAATATCTTTTCATGTAGGTTCATTTCTAATAAGTACTTGGTGAAGCAGCAGAACAGAGACTATGATGTGGAGTGGGGATATGCCTTTGATGTGCATCTGAATGCTTTCTACCCACTTCTAGTCATTTTGCATTTTATCCAGCTGTTCTTCATCAACTGTAAGTAGAATACTTTGAGCTCTCTGCTTCAGAAACGGTGCTTTGTCAAAACAGCTGAGAGCAGTCATCTCTTGCAGATGTCATCATATCTGATTCTGTCATTGGCTATTTTGTTGGGAATACATTATGGTTGATTGCCATCGGCTATTACATCTATGTGACATTCCTAGGATACAGTGGTGAGTAATATCAATTTCTTTTGTATGTTTGACTAAAAACAAGAGCACGTTTTCACTCTATTAATTTGATCTTTGTCTGTTAATTTGTAAAGCAGAGGCTCAGCTGGGTGTTGACGTAATTCTTTCTTTGTGGCAAAAGAAGTTTGATAGAAATTTACCAACCCCTATTTCCCACTGAGTGGACATCTTAACCAAAGAACTTATATTCTCACCTTACCAACTTCCCTTCTATATTAGGCCTGTAGCACCACAACCTGGTTTTCTTCTTCCTCTGTAAATCCACTTTGAGACGTTTGTATTAGATAAAAATTCTTTAATGAGTTTAAGGCCATAGTTGTAGGTAAAGCAGTTTCCCAAGGCATTATGTGGTAACAGTAGGACTTGTAGGGCAGAGATGCCTGAGGAAGCCAGCAGAGCAGAACTTTTTTTCTTGCTGTTTTGCCCCAAGGCCACTCTACATGAAGCACCTTTTTAAAAGAGCGCTACTTTATACTTGCTTCATTGTTGCTTCTGTTTCAGCATTGCCCTTTTTGAAGAACACAGCTATTCTTTTGTATCCATTTGCACTTCTCATCATACTCTATTTGATCTCACTAGCATGTGGATGGAACTTCACCAAGATGCTTTGCTCCTTCTATAAATACAGAGTGAAATAAACCCAGGACTTCATGTATCTGATGCTTATTTTGTTTTTACCTTAGCCGTTTTTGACAGTAAAGAAAAAACTAAGAACATTTTGTAAATGGTTGTAAATTTCTCTTTATTGTAGATAATTGTGTAAAAAAAGTTTGAAGTGTCCTTTTTTATTAAAATATTTACAACAGTAAACATGTTAGCAATTTTGTTCAAATACTTTCGCAGTACATTCCTAAAAACAAGTTACTTGTACATCTCTGTAGCTTAAATTTAACTGCAACAAGTCTATGTAGCATAACTCTTACTGCAGGTATTTTGCACATACTGGCATAAGCTCTACATTGAGGGGTTTAAATGACACCAAAAAGCAGTTTTATTGTAGAGTAGTATTGGAATAACTTGCCTTGGGACTGTGTGAAAGTATGGATCTTAACAGTGTTGCGATGGTTAAGCAACAACTGTCTCTAGATACAGATCTGTCCTCTCGCGTATGAAAGAACTCGAGAACAGATTTATTTTAGTGACTACTTCAATATACATGGACAACTCTGGCACACAGAAGAAATAGTGATGAAAGGCACAATTAACATGACCCATATCAGGTTTCCAAATATAGCAGCAAGTTTTTAAACCCAATCTCTAGCAGTCCAGTGGGTATTATTACATCCACCATTCTGAGTGGCAGGTCAATGAACATGGAAGGAAAGTACAAATTAGTTTGGCTACAACGGTGGGCTCTTGGCAATGCCTGTAGCTGTGAAGTCCACAAGGCAGGAGTATAAACTGACTGTCACAAACAATACCTTATGGAGAGTGAAGATGACAGCTTTCCAACATGGTGTTCACTAGGACTCAGTTTCCAAAACAACACAAGAGTAAACTGGTTACAGTAAGACTTAATATTTCAATACTAGAATTTGATCTCTAAGGAAAAACTATATTTTATCTTAAAATACCAAATATGCTGGCAGTGCATCTTACAGTACTGTGTGTCTCAGCCACTGTTAAGGCTTGAAGAGAATCCCTCTCAGCAGATGCTGAGCAACGTTCCCCTTTAAACAAGGAAAGCACTGAACAGCTGATCCATGGAAGGCGAAGGATTCCAGTCAGGACCTGCTCTCTCCCTGGCAAACAGCATGAACTCCTGTCCTGCAGGCAGCTGAAGCCTCACTGTACACCTTGTTCCTAACAGGAATCCTAGCACCAGTGATCACCCACTTCAGTTCAACAGTAAAAATTCATATTTAGTGCCCTGTGGTCTGATACCAGTGAAGGACTCAGGGCCTGTGTACCTTCCCTTTAGAGATATCAAAGTCTGCCCCCTTGAAAGAAGGCTTCATCATTCTCAAAATTAAGCTACTTTAACTTCTAGCAGCTCACTGTTTACAGCAGAAATTAGCAAAACCTTTCAGAGACCCCTAAGGTCAGAAAAGTGACACTCTCAAAGACCAATTCACCAGGTCTCCATGGGGTGTGTGTTTTACGTCAGCAATCAATGTTAGCCTGAAAACACCAGTTGTTTAACAGCTTTTCAGCATTATGCTGGTGATTGTAAAGATGATTTAAAAATACAAGTTTTTTTTTTACCCTAACTAGACTTACTTTTCAGAATGCATCATTCCTAGTAGGAACAAATATAGAACCTCAGGTTGGTGTATTTCAGGGGAGCAAGGTTTCTGAGGACTTCGTTCCTCTTTTCCCCCACAAGACAAAAATAATACTTTCAAAGTTGGAGGCAAACTACAAATTATTACAATACTTCATCTGGAGCAAGTATTTCCAACAAAACGCAGAGATTACTGAAATTAAATTATATTTGAAAAAAAAAAATGAAGGAAACTGTTACACAGTTGTTCAATTTTTCCAAAGACTAATCACACTCCAGCCCATTCAAGGAATTGTTTATCACATGGGCAAAGTAGAAATTGCTTTGCTCTAAACTGACTCAAGGTATTTAAAAACTGCTTTTGAATCAGCTAGCCAAGTAGCAATAAGACAGAAGAGTCCAGGCTTTTCTTGGTCCATGAATCGTATGTTTATCTTTGAATTTTTCTAAGCCATCTTTCAGTAGAGAAATACCAAATATATCTATAGAAATTTTTTTCCCTCAATGGAAACACACGGTTGAGATGCCTGCAAAAGCTCAAAGCCTTACACAGTGCTTTAGAAACACTCATTAAGAAAATAAAAAAGTGCTAATTTGGGATCACATCCTGTTCACATTATTTACAAAGTTTTCAGTAGGACTACTCACTGAGTGAGCAAAGCAACATTATACTGACAGTCTCGTATTCCCTTGGTCCCAAGCAATCCTAATCAGCTCAGAAAAGCCCATGCTCATATCAGCGAGTCTGTATGGCATCCAGAATGAGAAGAATCATTTGCCCAGATAATGAAGGCTTCTGGCAAAGCCTTTGGTTTCACAAAAGTTCACTTTTCTGAAGCATTAACAGCATCAGAAGGAGCTAGCAGGATCAGAGATAATGCCATTTATTTTGAAACACTTTCCATTACTGTGTAGTTGTGGATTCAGCGGCCTAGAGGGCATTTTCAAGGCCACAACAAAAATAACTTGAAATTAAATACATGTAGAGAAAAACTCCCCAAAATAATTTAATAGGTTTAAGATCTCTTACAGTAATACTGTCACTTATGATGCACATGTGCAAGAGACACTGGCCTCTCTGGAGTATAGCCAGTCACAAATGGTGCCTGAGCTAAAGGCTGCTGAGCTAAACTGCCCAAGCACTTATTTCACCACTTTTGCCTGACTCAGGGATTGGAATTTAAAAGACAGAAATCCCAAAATAGCTGTCTGCAGAAATAATTAGATAAAAATATTCTCCTGGCTTTTTCTCAACAAAATTTCCAAGCAAATTTGCAGAACTACTTGTATATACCAGCTCTGAATGTACCTGAATCCATGAAATGTAATTTGTGGCACTTTTTAGGAGCATATAAGCTCAGGGACACTGAAACTATTAAAGCAGCCCAAATTTTCAACTCCTGCTAGTATGATGTAATAAAGTGGACCAGTCTTTAGAAAACAAGCCCCATTCTACCAAGCAGTAACCTGTTGTCTTGGGAAAATTTCTTCTCAACATTTTTGAAAACGAAATATACTCTTAACCAAGAGTTCTGAAATCAGTGTGGGATCTATGTATTTAAGCATATTAGCAATGAATCAACTATTGTGAAAGATCAGGAACAGTGATGCTTTGAGGATAAGCACATAGCTTTCTCAAACAAGTGCTCCTAGTAAACTTTTGGACTCTTGGAAAAATGGAAAAGGTCACTGTCAGCAAAAGTAATTATATTAAGAAACCACAATATCTCACATATTTCTGAAGTCTTAATTGTAATAAATAACTCTAGTTTAAATAACTTGCATCATTCACTCACAGACAGCTGAGAAGGAAACCTAAATACTTTCTCAGACCTTTGCTAGCTAGCGGGTGATAAAAAGCCATTGCGTGTCCATAATTTGATGGCAGGGCATTATATGGGTGACAGATGGGGCTGTAGCACCACAAAAGGGAGAGTCACAAGCAGGTCAGAGCCTAGGCCCCCAGGTTCCTAAATCCAAGAATAAACTCCATTTATGTGGCCAGTGCTTAGCTTATGCCCACAGTCTCCATGGGCAACATGAGCTTTCGGAGTAACATTTTATTTACACCACCCGATGAGATCAGAAAAAGTAAACAAGGCCTGCCTAGTAGCTTTCTAACTTGAACTTACACCAGTCAGTCCAAACAGAAGGTCTTGCCTCTGTGTACAAATCTCGTCTTCCCTGTGTCCCCAGACAGCATAGCTAAACCAAAATGACAACGGGCTGTAGAAACAGTTAAGCTTTTCAACTTGAATTGCTGAACTGTCAAAGCTACAATGCCATTCTCCAAGAAGGCAGAAGAAAAGACAGGTTGACTCTCCACCCCAGTGGTGATGGTCTGCAGTGCTGAAGAGTCAGGTTTAGGCTCCTGCTCCTTATAAATGTGTCATGAACGAGAGGCCAAATCTGTTAGTGGATTAATGATGGAGGCACAAATTCAAGATTCCTGCTCTAGATCAGGGACCCTGCAACAGGTACCTTGACCACAAAGATCTTAAAGGTCTTTTCCAACTTAAACTTAAATTCTATGATTCTATGTTGGGAATAGCAGGGTGGGTCTTTTTCCCACAAGGAAAACTGTCCAGCTTTTGAGATGCCAGTTCCACGAGGCTGGTTCCCAGCCCAGCTGAGAATCCCCAAGCCAAGGTAGATGCCTCCCTCCAGTGTCAAATCAGGCACTTCTTTCCTGTTGAAGGGAGGAATTCCCACCCCTCTTTTTCCTGACCATTTCTGACTAACTGAAATCTTCCCATGCCTGTGTCCTTACACATAAGCACCTAAGCAGAAAGACTATTAAGAGCAGCACCAGCAGCATTAGCACTGCAACAATTCCACTCTGGATATAATCCAAACCACGTTCTGTTCCTGAACAAGTTTCTGATTCATTTAAGATCACTGTTGTTTCCCTTGAAACGAAAAGGCAGGGTACTAACTTGAGGCCAAATTCAGTTCCTAGTAGAAAGTTAGTGTGAGTTACTACACTCATCAATAAAGAAATCAAAACTAAAACCTGGTTTTTGAACAACAGAAGAAAATAAAAATAAACTAACTATTCACGGTAATGTATCCAAAATGAATGCTGCAATAACAGAACTTCTTTTAAAAGGAGACCTCTATAGATCAAATGTATCTAAGTATTATTCATTCTTTTGATGAAAGGTAATCTCTGTCACTCCAAAACAAAGCTGGAGAATGATTTTTTTTTTTTTTCAGTACAGAAAATGAATCTGTTCAGGCTAGGAAATGTTTACAAAGATTTTTAGAAATAACTGTTTGGAATAAAAAAAAATCTTCTCAAATGCAATGGATTCGATCTAAAATCACTGCCTATTCAGTACATAATATGAAATAAGACATTTTACATGCTTTTCTGTGGCTATAAACTGTACATAGTGGAATTTCATAGCCCCAAAGAATAATGCTCTTCAGAACTCTGTTTATGCCTCTGAACATCATTCAGATTCTGCATACAAAACTACATAATTTAGAAACTTAATCTAGTTTTTTTTAAACATGGCAGTATATTTGAAATATGGTATTAATTTATGTTTGCATCTCCAAAGGAAAATGTAGAAAGATAACTTAAACTAGAGAATTCATAAAAAAACTATATCAATTTAAAATTTCACTGCATAAAAATATGTACTTTTCAAATTATTTTAATAAATTAAATATCCCTAACATTTTTAATATATATCCCTGACAGTCTATAAAAGAGGGTTCTTGTTATAGAAAATAAATGGAACTCCGAAAGTACCCCCTTCATAAAACATATATAACAATAATTATATTTTTTTCTTCTTCTTCAAGGAATGTAACAATATGTACAACTTCTCTATATTACTATACTATCAAAATAGTACAGGTTAAGCATAGCAGGGTTCTGTAACCATAGGATGGTAAAGTCACATTGAAGTGGAGGACAGCTTGGGCCTCAGACGAACGCTATCAGTGTGGAGCATCAGTTTCTGGATGGATCAGATAAGAAGGGGTAAATACAATCTTCTCATCTACAGTAGTTTTCACAAGAGGTAGAGTTCAAGTGAAAAAGAATGAAATTTGAAATAAGGTGCATGCTCAGTATTTTCAATTTGTGACTTGCTAAGGATGTCAGATTTTATAGGAGAAGTTTTCAAGGATTCTTTCTTTTCCCTCTAAAGCAGATTTCCACGATCAGTTTGTAATCTTTTTAATGTGAATCTGAAATAGAGAATCAGAAAAAATAAGACATGGTTTAGTGTATTACATTCCTCAGTAATAAGAGGAAGCTATTTTCAGTGTCAGCCACAAGTGTGAGCTTCAAAATACTGAGAGAATGAAGAAGTTGTATTTTTAAGTGTTTTTACCGCCTCTTACCTCATTCAGAATTGCCCAAACGGCTGAATTTTGTATCACAGAGAGCCGGAATGATGCAATAGGGTTTAGGCTGGGGTCAACTGTTCCTTCAGCTACACCATTTTCAAACTTCCCTGCAAAAAAAGCAAAAGTATATCCTCGATTCAGTCCTGTTCAACAAACCGAAATACAAAATTTGTGTCCAGAAAAATGTTTCTGCAGTATCACAATTCACAGGTAAAACCTGCTGGCCGGTATCATTCCTGAAACAAAAGAAGGTGAGTGATTTTGACATCAGACTCAGCTTTGCAGCAGCAAACAATATGAGGCATATCAGAGCACCCCGATCTGAAGAGGATTACATGTGAGAAGAGAAGCTTTGAAACTGTCTAAAGGCATAAGCAACTCAAACTCTCTGAAGATTTTGGCACAGGTATTAATTTAATATCATGGAATTAAACATGAAGTCTTTGGCTTATGTGTTTTCAAGGAGGAGTAAAGACAAGGGATATCATTCAGGTGTAACATATTCCTCCTTAAAGCATCTTCAGTTATATTAGGATGAGTAAGAATTCAGTTTAAAAGCCCAGTTAGATTTACACTTCAAATACACAACAATTCTAATTTATTGAGACAAAACCCCCACACTTTCCTTGTAACAGGGCTGCCCAACCTAGATCCAGCAACTAAATACAAGCCACGAGTGAAATTTCTCTTCCTTGATAACCTGTATCCAGGTTCCTTCCCCAAAAGCCACTTGGCTGTGGAAATTCCAATCTCATCCTCTGGTAAGACATCTGATTGTCTGCAGAGCGAGTTAAAATCCAGGCCAAGCACACAGCTCACACCAAGGCACTTGTGCAGTCACAGAGCAGAAGAGGTGATTGTACACAACCTGGAAATGCCTCTGCTATAATTGAGGTGATAAATCCTGGCAGAGAAGTTGGATGTAGCTGCACTACAACTAAGAGTCACAACAGATCTTTGTCTAGTACATCAGTCTCAGAAAAGAAATAGTGGAAACAATATTAAGTAAAGCCTAGAAGGTCATGTACCCAAAAATGAATTATTGAAAATCAGGGTAGGTTTGTTTTGGTTTTAATGAAAATGCCTTTAACAGTTGCAATAGTAACAATACCCATTTCTTTCCACTGTGACATACCTATCCTGAAGTAACCATCCTCTAAGCGTTTGTCTTTGGTTTCTTTGCTTAATACCAGTTCTTCATTCTAGAACAACAAAGCATAAATGAGATCACTTGATATATGACTTCGCCAGAGAAAGACAAATGTGTACACTTTTCTTATATATTCAGCATCCATTTTTTCTAAGTAATTACAAACCACCCTGGAAATACAGTTATTTATAGCCTTAGACAAGCCAACACTGAAAGACAGAAAAAGCAGCAGTGTTCGAAAACAGAACAGTACTGGGCTTCAAAGTAGAAAAAAGAAGCACTTGAAGTGCCCCACGTAACTCACGTGGTAAGTGCCACATGAGCATAGTACTTAGCAGATATGGCACACACGGTAGAACAAAAACAAAGACAGGATCTTGCCTTCTTTTCCTATGGTTGGAAAGGGGCTTTCTCTCAGGACAAATTAAACTTACAGCTGACTTTTTGATCTAAGGCTTTGGGTGAGATGAAAAGCCATCAGAGCAGTGAGGAGAGCATTGCAATTATCACTGCCTCACTGGAAAGGGATCAATGAGTTTTTTTAACAAACACAAAAAATTAAATTGTAAAGTAGAGCTTCAAAAACAGCTTGGAAATTACAACCATAATCACATGATGCAATACTGAAAGACCCACTGTAAGAACTTCCTAGGAATGAACTAAAAATGCTTGACAAAACAGGAGATTAAACCCATAAGCTTTTTTTTTATTTTTTTTTTAATTCCTACTTCAAAGGAAGGCTGCTGAAAAAGTGGTCGGGATTTTTTTTTTGTTTCCTTTAATTTGGGCGAATGGGTGTTTTGGTTTTTGTTTGCTGTTGCTGTTATTGTTTGGGAGTTTTTTATTAGTATGTTGCTTGAGTTCCAGACAAATACAGTCTGGGGGAGTTCTGGTTTCTAAGGTTCAGTTTTTGTTTTTTTGAATTCTGTTTAAGGAGGATCGGGGTTGAAATACCTGAACAGGCTTCTAGCCCTGCTGAAGTCCATGGCAGAGAAATAAATCCCTCAGGAGCTGCTGCCCTCATAAAGACAACATTCTCTCCTGCCACCAATGGCTTAGGAACAGGCCAGATGCAGAATTTTCTGTTTACCTTTTCCACAAATTGCATCAATAGCAATAGAAGCTCAGTAGCATTGCTTCCTTAAGGGATGCTCCAGTTTGAGGGACATTTCACAGCCAGGTGTAGCCAAAAAGAGATGCTTGATGCACATAAGTGCTCATTATCTTGTGCATTCTTGTATCTTGGGCTTAGATGAAGTGAGGGCTCTTGCTGTTTTTGTGGTTGAATGTATTTCCACAGGTCTTGAGAAACAAAACCCACAGATCCTATGATATAATATCCCACATGTCATGTTGTATAATTAGAATCAAACTAACAAATTTCTTCTTAGTGGCGGGGGTAGTCAGAATTTCCTATTTTTGCTCACTCCAAGAAAGGCAGACTGTGAAAATGGAGACGCGAACTCCTCCATGATTATTTAATTTTTTAAAAAATAAAGCTTTAAAAAAAATATTCAGCATATGGCAATTTAGACATAGATTTCGAGATTCCTACACCAGCTATATGGGGAAGATAGAAATACTTTACCATCTTAATACTAAATAAAATAAACTTGTCCAAAGTAGTATCTTAATACTCTGATCAGACTTTTGTGATATAAATGGTTGGCTCTAATAGCTGGTTGAAGAAAAAGAACCCATATCATCTGGTGTCAAACAAGAAAGTACTTTAAATAGAGGAGTGCTCTCCTGTGTTAAAACTCTGACTGATTTATGTGGGAAAAATCAATAATCAAGCAAAAGATACACATTCTGTTTAAGAATCTAGGTATTTCAGTATTTAGTAACGGGTGTGTATATCAATTCCTAATTAAGACTGTGTTACTAAGTCAAAAAGCAGACTGACTTAGGTTTCCCATTTTCCAAAATACACAGGAGAGGGAAGACTAGGGTGGTTTTTCTGCCTTAAATAGTAGCAGTGAGCTGGAAGAAAACTACTTTGTCCACCTCCAAATTACCAACAGCACTTGTAGCAGACTGCACTCTGAATGAACATCTGAATAGTTACAATAATCTTCTGTGAACAGATCCAATCAAAATAAAAAAAAAATTATGAGAAAAATTATGAGAGCATCATGGCAAAAAGTTTATAGAGTTAAAAGAAGTATTTATATCTCCCTCACCCTGTTAAAAAAGTCAATAAAGTTAAGAGATTTTGCCCTTATCCTGTAATGGAGAAGACACAAATCAATATGTTCATACCTGGAAAGGCAAAACTTCTACAGTCGTGTTTAGAAGTATGTCTCCTGGATGCTCTGGATTGCCACTGTGAAACAAGTACCTATATATGAAAAGAGGAAAAATGAACCAGCCTGCATCAGTCAGGATTAGCTTTGTTACTGTATTACATGTTAATCGTCACATGGCAGACCTTACAAGGATAAGCGTAACTGTTCTATTGGACCTGCATCGGATGGGGATAAGGTGGTTTCACATACTACTGTAATTGAAAAGGCTAATATTTTTCAGTTTTTAAAGAGTAATTGGGCAGCATTTTACTGAGCAAGGGAGTTTCCACAAACTGATCTTGACAGATTGCATTACACAAAGCACCTGTTGCTGTAGTCAATATTGCCTGGCACACACTGGTCTCACCTCCAAAAACAGGAGCCCTGCCTTCCTTCAGCCCCTCCCTGCTACACATCACCCTCTCCTCGTGCCCACAGGATGAACTCTGCAGACCCATTCTGAACCAGTTCTGGGAATTTATCCAAGTCAATATTTTGCCAGGCTACTGTTTCCCAAGTCCAACTCTCCACCCTGGTTCATTGCAAAAATCTCACTGACAGTTGTGCCAGAATTCCCAACCCATATCCACACCCTCAGTGTTACCTGCATGCAAACTTCTATCCCAAAGACAGATTTATTTAAACAAACAAACAAACGCTGATATTAAAAGGACCTTCTTTTTTTTAAAACACCTGTACAAAGTCCCGATTATCCTCATTCAGTTGTGCATTTAATGATTTTTTTTAATGGTACAGAGTGACTATGTTTAAAACTGTACCTAAACATCCCTATCAGTATCAATCAGTGAAGTGCAAGTTTTCAAATTCTCACTCTCAAAATTCGATGCTCAAATTGCCCACTCTCAAAACTGCTTTTGCAGTATTGCACATGTAGATAATGTTGCAAAAGAGACAGTTTAATTCCCCTCTCCTTATACATAAAACAAACCTCATATTATTCTGAACACATATTATGTAAACAAGTGACAGCACTTTTTACCACTAGGTGGTATCAATGCTTGAAAAATTGTTCATTACTCACCATTTTTTCTAGTGAACCAGAAAGTTTATTCAGATTACTGTCAAAAACTACCTAGATACTACACCTACTCAGATGCCACTTTTAACAAGCCCATTTTATTTTATTATGTTTAAATGAATATGTAAAAATCTATCAACACATTTCAAACCTTTCTTCAATCAGAACTTAAGAGTAAGAACCACTTTTGACATTAAATATGTCACCAGCCACAGACAAAATTAGTTCAGAAATTATCAGTTGATGAAAATTACAAACATTAGCTTAATTTGCAATTTATTAAGACATAGTTGAAGATGTAAATTCCAGTTTGTCTTTATCCAGTATGCCTGAAGCCAGGTAAATACCTGCCATTAATCTGTAACTCCACAGCTACAAGACAAGTAGAAGTAAACAGAGCTCTCTGACCCTGACTTAGAAATGTCCGTGACCCCAAAATGATAGAAGTACTTTAAGAAAATACAGATACACATAGACCATTTATCAAGGCTCAGGAAAGAAGTAAAATCACACACTGTGATACAAGAAAGCCACACTGATTTCTATTGCACTGATTTCAGCAGAACTGCACAGCTGAACTGCAAAACAGAACTGGACTGAGTAAGCTTCAGCATTGCATGTGCTTCAAGAAAAGTAACTTCCCCACTGCAGTTTAATGTAAAGATTAGTCCATTCTAAAGTGTGCAAGCTACCTAAAACATCCACTGCTCTTTCAAGAAAAATCTTATGACTTTCTAAACATTCATGACACCCAAAAACCCATAAAGAACTACCCTTTCTGCCTTCATCAGACATCTCAATAGTAAGCAATAGAAAACCCTCAATAAAGCTGATGCGAAAACTGAAAGTATATTCTGCTCTCTTCTGACCTAGATCTAACTTGCCATTCCTTAGTCTGTTGGATCTCCTAAGCAGTACCGGGCATTTTTCTCTTGAAAACACTGAAAATTTTAAGGAGACTTATTTTAAAATGCCATCTAAGGTGTTCCTATCAAATGCTCCACCAAGAAAACAGACACATTGCTTTTCCTTAGCGTTCATTTCTAAGACACACCTAAAAATCCACAAAGCAACTCCCTGTGATCTGTGATCACTGGGCCCTCAATGAACAATAATTGACTCTGGATGTTTGGATGGTATAACTGGGGGGGCAGTCGAGCAGGGTGGTGGTTGTGAGGGGTTTGGTTGGTTGGTTGGGAAGGCTGGGGGAAGGAGCGTTATTTATTTATTTATTTGGGGTTGGTTTGCTTTCAGAAACAACCCTGCAAGCATACAACCACAGCCAGCCACTTCTACTGTGCTGTCAACTTGGAGACCTGAGTGCAGTTTCCTCCCCTCAGCAGCTGTCACTCCATTAGAGCAATGCACTCAATAGGCTGGCACAATGCCAAAACAATTTACAGCAGTAATTAATCAAACCTGATTTCCAGATTTCCATGTAATCAAACCTGCTTCTTTATTATGTTTCCTACATCTATCTGTTAATCCATATGCACACACAAATGCAACACATGCATATGTCACATTTTAAATTATGTTTAGAAAGGAAGAGATATTTTTATATCTGTCTTGCTTCAACACTTGACAGATAACACCTACTTAAACATTAAAAGTTACACAGATTGAAAACAGAAGCATAAATACGTGTACACAGTTAATTCATATCTATGATATTTTGTTTAGAAATAAAATTTACATATTAGAGAATTTAATTTGAAATAAAATTTGATTTACAAACAAACAGATATTCTACAGCTCCTAAAGTCAGTGCCATTAGCTGTTCTTTTGTGAAACTTGCTTTCCTGACACGGGAGATTTTCCAGTGGAGATTCTTTGGAAATGGGTTGAGAGAGTAAAATTCATTTTGAAACAAATGTCAGTGAAAGTTGCCATCCCCAAATCATTTAACTGGCTTTTAATGAACCTGTCCACACCTCCCCAAACCTGTTGGTTTGCCAAGACAATGTACATGCCAAGACAATTTTTACAAATTTGCTGACATGCTTGGTATTTAACTGGACGAGACAGTATTATGAGGTTTCCGCTCCCGTGGGGTGGGAAGACTCACATCCCCTAACTAGTGAACTGATTTATTTACCTGGTATCTCTTAGGTAAAACAGACCTTTCTAAAAACCAGAGAGATATTCACAGCACACTTGGGGGCTTCATTAAATCACTAGTGCAGAGTAATTCAGCTGCTGGCCACAGGATTACGAGGTTGGCTTTTCTTCCTTTTGTTTAATCCCCTGCCCAGTAATAGGATGTCTGCTCCAGCCTTTTTTCTTTCAAGGCAAACACTGGTTTACAGTTTGACTGAATGGTCTTAAAGGCCTTTTCCAATCTAAATGATTCTATGATTCTAAGGTTTGCAGACTATGACAGGTATTTCTCCATACACATACTGAAAAACTTGGAAGTAGCTTTGCTTTCATCTGCTAAATTATTCTGACACCTGTCCTGGCATTCATATATGATAGTCCATGTAAACAGTGAAAAAGTGCTTTTTTCTTTCCTAATTAATTGTCATTTTTCTTAGGGTGGAATCGGTAATATTTTCTTTTCTATCTGTTGCTTAAACATAACACCTTGTGAACCATTTCTTCAAATTCTGAAAGCCACGAATCTCTAAATATAGTAATCCCAAATACACACAAATTCACCTAAAGTTTGAGAAAAAAAAATGTACTATTACATTACAGAATATTACATCACTGCTTTTTAGTGACAAAAAATACAGAGAGAGACACAATTGAATATTTTTGATAAAAGTAGTCAGAGAAAAGCAACTGTAACTTACTACTTGTAAATGTACTACTAATTAACCTGAGTCTTAAAGAACCTTTTCCTCTGCCAGTGTTGTTTTAGAGTCACAGGTCAAAGATAATAACTAGCTACTCTAGATATTCAAGAACAGAGACAAACCTCCTTTGTGCATTATTAATGGAATGAACTAACTTACATACATTCTGCTCATGACCTCAATGGAGTATGAGAGGAAGAGGATGCTAAACATCAATACCTCACATAGCATAAAAGTTACACAAAATCTCAAGAGCACTGAAGGTTTAAAACAAACAAACAAACAAAACACCAGCCACCGAACAAAATGGAGCAAAGCCAGAGCTGCAAAGAAAACTTTAGTTTTCATATGCAATAACTTGAGTATTTACCCAGGTTGAGCATTTGACTTTTTGCCAGGTAGCTACATACACATATAAAAGCAAGCCAAATAGAGAGGAAAAAATCCCCCAACCAATGAGTTGAAACAAATATTCCTACACATCCAAACACACACAGGGAGGGAAGGGAAGAAGCATAATTATAATTCATACACTGACAAAAGTTTAGGTTACAGACCAGGGAAAGGTTTCTCACACAGAGCACTGGAACAGGGAAGTGGTCACAGCACCAAGCCTGTCTGAGTTCAAGAAGGAAGCATTTGGGCAATGCTCTCAGACACATGACATGGTTCTTGGGGTGTCCTGCAGAGGGCCAGGAGCTGAATTTGATGACCCTGATGGGTCCCTTCCAGCATATCCTATGATTCTATGAACTGTTAGGGTACTTTAAAAGCCTATACTCACATTCAGAACTCCCCCAGTAGTGAGCACTTGGAAAGATTCTCACCTTTTGTAGTATCTCCCAGAAGCAGCATATAAATTAATATAAATACTACTAATCTGCACTGTTGGCTTTAATATTCTTCTTTGAATGGCTAAACCTTTTCATCACCTGTGCTTTCAAAAAGAATAAAAATCCCACCTACACACACCTCTCTACCCTTCTCCTATTTTGCTTATAAAGGTATGTATTGCTCTTTTTTCTCTCACATCAAAACATACTTAGGCCCCCCAAAATATTATTCTCTTTATTACCTAATATGATTTCTTTTGGGCATAAAAAACAAAATCTGTCTTTTATGTTTTGTGTAAGGAAATATGAAGGCCAATTATTTCTTAATATATAGAAAGTGTTCTAATTAAGTGTTCTAATTAAAAATTAGAACGGAATACACAATATTTTTATCAGTAAACTGTGGCAGCATTATAGAAGGAAATAATATACAAAAACTCTTTAAACAGCACAATTAACATCCACTGTCAATATATTTGGGTTGAAGGAAACAATTTCCTTTCCTTATTTTTGATGCTAGACACAAATATTCAAATAACCTACTTAAGAATGCAGGCCTTTGTGCTCTGTGAACATGAGGAATCAAATTCTTTTCTTCACATATCCTCCTTACATCTCTTTTTAGCAAAATTATATATTTTAGTATATCCTATTTTCAGAAAAGGAAAATAGGTAGGAAGGCGGAGAGGAAATGTTTCCTTCCATGTTTGAGCAAATTATCCATAGCAACATGCAACATAGCAGTTTTTAATTCTGCACAACATGAATTTCTATAAAAGCAACATCCAGTCAGCAAATTTTTGGCTCTCTTCAAATGCCATCATCCACTGCAAGAATCATTATTCACCAATTCTATCCAGTATTTCTGATCACTGGATGCAAATGTGGTAAAAGAAAACTAATCTACCTCCTTTGTGTCACTTTCTCAGAATCCTAATTAGGAAATGTTATTCTACTGTCACTGGAATCCAGTATTAACCGTGCACTATTTCCTCATGCAAAATACAAACAGAAGATGAATAATTTCCTTCCCTCAAGTTCAATTTATTTTCCTATTCTTTATGCCTCTTACACAGTCTTTTGAAAAAATTGCTTAGACTTCAAAAAAAAAAAGCTTAATTCCTCAAGTCTATATATATACCTGCCAAGTACTCACAATAGGTAAGCAATGTAGTGGGAGCTTTTCCATCTTGTTTTAATTCCCAATTTGAAAAAAAACCCCTCAATCAAACAAACAACAAAACACACACCCCTTCAAAAAAAACACCAAAACCCCCACCCCATTAACTTCTGTGCAAAATGCCTGCTAAGATGTCACTTCCTCTGACAAAACAAGCCAGCTTAACTGGCCCGGTATATAAAATGGGCTGCATGTTTGAGAGCTGCGAGGGATGAATTTCCCACTTCTACAAATGTGCCAAACCAGTACACCAAAAGGAGAGAACTCGCTCATGTTTGTCAACAGGCCACAAAGTGGCTTGACTCAGGAGGTGATAGGAGGATTTTGAATGGTGGTCTGAATCTTTTTTATCCAACACACATCTAAGAATTCCATTTTCTCACACCACTCCCAAACTCAATCTTATACCATACATTTCCTAACCCTCCTCAGCTGTGCAGTCGGTGCAGAAGGCATTTAGCTGCCTAGGAAAATCTCATTCCCCAGACTACTCTTGCCTTCTGTTTCCCAGGGAGGACTATGACATCCCCTTCTAATGCTGCACCATCTCTCTGGAGTATGCACACATCAAGTACAAAAAACAAAAAAAGTCTGGCATTAAATTAATCTTTTTTTTTTTTTTTTCCATTTTGGAGGTGGTTTGGGCTTTTTGGTATTTTGTGAATGAGTTTTTTTCCTTTGGTTGTTTTTTGTGGTGGTGGTGGTTTGTTTTTTAGGGCAGTAGTTGTTGTCTGTCTGGAAACCGCTGTTCTACTCTTTAAGGAATTTACTCATTTATCCACCACATGAGTATTAGTTAAAAAGCCCCTATGTCCTTTTACAAGGTTACTTCTACTGAATTTTTAATCCAGTCAAATACAGAAAGGCTTTGCTGGGGTTTTGGTTTCTGTGTGTGTGTGTGTGTGTGTGAGTGTGTGTATGTAGGAGTATGCACATAAACATTTTTCACCCCCACCCAGCTTAGCTTAGCTGGGGAAGCACAAATAACAACGCCATTCAGTTTTCTTAAACACAGGCATTTGCCACCATTTGAGATTGCACTTGGGTATGTGACCTCATCACAGGCTGGAAAGATGCAATTATGACATCTGAGAGATACAAATCCTTCTGGAAATCAGGTGAAGTATTTTGGAGTATCTCAAGTGGCATTAGACATCTAACGTTTAGGCAACAGCATTAAGCTTCCAAGATTTCTGACTAAGAACTGTAAATCCAGGAACACTGCCAAATACACAAATCTTGAATATTAGTGCCATTAAGGAGGAAGCAGCATGTCCTTGGCTTAGGCAGCTCTTTTCTTCTGTCTCTGATCCATACTTTGAGCTTTTTTCCCCTTCTCGCACGAAGTCCTTGCCTCATTGCTATGGGCAGAGTTCCATGCCTGGAGCAAACCACATCAGTGGCAGGGAGCCTGCCTGCCAAATCCTGCTGTCAGTGCATCCATTCGAGGATGTTCTACTCATTAGTACAGGAGCTTATGTAAACACAGAAACTAAAGTCCTCAAATTCTCTTTTATGTACACTACCAGTATTATCACACCTGAAATACACTGACAAACACGAAAACATTTAAAATAATAAATTAAGAGATTTTGAAATATTTCGTATCGACTGACACCACCATTAAAAGCTTAATAAAAATGAAGATGCCATTAAACTTCAATAACCCATACCTTTAGAATCAGAACAAAGATTATTTCTACGTCATACACTCTGTGTGTGCACCTACATGTGGCTCTTAAGCTAGAACTGCCCATGAAAGGTTTAATGCACAGCACTGAAGTGGAACTTCTACACTGAACAGTGATTATGAACAAAGAACAACTTGTACATCAGTCAAGTCACTGCTTGAAAAAAAACAAAATAATTTTGCAGTTCCCTAGGCCCTGAGTGGTTGTTACTGAAAAAGCAAATGATGAGAAAGTTCCACTTACAGTTTTGGAGAGCTGTCAGACAGCCTTTTTTCCTTTGTAATGCATTTGCTCTTGTATTGCTCTATCCACAGGAGGACTTGCATCCCACAGGATAGATAATTAACTACATTTTAGATACATACATGACTGACTATGATACTTTTTTTTTTACTTTGCTGTACTTAAAAAAAACAAAACACAACACTTCCTTTTATTTTTCACTGGTAGAGAACCTGTTTTAAGAGCTACATTCATTTTCCTTTACAAAATACCTGGCAAGCATCTGTCATTTTTTATGCAGCTATTTTTCAGCACTGTCACAATAATTTCAAAGCAGACAAATAACGTATATGTTTAGTTACCAGGAGCCCAACAAGATACTACTCACACTCAATACATTGATTTTCTAGCTTAAATAGTCAAATACATGTTTCTTGCATGACTGATAATTCTGTGTTGTGAGAAGATACCACAGGAAGTATATGTGAGGTTAACATTACGTGTTTCCTGGGATTCCAGGGTCAACAATAGAGAAAGCCAGGTAATTAGTCTCAAATACTGCACATCCAGCATCTATGTCAAAGTATTAAGGTTTCGCTTTAAAACTGAAATTCAGTCAGCAAGTTCTACCTTACAAAATCACTTTATCAATAATCAGTGTCACATTAGGATGCCTACCCAATAAGCTGCTAAAAGGAAAGGACAGCTGTGGGGCAACTATAGAGTTAAAAGCAGTGCTGGGGGGGGGCGGGGAAGGAAAAAACCCCAACACCACAAACAAAAACCAGATTTCCCTGCCCCTCAAGAAAGCAAACTGCTAATCCTCTTGAAAATATTCCAAGTAACACTATCAAGCAGTGTTGCAGAAGAGTCTAGAGCAGAACTTTCTTGAGGAGCAGCTGAGGGAGCTGGGGTTGTTTAGTCTGGAGAAGAGGAGGCTCAGGGGGGACCTTGGTGCTCTCTACAACCACCTGAAAGGAGCCTGTAGCAAGGAGGGGGTCAGTGTCTTCTGCTGTGCCTTCAGTGAGAGGACCAGAGGAAATGGCCTTATGCTGAGACAGGGGAGACTCAGATTAGATATTAGAAAACATTTTTCACTGAAAGAATGGTGAGGTGTTGGAATAAGTTGCCCAGGGAAGTGATGGAATCACCATCTCTGGAAGTGTTCAAGAGGTGCCTGGATGTGACACCATATCTGGGGATATGGTTTAGGGGCAGTTCTGGTGGTGCTGGGTTGATGGTTAAATGATGAGCCTCATATTTTAAAAATATAAAGCAAATTTAGATATATATATTAATGAGCTTGGGATGAGTTTTTTGGTTTTGGCGGGTTTTTTTTTCTTTCCACAGTATAAAATATATACTTGTCCTTTCCTGCAGCTTTTTTCTTAAAATAAAAATCAGCATTTGAAATCCACTTACACTGAAGCAAACCTGAAGCCCTTTTCAAAAATATCCATTCTAAATTCCTATTGCAGAAAAGCTGACAAGTGTAAACAATCTAATTCAAAGAGCCATAGATTATGCACTTCCCAGGGCTTCCTTGAAGTAATTAGTGCACATGTTCCTTGAAAACTGTACCTGTGTCAATCACATCTATAGGGAGGACTCTGAAACTTAGGCAGTCAAAAAAGAAATGCTTGTGATGATGATGGACACCAGTATCACTTAAGTGCTATAATGGAACATCTTTCTCAGACGTGTTTTGGCTGGTTCATAAAGAAACTCTTAAATATCACTGTCAGTTTTAATAACTAAATCTATGTTTGGAACAGCAGTGCACATACCAAAACAGCAAAGTGGATTTCAATAATTATACAACAACCTGAGGGAACAGAAATTCAGTATTTCTTATCTTTAGAGTATAAGCTATTTTGAGCATTTATGCATTTATTTAAAAAAAAAAAAACAAAAAACCCATCCAACAAACCAAAACTAAACCATACACTACACCATACTTCAACACCGCTGTGAAATATGTACTTTCTTACTGCAAAAATAAGAATGATACCCTAACTCACTATTAAGGGACTTGTGTTGTGGCTGGAGATCTCTCACTTGGAAAAAACCTGAAAAGGTTCAATAGAAGAGCTGTTACTAAAATAACCATTAGAAGATTTCAATTCACACATGCCTGTTCTCCTGGTGTGGTTTAGAACAAGGACTGTCTATGTGACTGTTCAATATTCAGCAGGGATCTGCCAGCCACGTCTTGCATAAAATAGCCACACATGTTACTTTCTGCTCAGTGAAGTGGGCTCAATTCTCACTTCAAGCTATTAAGAAATCCTTGCCAGTGTTATCCCTGACAATATTCTCAGATCTCAAACATTAAATATTTAAATACTTAATGAAAGCTAATTACTGAACTGCAGAAAACTCAAATTCAGTTCAGCAAAACACTCGGCATGGAAAAATAAACTATAGGAACAAGTTAGTGCTCTGTCACAGTGTAACAGACCTGCCATTCATTCAGTCAGAGCTGTGGTCAATATTTCCATTAAAACACCTCTCCATCAGAATTTATTATGGGAGTTACTAAGCAGTTACACCTCAAACTGACTTGGCAGACAAAATTTTCTTTAAATTCAAAGAGCTTTTCTATTACTTAAAAAAAACCACCCAAAACCACAAACCTGTTGTGTCCTTTCACAGACTCAAGATGACTATCAAAAGTGTATTTTCTACTCCAGCTTCCCACCATCAAATGTATTTCCCCACCAGGTAAGTCTTCCTAATGCTCAGTCCATTTTCCCTTTTCTGTGTTTCAGCCTGTGAGTCACAGTTTTATTTCTGACTGTCTCAGCAAGCATCCTTGAAATATCAGGAAATTCCACTAGACCTTCACCTGCAAAAATCTGCTGCTGCTGTTCAAGTTATGTAAACAAACAAAACCAAGGCCCCAACAATTTGAAATTACATTTGTAGCTCTAATCAGTCACTGACTTCAGAAAGGCAAAATACTGTATTTTTGAGGACACTGTGGCAATAGAAGCTAAGTCAAAATAAACTTTGAAATGGCTTATAGCTCAAACAATATTAAACCTAAGCCTGAACAGGTAGAACCATTCTAATCGGTGGATTTCCTTTGAGGAAGCAACAGAACACAAGATGCTTCCTTTCTTCTAAAACTAAAATGCATTTCTTCAATAAATAGAAATAACAGCATAAAACAGATGTATAATCCTCTACTGCTAAGACTGTTCTTAACACTGCATATAGACATAACTACCTCAGGCCTGTCTACAATTTTCCAGGGCACAGCAATGAACACTATTTTCCCTCCCTTTTACACAGGTAATTAGTCCTTACTCATTCCCCCACTTCCCTCCACCATTAAGGCAATGTGTCAAAAAAATGTTCTTCAGACCTGTGCAAGTCATGTTTTAAATAACAGTGCTGACCTATGATCCTTGCTAGCAATGCTTTCCAAAATTGCCATTTGAGCATTTGTCTCATCCTAATCTACTCAAGATCAACATTTGCTGCTTACACTTACACACTGGTCAGAACATAAATTCCTTTTCAAATAAACACCACACAAACACACAAGTTGGACAAGATTTGCACCATAACTTCAAAAAGGAAAATGTGAACAAAAAGAAATCAGTAAATTCATACATCTTAGTTTTTTTAAAAAAAAAGTGGGTTTTAAACTATTGGCACAGGACTAAAAAAAATATTTAGCCTTTAATCCAAGGAGGTATGACAGTCATATTCCTCAACAGATGCATCTCGAAAAGCTAACCAGAAAAGTCTTAAAGCACAGCAATCAACTGAAAGAGTAATTCTACAACTCAGAACTAAGAAGCTTGAGTTTCAAGGTCAGACTAGGTTTGGAACAACACAGTAACAAGGAAACTACTGATCCTCACTGTTGTGCTAAGCCAAGGTGAAGACTTAGCCTTTGATTATGTACCAAGGCACAGAAGTTGACTAATTGGATTCACTTCAGGACTGCAAAAAGGGCTCCTTAAATATCCAGTCAAATTGATTCAAAGAAACTCTGTTCTACCAGGCTATAGGCACTGGCCTAAAAAGAAGACATAAGTTATGTGAAGTAAAGAGAAAGGAACCCATTAACACAGCAACACTTACAAAGAAATTAAATAAACCATTTATAAGTCTTGGACTACCATACTGGCAATATAGTAGCCAGCAAAGCAGCAAATGAGTTTCAGTAAAACTAAAGGATGACTAATCTCTACCATGCAAAGTCCATTATCCTTAATTAATCTGACTAGTAGCTAAAAAGAAGTCACCATTAGTCCTCTAATAATCACAGATACTTGTATTTCAAAGGCACACCTCCCTTTCTTTTTTCTTAAATTTTAATGTGTTTTAAATAGGTCAACTTGCAGTCTTAGCATGGTGACTTTCTTTTCAAGCCCTAAAGCTACATCTAAAAAACATCAGCCTTCAGAGTTCCCGGCTTTCAGGTCTGGGGACATCGTGGTATGTTCCAGCAAGATTTCTGACCTGGACAACCAAGGGACTGAGGCTGCAGGGCACAACATACTGTACCACATACCATGCTGTACAATTGCACTGTAATTAGAAGCAGACCAACCAAATACAAATAGAACCAAACTGGCTTCTTTTAAACACTCTTATGAAGTGTCAGACAAGCACTGGTTTTGCATTGCATTTATCAAAAAGGCACTAGATTAAGTGGAAAAAAAAATTAGGAAGACAAAACTTACTGTAGTAAAAGATTTAGAGGAAAGACAGTAATGATAACAGCTTCAGCTGAACTCCAAATGTCCTATGTCATTTCACTTTAGGTTATAATGACAGCCCCAAATTCTATGTTCAAATATTCTTGGCACAAGCAACTTTATATATGAGACCAAAGGCAAATAATTACTAACCTTTCTACATTGACTGGCTTGTCAAATTTAAAGAGAATATAATCTCCAGCAACTGGTGTGACAGCCCAGAAAAAATCTTCCCCTACGTAGGTTTTTTCTAGTGTATGCCCCTGGTAGACTTTTAAAGATGTCGAAACCTCTGCAGGTGGATTCACGTGGATTTTATGCAGTAATGGTTTCAGGAAGTCTTTATCCTAATTGAAAGACAGACAAACATCATGCTGGTCAGATAACCTTGTTTATTATGTTCTTTTCCCAAGTGGTTACACTTAAAACAAACATTTTCCTAACATGAAAAATGAACACATGTAGTCATTTTGGGTGCATCAGATCTTGTACTTATTAATAAGATGAGCATGCCATTAAAGCAAAAAAATTAGAAAAAATATCCCCTAGCAAAAATCCACATAAACTGGGACTGGCATTTCTTATACTCAATAGTAACCGGTTTACATCAGATTTAATTCCAACTGGAGCAATATACACTATGCTTTAAAATGCAAGACAACAAGAAAATGCCTGTTTTCTCAATCACCACAAAGTTTTTCATTTAACCAGCCTGCTCAGGAACAGAAGGGAAATGTTGGCTACTAACTGTGAGTTTCTGGATCTTCCCTGCTAGAGAAGAGTGGAGGCCAACATGCTGGAAAAGAGAAGGCCTGAAGCGTATCCGTAGGTTAGATTTCTGTCGATCACAATGTTTCTGGAATGGTGGAGGAAAAAAGGAAAGGTGGGATTAAAAAAAAAAAAAAAAAAGTCACATTAGTAAAAAACAACACAAGTTAAGAACCTAAGCCTATTTATCCTGTTGTTCTTGTTTTCATTCCACAAATCTACCGAGACTGCTGTGCAAGTATTACACTGTTCAAGGTTCTTGCACAGAACATGTTTATTCAGTCTTTCCGCAAGGGTGCTACTTGAGAAATGAAGGAACAAAATCCAAAGTTTATTCCCCATTTGGAACCTTCTCTAAGACTGTAACCAAGCAGTGGCACTCTGCAGAGCCTCAGCAGCAGTTACATGTACAAGCTTATTTTAGCACTGTTATTACACACAGAAGTTAGCTAAACTTCTGCTTTTCATCCTATTGCACCTATCTCCAAAATTTGAAGCAATAACAGTTATAATGCCTTTGAGAATTCTCCCTAAAGTTCTTTTTGAGATAAAAATCTTCATAGGAAGACTCTCCCAGAACATGCAGTAACCATAGTACACACTATGCTAGCTTCCAGCTCACGAAAATCAACTCATTCACCATCACAAAAGCATTTTAGAAACTTGATAATAAAACCAAACTTACAGCATCTTTCTCAGGGTTACACACTTTCACCCAGAGGATATGGTCCAGGAGCCAGTCAATAGGTTTCTCCTTATAAAACATAAATATGAACTCTACAATAAGAGTGATATCTGGAGACTGGAACATTTTACCTGTGGTGACATTAAGAATAGCTGGAGTTACTTTAGAGATAACATTGTCTTTTGAAATCAATGAAACAACAGATGATAAATTTGTGCCAAGACAAGAAACATCAGCAATGAGCAACTTGAAACCTCAGTGTTAGTAAAGTTCAGTAACTTTCAACTAAATAAACCAACTATGATACCAAGAAAATCCTGTAATGTATCAAAATATTCAATGTATACTACAATGCAGTCTCCTTAAGAACAGAAATCATCAGTTTGCAAAAAACAGAGAAAGAAGAGTTATGAATTGGCGTCTTATTATTCCCCATGTCACACGTAGGCTTCAAGCATCTGAGACGAGGAGCTGTTGCAAGTGTTACCTGCCCAGTCACACAATTTCAGCTTTTGCAGGTACAAAAAGCAGAGATGGAACGCCCACCACTAACTTCAGATCCTTCTGTGCAGGAAATTGAAAGGAAAGAAGGAAGCTACTAGAACATATTAGCTAGAACAAATAGCTACTAGACAACACAACTCAGTGAAAGAGAGACAGCCCACAGCAACTGGAGTTTTTTTCAGAAGTGCACCGGCCACGAGCAGGACTTCTGGGTCACAGCACAGTGCCATTCTGGGTGGCACTGTGCTAAAGCATTCTCGGGAACCCTGAAAACTGTGAGGCTTAAAGGAGGCCTTTGCAAAAGAAGAAAACTTACTGTTGATGAAGGAAGTGTTTACTATCAACATGAGCAACCATCTATGTGGTTCTGGGGCACACTTTTCTGCCAGTACAGATGTCTCAAGGGAAAGGTGGCTACTGTGTCAAACTGAATGCAGCACTTAAAGAAAGGTGCCTTGTATGAAGACAACCAGAAGCAACATAGACTGACAAGTCCTTGTACTAGGGACTGCACTCAAGCATTGGAACAGGCTGTCAAGGGGAGTGCTTAAGTCAACATCCCTGGAGGTATTTAGAAGACATGTAGATGTGGCGCTTGGGGACATGGCTTAGTGGTGGATTTGGCAGTGCTGGACTCAATGATCTTAAGAGGTCTTTTCCAACTAAAATGATTCTATGATTGCATGCCAGCTAAAATCCCAAAGGCAGTTCCAGCTTTGAAGGTAGATTCAGAAAACACAACAGGGTCTGCAGATGAAGTCTGCCTCTACTTTGCTAGGCTACAGTGGAGAAGGCAAGAAAGATTACACATCAATGAATCTCTCAGGAAGACATGGGCTGAAGTGCTTCAGTTCTGCAGATGGTGCTGAGATGTAGGCAGTGCTGAATTACACAGGGATGCGTTCTTGGGGCACGTGGGCATCAATGGAGCAGGGTCCAAGAGAAGTTCTTCTGTGCACATCTTCTGTCTCTCCACATTTTGGAGTCCGGTGCAACGCACTAACACACAGCACTCACACATGAGAAAGGTTTGGGAGGCTTTTTTCCACTTGTGAGGAAGCCTTCATAGGCTTTCAAAATAACAAATTCCACAAGTGGTAGAGGTTTTAATAGTTTCTCCTGCTCTTAGGACAAACAGCTGGAATAGACATTAAGAACAGGTTCCCCTCTCTGGTGGCAAAAACACTTCCCACACTCATCAGAAAATGGGATCCAGTTCTCATTTACAAGAGGATAAAATTACTTGGAAAGGCCCCTAAAGAGCCATATAGACTAGTCTGGATGACAAACAAATTGGGAACAATGTTTTATACAAAGCTTAAGAGTTACCAGCAGTGTAGCACTGTGCTTGAATAGGTGGCTAAGTGAAAGTGAAGAAATGGTGCAAGGAGTCTACCTTACCAAGCTATTATCAAGGTTGTTTGCATTTACATTAACAGAAGAGAGGATATGCCTGAAGTCTCATCCTGACCCAGCACTACACTAAAGTTAAAACGTTATCCAGGCTTCAGTGATGAAAAACATACGTTTTCACTGTGACTGTACATGTGGACTATCACTCAGAGCCAGGCATTCTGTTACTTCTTCTTTTGGGCTTCACTGAAGTCTATAATCCACAGAAGATTATCACAAGGCAGCACAAGGAACGGGGAGTTCAAATCCCTGTTGTGACAAGGATGGAACATTTCTCTACTGGAACAGGTGACTGAGCTTGGTACATTATACAAAATCCCACAGTAGACATGCCAGGTTGTTAGCTCACATGTACTAGCAACAAGGCTATTTTTTTTAGGGAAAATAAAGTTGCAAGTGCCCTATTGTTTGAGCTCTGACACTACCAGGTATCAGACCCTTACATACAGAGATTTGCTTAGAGAATGCCAGGATCTCAAATTGCAAGATCCTTCATCTTCTCAAGAAGGGAATACATAGTTAGGAAATCACCTAAAGAGCCTTGCCCTTTCCAGAAAACAGTGATGCAATCTCATTTCTCTATGACTTGTGTAAAATTGGTTAAGAACACAACCAATGAAAGAATGCTTATTATGGAATTCTCAGATGAGTTTAGAGGGGTCTGAGTGAGACTGCAACATGATCCAGTGCAACAAATACAGAGGAAGCATCTGACAAAAGTGGCAATCATTTCATCTGCTGGACTGATGCTATATTCACAAAGTAGACCATTTACACAGTGGGGTGAAAAAGTAAATGTGGTAAAACAATAACTGACTTGACATTGCAAAATCAAAGTTGTCCCTTACAGAAACCTTTTGACTGTTTATAAAGCAAAAGCATTGATATCACTTGTAAGTGGTTGCTCCAATGAGGTTTTTAAATAGGTATCTCCATTTGAAAGTACTCTGTAAACTAAAATTTGAAGCTCCCACTACACAAGGGACAACTCCTACTAAACTAGGCACAGTTGCAAAGTTTTATTCTTAAAGGACATAAGAAAGATGTCGGGATTTTTATTAGTATATTGTTACTATTTACACATTATATTGTCATATTGTTTAATAGTATTTGTGGAAGTAAATATTTAAAAATGGGTAGGAAACAATCATACGATTTGTACAATGTTGTGCAAAACATTCATGCAGAATAACAGCTTTCAGCTTGTCACACTTCCAACTAAACAGGCTCCCAATTTTCCTGGTGATTCATCTCTGCCTACTGCTTTCAATGGCACAGGGCAGAAGAGAAAAATATGATGAACCCTAATCAAACACCAGCTGAAAAATGGGACTAATCAGATGTTACTGTGATGTTTATGGGACTGAAACCTTCCTTTCTAGATGACACGTTCTGAGGCAGTCTGTCAGTCACATCTGCTTCCACAGGAAGAAGACCTTTCCACGTGGTGTCAGAGAGATGCACGATGCCCTGTGACTCAGAAGACAGAAACATCCTCACAGTATTGCTCCAATCTCAATGCAAGCAGACTGAAAAGTCAGTTTATCCTCTTCTACATATAGTCATGCTACTCTAGAATCCTTTTCTTCATCCCAAGGACAGAGCAAAAGAATCAGACTGACGATTTCCCCTTTGACTAGCACATCTTCTGAAGAGCACAAGGATTATAGTTTTAGTTGTCATCACTCACAGACCATGTCACTCAAAACTGAGTGTTAAGGTACACTTAATACTGAGTGGTAGGTCCTTACCTACCACTAAATAAACTAAGAACAAGACTGAAGGTAAGAGTAGGAATTTACTCTTTTCTCTAATTGAAGTTATCCTAATTTTATCTAAAATAGAAACAAGATATCAACAAATTATTTACTTCCCTATGGTATACTTGTCTAGGCCTAGAGGCATTTTCCTGTAGGCCAGCACACTACCGTCCACCACGCAGCCAACCACCCCAGACTTGGGGAATAGTCTAGTTACCATAGTGATGTCCCAGGACACACCAGGAAAAAAGCAAAAACAAACAGCACAAAAAAATCCAAACAAAAAAAAAAACCCAAGCCACCCTGATACATCCAACTGCAACTAGTCAGAATAAGCGAGGTAAGCATCAGCTGGCTGTAGCTGCACTAGCATTTTCAGACCCAAATGACCTCTCTGCACCATGGAAGTGTTCAACAGCCGAGACAAAGCCACCTCACATTAATTCCTAATCATCACTGGAGCGAAGATGAACAGGCAACACCCTGCTCCCAAGAGAAGCCCTCGTCTCCCTTCACTAACAAAGGACAGACATCCACACATGACTTTCTGAAATGCTGTCACCACCCTCCACACAGCTTAGCACACCTTTGCCCCAGCCCCTTGTCCTTCTGTGTAACACTGAATCCCTCATCAGTCATTTTGGTCTCAGGACACCACCAGCACAGCACAGCAGTTCTGCCATCGATCCATGTCCCCCTTTTTTCCACCAGAACGCTCTTCCTACTGCAGCTCAAAAACAGGGCTCTTCAGTGAAGTCTCTGGTAAAACAGGTCTTCACAGCTCTGGAACCCTGGCTATCCACTGCTAGTCCTCTTGACAGAAAGCAGCCTTGTACAACTCCTACTCCACAGATCCAACACCCAGCCCCTCTGAATTCACATCAGCCAAGCCCTTGCTTAGTCTCTCCTAAGTAAGAGCAGCGGCAGCCTGGCTTCCATAGGGCACAGCCAAGGCCCAAGAACAAGCGGCAGCATTTGCCAAGGTCCTTCAGTCTTGCAGCCCCCCATGCAGCAGCACATGAGCAGTGCCGTGAGCCATAGAGCCACTGAGATGCCATCCAAATCCAGCCTACAGACTGCCCACTGGCCATCCCCAATACACAGTCCAAAATCACCAAGCCTAAGTGAAAAACTGCAGTCAACATGCACTGCCTCAAACCAAAGGCAATGTGAGAGAATTGAAGTGACAGCTCATCTTGCACTGTGTCCATGCACTTGGTACAGAACATGGGAACAGACATAAACCCAGCACACGCTCCTGACAACGTTTCAGAGGTTTCAGATTCTGGGTGCATACAACTCAAACAAACTGGAAGGAAACTTGAAAATCCAAAAGAACTAAGACTCAAAGGCAGAATCTTCCTCCATAAACCCTTAGAGATATACAATATGTAGCAGACTTTCTCCATATTATTTATTGATAAAAATGATAGCCTGGAGCGAAAAAAAAAATTGGACCCCTTTCTGCTATTTATTGAGCCCTACTAAGATTTCTATCCATTTTTCAGTTCACTTAAATGCCATCCTTGGTGAACTCTTCTGGCTCTCAGTACTTTTTGGCAAGTACAAGACACACTAGAAACAAAACACTTGGCTAAAGTTCTCTGAACTTCAAACATCTAAATCATTCATTTTCATTCTTCTGCATAAGAAGCATTAAATGTATTAGTCTACACCAACAATAATTTTATACCCACAAGCACAAAGTCTAACTATAGTTGATGTTTTCAATGCTTTCCCTGTTAATGATATGCAAATTACTGGCATTAAAACCAGAACCTCTTTGAAGTTATTTAAAGCTCAAATGTTTGACTTGATCTACTCTTCCCCCTTCCCCAAACTTCAACTATGTGCACAGCTTGAGCAAAATCGTAATCAGAACAACAGGCCTTAAAACATCAGGGCACAATAAGACTCAGAGGAACTTTATAAGAGAATCTAAAGGCTGATTTCAGACCACTCCATTAACTGTGACAGCTGGCATAGCTACAGTGCAGAGTATTGCAGTTCCTCTGGAAAACACTTCAGCTCACAGGCAGTTGGACAATAAATCAATATTTCTCATAAAAAGCTTGTAGGACTTTCCTACATTGTGTCACAGAGATTGCAGTGCAAACCAGAATCCAGAAGAGCAAAAGATGCATCTCCTTCCACAGAGCTTCTTAGAGAAGCATCATACATCTCACACATTATTTATTAGATACTTGACAACACTTAAGACTATGCTTCCAGTATTAAAAAAAACCAAAGGAAGCAATGTCTGCTCTGTGGCAGAGGTGACAGAATTCTATAATCTTGCTGTCAGCCTAAATAGCTACATTTGCCACTTTTTTGTGTAGCACTTGCATAAATTAAATTTTCAGGTCAGAAATACACTATGACAAAAAAAAATTTACCTAGCAAACTCGCAAGCTGATCAAGGTTTTCAATAGCTCACACTGAATCAGCCCTCTCTATCACACCTCTCTATTTTTGGGATTATTGCAAAATCAGTCACATCTAGGCAATAATTGCCCAGAGAAGATGTGGATGTCCCATCCCTGCAAGTGTTCAAGGCCAGGCTGGATGGAGCTCTGAGCAACCTGGTCTAGTAAAAGGTGTCCCTGCCCACAGCAGGTGCACTGGAACTAGGTGATCCTTAGGGTCTCTTCCAAACCATGCCATTCTATGCTTCTATGAATTCAGTGCTCTACTTTCTCTTAGACATCTATGCATAGAACTCATCCCAAATTACAAACTACTTTTGCTCTTCCCCATAGCTATCTGCATTACCAAATAACCATAGTATCAGTCGGCATCAAGATCCATAAAGGGATATCAGAGATGAGGCCAATCTACATTACTTGCATAAAATTTCCATGCGGTATATGGTTACAGCACACCAATGCATCTCAAAGCCAAAAGTTTTAGTTGCTTTCATGAATACTAATTTTTCTCTCAAACCTTAAAAGCAGCAGAAGTAGCTAAACTGGGGAGAAGAAAAAAAATCTAATTTAATTTTCTAGGTAGAAAAGCAAGATTAAGATGTGTAGCCATAGCTAAATGCATCTGAAATTCTACTGATATAATCTAATTAAAAGGAGGCAAACAAATGCGATGCAAGGAAAAAAAGAACAGGGATACAAGCAGCAAGAGCTAACAACTAAATTTAACTACAGCCATTTTCAGAACCCACACTGACCAAAAGTATACAGACAGCATAAAAGCCCAAGATATTTTAAAATAGTTGCGTTTTTGATTAAGCCAAGTCTCACTATTAAGAACTATCTACCTACACCTTCTGGCTTAGATACTGTGCCCTCTATAGCAGCACTGAGAACAGAAAGGGGTGTGAAATACACAAATACTAAGTAAGCTAAGTGATCTGAAACACTACTGCATGGGGTAGACAGTGCATGTTCTAAACTGCTTGTTTTATGCACATTTTGCCATGTCAATCTTACAAAATGACAATTTGTAAGCAAGTACACTCTGCTACTAAATCAAGCAAATGTAGAATAACTGTAAATTACTTCTACAGCCCAGAAACTTCATACAGAATTTTCCTTTAAAGTGCAATTAGGACTGGAGCTAAAACTCAAATTGTGTGTTTAGCTGGCGTTAGTGTTTAACTGCTCAAAAGTAGAAACAAAGTCTAATCAGATGCTGGTACTTAACCAAACCAGTCTTTGCTGACACATAAACAGAATTTTGGAAGGGGCTTTCCAACCCAAGAGACAAGTCTATTTAGGGCAAAGGCTATAGTAAATTATTTAAATTCTTTATACCAGGCAGTTTCACTTCCCTTTTCTCGCACCTCTCAGGCCACAAAACCAGTCCCATAATTTACTCAGCAATAGTGCATTTCTGACGGTAGCCAAAGGCAACCAAGGAGATTAGTTATGTGGTGGCCAGGTATATAAGGAGACTTCACTTGCCTGTTTCCCCTCCTTCTCTCCATTGTTTCTCTAAGTTAGACTGGAAGGCAAGTGTACAAAATACAATTCTGTACCCTAACACAGCATGTATAAGAAAGAATTTCTTTCTACTCCAGGAACCATAATGATCCTGAAAGTCAGGGAACTACTGCACACCTGATGGTTAGCTGGAAACAGGATAGTACTATTCACATGGTGCCAACATTCTCAGTTCTCAGTACGACCATAACGGGTCACTGAGCTAAAAATGATGCCATTCTCTGGAAAGTAGGCCCAAAGTAAAGAGAACAACGAGAATTTCCAAGAGAATGACAGAACCTGGGGTTTCACTTTATCTGTTACATGCAGGATTTTCTTTCTGAGCTCAATGATAGACTTCATATTGAAATTAATTGTGTTGACGACAGGAAACTCTGAAGTCTGACCTAGCTTTTGATTTTTCCTTGCATATCTACAGCTTATCGCTTTTAAACAAATCATGACACACCACTGCACTAATGAAATAACCTTTTTATTTGTAAAGGCCCGTCAAAACTTCTCTTTCATTGCATTTTTGTTAAGTCTAGTATCTCTCTATAAAAACACGTTAGTGTAAGAGCAAAGAACCACAATGTAATTTCCACAGCACCCTGGCAGTCAATTCACAACAACCCAAGATCCTGCATTAACTTCTCTCCCTGTTGCTTGTTGCAAACGACAAATGGACTCGAAATACACCTAGGAAAGAGCAGTGTGTCGTAACTTCTCCCTGATGAATTAGAAGGACGGAGACAGAAGAGGCTTTGCAAAGACAAACTGATTCCTGCTGATTCTTGAAAATCGTGGCACCAACACCAACAAAGTTATTTTAGAAGTTAGTTTTCATGGTTTTTTTCTTTACTTCAGTCAGTTGTGTGACATTTTTGTTTTAATAGCAGCTAAATTCAAAGTAACTCATGCCTTTCAGTTTGATTGTTGGTATTTTTATAAATTAACTTGTCATCATAAAAATTCCCTCTTTTCCAACGGTTTGAGTTTGCCTCAGTTGACAAAAGTATATGCAGGAAATGAGGGGCAAAAACAACAACCATGAGTTAAACTAGAGTTCCTAAAGTAGGCAATGAATTTATACCTCTTGCTCTATTTCCAGTACAAAGAAGATAGCTTTGAAGTCAGATCACTATTAATGCACAGTCTGAGGATGAATGTGTTCTTTCAAACTACAACAGTAGACATTTTCTTACCAATGAAACCCAGCTGAGAAAATTCTAGAATCATCCAATCTTCAGAAGCGAGCTGAAGCGCAAAATTTTTTATTGTGCTGAAATAATTCTGCTTGACAACGATGTCATCTTCAAGCTAGAAAAAGGTAGCAGTGATACCAGTGTAAATAATTTTTAAAAAGCCTCAACAAAGCAATAGGAAAAAGTAGAGCTAGCAAATACTGATTTAGAATATTGCTAACACAGAGACGTATTTCTAATCCTACCACGGATATAAAATAAAGGTGCCATAGACTGGAATAACTTGTAGGGATCAGTCTGTCTCTTTGTGGAGAACCAATACAGAATCCTTCTATATTGTAAGAATTCACAAACATCTCAGCTTCTTAACTGAGAATATTGCTTTTCCAGCTTCTTTCTTCAGAGAAGATCATCCATATGAAATAATGTTAGTCTAAGTGACATCAGGAGAACAAAGAGAATACCTGTATGCCTTGTACACAAACACGGGTCTGTTTTCTCACAAACCTAACATCACTGAAAGTTTTTCATGTGAGACAAGAAGCTGAGACACACTATCTGTAGAGGTGGGATTCATTTCACCTGGCTTTGACTGTTTGGTAAAAGCCCAGGCACACAGTCCAAACTAACTACCTAGTCCAGGCAGCAGAACTGCCAACACAAGGTGCTACAACCCCTTTAATTCCTAAGTACAGACCATTGGTGCATTAAGGATCCTGCTCCTCCTGCCCTTTCTCCCAGTGCTCTCCCCCATGTGTCAGCACTAATGTTCAGTATCAAACAATACTCTTGTGTTGTTGGCTGCTCAGCTTCCAAGAGAGCTGAGACTCCACAGCTCCGAGAGAGGAATCAGCACAGATTTGTGAAAACTAGATGAGATGTGTGGGACTTTACACCCCAAGGACACAGCCACAAAATCTAAATAAAGACCATTAGTGCAGTTACTAAATCTGCAATACCTGTAGGTAAGACTTCGACTTCAAAGCAGAAACACATCATAGGAACAATTCTGAGCTAAATTAAAGAACTGCTTAGCTCTGTTCTTGGAAACGTCTTTAAAAAAGAAAAAAGAAAATGTTTCTACACTCAACAGTCAAGTGACACTGCACTTGCCCTCAAAAGAAAGTAAAAAATGGATTTTCATTTGATTTACACTAAAAACTGGGCTGGGATTTTTTTGTCTAGGCAACTCAAAAATAATTCATTTGGGGGACAAGGAAAAAACAGTAGTTAATCTGTTTGGATTTCTTCACTTTTTCACTAAGCATCTTAAGATAATGCACATAGGGCAAATCACATTTTCCTTCAGAGACAGTGCCCTCCTCAAATTATTTCCTCATATACCATAACCACCATACTTAATGCCCTCTTTAAACTATGGCAACAAGTTATCTCTGTTCTGTGTAGGTTTTTCTGATGTGTCCAATGGCATCGTTTCTGGAAACTCATTTTAAAACTTGTCTCAAAATAAAGAAGAGAAACTTACCTGAATGTAATAAACTCCTTTTTTCTGGGCATACATCATAAGAAAGCAATAATCCAAGTTTTGTTTTGTTCTCCATCTGAAATGAAATCAAAAGCTTAAGGTTTCTGAAAAAAGGTGCTTTCAATACACACTGGCAATATAAAGTAAATCTCACTATGAAGAATGAAGAATATTAGTGAAATGTTAGGACAGCCACTTTTGGCATTGTTCCCTCAGGAAATCCTCTGTCTGAAAAAAGGAACAAAGCTTTCACCTTATCCTTAAACACAGACATAAAACTGGTTTAATTTGAATCTGATTTTGTGAAAACTACCTGACATATCACCAGAAACACACGTGCACTTTAAATGGCAACTTAGCAGGAACTGCTGGGTCTTACAGGAAGTATTTTAGGAAGAAAAACAGTGAACAAAAGAGTCTACATACAGGAATAAAAATACATCAAATCTCATTTCTCCTCCCAAAATTTAAGCCTAAATGAATTCAACCCAGCACAGGTTCTGATCATGCACAGAACAGCATGATTGGCTGGAATGAGATGGATTCACAGAACACTTTTAGCATCCCCACACTTCCAAGAATTACAGTAAGGAAACATTTCAAGAATTCACATCCCACTTGCCATTTTATAAACAACAGAAGTGTGGGTGTGGGAGGAGATGGGAAAAGATCTGGGGAAATAAACTTACCTCACTCTCTCTTTTGAGTCTCCAAATGTCTCTTTCAAGTTTGTCAAGTCAGGATAGTAAGATGCAGGAGGGGCTATTACTTCCACCAAGCCAGAATTGATCTCTGTAGAAAACCTGTCAATAGAAACATACAGTCACATGAGAGATTCTGTAGACATCCTGTTTGCTTTCTGTTGGTACAGTTATCGTGTCTGGTTACAAGAATGACTTATTCAAGCGAGGCATGTAAAATAGAAGTACTGTATAAAAAAGTACTGTTTTCCTTAGCATGTCCTTCAGAGCACTATCAGCTCTCACCAATCAGAATCAAACTACATCCAAAACATTTCTTTTGCCTTTCTTTTTTCAGAACCTAGTGATTTTTATTACAGTTCTCTTTGGACATACGGAATACAAGGCCCTAACACAGATGTCACAAATTTCCATTCACGTTAAAACAATCCCATCTGCTTATGCTGCACCAAATAATTTAAGCTCATTTTTTGTTCTACAATTTAACTGACTGAATCACTACCTCTTAATTTGTCATCTATTACTTTTTTGTTCAAAAGTCCAAAGCCCCCCAAAACAAAAAGGCATGATCTCTTATTTCTAGAGTAGTTTTTTTAATTACTTATCACAACCTGATTTAGGAAAAATCAAAAAGCAAACCCACCAATAAGCTAAGAAATCCCACTTTAAAACTAAAACTTACTCTTTCTCCAGGCTTGCAACAACACTGTTAACATAATCAAGATCAGTCTGGAAAACAAACAAACAAAAGCAAACATAAAAAATTAATAGAATACTTAATGGTTCTGGAGCTGCATTTCAAAAGAATGAAGTGCAAACATTGCAGGTACCTGTCCTTGAACATCACTTTCAGTATGTAAGCTATGGGAGTAATACAAGAACACATCACACATGTAACTATGTCTTACATCTAATATGAGAAGAAGCAATTATGTTTGTAAGCAGAAGGGAATAATATTTGCCTCATATCTGCACTTAACAGACAATTGTTTATATTTTCTTGCTACCCTTCATGCATTTAATGATTAAATCATCACTGAATGTTTGTGTAGAAAGAACTTCATATTATTACTATAAAATAATAATAGATAAGAAAATATTACCACAGAAGTCTTTCTGCAAACAGTGCATTGAACCCACAGACTCTTCTGGCTGATTATTCAACGTCATTGTACACATGCATGCCAGGAAAACAGAGTTTGTGAACTCGTGTCACTAAACCCCCTGATCTTTGTTACACTTATTAATCTAATAACATACTATTTTAGTTTTTGAAAAGAAAATTTAGTCTATAAATCAACCCAGATTCTGGTGGCTCACGAGGATTCTGGAGAAAGAGTTGCCTTTGAAATGCTAGAAACAAAGAACAGTGCATACTTTTTCTGATGAATTTGTAACGCGGGATATCATTAAAGGATTATACACAGAGAATAAATCCCTCCCAAGCATTTCTATAGAACTGTTAATCTTGTTTGATAAGGGTGCTTACCCCTTGATCTTAAAAAATCACCGTTTCTACTTTTAAAGATTACTTTAATGAAATCCAACATAATGCCAGTGACGCACAGTTTTCAAAAAGGACAACAACAGTGAGTTTCTGCCAAAAGCAGGCTCTAAATACCACAAGAGCATGTGAATAAAAAGCATTTGTCATAATTTTTTCACACGTATTTTCTTTGTAAGTGCTATGCCTAGTGCTGGACAGAAGTTTGAATAAGCAGAGAAGGTATTCACACTTTAAAACTCAGTGAATTCCATACAAGGAGACTCACAAGTCCATGTGGACCTTGATAATCACTAAGTCTTTAAATACATATATGGATTGTTCATACACATTTAATTAATAGAATGGAGTTAAAGACATAACGTTTTCTGTTTCGTGTAACAGTTGCAAATCAGTGACCTACTGACCACCTAAAAATGATTTTAGTATATCCAGCTTTATCTGAAGCACTTTTTTTCTCTCTCAAAACCTACTAAAGACTAAAAATACAGAAATAGCAGTTCAGTCATCATAAGAAAAAGACAAAGATTTGCATTTCCAGTTGGCATGCCACTAGTCCAGTATTAACAGCTCCAATATTTGTAAAACAGTCCATACTGTAATTGCATAGAAAGATACAGCATTTATATATGAATATATCTACATCATACACTCAGCAGAAACCCAGCTAGTTTCTATGTATTCCAGAGATTAAAATAAACGCCAAACTTCATGCCAACTAGATCACAAGCCTGTGCCTTGTGCAAGTCTCCCTAGAGTGACCTATTTTGTTGACTACCATAAAGCATTGTTCCTGCTTTTAAAACCTCCCGCACAATAGGGTCACGTTAAAAAGGTGAAGTTAGTTGTCTTCCAATCTCATACTGTAATCTGGGTTGCTGTCACACAAAGAAGATCTGGCCTAGCTGCTCTGAACAGGAGGAACAGCAAATATGACTGCTGGTTTAGGAGGTAACCTTTCCTTCGAATCAACAATCACTGTAACACTGTAGTGCAAAAGGAGATGCCACTTCTAGAATGAAAATGAACATGGGGATTAGAAGAGTTGACACTAATTTTCACATAATCAAATGCATTAAAAACTTGGTATTCTGCCATCATTTCTAAATAAGCAGTTGTATTTATATCTACCAGCAGCATCTGAGATTCAGAACCAGGATTTCAACACCAACCTCTTCCCCCTTCAGGACAGCAGGTTGACTGTCCCCGTTCTACAGCAGAACTTTGAGAGACAACCAACTCCTCCCCTTGCCCAGTCTAACACTAAACAGAATATTTGTCAACACTCTTTTGCTGTGGACATGTCCCAGGAAGGTGGCACTTCAAAGTGAATTCACACAACATCATGAAATAAGTATGAGAATAAGCCATAAATTCAATCAAGCTGTGACTACACCCAAGAGAAGAGTTAGGTAAACAGAAGACTTTGCAGGGTAGCACTGAAAGGAAATCCAGACTAGCTGGATTAAATCTAAGGATCTTTCAAGCAGTATCAATAAATTCAGTTAGTAACTTAGAAGAAACAGAAAAAAATGTATTATTGACCAAAATCTACTCCCCCCTTTCAAGGAAGAAACTGTTTACTGCCTTGACAAAATAAGACGTAAGGTCCTCTTTATCAACCTGTGGGACACAAGACTGCTTGTCTTCAAGAACCTTAAACAGGACAAGACAAATCCAGATTAATAAAAAGAAGTCATCCACGAAAGACAACGTGGAACTGTTCTTTAGGCTTGCAGTGAAGACGGTCTGGTAGATACTAGGTCGACTTTGTAGCAGATATGATGAACTTAAAATCTCTTTCAGGGTATCAGTGCTGCTTTTAACTGTTGAAAGGAAATGTCACTGGTGATCCCAGCCACAGCAGCACAACGCCTCAGACTACAGTTTTTATCTACCAAATCTGGAGGCACTATCAAAACTATAATTTTTTCTTAGTAAAACTCTTAAGATTGACGATTAAATAATCTCTAGGAGTTTCAGACCTGTAAAAAAAGAAGTATAAGTAAGAATTTAAAGAACAAATCCCTTTAAAGCAATTAAATGAGAAATTGTGCTAGCCCCCAACCAAAGAGTTAACACTGCCAGCCACAAAGAATCTATGAATCACATGAAGCATTACAAACAAGTCTGTCCTGGTGAGGGGATCTCTGGGAATTTCATAATAAAGTAAGCAAGGGTGGTCATTTCAGTATCAGCAGTTCAAATCTTTTGGCCTGTTCTTTCTTCCTAATCATATGAAATTACTGATCTCCAAGAGAATGCAGTAACAGTTGAAGTGAGAGATCTTCTTTCAGCTGTTCACAACAGACCAAAGATTGATCCACATCAGCATCTTGCTTGCAGCAAAAGCAGCCGTGAGCTGATACACAGCAAAGAGACAGAACAGGACAAGCATACACAACACCCTGCTATCATCAACACTGCAACTACCTTCAGTTCTCATTACTTCCTGAGACAGATGTCATTTTATGTATTTAATATTCCTCTGTAGATTCATCTTCAAGGTACCTCATTAGCATCCCCTTGAGCCTATCTAAACTTTCAGCAAGGAAAGAAGATTTAGCCTATGAGATCTATGGAGTTTCACAAGCCTGTGAACATGGCTATATGGAAGGTTTAACTCCTTCCATCAGCAGTTTTCATAAGAAATGCATATTGTGATGTTTTGATGAATCTCTATTAAAAAAAAGCCTCAGTCTGTTGTGGAACAAACTAAAGTTTCAGACCGTCAGTGAAAGAAGTTTTAAATCTTCCTCAGTTTTGGTAAAATGCTGTACTACAATTCTCTAAAGTACCTTTCTCTAGTGCTTCAAGTTTGCAATTACTCCAGGGTTTATCTGAACAAACATTGCTATTCATAACAAACACAGAAAGAACCAGAGCAGCAGTGAACTTTCCAATCTTTTTTATTGATTTTTATGAGTGAGCACGTGCACAGCAAACCAGCAGAATATATTAGCTAGCAGACAAAGCAAGAGGTTAGAAAGTTCTGATTAACAGCTAGCCAACTGTCATACTAAACCAAGATTACTAGTTTTAAGAATCAACCCTTTCACAGTTCAATCCTGACTCATACCTTGAAGAATGACAGAAGGTGGACTGTTTCTGAAAACGTAGGGAAACCCGTGGCATTTAAGACCAAAGGGGAAAAAAAAAGGTGCAATCATAGAACATCTCAAGTTAGAAAGACTCCACAAGGATCATATCAAGACCAACACTATTTGCAGGACTACCTAAAACTAAACAATATGACTAAAGGCATTGTCCAGACACCTCTTAATTCCTTGGAAACAACCATGCTAATCTGCATAGTGTGGTCATTTCACTGCTTACTAATTACTACAATTTTATTTGATCTTTCATCATCCTGTAGAATGGGAGTGGGATAATTTTACTGTTTCTCAAATAATAAGAAACAATGCAAAATTACAGCACTCAGAAAAGTCAAAGAAAACATATGTTTGCCTTGAAACAGTGAAAGTACATATGAATATAATTACCCATATACAAGGCATTCAAGTTTACACAGAAAAAAACCCAGCCACTGAAGCGGCATTTGGACCTATTTTGGGATTTTTATGCAGTGAAGAAAAAGCCCTAAGGAATAAAAGTGCAGCAGTGGCTTCCAGTGGTTGCAGTAGCATATGGATATAAATAAAGCCTGTGGGAAAAGGTAACAATATCTTTTAGAGTTCAGAAAATGCAGCTGAAAAAAATTATTCTCAGGAATACAATGTCTGCTTTCAAATCTGAAGCAGCAACTTCAAATTAAATACAGGGAACACGAGAACAAGATGCAAAGCAAAAAAACAGGACTGAGAATACTGTCATAACACAGCCATCTAATGTTACATAAGCAAAATGTAGCCTGTGTCCTACGTGAGCCCTCCCTTAATGAAAGTCCCTGCTCCACCACACAGGCAAGAAATATCTTTCCCTCTCCAGTCATTTCTGTGATTAACCCAATTCAGTTCAGGACAGGGCTTCAAGATGCTAAAAAGTCCTTGGCAGCAATAGCAGGAACACAAATACACTCCAGTCATTTCTCCCTACCCTTCTGTCCTGCACATCAGCTCCTCAATCTTGTCCGTATGGATTGTGCTGTGAAACAACACTGCATCAGAGAACAAGGTTAGCTTTTAAGGCCAGAGAGAGCAAAAAGCATGAAAGGACAATTCAAAACAGGACATTCAGATGCAAGTTATGATAGTGTCATACAGCCTCCCTCCAGTTCTGTGCGGATTGCAGATGAAGATTGCTTTGTGGAGTCTGAAAGAAAGCAGCATATATTGCAGGAAAGCAACATGAGAAACTCCTTGAGGGAGCCTGTAAATTGTTGAAAAGGTCTGTTTTCCAGAAGACAGGAAGTTGCTGTCCTTCAACAATATGTGTCCTTATTTGAAGGACAGAAGGAATTTGTCCTCATTATTTTTAGGTGAAGGCAGACCACTGCAGCAAAATTCGATAGTGCTGTCAAAAACTCAAAGTGTCCATTCAGTCAATCATACGGCTATGAAGTCACCTGCTACAATGCATGTGAAATATTCCTGTTAGTTCCCATCTCACAAATACCCTAGATGTCATCAAAGAGATCAGACACAACTCTGGCTACTAATAGCAGAGTTCCCTTACCAGAAGCATCAAGTAGTTGCCCAGGTGCATCTCAGAAAGCATCTTAGGGAAGCATTTCAGTCATTCAAGTCTAGGGCTTGAGAAAAGAGCACAATCCTGAATTTTATCTTTGTGCTGAGATACTAAATTTGTCTGAGGTGCACTGAAGTTTTCAAATCCTGTCAAGGATCTTTTCTTACATCAAAGGAAGATTTTATCACTGGTTTAATTCCTTATAAAAGCCTTGCTAGTCACTGAGATGGAAAGAGAAGCATAAAATCCTGTGTTGGTGCACAGTATCAGCAGTCCACACTCTATGGGTAACCAAAGCTTAGGTGTCAAAGAAGCAGGGACTGCAATAACATAAATATAATATAATAACTTAATTATCTCCAATTCTCACTGACAGGTCAAGCTACCTTTTCAGACACAAGAGGTGGCAGTATACCTAGAAGGTGTGTTCGCCCTGATCAGTTTTGAGTGAGATGTACAAAACAAAGGCCTTTAATATTATTTGGTGCAGATAATGTATCTTTTGGCACAACAGCTTTGTCTAGCTTTTAGCTTCTTAAAAATACATATATTACATACATACATATATATATATCTGCCAAGATCTACCAGTCTTTCTCCAACACAAGATGCATAGTCAGATCTTTCGAGGACTAGGAACACACTCTCCAGGGCAGTTCCAAGAAGGGGAAGCTCACAGGTTTTGGACAATTAGCAGAATGCATGGAACATCTCTGTAGCTAGAATGATGACAATACATCTGGGTTGAGAGCAAGACAGACAAAATACTCCTATCACAAGAGCTGCTGATCAAAGGGAACTATAATTCAGGCCCATTGCAAGAAGAGGTGAAAATACAGGCTTGTTTATTTTGTGGAGAAGTTTTACATATTGCACTGCAACATTCATACCTACAAAACAGGTTCAGCAAGGTTTGACCCAGTAGGTGCACTCAGTGCTTAATTTGCTGAGGCTTTGTCCATACCAGTGCACAGGGTAGTACCTTGCTGGGTGCTTGTGTCACACTGACCCAACCAGTACAGAAACTTTCCCAAAAAAGGATAATGAAAAAAGGATTCTCCACAATAGGAGCCCAGAAAGATCACTATTGAAGATCAACATCTTCTAATTTAGTAGCCATTGTTTAATAAAGAGATGGCACAGTGACAGTAAAAGATAATCAAGACATACAAGTTATTCTAGCTTAATGTATATACATGAAACAACAGAGTAAGATTTAAATAGGCAATATGGAAGAAAGTGTAATATGCAGCCTAGTGCTCCAAGAAAAAATGGCTGGGCAATTATTACCTAGTCAGATGTAATCAGCACCGTACAGAAATGGCAAAACGTTTTTGCATACCTGTAGTGTCTTCTAATTCTTCCTGAAATGATTTGTCCTTCTGAAATTTTTGGTCAAATCAAGGGTTTATAGTTTTTCCAGTGCACATTGATTACTGTTTGTACAAAAGACTCTGCCAAGTGCAATCTCTGATTAATGAAGCGGACCAACAATAATTTGTGATATATTTAGAACAAGTCTAAGATGCATTTTCATCATTGTAAATGAGATGTCCCAACAGAAAAAAAATAAAATTTTGTTTGGACACCAGAAAAGTATTTTAATTTCTCTCATATTCAGTAGTGCACGTATATATATATGTGTCTGTTGTTCTGTTATGATCATGTGAAGTACTTCAAAGCTGTGTTTCCCGTGTTCATTACAAACCCTATTAAATAAAAATATTAGGCAACAATTTTCATCTGAAGTTCATAGCTTCTTAAACCTAGAGCCTATGGTTTATTGTGAAAGGTCTCATATAGAGAAGGTTTATGGGATGTGAATCGTTTGTTTTCAAGTCATCTGATGAGCCCATGAACAAGCTACACAGTGAGGGGGAATAAAAAGAATTTGAAGTATAAAGTTATAATGAATCACGCCTATTTATTAGTCATCCTAATGAATACCTGTGAACTATTCTGCAATAAAGTTATTTTAACAAATTGAAGAACACAGACATGTGTCAGTTACTAGGACAATTGCACAGTTTACTGTCAAGCAATTCTGGTAATTATTTAAATTGGTGATTAGATATCACATCAGCAGAGATATTTTAGAGTTCCTTGAACTTCCACTATGGAAATTTACTGTGTATAATTACATTACTGAGAAAAATACAGCAAATGAATATGCAGATCTCTTTATTTAGCAACCATAATGCATCTATATTTACTAGCTCATCTGTTTACACTGTTGATGGTGTTTGCAGAAGGCCATTAGACTTCTAATTTATTTTCTAGAAATTACAAGAAATGAGTGAGATTGAACTCCTAAAAAATTAGCAGTATTAGAAGAGTGTCTTAGGGTGCTTAGCACAGACAGATTACAGTTTATGACTATGGCTTCCAGCAATGCTTCTTAAACACTGTAAATTTGATTTCTTGAATAAAGATAGCAAGAAAAATACGAAAATATTTTTTAAATATTATTTTTCATATCATTTTCTTGTAAAAACATCTTTGTAAAGTCTTGTGCTTTTTTTGCTGTTGGTACAAGCTATAGACAAGGCACAGAGAGTAATTTTAAGCTTATTAGCAAAATTACATAACCTCACACTTTGACCACTTCTTGCTGTACTTAAACTGCACATACATTTGTGCAGGGGCCATACCCTTTTTCAGAAACTTCTGCCATCATTTTTAATACAAGCAGGGTTGGTCAAAGTTCTAATGTATTTTTAAACAAGCCTTCATTACTGCACATATTAATGACAGCAATAATCTAATGAATTTTAGGCTAGAATACCCTACAGACAAAGTTATTTTAAAGGAGAAACAGAAGTCTACCAGAGGAGTAGGCCTTCCTTCAAATATCTAGCAAAAATGCTTAGTAAACCTAGATTTTTCATCTTGCAGAAGGAAACTGAAATATATAGCATCAATCAGAAAAAGCAGAGCATAGTTCAAGATGAAGTATTTAATGTACCATATTAATCATTCACAGACTTCCCTGTAGCAATTACAAAACAAACTGTAAGAACTTAACAAAATATAAAATATGGTCAAAGAAATAGTAAGGCAGGGAAGATACCAAATTGGATTGAATAAAGAAGAAGAAATGCAAATCTAGGGAATGATTATAACAGAGTATGAATTTAACTTTGGTCCTTCAAATTTTCCCAGACATCCATGGCATGCAGTGCCCAACGCTGGTATGTGAGCAAGCAGGTAGTACTGCTCCCAAAAGGTGGATACAGAGATAAGACACGGGGGGTAACTCTACTCCCCTCCAGTGCAAACCACACAATTCTCCACGGGCATAGAAGCAATAGCTCCCTTGTTAACAATGTTCAGTTCCCTCGCAAGTCACTTCTGGAGAATCACTCCCAACATGAAAGAGAATTTCACACCAACTCAAACTCAAACTCAAATCAATTTAGCTGTGGAAAACTCGGATATGGCAATATGGCTTGTGTAAGGCAAAAAGAGATTACGCAGTTGGGGACACTTCACTCCTATTCCAAGTTTTGCAGAAGACAGAGAATCCAACGATAACAGACAATCTTCATAGCTCAGACCTCCTTAAGCAAAACAAATGAAACTTCAGTTTCACACCTTGAAAAGAAACCACGCTGAAAGGCAATAAATTTTCTCCAACTGCTATAGTGAAGAAAAACACAGCATTCCAGTAATTAAGAATGAATCCCTTGATACTTGCAACCAACAGATAGTTTTTGCCTATCAAGGAAAAGAAAACAGAACAATTTACACTAGAAAACACTAAGAAACAGTTCCCAGATACAAGTAAAAAGTTTACAAACTTTTCAAGGAAAGCTTTAAAATGTGATGACAAGAGAGCCACAAGTATTAAAATGCTTGTCTGTTTTTCCCCTGATTCATCCCTGAATGGACACTGGCTCACAGAATTAAAACCATTTTCAGTTATAATTGGGTATTTGAATTATCTGTGGGACTCATAAATGGCTGTTTCAGTAGAGCACTATGCAGCTGGACTGATGAAGGTCAAACATATATATACACATTTCCCACTATCCAAGTCACACTTCTGAGAAAAGCAGAGAACAATATAGGTACACGCAATTGCCAGCATCCAACTGAATTATTTCTGAAAGCACTCTACCATTTTCCTAAATGTGATTTCCACTAAATCAGAGCCAAACTGAACAAACAGTTCAACTGAACACTGAATTAATCCATTAAAAAGGTCTGGGCTTCAAACATCCACATTGTCTGGAAAATAAAATCAGTAACAATCTGTGCCTAACATCTCGAACTGCAGCACTCGCTTGACAAAAGACTAAGCAGCATGAAGAAAACAGGAAGAACTCTTCCCTAGGACACCAGAGCTCATCAGCCACTATTTGGATGTTGAAGAAATAAGGTAATCAGCACATCTTTGTCACTATGTATAAGCATAAGATTTGCAAAATAACCAATCCACTAAACCATGTCCACCATTCCCTTGATAAACAGACAAAGCTGGGCTCTTCAGGATTGTATCCCAGAAACCCAGTGCTTATTCCTTTTCTTTGCCGGAAGAAGACAGTCATCTGTCTGCATCTTGAAGAAAAAGTAGATCCTCATCAGTTCCTGAAACGAGTGTTACTTGTAATTGAAGGCAGATTAGTAATTGTATAAGAATATTTAAGTGATTACCTCTCCTATAAAGACAACCATAACACAATCCAGTTTTTCTTCAGGGGACAGCTTATCAATAAGGGAGTGGAGAGTTTCTGTAAGGTAAGACTTGACTTTTCTTTTCACTGTAGGTATTCCCATTACAATGGAAACTGAAATCAAACAAACCAGAAATGTGCTTTCAGTGACTTCATACACAAGACAGAAAACAAAAATCTTGCAATGAAGCATTGCTTAAGAAACGTAAAGAGTTAAAAGGTGGAGATAAGAGTAATTAAAAACAGTTTAAAAATATACCACCCATCAGGAGCACGATGAACACAATCACCACAAACGCTCAGAACAAACACAGCAAACAGCAAGAGCAATCCTAGACATGTCAGATTATTGTGTAGGTGTGGTGGGCTGATCCTGATCAGACAGCAGGTACCCACCAAAGCCACTCTATCTATCCCCTCCTCAGCTGGACAGGGGAGAAAAAACTTAATGAAAGGCTCATAGGTGGAGATAAGGGCAGGGAGAGATCACTCATCAGTTACTGTGACAGACAAAACAGGCACAAAGAAATTAATTTAATTTCAATCAAATCAGCATGGGGTCATGAGAAACAAAAACAAACCTTAAAATACCTTCCCCTTAACTCCTCCCTTCTTCCTGGGCTCAACTTCACACCAGATTTCTCTACCTCCTCCCCACCAGCAGTATGGAGGAGAATGGGGGCTGCAGTCAGTTCATTACACATGGCCTCTGACACTTCTTTCTCCTTGGGGAGAGGACTCCTCACGCTCTTCCTCTGTCCCAGCATGGGGTCCCTCCCATGGGAGATGGTCCTCCATCAACTTCTCCAATGTGTCTCCTTCCCACAGGATGTAGTTCTTCATTAACTGCTCCAGTATGGGCATCTCCACAGGACCACAGGTCCTGCCAGGATCCTGCTCCAGTGCAGGCATTCCACAGGGTCAGAGCCTCCTCTGGGCATCAACCTGCTCATGTGGGGTCCTCCACAGGCTGCCAGTGGATCTCTGCTCCACCAGGGACCTCCAAGAACTGCAGGGGGACAGCCCACCTCACCATGGTCTTCACCACAGGCTGCAGGGGAATCTCTGCTTCAGCACCTGGAGCACCTCCTCTCTCTCTCCTTCTGCACTGACTTTGGTGTTTGCAGTTCTCTCCCTCATACTCTCACTCCTCTCTCCAGCTGCAATTGCCCCTGCATGGTTTATCTTCCCCCTCTTAAATCTGTTATTCTAGTGGCACTGCTCTGGCTATTGGTTCTATTGGACATGGGAAGCTGCTGCCATCCTCTCAGAGAAGCCTGTCTGTAGCCTCCCTGTTACCAAAACATTGTCACACAAAACCCAACACAACAGGGAATAATCAACAACCACTGTATTAAGCAGATAAGGTGCACCAAGACTTATAGAGTGATTAAACTCCCTTAACTGCAGTTTTATTTTCAAATTGACATAACCATTCTTCACAACTCAAGTATTTAACTTCTCAGAAGTTATCTTTTAAAAAAACACTGCAGAAAAACTCTCTTACTTTTCTTGCAACTCAGTTCGGTTCCTCTATAAAAAGAAGTCCAAGCCATCAGAATCACATAGAAATTCCCCAATGAAAATTTCTTATCCATGACAAAAGCACCTCAAATGCAGAGCAATATGGCCCCAGCTACAATGCTATTAACACCATCTTTCAGCTGGCCATTTGACTCCCATGTTCCTTAACTTTTCCATCTTCTGCATGCTGCCCCAAACCCAGGGCTGGCTACCTACTGGGAACACAGCAGGTAACAGCAGGAACACAGTAAAAGGATAAAGCAGACTTCATGAAGTCAGCACCACCATTCTGAGCCCCCTATGTGAAATGATTTACCACATCATAAATATATTAAATCAAACAACTATTAATAATGTTGTTTACCCTTCCACAGAGAGTCTGCTTTGCCTAGCAACTGCACATTAACAAGCTCTGAATTTTTAAAACACTCAAATAATCACAGTGACCAGGAAAGGGGAAGATGGGAAAATAATTTAAAACTCCGAATTTCCTCCCTCTGTTTAATTAAATAAATAACCCTGATTCCAATTTCTATTTTGTAATTTCAAACTTCTGTCATATATTCCCAGTGGGACATAATACAGACTTCACTTCAAACAATAAAGGGATATTAGATTTTTTCCTCCCCAAATAACATAAAAATAAAAGGTGTTTATAGGCAGAAAAGTAAATCTATGGCTCGAGACCACACATTTGTCATGCAGGCATGCCTTCTGTTACAAGAAGAAACAATCAAACTTACTGAAGTAATGAAACAAATACAGGCCAGGAGTAACTAATGCTTGTTTCAAAAGCAAGGAGAAGAACAAAAAAGGAAAAGCGGGGGGGTCTAGTGGACAATAACAGAAGTCTTTCAAGTCAGGTAGCACAGAAACAAGGATTTATTAGTGGGGCCTTCAAGCTTAGAGACACACACACTTTGAGGTATTATCAGCTTGGTTTGGTTTTATGCTCTTTATTTTCTAGAGCTCCAAGAGTGGGATTCTATCCTCATGATCAAAGCTCTGAATTCGTGAGGAATATGAGGGGGAAAAAAAAGGGAGATCAATAGTATTGCAGCACAACACTGATTCTTTCTTCCTCCTATCCAATGACTGACCAGATTTCAAAGATGCAATTATATCTGATTATCCTAGTTCTCTCAACTCTTAATTTATCCATTGAAATATACTGTTCAGAACAACAGGAACATCAACACTAAAATAATTATATCTATGCATGGCTGCCCCACAAATCTGAAAAGCCGAAGCGATATATCCATTAGCAGTTCAGAATCTGTAATGCTCCAGCTTTGTTTCCTTTTAGTTACAAAAAATTCATCCAAACTAAATGCTTCTTAATGTGCACCTTAACAGGGCATGGGGTGTGATGGAGGTTATGCAGAAAAGAGCAAAGCAGAAACCAAGCTCCTTTCATCTTGAATTCAGTGCAAATTCAAAGGATATCAGTATCACACAAGTTAAATGAGACGTCCTTGATCTACCAAGTAATGCAGTAAATTATATTTCTAAAACTAGAAAGTCCTCCAGATATAAAACATGAAATAACCATCATTATCAGCATACCTCCTGTCCTTCCAAGGCCAACCTGCACGGAGGGTTGAAGGCTTCCTTCATTTTTCAACAAATGAGGCAAATGGTAATAGATATTTGGCACTTGAAGAGATTTTCTACTTGTTAGCTCTTTCAACAATTTCAGTGTCTCATCTGCAAACACACAGAAAATCAGTAATACAGAAAACAGTATGAAGTTTTAAGCAATGGCAAACAGTATAATATTCCTAGCTTGATCCTAACTGAAAGCCAGAACAAATTCTGCACTTTTCTGAGGCATTATACCTTGTGTACAAAAGAAGTCTTTTCTGATTTTGATTTTTTTAATACACAATGCCCAAGATTCTTTTGCACCTATGACCTTGCTACAGATACAGTTAATACTTACTTGATCATATAAGATTCAGTGTGAATTTGCAGAAATAAAGAATGCTCCACTTATTTGGGAGTCTGATAGTTTTGCGGTTGTTTTTGTTTTGTTTTGTTTTTTTAGTTAATGAAAATGGGAGGCTTATTTATCTAGATTATTTTTGACTTGCACTTACAGAGCTCATCACCATGCAGCGATGACACCACAAGTAACTTTTCAAAGCTACAAACGCATATTGGAATACACTGCACATACAGATTCAAAATAAAAATAGCATTAAATATACAATTGAGATTTTGAGTATTCCTGCAAAAAAATAAATGCTAATGTGAATTTAATTTAGTCCATTGGAGACTGAAAATAATTCTGGCTCTTTCTGGCGTAACTGCCTCTCAGGATGTCCAGGTGGCTCTCAAAGTTGCAAATAACAGTTTTTAAACTTCCCTGCTGTGCGTGTTGATTTTCTTGCATCAAGTGTGAAAACAACTCATTTCAATTGACACATATGATAGCATATGGATCTTTGAAAACTTACAGGCTTTATAATATCAAGTGAACTAAAAAACTGTACGCAAGGTTTCTGAGATAAAATTGCAAAGATGCGAGAAAAATAATGCTATAAATGTAACTCCTCTCAGATGCTGAGTGCAGCTTCTACAAAGATAAAAGGGTTTTGTTACGGATTTTGGTACGTGATTCTTTTGGTATTTGTTTTTGGGTGAAACTAAGTTCCCAAGCACTTCAAATCTTGGAAAGCAGCTTTGAAAATACATGCCATAAGTAGAGATGCTTATTTTGATCGACTCCAATACAGGTACATTTTATTTTTTCTGCTAATGTTTCTTTTAGCTTCAGCTGCAAAAACTGGACTAAATTCTGTCAAAGTATGTATGACAGTATGTATGAATGAATAAAGATCTATATAAAACAAACCAGAATTCTTCCAGCTTCAAAGACTACAAATACTATATAGCATTATGTACACTTAAGTATATTAAACTTAATAAAAATCTAAGTAATACTATGCTCTGAGCACAAAAGCTCAGGGAGTCAACTTCATCCGACTTCCCACCATGGCTCTAGAAGGGAGAAAGAGGAGGTCCATCCCAGCTGGGATCCAGACATGGTAGAATGTAAAAAATGTGAATCAGTAACTTCAGCTGCACCAGAAGAGGATAACTCCCTGCAACATTATTGCCTATAAGCAAGTTAAGTCATTTTTAGAAACAACTGTGGTAATAACATAATCCTAAATCCAGAATGAAAATTACTTGACTTCCTCCATGATTGTTCACTTTAACAGCAAAAACATGTACATAGAATAGGAAGACAACATTTACAGACTATGCAACCTTTATCCACACAATTCCTGGAGATCCAGGGGATGAATGGAATCAGGTTGGATAGGCCATTAGCATAGGACAGCAATTCATCATTAGCATCAGCACCATTTCCCCACAAAAAAAAGACTGCTTTAGAAAATAGTAGCCTATAGCACAAAAGCAAGACCTCTTGCCAGAAAGTTTATATTTGTTTTTCATTTTCCATCTAGAAAAATCAAGTGACTAAAGCAACAATAGTGTGATTTTAAAAGTTAACTCCAATAATCTGGTGAGTAGTGCAAGGTCATTCTCTAATACTGCCAAACACAGCTTTCTAAACTTGAGCATCTGTCTCCAAAATGAGTAAGAATTTAAAAGACTACCAGTTTGCCATTTCATGACTACTTATTAAAAACAGTTTACCTCTTAATAACTAGTTATTAAAAAGGCTATTACCTGCACTTTTTACAGATCATAACAAATACTTAGTCTGTATGTTTTTACATCTTCCAACTGACTTTTAAACATACTTGAATTGCTTCAAGTTCATCCATTTCCTCTTTTTGCTCACGTTTCCCCTCAAACATTACTTCAAAAGTCATGTAAACTATTGTTAAAAAATATTCAATATTTTAAATAAGTAACCAAAAGTTCCAACTTTGGGAACTAGGTGTGAAATAAGTATTCAGTCCCTAAAGTCATACAAATGAAGAGTGGGTGAATCATTAAGAACAGCAACTGGGAAAAAACATAAAACAAAAAAAATCCACACCAGATAAAACATTACAGACACTCTTTATTCAGACTGCTGAACAGTTTCATTTGGCTTGCTTAGTAGCAATTTCTTATTCTACAGTTATAAGAAGGGATATTGGCATTGCTGAGTTACAAAACAATATTTCAGTCACAGTCTGTACCTGAAAAATTATTCATTGCATTCTTACTCCCATTTGTTTCTGCTACTGCACGCCTGAACTGCTCCAAGATAGCGTTCAGCTCCGAAGAGCGCTGCAGAGTGCGGTGCTCAGCTATTCGAAGACGTTCCTTCAGAGCATGAAATTCCCGCTGATAGGCAATCAACTTTTCTGGAGAGAAAAAAAGATGATCCTGGTTATTTTTGGAAACAAGCACCTACTGACAGATCCAGTGAGGGTCTAACACAGCTCAGCTAAGCAGCACCCAAAATCCTACCAAGGAGGGCTCAGCCCAGCACAATCCCACCTGAGGAGCTGGGCATTTACAAAGCATACAGAGGGAAGAGCTGCACCAGAGAGGAATGCAAAGCAGGCATGATGTGGGTATGGCCCTCACCCCAGCCACACACAGGGGCAACCTCTGAGCCCCCATGAGTCAGCACCACAAAGCAATTCTGAACCTTTTCTGGGAACAGACACCCACAACCCCTTTCTTAAAAGAAGCCAAATGAGTGCTCCCCTACCAAAGCCCATGTTATGCCTCTTGAAAGAACCCTCTGAATACTTTATGAATGGAACTTGACAGTATTTCAGACGTATCAATTTCAAACACAAGTTTTGACTTAATTATATGGTCAATGCCTCAGAATTCAAGAACAAAATTTTTAATCAAAATTCTGCTAATGTTGCTACAAACAGGTATTCTTTGAAAGGGGACCAAAAGAGAGAAGGAAACAGTGAAACTGATTTGTTGATATGTTCCCTATGCCCTTGACACCCAGCAAAGGAAGTGTGATTGGATTTTGCATCCTTCCTTCTTCCTATTGGTAATCTCCAATCTCCTGCTCGCCATCATCACTATCACTCTCCTTCAGCCAATCCACAGATACAGACTGGAGTATCTTAAGTGATTTTGTACCTCCTATTCAACATTATAACCACTCAGCTGATGTCCTTTTTTGGTATCCATTCCTAGTGTTTAGTATTTGCAAAGGTAGGGACGCAAAAGTTTAGCAAGCAATTTGAATCTCTTCCTGTTGCTACATTACAGTAACAGATAGGGTAAAAAAGCAACTAGAGTCAGTTTTCCTTGTTAATAAGGCTGCTTTTCCTCCAAATTCTTTCAACTTACATTTCTTTTCTTTTTTTTTTTTTTTTTTTTTTTTTTGTAGTTGGGATGTACTGTTCTCATTATGTTTAGAAAACATAATTAACTAAAAAGCCCTGTTTTGAAGAGAGAAAAATAAAAACATAGTTCACTACCTGTTAAAAACATTTCCCTTGCCAGCCTTATTTTCCTTTTTTCATTAAAACTGAATGGTTAGTGCTTTTGTGCCAACAAAGCCAGAACCCAGATGCTGGCCCACAATACAGTGCTAGACATACTACACACTGCTGACTGAATCCAGACCACTATTTGAAACAGGAGTCAGTGCTTTAGTCACCAGCACTGAGAAAACCAGGAAAATTTTCTGGAGTTCCTGGCATGAAGGACATCCTTACTTGCCAATGATAACTAATAATGTAGTTCAGACCTGATGCTTCCAGTAAAATGCACTGGTATGGCATTTATGGTACTTGAGATCTCAAACCATTAATTCCTTAAATACTAGACAAGAAGTAGTCAGCTTCCCATGGTTGCTTCAACCAGCAGACACGTCTGGGTTAAGGAGGCTGCTCTAAAAGACACAGAAAGTCCTGACACCTACCCTTCAGAAATGTATCACTGATTTTTTTTTTCTAAATAGGTCACAATATTATTCAGGCAAGTAAAACCACAAAATGCTAACATTACAAATACAATACAATTCTAAGTCCACTACCCTGTATTTTTCTAGTTATTTATGCAAAATGAAGCAAAAAATTGTTCTTTGCAAGAACTTAGGTGATCTAAAATACATGTCTAACACTACCAGAGCCAGCACTTTTCATGTTTTCAGAGATTCATGTCTTTTGCTACTTGTTTTATAATATGACTGCCTGTACTTTTAAACAAAACAAATTAAATTTGAATTTCTAACAGTAATATCTGAAGCATATTTTCTGTACATCAAAGATCAACTGCTCAGATACTTATTACTTACAAACAAACAAAAAACCCACAACAGCAGGAACACTAAATTTTGCCTCACACCAAAAAGCACTTGGAAAGGAGAAAATATTTTTAGGCTCTTACAGCACCCACCATCAGCGGTCACCACCTGTTCCAGACTTTAGAAAAGCAACCCTTAAGGCATCAGGAGTTCATAAATACTCTAATTTGATTTTTCAGAGTTCCTGACTCCTAAGGACTTGGGAATGAGTCTACAAATTCAAGAATCTATTTTTATTTAGACTTTGACTTAGCTCAGGTTTGGTATTTGCTTCCCCCCAGCCCCCTCCAAAACACGAAATAATTTGAGAGCTGAGTCTTTTCATTAAAAAGAAAAAAAAGCATATATTACACAGAAGATCGACTGATATTTTAAATTTCACTTTCTTTTTTTTCCCCCAAGTGATTGCAGAAGCTTCTCCAGGAATTCAAGGCAGTCTTTCTGAAATGTGTATATATGATGAAAAACCCAAAGCTCAATTAGAGTTCAAACTGTCCAGTGCTGTATCTGACAACAAGAAAAGCTTTGTTGAGTACATTAGTAGGGAAAGGAGGTCTAAAGAAAACATTGGACTAATGCTCTTTTTAATATGGTCACCTGGACGATAGGGATGAAGATAAAGCAGAGGCATTCAATACTTGCTTTTAGCCTCCGTCTCCTCCCTGAGATTCAGTGACAGTACGCATGGGGATGGCTCAGAGGTGTGCCAGGGCAGGTTCAGACTGAACATCAGGAAGCACTTCTTTACTGAGAGGGTGTCAGACTGCAAAACAGGCTTTCTAGAGAGCATCAAATGTTTAGGAGGCATCTGGACAATGCCCTTATTAATAACATGTGCCAGGTTTAGTTCAGCCCTGAAGTGGTCAGGCAGTTGGACTAAATGATTGTTGGTAACTCCCTTCTACTTGAGATACTCTAGTCTATGACAAACTGACTTGTAAGTGTTGTATATACAAAAAAAAGTCAATAGTGTAGCTGATGTTTTCAAAATACATTTGACTGTTTAGTGTTTTACTGTTCAGATGTTTCTCTAAAACCTAAAGAAACTGAATTGATTTCTTGTCAAAAGGTAGGAAAACACTTTTTTTTTCATTGCTGTTACAGTAGAAAGAAAAATACTGAGCCTAAAACCACAGAGGAAACAGAGATCAGTGGACACCACAATGAAAAACGTTTCTCTTTCTACAGGATTATGAATTACTTCTCTTATACTGAAATCTAGAGCAATTTAAGAAAACAGAGGAAGGAATTCAGACAGTAAGTTATTGGCCCTACACAGCTGATGGAAGAATCCCAAACATATCTGTTCTCTGACAAACAAAACATCCCTCGAACAGCAGCTGTGGCCAATATCACACATTTGGCATCCAACAGTTTCAGCATACACGCATATTTTTATTTAAGAATAATATACTATTTTACACTGAAATGAGAAGGTGATGTTTATCCATACTTTGGTCTGGAAGGCAAAAAGATCAAGTAAAAATAACTAGCCCTCAGACTTCAAACAAAAATATCTTATTAAGAAATTACTTAAGAACTGAAAGCACTAATTCATCATCATTTTTCTCTTAAACTCTAGTCAGTTCAGCAAAACTCCAGGAGGTAAAACCTAAATATTTTAGCTGGCCTGACGCTGCTCACTTCTTGGAAAGTTAACACTGTGTCAGCTCAATCAGTACTTTATCAACTTTTTTTCCCTTGTTGCAAAATGTTCTCCTAAATAGACAGAACACAGAATTTAGACAAGCTCACTTGAAAGTTGATGCAATATCTTGAAAAGTAAAAATTCAAATCCAGCTGTGGAGGTTTGCAAGTTTTTGATCATAGATGAAACCTCAGCTTTCAGTCTGCTTTTCCTTCTCTGTGTTATTTACAGTCCTCCTACTAAACAACAGTTAAGAAAAGTCATTCCAAAAAGATGCCATTAGCCTAAGTTATAAAGTCAGTCCACTCTCCTCTTAGTCACAGACTATCTTGACTACATAATTTGATTTTTCTCCCCCAAATTTAGACAACTCATAAGCAACGTTTTAAACCAGATGCTGATTTCCTAAGCTCTATATGGAGCTCCTGAACAACTTAGCATACGTGTAATTTCATAGTTCAGGCTTTTACACTTCTTGTCTAATCTGTTTATGTACTTCGACCCATGTTTTTTAACAACAAAGAGCTTTTCTTGGGATAAAAAAAAGAGCATCAAAGTAAAGGAACAAGAAAATATGCAGTAGTTTGAATTCAGAAAAGCATTCTGCAGATTATCTCTGCTCAACTGAAATAGAAATACAGGACTGAATTGCAGGTACATTACCAGCACTGGCAGAACACTTGCTCTATTCTAATTCCAAATGAAACATCTACTGAACAACACAGAAAAAAATACACTGGAAACACAAGCAAAGCAATTCTAAGGCTATTCTGTTTCAGTGTCAATACAAATCATACACAGCTTAGTTTTTTGTTCATGTTACTTTTTAAGCAAAATGAAAATTTTTAATTCCTCAAGCCTGTCAGTGTTTAAGAGGCCTTTGGACAATGTCCTGAAGAACATGCTTTAGCATTTGGTCAGCCCTGAAGTGGCCAGGCAGCTGGACTTGGTGACTGTTGCAGTTCCCTTCCAACTCACCCAGTCTTTTCTTTCCTAATATGAACACTACAGTAAGAAACTACCTTGAGTGCACTTCTAAATAGAGTGGAGTGCAGACATCTACAGAATCACCAAACTCCTTTGTTACATTGCACCAGGGAACAGAGGTACAGGTACCACCTAATTAGAGATGTATTCCAACTGTGTAGAGATGTCTCTCACAAGAAATGAGCTAAATAGGGGGCTAAAAAAAAGGCGACAGAAACCATATAAAAAGGGAAGTTGGCATTCCTGACAATCTCTGCAAAATTTCTGACCACATGTAGCCTGCAAGAACTACACTATGATACCTTGTGAATCCAGGAAAAAGCTTGCTACTCACTACATGAGAAAAAAAAAAGAAAGGATCTGTGTCTGCTGTATAATACACACACCCATTTAGGTTTATTTTGAGATGGAGGAGTGTTGCAAAAAAGAATTGCATGAAGACCCTTAAAAGCTCCAAGAATGTTTCAGTGACTCTCAGCACTGCTATTCTTCCTCAAGGAAAGCCTTTTACTGTCTGCTAAAAAAAGCACCATCTACAACACAAAAAGCAGTACGAAAGCTTTGCAAGCTGTTATTTATCTTATCAATTAAGTAAATTCACAAATACATTAAATCACAGGCCATTTTCACTACTGGAAATTGAACATGTTGAACTAAGGTGGTTGTATTTACATAAATAAATAAATAGGCAACTATAATTTACTCAAGAGCTCCATGTTAGTATGGCTGGTTGTCTCCAAAGCCAGATGCATCAGACAAGAAGATCAGAAAAAGCTTTATGACCTTCCCATATCAAGAACAGGCAGTGAAGTTTTCCTTCAAAGCACCAAACAGCTAAATACCCAAAGTGATTGATCTGTCACACAGACAAAAAGGTAACCAGCCACAGGCCTGGCACTCACAGGACACAGCAAAATGAGCACAGAGAGCTTAGCTTTACCAATTAATTGTAGGCCTGATTTATATTTCCTGCCCTTACCCAACTGAACCATTGAAACCTCACCCCCTTTTTTCATTAAATACCAACATGAAGAATTGACTGCATCTGTCACACAGACAAAAGTCTTTGGTTGGAAACAAAGCATTGCACACAAATATTCTATTAGTAAAAGACAGAGAAGGTATAGATACCTGATGCAACAGAATATTTCCTCTATTCAAGAGGGGAACATTTAAATCATTATTCAAATCAACGGTGTCTTACTGGCAATCGTTCCAAATTTGCCAGTGTGACAGTTAAGTTTTATGGCCTCCCTGAATGACAACCCTTTTAGTTTTTACAAGTTAAAGGTTTCACAGCAAACGCCTCATTTTTCTGTATACTCTGTTGAAGAGTTATTAAAATGCCATTAAATAAATGTTTGTATCTATGAGAATACAGTTCAATAAGTGCTAATTCAGGTATTTCTGTAATTAGTTATTCCACAACTAATTTACTGCCATTATAAAAACCCTACAGTGGTTACCACCGTGCCATGGATCAGAGACACTAACAAGCTTTATGTATTAATTCATTACACTTGCATCAAGGATGTTGATCAGTTTACAGGCTGGTAACAAATAGAGCTCTTAATGGACAGAGTGCTTCCACAGTGGGTTTTAGAGTCAGTGGATATAGCAAGAAGAGGTTACTCTTCAGTGAATTACAGATTTGTCAGCATGCCAGCCAATTCAATCTGGCACAACTTTTACAGGAACATTTCTTTGTTTGAGCTAAGTAAGATAAAAAAATTAGTTCTGCACTTCCCATAAAATCCATTCAGATGCTTTATGCAATCCATGAAGTTGTGGTATCAAGTACACCAGTATCCAGTAAGTCATGACAATACCTGCACTTCAACCACAGAGATGTACTCAACAAGTGTTTTTTTAGACCATACATGGTCCCAAATATCAAAGTACCTTACATTTGTAGTATCACCTCACCAAATAGTCATCTTCATCTCTCACAGACATCCCTGTAAATTAAAATCCTGCTATGTTTACGTGACAGACTAAATTATCACTGTTAGCAAAAAAAAAAAAAGAAAAAAAGTCTGAATTCTTCTAGCAAACGAAAAGAAATTCTTTCCACACTAGTACCTAAGCAATTCTCAACTTCACTTTATAACTGACACTTTTTTTGATAAAGTCTAGGTTTCCTCTTTTGCACGGGTTTTGCAAAATGAACTGCAAATACAATTACACAATACTGTGATCCAAAATTCTGCTCCTGCTGCACTGTACAATCATCCAGCACCCACATAAAGATGCACAGAAAATACACAGTGGCATTTGCTAAGAAAACGTAAACATTGCTCCCGTTGCCCTTGGAAGTGACTCCAGAGCTCAGAAGATATTCACAGGGCACAAATCAAGCACTGCATCCTCAAATGTCCAACTGAGGAGAGGCAAGCAGAGGAATTGTCAAACCAATCACTTGGGTATAGACAAAAAGTTATGTCCACACAAGAGATCTTAAAGATACTCCAGAATCCTCCTGTGAGATTTAGACATATAAAAACAGCAAAACACTGTAGCAAGCTGAGATAATTATCAAGTGTCAAAACCTGTATGTAGGCACAAATCATATCCATAACCAGAAATGTTGAACAGTGAAGAGCAAAGATGCTGTTAACAAAATTTGCTCCCAAAAATTAAATCATGGTTGTGCTTGTAAGTCAGATTCTGATTTTGTCTCAGAATTGGCTAAAAGTTGATATATGGTGTCCTTGAAATGTTACAATATATTACCATGGATGACTACTCAACATGAGCTAATTAGCCTCCCTAGTCTTAAAGTGAAATTAAAACCTTTTACAAACAAGTTATGATGATTTATAAAATCTGAAGCAGAAAAGCAATCAACCATGCAAATATAGAATAAAACAGTACACTGGAAATGCTAACAACAGACATGCTATAAATAAAAGCTCTTAAGAAAACTGCTCAAGGTCAAATTTTATCAGTCCTCTTTGAACACTTGATCCTGTGGGCCTTTTTAGTTACAGAGTTTGTAGCTATGCCTATGCATAAAGCTATTTTATCACTTTGAAGGCATTAGAGGATATGCAATTGTTTCATATGTATAATACCCTGTGAAATTAAAGACAGGAAATTAAGGCACGTGATTCACATACAAAAAAATACATCCTAGTAATCATAACAAAACATTTTCTGCATCAGGAAACAACCAAAATCAAGATGCAGGTGGACAAGTCATTCTTGTATCCCGATCTTGTTACTCAAATTAAAGGGCTATTTCAGCAATTCAGTATTTCTACAGCAGAACTGTTTATTGCCCCTTGTATTCCACACAGAAATTTACTTATTTGGACCAGAAGTATATTAAAAAAGTTTTATTCAAGTGGCTCTCACTATGAAGAACAGCTTATTTTTGAGGGAACGTTCTACAGGTTTTCCTGTTTTTAAAAAATAACTCACTGATTTTAATCCCTTAATTTCTCATTGCAACTTTTTCATGTTTTGCACTTCAAGGATCTCTACAAACAAAATAATGGGGGTTTTTCCCTCTCCAACTCTAATGCACTAACACAAGTCTGAAGTGCTTCCTTTGAAACTTTCAGGGCCTCATCCAATCCAGTCTGGATACTTTTGTTTAAACATTCCTTTCCAGCAGGAGCTTGAAGTTGTTTTCTCTAAAATTTTTAAAGCAACCTGAATATCATCCTTTGTAATATCAACTGGTAAAACCTTTCTATTTTGAACTGTAAATGTCAGAATCAAATTACTTGTAAATATTCATTTGAAAAGTAGAACTCTCTGCCTCCTCAGAGATCTCACATATACAAACAAAGCAGAAAAACGGGAGTACAAAACAGATCAGACCCTGAAACACACTCCCCCCTGCTTTCTTCTATCTTTAATACACTAAAAATGATGCAGCTTACCAATCGAAATGGAAGCATGAAGTGATACATCAGGCAGATTTGGTTTGTTTGAATCTTTTCTAAAAAGCCACAGAATAAAATATTTTTCTAGAGAAACAATCCTAAGCAATCAAAATGCCAAAGAAGCCAACCTAGAGTGGTGACAACTGATGACTGATTTACTTAAGGGGTATTTTCAGAGCAACCAGGAACAGTTTTAAATGTGTCCAGATGCAATTACATTCCTTTGCCTCTACATACAAAATCTTAAATACAGGAAGGTCACAACTTAGAAAATTTCCTAAATTATAAACCCCATTATCACACCACTCTCAAATCTCCACCGCTGGTGGCTGACAGGGGAGCTGAACATTCCTTTGGACACAAGGAATAGAAAGAATAATATATCAGAAAATCCAGACACCCACGACTAAGGAGGTCAAGTCAACGGAAGCATATGGTGCTCTGTCTGTGCACTGGCTTCAGACAATAAGGATAATTAAACACATGATTTGTTTGAGAGGAGTTATTGGCAGCACTTGAGCTGAAGGTCTTCCTTTAAAACAGAGAACAGCATGCTACAGTGATGTGAAAAAACAAACAAAAATGAGATCTCACATTTGTAAATTATTTGTCCTGATCTGACTGTTAACTTGACCAGAATTCACACTTCTTTGCCTAGTAAACAAGACTGCCCAGGTCTCTATGGATGAATATAAACCTCAGGGCTTTTTAGGTTCCGGCTATTTGGCTTTTATTTTATTTCCAGTGCTAAGAAGCACTGTCACCTCTGTTGGCATTTCTTCTTTAAAGGGAAAGCGATACAAAAAGGTCACTGAAATCATAGCCTAAATCAGTCCCACAATAAGCAATCAGCATTTAACACATCTCTAGCCCTGAATAGAAACACTAAGGAATAAATAAAAGCTTCATAGAGTCTATTCCCAAAAAGCAAAGCTGTACAACAAAAATTATTGCAACTTCTGTTGTAGACATTCATTGTACAAAGAGTTCCATTTAACAAGTTGATAAAAGCTCAGCTGAGTATACAAAGCACTGAATTCATGTAACCTGAGTATTAACCCTTTACAGTGAAAATAATTACCTTCAAATAACTCTGACTAAAACCTCCCACTTGGACATTTCTTACACATCTTGCACAGGACATAAAAGTGTAAGAGAGTGCAGCAGAACCTTAAAGTGTTCTTTAAGCATAAAAGAAACTGGGAAACCTTCAACATCACAGTATTACCTCAAAAACGAGAACACAATTTACAGGGACAGCTTTTACAGAGATCATTATGTCATGGTTGTTTGTTTCAAACTCACTGCCAGTCAAAAAGCAAGGCTATAACTCTATACTGCTCAAGCAAGCACAAAGCTCCAGTTCAAGCAAACATTACAATCACAGCGCTGAAATACACTTTTCAAATACAGGACAGGTCAGTATCTAGTCTGTGTTCTTGGCAACACTAAAGGACTAAAGCATATTGTCTGAAAGAAAGCGTTTCGATTGCATTGTTTAACATACTAAAATAAAACAACCTGTTCTACAATTCTGCAGAAACATGTCTATTAGGCATACATGTTGCATCCATTTAAGTTTGCTTCCATCATTTAGTTTATATGTGTGGATATACATTCACTTTATTGCTATCAATAAACAAGAATATTTTCTAAAAACCACATAAGAACTAATTACACTAATTTCTGACAGGACACATCAAAAAGCTGTAACTGTTTATGCTGATCCTAGCAATGTGTGGCTTTATAATCAGCATCTCTGTGTGGTATCTTCATTTCAACATGAAAAATAATAACAAAATCTAACCTTCGTAAAATACAGTTCTTTCACATCTGTTAGAAGAGAACAAGAAACAACCCCTTCACCTGAAACACAGATTTGCTGACAATGTAAACAAATGTAATTAGCCTTTAGGTAATTTGAGCCCTCACAGTCAGTTTGACTACAAGTCATCTGTGACATCTCATGTTTCTCCTCAGATATCACTCAGTCAATACCTTCAGCTGCTTTCTACAAACAAGCACATATACCTATATTAAGATACCAAAATAGTCATGCAACCCAGTGATTTCAAATTCGTGGGGGGTTCTTTTGTGGTGTTTTCTTTTACTGAAAAATACTTCTCTGCATACCACCTTTTTATAACCTACTGAACTTCTAATTCCATTTACCAACACAGCATTCGCTGCTGTAACAGAACTCATGAAAGCAGAGGCTTTGATCCTCCTTGTTACTGACTTGGTAAGTTAAAACTGGAAAAGGGATTTGAAGGAGGAAACAACTTGCCATAAAATTACCAATTTGGTAATCATTCAAGCTTTCCCTAATCCTGTCACTGACATCTTGCAAACAGCCAGACTTGTGCAAAACATTTGATGCTGTCCTGCACAACATCCTTATCTCCAAACTGCAGAGACATGGATTTGACAGGTGGACTACTCAGTGGATAAGGAATTGACTGGATGTCACGCTCACAGATTTACAGTCAACAGCTCAATGTCCAAGTGGAGACCAGTGACAAATGGTGTTCCTCAAGAGTTGGTACTGGAAACAACCAGCAATTTTTAACATCTTTGCCAGTGACATGGACAGAGGGATCGAGTGCACACTCAGAGAGTTTGCCAACGACACCAACATGTGTGGTGTGGCTGACACGCTGGAGGCAAGGGATGCCATCCAGAGCGACCTGGACAGGCTTGAGAGATGGGCCTGTGTGAACCTCATGAAGTTCAACAAGGCCTAGTGCAAGGTCCTGCACCTGGGTCAGGGCAATCCCAAGCACAAGTAGGGACCGGGTGGAGAATGGATTGAGAGTAGCCCTGGGGAGAAGGACTTGGGTGTGCTGGCTGATGAGAAGCTCAAGATGAGTCAGCAATGTGCACTCACAGCCCAGAAAGCCAGCCATGTCCTGGGCTGCACCAAAAGCAGCGTGGCCAGCAGGTCCATGGAGGTGAGTCTCCCCTTCTACTGCACTCTCATACTGGAGTACTGCATTCAGCTCTGGGGTCCCCAACACAAGAAGGACATGGACCTGATGAAACACTTCCACAGGAGATCAGAGAGCTGGAGCACCTCTCTTAAGAAGACAGGTTGAAAGAGTTGTTAAGCCTGGAGAAGAGAAGGCTCCAGGGAGACCTTACAGCACCTTCTAGTACCTAAAGGGGCCTTCATGAAAGCTAAAGAAGGACTATTCACAAGGGCATGTAGTGATAAGACAAGGGGGAATGGCCTTAAAGGAGAACAGACATAGATTAAATATAAGGAAGAAATTCTTTATTCTGAGGGTGGTGAGGCACTGGAACAGGTTTCTCAGAGAAACTGTAGATGCCCCATCCCTGGAAGTGTTCAAGACCAGTTTAGATGGGGATCAGAGCAATCTGGTCTAGTGGAAGGTGTCCCTGTTAATGGCAGGGAGTTGGAACTAGATGGGTTTTAAGGTCACTTCCAACTCAAACAATTCTGCAATTCTATGATTCTATGAATATGACTAGGAATCCTAGGGCTGTACACCACTGTTTAAATCTGGGATGGCACTGAGGAAATGATTCTGCCCCTACATAATTTCATGCAGTAGTAAAGCAAATTCAGTATCACCTGTGTTTTAGTTCAGTTTTACAAAGTTCACTCTCTGCCTCCTGCACCTAAAAACTATCTGAGTATGCACACAGATCTCCTAGATGAGACTCAGTTCTTGGAAAATAATACCACGTTATTACTGCTTTTGCTGAAGAGGCTTTTGGCCCAGAGGAATGCATGCATATTGCACAACCACTTTTCCCTGTGTTCCTTCAGATTCACATCTCCTCCACCTCCCTCCTAAGACTGCCAGTAATTCATAAACTTGATATTCAATAAGAATAGAATTTTTCACACCTTCTCCAAGGCATTTATTGCCTGCCTCTGCATCTTTTAACATGCTGACATTTTTTGGGCATAGCTGATACAGAATCAACTCTTCACAAGACAAAACAAAAAATGCTAACCACAGATAATTCACTCAACTACAAACCCAGCAATGCCATACCATAAAGGAAATGTTCCTTATAGATTAGTGGGGAAAGGCTAAAACCTTTCAATTTAGTCCTTCTTATTTTGAAAATTGTGATTTATACATCTAAACAACCAAACAAACTTCATACAAGAACAGGAAGGAGAACAACATGAACAGTTCCTCATAGTCTTGATCTTGATAGGGAGGTGTGTTTTGGGTGAGGGATCCACACTTTGTGGAGTGACACTTGTACAGAACCACAGGTTAGGTGCTGTGGATGCATCTGTGGCATGCAGAGCTCAAAGAATTGCAGCCTTACAGAAGAGTGGTCTTGAGGAAAGGAAATCTAAAGAGTCACCACACGTGGGAAGAAAAGACCACTAAAGGAATGACAGGAAGAGTTATTCTTTTGGAGCAACTTTTTTTGATGAAGCCAGTTCTGAGGAATGAGTCATTTATGACAGTTCAGTAAGCAGACAACTTTCGCCTAAGACTAAATGGGGTCTCCCCCAGCTGCAGTAAAATGACATTTGCACTCAAGTGAACTGTCAGTTATGAATGATAATGACTTTAATTAGGAGTAATTGAAGGGGTTTTTTATGTTGAGCACCTGCCACAACTGACTCCCCCAGATTGCCCATTAGCCCACCAATATCCAGAAAAAAAAGTCTCACTGTTAGACAGATTTTAATTTCTGTTTATTCAAACAGCGATCCACCAGACCCAACAAGACTTTTTTCATCCAGACAATACTGAAATCTAAATCTAGTCTTTTTTGTTATCCACCAGGAGATCAGTACTATACTGCAGATTGAAAATGTTCGTAAGCTTTATGGAGGCATTTTAAAAAGCAGTCCTAAAAAGTCTCACTGGTCCATACTTTGCTCCTTCCCCTTTGTTCCTTTTAATATCAGCTTCCAGACATCAAGGTTCATCTGGATGAGAATCCAGCAGCATAGGGTACCAGAAGGTAACCTAAGCCAAATTTACCTTCTCCTTCAAACAATGTCCCAGAAAGAAATTTAAAAAGGAGTTAACACTGGACCTGTGCATAGGGATGAATGTTAATGGCAGTTAAAACCAATGATTCTACTCCACACATAGTAGGCACAATTTTCTATTAAATTCTGGTATTAGGGAACAGAAAGAATGCACATTGTAAGCAAATAAAATATCTCTTTAAAAATGCAAGTTTTAAGTGGCTATCTCAAATGATGGCATATATGTCTCATGTCTTGTGACTCTGGCATAATGAAGAAAGCAATACGGTACTTTTAGAATTTAACAGCATTTAATTGCAGGAATAAATGTGCATGGCTTTGTCTCTGTCCTGGAAGAAACGCTAGCTATAACCTGGCTGATGGAACAGGATTTGTTTATCCCTAGCGTGAGTTAATGCTTAAATAAATGTCTGTACTCACCATTTTGAACTTTAAATATAATTTTTCATGAGCACATTGGATACATAACAAAATAAAAATTGTTTCTGTCTTCAATAATGTTGATACTAACAATTTTCTCTTAAGCTTGGAGCCCTGAAAAAATATATATAGCAAAGAAAGTGGAAGGGAAGATGCTTTCTCTTTCCCTTATTGACTGAATACATTATTTATTCTGGGTACTCTAGAAAAGAAAATAAACAAGTTTCTGCATTTAAAATACAGTACATTTACATAAACAGGCCATCAGTAAGCACAGTATGCAGCTACACTTGTGGGGGAAAAAAAAACCCCACACAACTTTCCAAATGCTGTCATTAATATTTATCTTTGCAACATTCATCAGGGCAAATCACAGCAGCCAGTCTGGCACTGAATATTCTTGGATTTACTTGAGGCTTCTGAAAAGATGTATGAGCTTACCGCCTCATCACCCATGGCTTCCAGCAGGGCTTCAGCAGAGCTGGTATGGCTGACAGCTGTCATATGGTCCAGCTTCCAGAGCCACATAACAGCAGCCTCTACAGTATGCTCAGACACAGGAGTAGGTTTCTGCTGCCACTTCATAAGATCCTGTGCAGCCCTGAAAATGAGGTTAACTATAAATCAGATATAGTGCGAATAATGCTGGCAGAAAGAAAGAGTGGAGCTCTGCTATTGTTACAATTCTTTTATATTCTTAAGTAATAATTACAATACACCAGAGATACTAAATCTAGACCTGCAATAAAAGAAGCAGAGAAAAAATAAAACCATTAGAAAAATACTGTAATTTTATTATTTTTTTTGAGACAACTATTTCCAAAGTAAGGTCAGGAGACCTAAAGTATTTCAAAAAGAGTTCCTGATTCATATCACCCTTAACATAAAAACTCAGTCAGGTTTTCAAAATATGTGCATTAAAAAAAAATGTGTATTCCACAGGTCTCGTATCTTCCACAGGTCTCGTCCCACAACTTTGCACAGTCTTTGTGTCAAACCAATTTAACGGACACTTTTTTTCTGGTAGGGTTGATCTTTAGCTACCCATCAAAAATAACATTTGTGAGGCTACACTTCTTGATATTTTAGCTGTTGAAGGGCTTAGTCTTAAAGAAAGAAGTACAAAGCAAATGAGCATGTTTGCCTGTGCACTTGTAGGTAAAAAGACAGAAAGGAACTAAAAAACCAGTTCCAGTATATGTGACATTCCATTAAGCACTATTTTGAAGAGTTTCCTGCAAATCTAAAAGCGAAATGTTTCCTGAGATTTTTTTTTAATAATTTGTATGCTATAGTATGCTTTATCTGTCTTCTGCAAAATCAAACAAATTGATGAACTTAATTATTGTGTCTCAATTTTGACTTGGCTTTGCATTTCATTTTTAAAGAAAAATTCTCTGTTCTTCTCAAAAGCTATGGAAGTTATCTGCTTTGGAAGTTATCTGCTTTGGAAATCATCTACTTTGGAAAATACCTACTTTGAAAAATAACTACTTTTGGAATGGGCAGGCCAGAGAAACTGTGGATGCCCCAACCCTGGAAGTGTTCAAGGTCAGACTGGATGGGGCTTTAAGCAACCTGGTCTACTGGAAGGTGTCACTGCCCATGGCAGAGGGGTTGGAGCTCGATGGTCTTTAATGTCCCTTGCAACCAAAACCATTCTATGATTCTCCTATTCTCCTTTTCAAATGTCAGTTGTATCACAATCTAGAGAATAAAGATAGAGCAGTAGAGCAGTACAAATCTGTAAGACAATGCTTGGATAAAATAACATTAAGAAACACAGTGTAGCCGCAAGTTAGCATTGTGGAACCAATTTTAAAATTATATCACCTAATTCGTGCATCATTTTTTTCCACTCATCTATCCAAACCCAAGCTTGCAAGTTCAAACTTTTATGCATATATCAAAATTTTTGCAGAGATAGGTAAAATCTGAATAGCTGCTTCTATTCTTTTATTTGTAACTAAACACTAATTCACTTACTCCTGTAAGGAGAACAAGTCCTTGCCTTTTGTTATGGAAATCCACTATTGCTTCCTAGTTCTGCTACTGATTTCTGTGACCCTGGAAAGCTACAGAAATACAAACAGCTAGGCCTGTGGCACTTGGGGGAGTGTTCATTTAGCAGTAAGGCAGAAATCTTTAATGCCTAAAGACACAAGAATGCCTAGGCAGTCAGATAGGACCTTACTTTTTCACTCTCTAATAGTCTCTAATGCCTGAAAGGCACTACTGCGATTGTAAAGTACAGCTATCTTTCTGGGTTTCTGTGCTACATTTGTAGAAGACATATCTCACTATTTGGGTTCTGTTACTCTTTATCTGTTCTTCAGGGTAACAGTGGTCTTCTTTTCAATGGAAATAGCAAGTTCAAGTGCCTAAGGGTGAAGCTTGGTGGAAAATCTACAGATATTATCATGGCACAAACCACAATTTCCAGTACAGAAAGTGTCTTACGCAAGACACGTGTCCATATAATATGCAATCCCTTTTTATTCTCCACCAATGGGCTAACATGGATTTCTTTATTCAGCCTGGAAAAGGCTCTGGGCAGACTTCATTGTGGCCTTTCAGCACTTGAAGGGACTTACAAGAAAAATGGGGAGAGAGTTTTTAGTAGGGCCTGTAGCAACAGGACAAGAGGTGATGGTTTTAAACAAAAAGTAGATTCAGACAAGATATATGGAAGTTTATTACAATGAGGGTGCTGAAACAAGGGAACAGGTTGCTCAAAGAGGAGGGAAATGCCGCCTCGCCGGAAACATTCAAGGTCAGATTGGATGGGGCTTTGAGCAACCTGATCCAGTGGAAAATGTCCATGCTTATTGCAGGGGTGTTGGACCAGACGACCTTTAGAGGTGTCTTCTAAGCCAAATCACTCTATGGTTCTATGATTCTTTCTGCTTACCAAATGAGGTTGAATCTGGCGATTTGGATCACCTGTTCCACAAGTACCATAGAAAGTGCATCCCGACATAGATCAAATTCAGTTGGAGCTGCAGTGCCAAAATCCAAAACAATGACAATGCACCGTTCTTGAATTACTCCAAATATCTGCCGGCTCTCACTGGTTAACCATTCCATTCGCTGCTTATAGAGCTCAATAGCTCTCATTAGACAATCCACAAAATGGAGAATCAGTTCTTTTTTGGCTGTCAGCTTTATTTAAATAAGGGAGAGAAGGAAATTGAACATCAAAACAAATAATACAAATGCAGCCTCAAGCTTAGCACAGCTGCAATAGCTGTTTTGCAAGTGTCAGATATGCCAGCCAAGGTAGCAGTGAAAACAACCCATTTTCCTTCCACTATTTCAAGAGCAAATACTTGACAAATGCATCTAAGCTATAAAGAAAAGGCACTGCATTTTGTCCTAATTGCTTTTCATAATCTTTTTATATGAGCATGGGACAGTGCCAGTGGGTTGTCTGACTTGTCTGTCTCAAAACTGGAGCAATTAGAATGTGCTGAACACGGGCTAGGATGTAGAAAGGGCTGCAGAGCAGATGGGTGAACAAACAAGGCACAGAAACTTTGTACCTTCTTAGACTAGAATTTTGATTGGCTCTTAAATTTTTTTTATAGCAGTACAAGGGAACATAGAGTTTGGTTTTGGGGCACTTCAATCTCCACCTTTTCTTTAACATTTGAAAGGAAAACGCATGTTTCTTGTTTGCACTATTATTTCACTAACAATAGGCAGCATTACAGATTAACTATTTGTGGGTAGGTGCTTAGACAAATTTAGTTCAGATAACTGAAATCAACAACTAAAACTTTCCATCCCATACCAGTAAAGTAAGAAAAATCTAGATTCAGTATTAAAATTAAAATTAACAGATCGTCCCTATGAATACATGTATACACATTCTTCATGACCTGTGGGTTTAAAAATGCACCACAGATCCAGTAAAGATATTCCCACAAAATCTCTGGCAGATGTGAGCCTATTAACTGGTTGCCTTCTACCTCTAACTACCTTTGTAGGACTAAGTATAAAACCTTGGAGATACAAATGGTTTTAATCAAGAACATTTCTCAGGGAGGTAAGCTATCTTGTGTGTCAGTCTGCACACTTCTCCCCCTCATTTGTATTTTTCTGTGTTCTTTAATATCAGCTAGTACCCCGTAATGTGCCTCCCTGATAGAGTGTCTCAGGCAGTCTGCCAAAGGAATGTAGGCCTGGAAAGGAGCACTTAGAAATCCAGTTTCCCCCTATGACAGTCAGACTCATACAAGGAAGCTTATTGCACTACACCAACAAAACTCCATCTTAAAATAAAGAAGTTTTCTTGCAATACACCCTCACCTGTAGTTAGCCAGTCCAGATTTCCATTTGTTTTAGGACTGGAAAATTTCTGACTGTCCAGTTGAATTTTATTCATGGTAATTCATACCCATTTTTTTTGGACCAGCATGTCTTTTAGCATAGAAAACTAGCTTTTCTCTATCCCTGTAACTTGGCTTTCTGTAGCATTCAAGGGCAATAACACTGTTGTTTTCATCACTCTTCTTCAGGCTTACATTCCACCATTAACCAAGCCTTCCTATAAGCTCAGCACTCCATTGCAGTTCATCCCAGTAGTAGCTCTGGTTTGAATTGCTTCAATCTGTGGTAACTGTACACACAATATCGTACTCAATATTGTAAATGAGATCTGACCAGATCTTGTATAGTGGTAAAAATGTCTTCCCTGCTGCTCATAACATGTCCTAAGATTAAAAGACATTATGTAGATATTTCATATGAAATTAAAGGGAAAAAATGAGGGGAAAAGGCTCCCTGAAATGGTTCTTTTTCCCTTTTTAAGCCTTGTGGCTCAGAAATTATTCTAGTCATCAGAAAAAATGACAGACCATTTGTTTTCATAAAATCCTTTATAAATTAACTCTCTCCCTTCCCCACTCACACGCACATCTCTTCAATCAAAATCCATCCTCTTAACAATGGGGCCACCAGCAGCTGTTGCTAAGACATTCCTTAGAACATGAGCCTGGGCAGAAATCCAGCTAGCTGTCTCTATAGAGCAGGCTGAGCCTTTTGTGACCTGCTGGCACTAAGCAAAGCAGTGCTTTGCATTGGCATTTTGTCTTCTTATTTCAGCATCCCCATTTGTTTCATTGATTATGATTTTTTTTTAATTCATTCTGAGCATCTTCTTTTTAAGGGTTTCCTCTTTCAAGACAGGGTAAATGTTGCTTAGAAACTGTAATCTTGTCTGGAAAAGATTTACTGCAATGCTGCAGTGAGATAAGAGCATAAGACACTGAAATCAAAAAAGATTTTCTACCACTGATGGTTATCACTAACAGTTTGACAAAACAGAAGAAAAAAGTATCAAAAGATAAAGTTCTCACAAAGAATTGAAGGATTTTATGCCATAGGGAGGCATTTTGGTCACATTATTATGCCACAGTGATAATAACTTCTAAGTGCACAGGAAAGTTACCACAAGTCAGCCACACTTACATTATATACGCTGCCATCTTGTGCTCCTGTGTATTGAGGAAACAGACCATCTGCATACTGAGAAGCCACTGGTTTCCCCAAGGTGGTCACATGATCTACAGTAAAATTTTCAAAAGATCAAGGTGCTAATCTTTCAGACTACTTGAAACAGCTATTTTTCAGACTAATGTGCATATCATCCACGTGTGAGGTACATGCATCAATACTGAGCTCTGAATGTTACAAAACTTGAGAGAAAAACTAATTATTTTCTTGCTATATCTATGAGGGGGTGCTGAGGCCCCCAACAGGCCCTGACTGCCCTCATCAGCCTCAGCTGGGGTTTCCAGGTGCATCACACAGAGTTTCACAGGATACACTGGGCCGGGGCACACAGTCTTTGCTCTAGCCATGTTGTAGGTGTACCTGTCTCAAGTTCGGCTAGTGAACCTCTCTCCTGGGTAGATCCCTCAGCCCTGTATTATAGCCATGTCTGCAGTTCTGTTTAATGGATGCTCTAAGACCTGTGTGATGGCCTTGACTCCTGTCTTACTTCTGGTTCTATCTCCTGTTGCTCCTGGCTGCACTCCCTGGCTGGACCCTAAACACAGTTAATCAGCCCATACTGCTGCAGGACTGCATCCTGTTCAGAAAGGGCACTGCCTGCAGTCCCTTTTGGCTCCTGGCTCACTTTGCCCCCACAGAGCAGCCTTGCTTTTGCTGCTCCTGATAAGTTTAGTCAGAAGTGGAGAAAAACTCCACATCTAATTATTTATAGGCCAAAAAGCTACATGGGACTTTAATAAATAAGAGGTTTAGGCAATCTCACGACAGGACTTGTAAATATTTGTCTGTCAAACAAAATACAGAATCTGGCACAGATAATGCTGTTCTCTTACACAACTACATGGGTGCAGCAGTGAGTGCATCTAAGGAAAAGGTTGTGCTCTGCTCTTTCAGTAGCTAGAAATCTTCTACAGGATACCACTGATAGGAAAACATTAGGGGTGGGAATATTTAACGTCATAAAGCAGCTATCTGTACAGCATGCTGCTTTGCCAAGCCAGTACATTCTGCTCCTAACGCTGTGACAACTTTTACCCCTGCTTAACAGCTTCTTCTTCATCTGTAGCATACAGGATTTCAGGAACTGCCCTGGTGATCTTTGAATGCCCCATGGACACGAGCCAGCCAAAATCTTAAATTATGCAACCCAGAACAATTACAATACATTACAATTCCTATTTCTCAGGCAGCAAGCTGTTCAAAAAAAAGAATATCTTACTATGCTCTGCAAACACCATTACGGCTGTGGTTAATAATTATTAGCAAACTCTTCTCCAGCTGTCAGATAACTGCAAAGAAACATTTTTCCAGAGCCTGACTTTGCACAAAAAGCAGACTGAATTCTAATGAAATTTAACTGTTTTCTTAAAGCTGGATACCCAGAAATACCATACTATTCCCAAGCAGGTGAGCTAACCCTGATGATCAATAGTAGATTGCAGATTCTGGCACAGCATGTATTATATTTGCCATGTGAAAATAAACAGACAGAGATCTTATTGTGCACTATTTGCAGGAAAAAGAATAACAGCTTCAGCAGCATAAGCTATTTTCCACTACAGCTAAATTGGTGAGGATGTGAACTGGAGCCTACGTAAAGCAACAGTGCAGCTGAGTAAAGAAGTCCTTCTCAGATTCTGAGTCCTTCTCATATTAAAGGGAGATGGAGTTTCTCAGTTCTCTGAACTGGCAATATCAGCAACTACAAATATAGCTTCCCTCTCTGTCATTATCATAAGAGAGAATGTAAAAATCTGCAACGTGTACGTTGGGGTGCAAAATTACTGTGATCCTATAGACTATTCAAAGTTGGGGGGGTTTATTACCCTATTATTGATTTGTCTTATACCTTTCCTGTCTTGGAATCCAATCTGTGCCAAAATCTGGGAGAGGGATAACTTGTTTCTTTTGAGACCATAACACTGAAGCCATTTAGAAGAGGAAACAAGGGATTGTACATCTGGGCTCCACTGACGGACTGCCAGTCTCCTTTCCTGCTCTTTTGATTTCTTCCCATGGGCCTCATGGGAATCTTCAGCATCTTGTCTGTGCTTTGAATCAAAGGCATCTGTTGTAAAGACAAATGAGGGAAACACAACTGTTATACTTTACCCAAACAATTCCAAAACCAAATAAAATTAATTGTCCCCTTTCTTTACCTGTATTCCATGGTCCTCTGGACACTTACAGCTCATCTCTTCTTTTCTTATAATGAACAATGTTCTTAATCTGGAAAGCTGCTCTCAGCCTTATACATCTACTTGTTATATTTTTTTATTCATCCATATAAATTTAACTTCAATTTCTTAAAGAAAATGTCTCTTTTATATGTCTCTGAAATCTAAATCTGATTTGCCAAATGAAAATCCTTCCAGCTACTACAACATCTCTCCTAAGTCTTGGGAATAAGAACTCATAACAGGCATTCAAAAATTGTCAGACCATCACTACATACACATTTACAAGCATTATGTAATAGACAAGGACTTCCTAGCAATTTCACGTTGAACTCCTACCACAAGCAACAGTGGCGTCTGCAGCAGATCCTGATTTTATCGCAAGGCTGGTGAAACTCCCTCTCCTCACATTGTTTTCCTCAAGTGTAAATGATGGTTCTGGCAGTATCTGCTCTGGGCTGTGACATATCATGTGCATGCACAGGAAATCATGGACATGAAGGTCCAGGTTCATTTTAAGTTCTACAGAACATGTAACACATCTCAGCACCAACATATAACTGGCTGGGCTAGTTCCACTTGCATCTGGCAGCATTGACAGCCCAGAACATAGAGTGGCTGAGGCAGAAATGGAAGCAATGACAACAGTAATGTCTTTGTTCCTCAACACAGAGGTTCTAGGAGGATTTTGGTATTTCCTGTTCATTCCCAAAATATTCTGCATGAGTTAAGCTGGCTCTAGTTGGTCAAATACCTTTGCTGTATCTAAGTTTACTTTCTGTGGACTCTGAAATTTTCTGTTCATTTTGCCCAGCACCAACATCATCTGGTGTATCTTAGTTCTTCATTGCCCATATAATGTAAGCTGCTTGTAAATGTACTGCATGCATCACACTGGTCCAAAATACAAAGAAGGGTACTGTTATCTTTAATGACTACAAAATAATCTTCAGTCTAGTACGGAATATGATCCGAACTCTCTGCTAAGATCAAATATTATAACAACTGTCCTGGTTACAAAGGTTCATTAGATAGCTTCTCAGTTAACACTACATAAAGAAAATGAGACTCTATCTTCAGAAATCATCTTTCAGTGACAGAGGACTTCTATACAGTGTAGACTGGCACCAGCTCTTTCACAGTCATCAGTCCTAAAAGCAGGGTGCTGGGCTGGCGTGCCTGTAAAGGTTGACATTTCCCCAGCCCTACTTTGCTCCATGCAGAAGCAGCAGGAATAGATATTACCTCTAGAGAGAGGCAGGTGAAGGTTTGCAGCTCCTCGAGCTTTTTGTACAGGCATTTTTTATAGTCACTTGAACAATCATTTCCAGTTTCCTTTTTTGAAAATGCATAAAGGCCAGCACAGCAACCCACACACAGCCCAAGTGAGAGCAGCACAGCTTCAGAATTGCTTGTACATAGCTAGCAGCATGCATGCCACAATGCTTCAAAGGAAACTGAAAGTTATGTGGGAAAACATGAAATCTATACAAAAATAGTGCTGAAATACTCACAGTCACTCAAAGCAAGTCTCTCAGACAGACCAGTAGTCATGATAGATCTCTTGATTGGCAGCTCCTCCTTGCTTTCTTCTTAAACCCTGAGGAATTGTTATGTTTTAAGAAATTTTAAATATTTCCACGCACAGGTCAATGTGAACTGGAGGTGAGCCACAGGCCCAGCCAATAATAGACTGCAGAAGGATGAGATCAAGATTTTCCAAATGAGAACAAGACTTTTCTCAAGAAAAGTAACAGTATAAAGAATAGCTACTCCCCATGTCAGGAAAAGCTGTAGTCAGACTTCACAGTGGGCCCCAAACTCAAAAAAGAGAAAGTAGGAAATTAGTAATATCATTTACCTTCCTTCACTCTAAATTATCATAAAAAAGAGGCAATATACTAGAAAATATGAGAGTGGTATTTTGGCCTGCTGTCAGTCAGCTGTATTATATTCTAGTATTGCTTTGCGGTATACCTTACCTTTGCTATAAACCAATTTATGACTAAACCTGTGAGTATCTGAGACACAATTTTGTGAACAGATTCATAACTTTGCCTATAAGACTACAAGATGATTCATAAAGACAAAGAACTATGTGTGTATACATGTACATGAATGTGGTATAAGACACAGCATATGAACAGAAAACAAAAGGCCAGACAAAGCGAGGTAGCATATATTGGCTGAGTGTATTGCTTTGAGACATCATGCTTTGCCATTTATGTGGCTCTTCTTTTAATGAATACGATGAATGAATGAATGAATGAATGAATGAATGAATGAATGAGGGATATTTATGAATCACTAGCAGGCACAGCTGTTAGCTATTGTCATAAAGCAGTTTTTCCCACAGGAAAAGCAAAAATGGGATAAAATATTAACCCAAGGACTTAACCTTCTCCCTCTTTCTTCTTCACAGAATGGAACATGCTATTTATTCCTCTCATATGGGTTTAAATACCCATATGGAAACATACAAACCATTCCAGTCTTTGTCCTGCTCCTGCAGAAAGATATGAACTGTATAGAAGGCAGGGAGGAGTTTAAAAAAACAGGACTCTGTTCTGCACCCCAACTCCCCAGGTGCTGCGCAGAAGGTGCTCCCCAGCAGCACAACCCCTGACTAGCCAGGACTTGGAATCAGTGCAGTAAAAAGGAGCCATTGCCACAGGGGAGCCATGGCAGAAAACAGACACAGCAAATGGACACAGCAAGCCAGCGTGCTTGTGCCATTTCTCTTTCAGAATGCAGAAGTAGGGCCACAGCACTCTCCTGGTAGTAGGCAAGACACATTTCAGCAGGAGCCTGTATCAGAGAACAAATTCCAGGTGCCATTGCATTTCCCTGATGCTCAGGGGTGTATCCTCCAGCACCACCCCCAGCTCCTTGAATAGCACCTGGATGTGATAGTGCTGTATGAAAAGGAGCATCTGAAAGGAGGTGAAGAAACTTCCAATGGAAACTGCAAGTTTTACAAGTCTTGGAAACAGTGAGTTCAAAACCAATGATAGCTTCAGCCCAAGATCTGAATCCAAACAGGTTATTTTCCAATGGTGAACCAGAGTTCATCTGGCCACCTCTACCCTCTCTGCTTTGGCCAGCACAAACAAGCTGCTAAGGCCTTCACCTGCCACCCACTTGGATTTGTAACACACTTGTTACTTGAATGACAGTGTTTGCTGAGGCCATTCCATCGGGTTGCCCCTCACAGGCAAGAATGCCTCGGGAAATCCCACAAGCCTTACTGCCCAAGAAGCCACCTCATGCCACCTGAAATGCCAAAGCCCTGGAAAAAGGAGTGTGTAGGGTTGAGGTGGGCAGAAACCAAATCACACAATGGGTCGGGTTGGAAGGGACCACAGTGGGTCAGCTGGTCCAGCCTCCCTGCTCCACCACAGTCATCCCAGAGCACTTGGCACAGGATTGTGTGCAGAAATAAAATCACACAATGGGTTGGGTTGGAAGGAACCACAGTGGGTCAGCTGGTCCAACCTCCCTGCTCCACCACAGTCATCCCAGAGCACTTGGCACAGGATTGTGTGCAGCTGGTTCTGGAATACCACCAGCGAGTGAGACTCCACAACCCCTCTGGGCAATCTGTTCTAGTGCACCATCACTCACACAGCAAAGTTCTTCCTCATATTCAGGAGGCACTTTCTGTGCGTCACTTTCTCCCTGTTGCCGCGTGTCCCATTGCTCAGCCATCACCGAGAGGGGCCCGGCTCCATCCTCTGGGCACCCCCGCTTTAGATATTGGTACACCTCGATGGGCTTCCCTCTCACACGGGTAGGAGGTGGCACAGCACAAGCACAGCGGGTGCGGGGCGAGGGCCAGGCTGATCCTCGCCCACGCCGCTCACGGGCGCTGCGCCCTCACAGCGGCCGCGTCCCGGGAGACGCCGCGTGGAAACGGGGAGGGGACGGCGGGGACGGCGGGGCCTCTGCGGTGAAGGACCACGGCCCAGCGGCGCACCCCGCCCGCACCGAGGCCGGGCCGCCGCAGCACCCGGGACCGCCGCCTGCTCCGCCCGTCCCCCCGCAGCCCGGCGGTGCTCACCTGCCCCGGCCGCACCGCCCCGCACCGCCCTCAGCGCCGCCCGGCCCGGACACGGCCCGGACACGGCCCGGCCGCGCCCCAACGGCCGGGAGGGGGCACAGCG
>JAWWMO010000001.1:87035056-87051253 GCA_035047845.1 Dendrocincla fuliginosa
ACCTGGACAGGCTTGAGAGATGGGCCTGTGTGAACCTCATGAAGTTCAACAAGGCCTAGTGCAAGGTCCTGCACCTGAGTCAGGGCAATCCCAAGCACAAGTAGAGGCTGGGTGGATTGAGAGCAGCCCCAGCAAAAAGGGCTTGCAGGTGCTGGTTGACGAGAAGTTCAACACAACCCAAAGCCAACTGCATCCTGGGCTGCACCAAAAGCAGGTCGAGGAAGGTGCTTTGATTCTCTCCCTCTCCTCTCAGAAGACACTCCCTGGAGCACTGCATCCAGTTGTGGGGCCCCTGTGTAAGAAGTACATGGATCTCTTGGAGCAAGACCAAGGGGAGCCAAGAAGATGATCGCAGGGCTGGAGCACCTCTCCTACAAAGAGAGGCTGAGAGAGCTGGGCTTGCTCTGTCTGGGAGACCTTACAGCACATGCCAGTACCTAAAGGGGGCTGACAAGAGAGCCAGGGACGGACTTCCTGCAAGTGCATGTAGCAACAGGACAAGGAGGAACAGCTTCAAACTGAAAAAATGTGGGGTTAGATTAGATATAAGTTAAAAATTCTTTACTGTGAGGGTGGCGAGGCGCTGAGAACGGGTTGCTCCGAGAAACTGTGGATGCCCCATCCTGGGAAATGTTTAAAGCCAGGCTTCATGGGCCTTTGAGCAACATGCTCGAGTGGAAGATGTCCCTGCCCAGGGCAGGAGGTTGGAAATAGATGGTCTTTAAGGTCCCTTCCAACCCAAGCTGTTCTGTGATTCTATGATTAACTGAACCTGCATCCTATATGGGGTATTTATCTTTTACTTATCTGATGCCTCCACATCAGCTATAGTTCTAGCTGCGTTTTAGAATTAAGGAGATAAAGTTTTAGTCAAATGTTACTTACATTGTTCCTTGTATTCATTATGTACAACACATAACAAAATGGAAATGACTAACTGATCTGAAATCAGCCTACTTTTTTCCCTTTTCCAGCTCTTTTTGCACCAGACAACTGCGTTGCAAACAATACACAACATAAGCTACACAGCTGCAACCAAAGCCAGCCAGTGCCTCCCACAGTAACTAGTGTTGAGAGACCTCCTGATTCAAAGGACAGAATTAAAAATTCTTGGTTAAAAATTGAGAATAAGATGTAAGTTTAGTTATTTTTGTTCTGGAAGCACCCAAATACCCTAAATAATAACAACTATAAATCAGAGAACACTGAAGATAGACTTAAATTCTGCTTTGGAGGAAGATGATAGTACTCACTGACAGGTCTGCATTTGAAGAACACAGATTCAGACACGGTTTAGAGATGAGCCTCCTGTTAATCAGTGTACAATTGTCATCACTGATATACCTCAAGGCATTACACCAATCCAAAACTCAACCCTAGCTGGACACTTGAAAATAATTTAATCTCATCTCTAACATGCTCTCTACGCATGGTACTTGCTTTGCCAGTGTTCCATAGATGATTTTCATATGAATAAAATGAGTAAAAGGTTAAAAAAAATCAAGGGGGAAGAACCAGACAAATAGACAGGATGCAACAAATAATACACTTTAACAGATCAGAATGTCAAATAATGGCAAAAGAACCATCTAGAAACACCAACAAACATGTTTTCATGAGGTTAGACAAGACACTACTTAGCTTCTGGTTAGACTTGACTAAGGCTATTGAAATGCATCACAAGGTCTAAGAAGGTGAAATTTATAAATTTTTGGTGACAAGTACAGTGTCTCCAAACTACTCAGTGCAGAAAATTAATATTTTTGTTTAAATTCCCCAAACCACTGTGTTAATTACATATTTTAAATTATTTATGCTTTATACTACTCTTCATCAGTATTACTGAACATTAGGTTGTGATGCTACAACACTGAAATGTGGCTCCATCTGTATTTCAAATGGGTTAAGGCTTCTGAATAGAATTATAACTTTCATACTGATCCTTTCCGCAACAGGGAAGCAAAGAGTTTGTGGAAGAACTAGCACCGTGTAGGAATTACTCCCATAGAAGAGATCCAAGAAGCATCATCTTAATAAAGATGAACTGAAATAAAGTATAGCCTGATTTTCCCTTAGAGGAAAGGCTTTGGGTTTTACTGAAGATTTTTTTCAAAAAAAACATTTTGCATTATCAAAATTGAATGAAAAATTCCATTTTTAATTTTGAAAGATGCAAATCAATACAGCCATTGGAGAAAAGTTTTTATTAAGTATCCTGTTACTTTCATACCATTACTGCAGTATATAAATCAATTTGCTATAAATCAATTTGCTATCAATACCATAAATGGCAACACCCCCCTTTAATATAACAACCAGTCTCCTGCATTTCATTTCCATTTGAAAAATGCATCTGTAATGTCCCAATAAACAGCACAGCAAACTAAGCCATGAATGCCTTTTTCTTCTATGTCAGATGTAACCAGCACAGCAACATGAACAAACAGTAACACACACCACAACACCAGATATAGATAAAAGCAAACAGCTGAAGTGCTGATTCTTGCCAGGCCCAGAGGGCTACTCTCCACCAATTTAAAAAAGGGTCATGTACAAAAATACACCCACAAACACAATCACCTGCAATTTGTCCTACACTCTGAAGGAGGATTAAACCAGCAGTACTGTGAACAATCCAAAACCAACGCACGCAGCTTAAGCGCAAATGTCTGCTTGAGTTTTAAATAAACCAGTGCCTAGTGAGGGCCACAACTGTGGGGTGGGAAGGGTACACCCAAACACAGATACTGCATCCACACAAGTTTCATATATTTGATTTCCTCCAGCTGTTTCCACCGCTCCCCACTTACAGAAGCCTCTATCCCAGTGGTCCCAGCTCTTCCCCAAGACTCTAGTCCACACAGCAGGTCCACCAGCTTCCAGCCCTTGGCACACACAACTCCTCACGTTGTTCCTTGTGTAAGTCTTCCTGCACATAGAGATCTTCCATGCATTAAGAGCATCTGTCTTTAAGCACAGCAAAAGGCAGCAGTGCTGCCAGTGAGTTCTGCACCCACTTGCTCATGGGAAAGTTTGCACAGGTGGCAAACCCCAACCTGCTGCTGAGCTCCACACTCTCTCTTTGTGGGACCAAGCAGAGGCTCTGTCCTGGTCCTAACAGCCTACTTTCCTCCAGACTCAGAGGAATACAATGCTAATTTGTATTCCACAAATTACAGATGCTAATATATGTTAATCTGTATTACCAGTACATTTGAACAAAGCCAGAAGGACAGACTAAAAAAGTATTATGAAGCAGTGACAAAAGGAAAAAGACGATACAATGGCCTGTTTTAAGGCAAAAGAAACTGTAGTGACATTTCAGCTTTTGAAAGAAGTTAACCACAGCCATCCTACACTCACTATCTGAGCCACTAGTTTATCATAATGACTGCACAGGAAAAGAAAGCCATTGCTACTGAATATACGAACATAATAGTGAATATCCTTGCAACATTTTTTCCCGCATAAGAACAAGTCCTGCACTTCACCCAATTCAAATCTTTGATCACTGCAATCTACACATTACTAAAATACCAAAAACCCCATTCAACTCATCTCCGGATCTCCAAAAATACAGTAGAAAGAGAAAAGTCTTCCATTCAGTTACTGTTCATTCCAAGTTCAAAACTTGCACCAAACTAAGTTAAATACAGTTAGGTTTAAAGCAACATACTACAAATACAGGGTGAAGAATTAGTCTCTTCTTCAGTGTCTAGGTATAATATAAAGTTGCACGTTTATTGTGTCCAACTGCCTTCTCAGTAAAGCAGCATGAAGGAGAACAAGAGAAAATGAGCCCTGACCTAAAAAGGTCATCTCTACCCTATGAGAAAACAGCTATTCTACCATCACTTGCCTACACATGTGAATTTCAGAAAGGTCTCCCCTATTTCTACCTCGAGCCTCTCTGATCAAGAGAGTGCAAACAACCTTTGTGCAAAGCAAAAGTATTTAACCCTGATGGTTCCATACAAACAACACGTGCACCTCCAGAATATGACTTACAGCACATGTGCCAACCAACCGTGCAGTAACTGAGTGGCTGACCCCTCTCAGACATCTCAAAAGCACACAGACTATTGCAGTCTCTCAGCAACTACTTATCACAAATATGCACTTCAAGAAGATTTCCCAAAGGTGTCACTTACAGTGCACACTTAAAACAATCAGTGTGTACACAATTGGAATTTCTGGTAATGCACTAACTTAGTCAACAACAGGATGCCTGTGCAGCAGTATCCACCCATCCGGGGCTGCAGGCTCTGCATCTGGAGGATTTCTGTCCAGGCAAGATTACCATGAAGAAAAAGAAGGCATGTCCAGGGACAAACACTTGCATGTATCCCAAACCTCCTCCAAGAATCATCACATTAATATGGTCACATATTCTTGAACATTCAGGGCTCAGATTTTGAGGGTTAAGATGCTGGATATTCTCAGTATAAACAAGTTAAGAGTCCAATGTGGCAAGGAAACAAACACGCAGAAAAAGCAACCACTTCGGACAACGTGAAAGCTTCAGAACACTTTAACATGATTTGTTTCTACTACAGAATTGTCAATAACCTAGTGAGTTTCCGTACAGGTAAATCAAGATGCTCTTACTTCAAACTATTCCTATCCCTCTTCTCAGAAACAAATGTACACATACAAGACAGGAACTACAGCAAGAGAAGTCAGCTTCCTAAACTAAATGGAGCTTAGTAATGGCTGATCCACAGCCAAATGCTTAACATTTTAATGCATTAGAAGAAAATTCATCTAGCAAAAGACAACTGGTAAGAGTGCTACAACCTCACAATGAACAACACTATTTTAAGAGCTGAAACTTTTAGACATTCTTATTAGTTTGGGCACAAAATTCAAGCCATTGTGGAATTCTGGTTATTGCTTCCACACGTTAGTGAGCTGAGGTCGCTGATGCTTCTTGTTTCTTTGTGCCTTGACAACTGTGTTGAACAAGCTCTGTTACTGAGAACATATTCTTTCTAACTTGTCCTCCCTGCAAGCAACTCAGGATCAAAGCTTCATCATGCCCACATATTGCTGTAAATTAACAACAACCTTGTAAGTCAAATGTAATCCCATCACATTTGTTTTATTCAAATCTCTCTCTACCAGTACCTTTACAGTTTGTCTCTAGGGGCTGTGCAACTCAGCATAAGGGCTGTTTATTGGCACAAGTACTTCACTAGCAATTTGGAATGGAAAAACAATTTAGTTCAGCCCATCTCTGAACTGAGGAAACTTAAAATGTTCATGGCATTGATATGCAAAATCATGATGTATCTGCAGGCTACAACAGCAACATTTGTGCTTGGTAAGCATAGAAAACTTTTAAATTCTTTTTGAGCATTACACAGAAAAATTATATACTGTCACAAGCAAAAATAGGGCCTCTGTTGTTTACAGTTAGATAGATGGGTGGCATATCTGTGGGAAGCATCAGCAGGAATAGACAGAAAGCTGCATGAAAGCCAAGGAGACAACCAGAAAAGCAGCTGGAAGCACAGCTCTGAAATACTGTAGAGCAATTGCTTTTTAGGCAGACACTAGCTGGAATAAAGCCTTGCACTACGAGCAAGGAAACTGCTTTCTATTCACTTTCTGCCATGTTGAGGAAAACAAAACACAGTGCATCATAAACAAAACTAAATTATAGACTTAGCAGTGCCTCATTTTAAAAAGAAGCAACTTTTAGGATTCTAATCCTAAAAAATTTTATCAACAACAAAAAAAGCTTTTTTGTTATCCAGGCAGCAAATAAAGTCATAGTTACACAGCAGGAATAAGGCTACTGAATAAGATACTATTACAAACTGGGGGAGTGAGGAAAAATAAAAGAAAAAAAAAAAAACAAAATCACACTAGAAAATAAAAATAAGTCACTTTTGAGATTTTTCTAACACAGTATGTTCATGGTTCCTAGCTACAGAAGTGACTGCTTACTGTTAATAACAATAAAAGATTAGCAATAAACAGATATAGATGGGATTCTGCTAAAACACAAGCAAGCATTTTATGTATTTTAAGGGATCAACTTTTATTATAATAAAGGGCAACTCTCACTTATCTCATGCAAACATCAACAGCATTAAGCAATGAAATACACTATCATGTTGCTCTTGGGACTAGAAGAGATAAGCCTGGCAAAGGTCAAGAATAACTAGATAAATTTCGGTAAGAAGGAATTTCTAATGGTCATGTAGTCCAACACCCTTCTCTAAACTCATTTCAGCATGATCACTAGTTCAAACTTACTGCATTTTTTCCAGCTGTAGGCTGTTTGGGTTTTTTTTTGTCAAGAACTTTGAAAATACTTCAAAATTATCTCAGTCCCTTTTCTCACACCTTTCGTTTAGGCTAAGGAATGTCAGGACACTGACCCTTCCCTTACAGGGTAGGTTTTCTGGATCTTTGATCACTTGTTGCTTCTTTGAACCTACTTAATGAATCTATTTTCTTTGCAGTGCACCATCCAGAAGCAGACAATGTACAAAGCAGAGCAGAAAGATTTTCTGTGTCTTGCTGCCGCAGCAGACTTCATATTACTTCCTTACACCCCTTTTTTGTTCAATTTCTTTTGTATTCTGCAATAATGTGACGAGTACACATAGCATGGGATTTACAGTAAACTTTCATTCCTAAATATAATGATAACATTAAATTTTTTTCCCCATTCTTTTGTATACATTTGATTTTCCTCTTCTTTACTGGATCCCATGTTTCGACTGAGGCACTTTCACCTACCTTTGATCCTCCATTCACTCCCCTTCCTGACCACGTCTCCAATTTGTCTAATTTATTTCAAACTCATATCTCTTTATCTACATATGCTGTTCCTTCCATCATGGTGCTGCGTGAAACCCAGTAAGAATTCTCTCTCTCACCACCCAGATTCACTATGGAAAATACCAACCACCATCAAAAATAGGACAGATCACTGCAAAGCCCCTCTTACTCACTATTAAAAATGTGACCATGTATCTATTCTAACTACTCAAGGAAGACAGCTACTGGCTTACAATCCATTGTACATTTGTAAAATACATCTCTTACAGTAGGGGATGAGCAGCTGTGTCAGACATAATTGTCTTTCCCGGCTTGGCTAAATTAATCATATGCCAGTTTCTGGATGTGAGCAGTAACCAGCATTCTGGAAAATCACAGACACATAGAACGTTCAGGCTGGAAGTATTAAGAGAAGCCACATTGAGCCAAAGTACTACCTTTCTGCAACTCTAACAACTGGGCCATATTCAAGAGCAGCACCTCGAGATGCTGGCTGAGCCACATGACAATTAAATGTTCTGGTAGTGACCAAGTTTTATAATGCCATAAACCATTGAGCTAACCTGGCTAGCAGGGTTACATAATAAAAAAAAAAAAGCAAGAACAAGGCATTGCTGCAAAAGCCCCTTTGATAGCAATCCTTTTCACTGCAGCTCTCCAAAACACTCTGGTGCCAGAGGAGTTCTGGTACAACAGGCGTGAGACAGACACAAAGATAGTGCAGACCTAAACACTGCCCACTGAGCAGCCAGGATATATACTTCTTCTGCTGATTCACCTGGGACAGGGTGTTCACTACCTGCACAAGTAACCACTCCAAACCAGTTTTAATGAAATTCATTTCCTATGTTTAATGACAATAAGCTATAGGCCAATCTGTTGCTGAAAACAAGTATGAAGTGTATTTTAAAGACTAGAGTAACAATCATGTGTTGGTGTTAAAAAGAAAAAGGAAACTCTTATTTCCTTTAATTTCAAAAGCTCCTGTAAGATATGCAACAGAATTTCCAAAGGAAACCAACATTTCCCTTCTATTTAACACAAATGAAAAGAGACCTCTCTTGTCCAAAGCAGCAAAAATTGTTATAACACTTTCTACTTTAGCATACCAGTCCGTCCCTTCCCTTCCCTTGCCTTCACTCTTCCCAGTTAGTAGTCCATTGAACTTTTTTGGTTCGTTGGTTGGTCTTAGCTCACATCAGTTGGAAATCAACACATAACCCTGAAAATCAAAACATGCATCCAGAAGGCTGAAGCAGCATTCATTTGAGTAACAGCTTCTCTTGGGATCAAAGTATAAACTAAGGTAGGTTATGGTTGCAAAATACTTACATGTATCTCTCTGATTTCTCACCTTTTTTAAAAGAGAATATTGCATAACCACCACCAAGGAGGAAAAACAGAAAAGAGAGGGGGAAGAGAGGGAGGAGGAGGGAGAGAGACTCTGTCCTACTTGTCTTGTTTCCTCTCTGGTTCTTTCTATAAGACTCCTCTTCCTCCAGGAATAAATATTTTTGGTTCTTACTCCAAAATTTTCCACCATTGGCTGAGGTTTTTTGTTATGTTTTCTCAGTTAGGTTTTCTTATCCTTGTTGCTAAGTTTAGATGTTTTTGAACACTTACGATTATTGTGGCTGAGAAACAACGTGGTAATTCTAATTTTATGAAAACAGCCAGAGGAGAGAGAAGACGACAGTTTTATTATAAAACCCAGGCTATTTTCTCTCCAAATAAGAGAAGACGTCACGCCTAAAAGAAAACTGTACCTCCAACCTTCATTACTTAAATATGAGCGAATATTTAGCAAACTAGGAAAGTAGCTTAAATATCTCCCAAGTAAACGTTCTCTTAGAGGTCTTCACATGTGAATATATATCAGCGTACCCAAATAAGTCATCCTCATACAGTGAGGAAATGTGACAGTTATGACAACACACTTGGAGGAACTGAAAACCAGAAGCTTTTCCAACTAATTCTTTATCACCAAAGAACAATGATGAAATACACTACTGGTTGCAGGGCGCTACAAAAATGACATAGTTTAGGCAATCCTGAAGGGCTAAATTGCATTAGATTTTCACAATATACATTCCAGACCTGTTCTCACCACTTCAAGCAGCCAAATGCCTTCTCAAAGTGATGTGAGACTCTGCCAACAACTGCCTTTGGCCAAGAACAAAAGTTGTGTACTTTAAATGAAAAAAATACTTGAATTTCATCCTACCATGCTTGCCCTAATTCAGTAAAGTTATTTACTTTCCTTCCCAACTTCCACGCTGGTGACAGGCATTGGGAAGTTTGCTGACCTAAGAAGAGGAGGTTCTTGAACATTATGGAACATAGTGCTCTTCCTGGAACATTAAGTACTCAGACCAACAGTCACATTAAAAAGCCCCAAGTAATTTTTGTGACTGGTGTAATAGGTACACAGTAGTGATCTGTAATGGTTAGATCTTATTAAGAGCAGTGCCTTTAGGATAGAAAACCCCACACATTTCTAGAGCTCACAAATGAGGTAGTGAAGACCCGTGACCCTGAGCAGGTCAGTAGTACCAGAAAGTATGTTCAGTCAAAAGAGATGGTGTTAAGTGTAAAGTTATTCCTTGCATAAGAGCTCAGTCTTAGGAGTAGTTCAAGGACATCTTGCACTGAACTAAATGTAAATGTGAAGTGACTGCAGATCCTTTAAAAGTGGTCCTTCTGTGCACCACAGCAATCAGCATTTTGTAATTTTGATTTCAAACATCTCTTAATTTATGCTAACCACAGAACATTTTTAACTCCAGAAAGAGGCCTCAGAACTGCTGTTCAAGAGTCCCCCAGGAGAGGTCTTTCCTGTGTGTATTCAGGGCTTGTTCTGCTTCCTTACAGCTCCAGTGCCACTATACATTGCACCAGGTTCAGAAAGTAATAAAGATCTCGGGCTAATCTTGAAGACTCTCTCCAACAACCAGAGATATTTCAGTCAAACTTCTCCAAACACAGTTACCTTCAAAAGCAAGACATGTAATTGGCCATGGTGAAACATTATATAATCAGACCACAGGGTAAGCTAAAGCCATGCTGTTTCCAGCGATGGCACTTCAGAGTAATTCCTTCAGCTCCTGACAACTTTTCAGCATATCCTTAAAGTTTGAAAAGCACTGTTCTGCAGAGACAAGTGTTTGCACTTTAAAGCAGTACCAAAGCCTGTATCACTTTGAAGTGTCTAAATCCTATTCTGCATAGACTAAAACTAGGTATATTTATTCAAGTAAGATCCCATCTACAAAAATATCATATAATCCCAGTCCTATTGGTATTCTCCAACTGATTCTTCATTTTAAGTGGTAATTATCCAAGTTGTTATTTCTAAACAAAAATTAATCACTTGAAGACTGGATTAGGGTTGTTAAAAAAAAGCACTATGCACCTACTTTAAAAAAACAAAATTTGTTTTAGTTATCACTGAGAAATTTGAAGGGCTTTGCTTTTCCTTTCAAAAAGTGTAAATACTATTTTCCTTCCAACTGTAGATTTACTTTGCTGTCCAAAGATTTAAACTTACAGGAATCTAAATGCAATATAAACGTAATGAATAACAAAATATTAAAACCAAAGTAAGTGATACCCCAAAGCCCTTCAGTGAATGGGAACAGCAAGCACTGTATTTGCTTCAAACTGAGCCACTCAAAAAATTTGTAATGACAACCTTATCAATTAATTAAAATACTATCCCACAAGGCTTACTAAATAAACATAAAATTACATCAAGCTGGACAAAAAACCTTAGCAAATATTTATCATCAATTTCTGAATCTTTTCCATTGGTGGCTTGATTGAAAATGTGGTATTAAACTAACTCAAATCTGTTTTGACTTTGGATAACCTGTGCAAAATTTAAAAAAATAATGTTCTATGTATACACTTCTCCTGAAGCAACACCTTCAGCACAGATTATTTAGACTTCAGTTTCACAACTGTTTTTTATGATTAATTAACACATTACTGAAGTCTCCTTACACTGATTCTTATTTAACAAATTACCATCTTAATGCTCAACAGTCAGATTTGAAGGAGATAAATGCAGAAATTTTATACCAACACTAAGGAAGTATTGATTCTAAGCATTCAGATGAAAAAAAAGTATTAAAAAAAGCAGTCTGACTAACAAAAGCTTAAACTGTCACCAAGTGTCATACATATTGGTACTCTCCAAATAGTACCAATTGTTGTTAATGTCTTTTAACAGAGACTTTTCCTTCTGTTACGCTTTTACAAAAGAATACAAGACATGTAAACTGTGTGTCAGGTAAGAAAGAAAAAAAAATTACAAAGAATTTCATAGGTATCTATCTTTGCTGAAGGGAAAGCAGAATTTTTATGAGGTTCTTCAGCAAGAAATTAATAAAAATGTAACTACTGAATTTGGTATTAGTCAAAATGAAGAAAATACTACTTACAGTGCTATTCAGATACCCTTTTCTTGTCTGTCTTTGGCACGTCTACACTCCTGTTGTCCAATTAAAAGATCTATATATTCCCACAACCTTGAAAAGCTGACATTTTTTGCTGCTGCTGCCTGCATTCACAAGGATAGTCTACCAACCAACTGCTACAGCACAGATCACACCACAAGGCATCTGCTTCTCCCACAAATGCCCAATGGGAAAAAAAAATTCAGTATGACACAAAAGTCATCTGCTTCTTTTCTACTCAAATAAGGGTTACAAGTTGGCTGTGCTACAACAGGCAGTATTCTCAGCTTCCTCTTATTGGATCTGAGGCACAAGTGAAGATTATATTCTCAGCAGAACAATCACTGAAGACAAAATTAGTTTTAAAATTACTTGATCTTTGAAGGACATAGTCTACTATTTTTCAAGAGATCAGATGTTTACAAAATGAAAAAACAATTCTTTCTTCTTCTAGAAAACACGGTTGAACAAGTTTATTTGCTTTACTGAAGGACAAAACCAAAACATCTTACTTTAAGTAAACAATCCCAACCCTTAGAAAAAATAATTTTTTCAGGGTTCACATGGAATGCAGTAACACCAAAGATATATATGAAAAGGTAAAAGTCTACTATACACAGTAGTTACTCAATTATTTTCTAAAATTGCTTATGTTGTTATAATAGATGCATTTCCAATTACCAGGTCCATTTGCTCATATTATTTCATTTCTTATATGATACTCTGACAAAAAGTATTTTAAATTTCATTCAAAGATAGTGAGAAAAGTCTTTCAACGGCGTTGATTGGCAGTTTGCCACTGCCATCGCTAAATCATCAGGGAAGACAGAAAGCAGCACCAAAAATAACATTCTCTAGTCGGGTCCATTGGCCATATGTTACATGGGTAAATAAATAAATAAACCATGAATCAAAAACAAACATATGGTTTTCCAGCAACCATAAAGGGGAAAAAAACCACAAACCAGCTATTCAGTTTTGACCAACCCATTCTTCCAAGAGCAGCATTTGTTTGTTTTCAGGTACATTTTTTTCCCCTTTTTAAATCAGGATCACTCCTAGCTAATTTTCCTGGACCTACCAGCAGGTGTTTATTCCTCACCAAGGCAGTACCTTCTGTAGCAGAGCTAGTCAACAAGCAATTTACAGATTGCTATCATACAGCAGCAGCACACAGCCATGCAGCCCTGTGAAGGTCAATTTAGTTTTGGAGCTTTTTACTTACCTTTCCCATTTTGCCATGCAGTATACCAGGACAAACTGAGGAAGGTAGTGATGAAAACTAACACGGTGGCCACAGTTCCATTTCGGAGCCTCATCTCATTTCAGCATCACACTTGTTTATGTTCTATTAGTGATGAGGACCTATCTGTTGGGCTTCCTGCAATGAGGTCAGCTGAAGTCCACCAGCAGCAGCTGGACAATAGCGACACAAAATGTAGCTCTCACATATCAGAGGTGTCATAAATCAATCCATTCCAAACAGCTGTATGCTTTCTTATAGTTCTCATCAATCAAACTTCTCTTTATTCTTCTAGTCCTGTTCAAAGGAAACAAAATTTGAGAGATTATGCCAAAAATTTACAAGCGCCCCTCAAGAACCAAAATACACTACAGGCTCATTGTTGTGTCTTACATGCACCTTGCTCTCACTGCCTCAGTGTTGGCTCAGAGAACAGACCTTGTTAGAGGAATGTGTCCCTTCTCTAAGACTGCTTGTGTCTGGGGGAGCTGTATTTCACATGAATTTGGTCATTAAAGGACAAACATACACATCACCAACGTTACAATTTTCTTACAAACTCAAGGTAAGGTCACCAGCAGGTAAACAACTGATACAAGGGCTGCCTTCAGGAAGCAGCAACTCAAGGCCTCACTCTTAAGTCCTGACTTCAACAAAACCCTTCCGAAAGCAGCGAGGGCCCCATGCAACTGCAGCAGCAGAACCACCCCCAGCAAACTGAGAGACCAAATTTACAAACTTACATCTGTCATCTTTCTCTGCTCACTGCAAGAGCATTTGATCCATTCACAACCATTTTTTTTCTGCCTCAGCTGCAGCTCAAGCACAGACTACAGTCACACATGCAGAGACTGCTCAATCTATACCAACTGGCAACAACCCAAAAGCCCCACAAAAAGCCACGATATGACTGTATCCCTCCTCTATCTTCACCGCACAGGCACAAGGATAAAATGTAAGTTACCTACAGCTCAGTTTTATCCCTGAGGAAGGTTCCATATCCTAGGATTAGAAAATCCTCAACTGGCCAAACAGAGCCAACATCTAATCATCCTGTCCTAACTAAGCAAGACAAAGAGACCATAGGGCAATAAATTAACCAACTCAAAAAAAAAAAAAAAAAAGAGGGGGAGAGATTTGTTTTTAAAGCATTAAATTATCCTTTACAGTACTTTAAACCTTAGCAGTCAACATTCTTTCAAGGCACTGCCAGTTTTTTTTCCCCACTATAAACTATATCTGATAAAAGTATGTTACCAGCAATAAATAACTTAGTTTGAATTTTCCTTGGAAGCAATCTCTGTCACTTTTTTGCCTTGCTGCATTTAAAACAGCAGGGGAAAAAATACTTTTTATTATTATGGTACCAAGACATTCCAGTCAAATCTGAACTACTCTTCCCAAGCTTGTATCACAGCACACATTACCTTTATCAAAGAACTTGCAAGACAAGACATAACCAACAGGGACAGTTAACAAAAGAATGGAAGAGAACAACAAAGTGGCAAAACTACACGATCTTTTGTTCAAGTCTCAGTCACAACATCCACATTTCAGGAAGTGTTTACCTTTGGACCACAATTACCTCATCTATAAAGTTCAACAGCATGCTTTCTTTTGAGGAACTTTGCACAGGTTTTGTGGCTTTAAACTTTAACTCCAAAAGCTTATAGTACCTATGAGGAAGGGAACAAATGCAAGCACGTGGGAAGCAGACACAGTGGATGGTAAAATTCAATAAGAAATAAAATAATGAGCAGGAATAGAAAGAACTGTGAAAGGCCTTAGGATAACTGAAACCTGAATTCAACACAATGAGAGATAAAGACAACTGAGACACCTACAGAAAGCTAACACAGAGCACGGCATGCCAGGAAATATCAGTACAAGGACTTTGCATAGGAGATGGACATAATAAAAGCCAGAAGGGTAGGCAATAGTAATCCAGTGAAAAGATAAAAGTCTGGATAAACTTAAATAGAAAGAGAGACACAGATCTCAAAACACAAGGTTTTGTAAGGACTGCCTACATCAATTTCAGAAGTTCAGATGATTCCCAGACTACCAGAATAAGCAGCTAGGATACCCATAAGATCAATGACACCAACAATTTAACTTGGCTAAAGTGTCTCTGAAGCCAGGATGCCTAAACTGCAATCTACTTTTCCCATTATTTTAGCATCAGTCAAATCTCTGGAGCAGCTCAGGTGTGCACAAAGGACTAGGCTGCAAGCTAGATGGATTATCCCAGTGGGGGCAATTGACAGCTGGTCCAACATGCAAACAAGAGAGGGCAACCAGGCAAGCAGAAATATCTGATAATGCAAGGAGAGCGAACTATCTGCCTTGCCAAAAATATGGACATCACTTTTACATTTGCTGCAACAAAATCAAGATGTTGCGATCAGGGCCTCGCACTGTGCTATTCAAATCTACAAAAAATACAGTCAGAAAAAACCTCAGAAAACAAAAAAGTAAAAGGAACAGTAGCAACACGATTCAACTAGCAGTCAACATGCACAAAATCGTGTCAAATCAACAATTATCATGGGTTTGAGTTGGCTGGTTCTGCTTTCATCCTTCTCCTTGGGTGCTGTAACCACTCCTCTTAGCACAGGAACCAGCAGCTCGGCTACAGCTCAGCAGTACTTAGATGATTATTCAAGCATTTCTCTGTATCAAACTGCATACATCAAGGCCATGCATGAACCAGACACGTTCCAGCTTTTAAAAATGCATACAGCTAAACTAGCAGAAACACATGTATAGATGCACATAAATTGTTTAACTCCCAGGTGGTCACTTCACGTTTGTTCAATAATTTACAACACAATCTAAACAAATTTAACTGAGGGGGCAATCCAGTCTGAGGTGATGGCATGATACGGTATAACTAGACAGGTGAAGCCTATGAAATTTGCCAGGACCGTCATGACCTGAACCTTTCCCACTGCAGACCGAAGCGAATGAGCCGGCTGGATGCTGAAGGCACCGGCACCTCTCAGACGCTGAGCAGCACCCTACTGAACCACGTCTTAAATAAACCACTAAGTTTCTGTGTGTGTCCAGACACTCCCAAAACACACACAAAGCGAACCGTAAACCCCGATACCCTTCGACGCGCCCGCAAAGGCTCCTCGCATAGGTGCTGACGGGCTGGATGGTGCGGGATCAGAGCACGACGAGCGCCAGACTTCCTTGAGGATGAGCCAGACCCCCTCCTGCCGGGAGGGAGGGAGGGAGGGGATGGCGAGGAAGCACCAGCGCTGCACTGGGAAGGCTGTTCTCCAAGGCACGGGAGTAAAAGGCAGCGAGAGGCGAAAGGTGCCGGGGGTTTGCTACACGGGCGCTTTTCCACCTTATCGGTGCTGGGCCACCCCAGAGCGCCGGACCCGGGAAAAGGGGGCTCGGCCGCCCCCCTGGAAAGCGCCCGGAGTCAGTCGGGACCTTGCCGGGCGCCTCGTCCGGGGAGCGCAGCACCGAGGGGGAGACGGGCACGGAGCGGCGCCAGCCCTGCCGGGCGGCAGAGGACGAGCCCGGCGGGGCCGGAGCGCAGGGAGCCGGGCACGGAAGGACGGAGGGAGAGGGAGAGCGCCGGTCCGGGGGCTGCGGGGCCGGGAGGGGGCGCGGGGCGAACTCCGCCCGCCCGCGGGGTGCCGGGCACGGCGAGCGGCAGGAGGAGCGGCGCACGGCGGGGTGCCG
>JAWWMO010000001.1:87051636-87083706 GCA_035047845.1 Dendrocincla fuliginosa
GCCGCCGCCGCCGCCGCCGTGCTCACCTGTGCTCAGCGGCAGGGCGGCCCCGCGGGCCGGCGGGGCTGTTCGGGCTGCCCGGGCTCCCTCGCTCCGCTCCGCTCCGCTCTGCTCGGGTGCGCTCCCTCCCGCCCGCCCCCCGCGTCAGCGGCGCGCCCGGACACGGCACCGCCCCCCGCCCCGGGCGCCATGGAGCGCCAGCGGCCCCGCCCCGCCCCCGCGCCCCGGCATCCAATGGGCACCGCCCCGAGGCGCCCCGCTCATTGGCTGGGCCCCCTGTCACTCTCGTCGGCCGCGGCTATAAAAGGCGCTGGCTCGCCAACCCTCCTCAGCGGCTGCGGCGCGGGGTGTTTGTTGGGTCCGTGGTGCTCTCGGCGTGTCCTCTGTTTAGCGTGTCCTTCTGGGGGTTTATGGTTTCGGGAGAGTCCCAGGAAGGACTCAGCCGCGCCAGCTCCTTGCCCTGTGGTCAGGCGCAGGAGGCGCGTTCTGAAGTTGCCTGCGCCGAGGGCCGAGCCCCTGGCCTGCTGTGGGGGGTCGCCACCCACCCACCCACCCGCCCGGCAGTGCCACACACACCACACACACACACACACACCGCGTGTGTGTCGGTGCCCCGCCTGCTCACCACTGACAGGGAGCCACAGCCGTGAACTTCACCGTCGAACTCACGCCGTGCTAATAAACACCTCGCAGAGCTGCCCGGATCAAGGAGCAGCTTGTTGCTTCAGGGCCACAAACGAGCCCTCTGTGCTCTGCCCCGCTCCGGGCAGCGTGTGGGGTGGCAGTGGTTTATGGGCCGCCCACGAGGTGCTCGCACAGGGACAGCTTCGGGGCTGTGGAAGTGAACCCGCTTCCCTCCAGAGGACCCTTGAAAAGGGAAACTCAGGACAGCTTTGCTCTGTGGGTTCGCTGTTTAGGGTTGTGGTGTATCTGGTCTGTAAATCATCCTCTATCCGCAGTGGTTCGTTTAGTGTGCTCCCGGAATTCCATGTGTCTTTGGGGGGCTGAAAACTCCCATTAGAATCTGCACAGTGTGGGATCCAACCTACCCCACAGGAGCTGTCTCTTGCCATGTAGTGCTAACTAGGCCAGCAGTGTTATCCTTTTCACAGATTTGATTGCTTCTCCTTTCCTTCTTGTCTTCCAGCTAATTCAGACTAAGGTCCAAAGTGCCCATTTTTATTCTCCATAGAATTACAGAGCCATAGAATGGTTCGGGGTGGGAGGGACCTTAGAGACCATCTAGTTCCAATCCCCCTGCAATGGGCAGGGACACCTTCCACTAGACCAGGTTGCTCAGAGCTTCATCCAGCCTGGCCTTCAACAGCTGCACACATGGGGTATCCACAACTTGTCCCAGAAACCGGTGGATTTTTACTCACCGTTAAGGCTTTATGCTAGATATAGTGGGATACTTTCCCACTAGAACTTTACAAACTCTGGAAAAATCTTGCTAGTTATTCTGTCTGATAAGTGACATTTAACAAGTCTCCACATGCTTTCATTTTTTCTTACCAATGCTTCAACACATTACAGTATTTTTACACATTTGGGTACCTGCGCAGTAGCCCTCAGTGATTTTGCTGTCTTTCTCAAAGATTGCAAAGAGGGGCTGGTGGCAACTCAGGCAGAGCGCAAAAAAGAAGCTCAGGAAAAGTTTGCAAGGTCTTGATACTCAGGCTGTTCTGTGATTTTACTCATTGAGTGATGAGAATTTATTATGTAAATGTATGCTTCAATCTTCCCTTTTACAAAGAAGTGGAATGAAGTGGATTTTTTATTGAAAAACAAATTCAGCAGAATAACTTTCAAACAAAAATTAGAGCATACACGTTCTAATGCACACAAACACATCTACGGCAGAATTTTCTGTAGAAATCCAAACAAGCTAAAAACATTAAAGGCACCATTGTTTGCATCTAATAGATTAGTGTTGCTTAGGGATATGAATTTTTGCATTTCTGTGCCGGAAAAAAATCCCGGCAGAGACATTTTCACATAAAAGTCCTTTTGTCAGGAGAGCTTAGTCTGCTGAAGAAAAGACTCAGTTACAAGATGAGTATAATGACAGTAATTTCATGAGGACAGTCTGAGCCTTCCTACTTTTTGTCCTTTCACTGATTGAATGTTTGCATTAGGAGGGTTTACCAACTGGAGCTTGACAGTATCCAATTAACTATTAATTTCCCCAAACAATAGAGTAAGTGTGATGTGGTTGTTCCTCTGAAATCTTCCTCTTGAGTTACCTTCCTGGGAAAGAAGGCAAAGTTCAAGATAGAAAAAAAATTTCAGCATTGCCCTCATCTGACCCACTACAGCAATAATCAAATGCCTCTTGGCATATTCTGCTGCTTGATGCACAGAGAAGGAAAATGCTGTAGCTGCCAGTGGAAAGGAGTTGGGGCTGTTTGGCTGGCATGCTAGAACATCACTTCTGTTTAGGGTTGCAGTGCCCTTTTCGGCCTGAACAATATTTAATGCTGGCAAATCTATGAATTCTTTCTTCCTGTAGAGTTATTCTTCCGTGCTGCAGCCACTGCTGTCTGACTGGAGCATCAGTCTGAACCAAGAGAAAACTGAGCACTTCCAAACTCCCAAAATTGTGATTAAATGCAAGTGTTAAAGTGCAAATGCTATAACAACCCATAATGGGGGAGACCTGCAGGGGGAAAGTATTTTTAAAAATACAAGAAGTTTAAATCCTTAGTGTTCCATCTTTGGTTGCTGGAATAAAAAAAAAAATAATAATAAAAAAAAAAAAGACCAGGGAGATGGCTATTCTCTACCAGAAGGAAATAAAAAACACCAGAGAGAAATACATAATCATATTTCAACAGAGAGAAAATTTTATGGTGGGAGATTTTTACTACTGTATTACCTAAATGTCCAAGTGGCAAAAGATGCTCCAGGCCTGCTGTAATTTCACATACATTGCAGTGGCTGTTTGTGGCGCACCTGGGCAGTCAACTTCTACAGGGCTGTGTGATTGTTGCCATTCATCAGATTTGGAGCATGTTTTATCCAGGCAGTTTTCCTGACACTTTCAGAAGCACAAAACCCTTGTCCTTGCATTTCACTGTGCTTGTGTTCTGGCTTTCCCAGGCACTGGGAAAGATGCAAAAAACCATAGAGGTGCTTGGCAGTGGCAGCAAAAATTGGAACGGTTGTTTGGCTGAAAAATGGCCATCTGAAAATTGTCCACGTCTCCTGACTGAAAATTGAGTCCTCTCTCAGAGACAGGATTTATTCCCGGCCTGTCACTTAACCTTGCTTTTTAACAGAGCAGATGCCTCTCAGTGCTTCTACCTCCATTTCACCTCAGTTTTGCTTTTTTCAACTGCAAGCCTTTCATGACCAAATCTTTTTTACTGAGCACCTTGCTCAGTGAAGCTGTGTTTCTGCCAGGCCTTTCCTATACTCCCATATCAACAATAAACACAGAGGGGCACAAGTACACCCAGTGTGTGTCACAGAAGGACTGGCCATAGTTGGCCACTACCCCTGCAACTGGTCTGTGCCCCAGGCTGTCTCCTGCATAAGACCACATGCCATCCCTACAGCACATGGCTAAGGAAAGGAAAACCCAACTGCCCTTCAAACACCTTCTTAAACCTGGTATGCTGAGGAGCTGGGCTTGAAACCATGGCATAGCACAGGGAAGACTTGAGGCCTTCATCTGGCACCATGGCAGGGCAGCAGGAGACCAGGCTCATGGAAAGGGAAGGTAAGGCAAGGCAAGGGAAGAAAAAGAAGAGGAGTTTTCCATCCTCTCCCTGTGACTAGGTAAAATGGTGTGTGTGTGACAATACAGAAGGTTTTCCCAACTCACACAGATTTCACACTCATGTGAATTCATATCTCATCACAGTTTTATGTACATAAACTGAAGCAAATTAATGCTTCAGTGTCTGAGCTGATTTGCAAAATACAGTTTCTTGTTTGTACTATTGTAAACTTATTTTACACACAAAGCTGCTAGATGTAGAGTTAGAGTATTAATGTGTGACTTGTGTATCCCATATTGTAGTGCTAATACTCAACAACTAAAGCGATGTAGAAAATTACATTAAAATATGATTGTAGATACAAGTGCTCAGTAGCCAAAACCTGACACATTTAGGTAATTTGTATTCAGTCTTTTCTGTGCCTATGTTATGAAACAATCTTCTGCTATATGTCGTGATGCTGCTTCTCCACACACACCTCTGTCTCGCTAGGGAATCAGGTGTGATAATGCCATCTTTACCAGTAGGTAAATTTTTGTTCTGCTTTACAAGATAAAAAGTGAGGTGGGAGAGAGAGCAAATAACCTGTCCAGGAAGTCTTTTGGGGAGATAGGAACAGAGCCTGATCTCTGAACTCATAGAATCATAGAATCGTAGAATCATTTAGGTTAAAAAAAAGCTTAAAGATCCTCGGGTCTGTGTTTCTTTACCCTCACCCCACATCACTGTCATTTTATTTTATGTGGAGATTCTGTTGAGCTGCAAATGCCTCTGCCATATGCTCAGAGGTGATGAACATTTATATTTATTCATATCCTTCTGAAGGCAGAGGCTTTTAAACACATTTGTACTATTACATAAACATGAACCTGGAAACTGGGAAGTTCATATTGTGCCAATATTGCTGATGGTAGTTGAGGTCCAATGCCTTGGTAAAGAGCAGACAGAAACAGTTAGTACTGAAGAGATAGTTCACGCTAAAGGATATCCCATTAAGAATTAAGGATTGTGATTGCCAGCTCATTTTCCACTTGCCTACTTCATGGTACATCTCTCCTACCATTAAAAGAAAAATTGTCAGGGAAGTTTTCATAACTAGACCTCACATATTGGACATCTTCACTGTAAGCAAAACACACTGCGAAGATGTCTTCTTTAACTTACCTCGGGGTAACTTGGTGGATGGTGCACTGGCGGCTGGGAATCTGCAGGTAAAGGTAAGCCTGAACTAGGTCCTCAGCAAGCATAGGTTTCTGAAGGTCGTCTTCTTCTGAAGGTCTATTTCACTCTTTCCTAGCAAAACTAAATATAGGTTTAGACAGCACAGGGAAAGAATCCAAGGCAACTTGCACAGGCTAAAATAAGGTATTTTAGAAGGGTCTGTCAAAATTCAACACATTGTCTCAAGAGTAGATGAAGCTTTGAGAGAGACCGTGGCTCCTATATAACTTTTAATTACTTTGTGCAGAGTTGTTATGAGCTATGAAGATTTTCTACCTACTGCAAATTCCCAAATACCTGAATAATGGGCAATTAAGGTTCTAGCGTGTTTTCCAAAGATGTGGAGATTTGTAAAACCTGAGCTAAAATCTGCAAACCCAATGCAGATCTAACCTTATGACCGCCAAGAGACACAAACTACAACTTTATACTCCAGACTTCAGGTACAGGCTTCTCTGCCAAAGAGTGGGCTGGTTGCACATTAGTCTTTGCATTAGTCTTTGTCTTGCCTCTCCGCTTGTCTAACCCAGCCTGCCTCTTCATCACCAATCATCTTTCCCATAGGAAGGTGGAGTTGTGCAGGATGTGGTTCAGTTCTCTTCATTAGAACCAGATATTAAAGACTCAAAACCAGATACCAGACTATTGGCTAAAATACAACTCCGGGGCAAGTATCTGCCTCCTACTCTTGCCCTGTCACCCAGGAGATGTCTGATCAGTGGGTGTCTCTTCCTTCCACTGCTGACTGAAGGGCAGATCTGGACATCCTTTGCAGATCGAACTGGAATAAAGCATTTGCTGCCACATCCCTTGACTTTATGCTCTGTTTCTGATGGGAGTCAACAGCCTGCAAAAAGCCACATTATGGCAAGGGCTCTGCAGATAGAGGAGCAAGAGGAAAGCTTCTTGTGCTTTCTTGCACTGACCTGACCTCTTTATTTATAGAGGGGGAGTACTAGGGTGAACTTGGTCCACATTTTTTGTCACTAGACACAGCAGAGGGCAGGGAATGAAGATTCCTTCTCGCAGCAAAAGATTAACTGGGGGGGGTGGGTAGCAACAAGTTAATAGATGGATTGTTTCCAGGGATAAAGCAGGCTGTGTGTCCATGAATGAACCTAGCTGTGTGACCCTATGCATTCATGTTTGGTGACCTAATTCCCAGCCAAAACTGTGTATGTGGAACCTCATGCTGGAGATGATGGTTGGGTGAAAATTTGCACTAACCACAGTGATCACCTGTGGCCCACCAACCCTCGAGTCAGTATCGTCTCAACAGGCAAAGCAGCACAGCCCTTGCTCTTGCACCTTCCTTACCCCACCTTCTGCCCTTTTCTGTGCCAATCTCCTGTCTTCTCCAGCTGCTTTGCTTCCATAATCCTGTACCAATATTGTGAAGAATAGCCGGAAATTGTAGAGCCCATTTGCACCGGTATGAAGAGGACACAGATTCATGAGCACCTTGATGAAGCATGACCCTGCAGTGTGCATCTTTCTAATCATGTCCAGCCCCATTAGCCCAGATATGGGTAAAAAGTTCAAATCCTATGGTCATCCCTAATCATTAGTAAGGTGTTTTTGATCTCCCCATCAACTTACCTGGTCTAAATTTCACCCTGAACGGTGTATTCACTGTGCATGTGATTCCACATTGCAGCAGGACCATGGACCAGCAGACTCAAATCCAGCCCAGGGAGGATGAGAGCTGTTATTTGAACCCAAAGTGTGTGCCAGAGTGATTTTTTCAGCAGCTGATTTGGGTCAGGGGCGAGAGAGAAGTAAGAGAATTATATCTTTAAATCCCCTTGCTCAACTTACCTATAGTACGTATCATTAAAAACGCTAACTTGTATTCCTCCAAGACACTGCAAGTGTCAAGACAATCCCTGTGAGCCTGTGAACTGCAGAACTGAAAATAATTATCAAAGCCACTCTCCATTTAAACTTGCAGAGCTGTTGCTCTGCTGTAATGAAAAGATCTCATGCTTTGCCCCATCGCAGCAGGGGTTCAGGTTGTATTAAGTCATTCTCACTGGTCTTAAAGGCTTTAGTGATGTTTCTTTCATTTGAGCGTTATCTTTCTGCCAATTTAGAATCCCATCTCCTCCCCACAAAGAAAACCTGTAGTTATCCAAGCAGTAGTGGAGGATGGTTGGTGGCAAGGAAAACAGATAGGACAGGAGCATTCTTCATGGTATTTAGAAATAATGAGTGCAATTTCCCAGGTCTTAGGATTTTTTAGACCATGATTTTAGAAAAAAGAGAAATGAACCTTAGTCAGACAGGAACCCTAACTGTATAGCTGGAATAACATGTAAGGTAGCAAGAAGCTAGGCACTGCTGCAGCTCTGACAGGCAACAAAAATCATAGTAATAAAATCAGAGCTTTGGAACTATCAGACAGCTCCCTCCTCCAGGAAGGACACTGAGGACATGTATTTTTTAATGAAACAGTGTTATTTCTTTCTTCACTGATTCAAAAGAAGCTTGAGACTCCCATCTCTACATGCAGACTAGGTGTTCAGCTTCCTCTCAGTTGCCTGCAAATTACCCTCGTGGCACTCAGTGGGAAACCAGCAGTTTAAGAACAGTGTGTTGATATTGTATTTTATTCCCCCAAAATACTTTTCATTATGATAGCACCTAGTGTGATCTCGCGTGCTGTGCAGCCATGTGGGCCAAATGCTAATTCCACCCACCAAATGTGCAGGTAACGAGAGTGAATGGGACAGAGGTCAGGAGCAGATTCCAATCAAAGCCATTAAGTACCGCTGGCAGATGGAGCACACTGAGCAATTAATAAACCCTTTCTGAGGATTGTACCATGTCAGTGATGACGACTTTGCTAACTGCAACACCTGTATCACTAGCATATTGCACGTCATGCATAATACTGCTGTTATTCCTATTCTGGGAGAAACAAAGTTCTAACAAATGACAAGGTTGACATATGCAGAATCCCTTGGGTTTTAAGGTGATTACAGGGTACAGAGGTAGGCACATGTGTACTGACATGTTCCAAGGATGACTCCTTTTTATGGATAATTAAATCTTAAAACCATCAAGGGCTGGGTGTTGTCCCTGACCGCCAGAGCTGAAGGGGGAAAAATGCAAGGACAAAGCAGAGGAACATTGGGCACAGGTGAAGTGGCAGACTTGTGTGGAAAGCAGTGGCATTCCTCCCTATCTCTACCATGCTGCAGGCTGTGTCTCCTCTTTCCTCTGCATTTTAGGTGAGGTTGCCAGGTGCAAGAGTGTGAGCCCAAGGCTGGCTTTTCTTCCCAGGGAGCAGAACTGGGATGGTATGTGGTTCTTGGGAGAAACATATCTCACCATCATGCAGAGTGTGTCTGCAGCCTGGCCCTCAGTCTTACCATTGTGCCCATCCTGTTTCATTAGAACCTGTTTGTATGTTTAATATGTATCTGCTGCTAATTACAGTGCAACAATACTAACTCAGTGTGCAAACAAGGACATCATCCAAGTATTGTTTTGAATAACCAGAATACTGGGGTTGCAAACATTTGCATAATGTTTAATTATTTAGTCGGAACATAAAATTTGTCTTCCTCTCAAAAGGATTTTTGTGAAATGTCTCAATAATTAAACACCACTATGTTTATTAACAGCAGGGAAGATTCATAAAATGTATTAGTCAGAAAAAAAGCAAGTAACTGCATCTTGCTAGAGTAATCAAAATACACCACTGCAAAGTAGGTCCCCAAGCATGGCAAACACCAGCATGAACTCCTTTGTGCAACCAAGCAGAAGACAATTAAAAGCATAAGAGTTCAGCGGCTGTACCTTGGAGGGGTCAGGAAGCCAGAATTCAATGGCTTAATTCATTCATTAATCAATATATAACATTTTGAGAAGACTGGTTCAATTACATTGAGCCAGCTGAAGTGAGACTTGTATCTATGAAAGGTAAAATCTGGAGTCAGCTGGAGGCCCATGCATGGTGTCACAGCCTGGGGAAGGTGTCTGCAGGCTCCTGCTCTGACGTGCTGCCCAGTGGAAGGTTCCATGGCCCATGCCCCAGGTGACAGGCCCACATTTGCACTCCTTATGTGACACCTGGGAGCAGACATGGTTCTTCATGGGGTTCCTCTAGGTGGTTGCTGAACAGGCTGAAAAAAAGGGAAATAGGATCCAGTAAAGTAGCCAGAGGCACATAGTAGAAACATCTGCCTTGATGGCATAGGAAAGGAGTTCCTTCTGCAGCATTTCCACACCATTGCTTGCTGACAGGGAAGAAAGGCCAGCTCTGACCTAATTATTTTGGTGTGTAATACAAAAATTCCCCCCAAATGAATGGTCAGAGTCAGGGCTGAAGTTGCCAAATGTGTCAGGGCTGTTCCAGCACTAGCCAGGACCGAGAAGTTCTTTCAAGCAAACAAAACTCACAGGCTGCAGAGGAAGAGAGGGACACTGGACTCTAGTTTGATCAAAACAGTTTCTGTGCCCAAGTATAAATACTCCAAATTGTACTGAGTTGTTTGAAGGGAAGGCAGAATTCAGGACCAGAAATTGTTTCTTAATGAAAACAGCAATTGCCCACTAAATTAGGTGGAAGTAAGTCTTATGTCCTGGGAACAAGCATTCACCTCTAAAATCAAGTATTTTAGTAATTTGAAATTATAAGCTTGCATATAAAAGAAGCATAAAATTAAAAAGTTATTTTATTTAGGCATGATGGAGGTTTTCATTCTCTCTTTTAAATTTTACTTTATACTTCAGTTGTATTTCAATAATGTTATGCAAGAAATTAAGCTTGTGTCCTTCTGCCCTCTCTGAAACTCATCTGTTACTTCCTAACAAGAATTCTAAATTATTCAAACCAATTTCTGAGACATGCATATAGTTAAGAGGCTCCCTTTTTGTCCATCAATTACGTAAAAGCTGCTGAGGAAACCACCTCTTCTCCTCCGATATCCTTGGCATAGCTTCCCAGACTCAGTCTGAGTGTTACTGTTTTGGGGCGCTGTGCCAGGGGTCATGTCACACCGGAGCTGGTGAGGGGACAGCTTCCTTTGGTAGGTGGGTTTGGGGAGCTGTTTGAGCAACGGGGTAAAACAAACGGGGAAGCCAGCATAAATCTACCAGCTTGAATAACCACGCTCTGCTTTCCCTGCATGAAAACCTAAGCCCACATAAACAGGCTCTGACAGCCAACACTGTGTTTTTCCTAAGCCAAAGCAAAACCCTCCTTCCCACCCTGCTTTAGGGAAGTAGGTCACAGTAAAATCTGCCTCCGCCATCTCTTGTCCATGATCACAAGGTAAGATAAATTACATCCTCACATTAATGAGGGAAATTGTGGCGTGAAAAGGCAATTCAAAGGTTCAGTGTCTCTCTGGAGAGCAGCTGACAGTACCGTCCACCATCAAAAGTGCCTTGCAACCCACCGCCCCAGGCTGCCTGTGCCCTGCGCTCCACTGACAGACCGGGTTCTGCAGCTGGATCTGATGCTGAGGAAACACAGGCACCCTTGGGTGGCAGGCAGCTCGTGGTGGGCTGCTTTCAGCACGCTTGGAAAACAAACAGAAAATCACACAGGAGGAAGCAGCAAAGAAACTGGGCAGTCAGAATTCCCTGCCGAAGTGGGAAGGTTCTGTCTGTTATCTCTACCTCCAGTTTCTCTTTGCATTGCTTTTCTTCCGAGGCCGTGACAGCACTGTGCAGAGGCTGTGCCCACCACATCGCTGTGCTGCACAAAAGCAGGGGCAGCACATGGGGTGTCGTGAGTGCATCCTGTGAGTGCTGGGGCTGGATTTGCTTCACCACCGAACCACCCAGGGGCTTGAAGGAGCATGTGAGTGAGCTTTGCAGTGCCACAAGGTTGGGGTAAAGGGCGTGACTCGTGCCACTACTCCTCTTAACTTGGGAGTCTTTTGTGGTTCAAAATAAAGGCATGAACCAAACCACAGGCTTCATTAAGCAAAAAGCATTCCCTTCTGTGCACTTGAGGTGAGTGCTGTAGGAAGAGACAAAGGAGTTAAAAGAAGAAAAGTCTTGTTTAAAGGAGTGGCTAAATGGGGAAGATGATGTCTGTTTTGCCTGGACAGGCTCAGGACCTTATTCTGCTGCCTTGTCTGCAGGCAGCCTGCCCATCAAAATTATCGTCGGTGCTGAGCGCAGTGAGGACGAGCCAACAGCTTATTAAATAGGAGTCTCTGTTATTTCTGCTGAGAAAGGTGGCTTTTATTTTCCTGAAGGGTTATTAACTGAATTCTTCTCTTGTCATAACTCTGGTTGTTTTCCTCTGCGTTTTCCAGTCAGCTCTCTTTGATTCTTCAACGTGGGCAATGGTTTGCAGGGGTTTACTGGTAGTCTTCTTAAATTTGGGGCAGTAAGAATAAAAATGATATGGAAATTGGATTTCTTTGGGAGGTGTGATCACCAGAGCAGGCCTTTGGGACAAACTCAGCTCTGCAGTTCAGCAGCTTCCAGTTTCTGGTACAGTGCTGCACCTTGGGCTGCCACTTGCACTTGCACAAACAGTGCCATGACTGGAGTTGGAGCCTAGAGATACATTGGGGAGGGCAGCACAGATGGTGGTTGGCAATAGGCTGGCTTGCTGGGTTCCTCTGCCTCCTCACCATCACTGAAGGCACCACAGTTTTCCATGGCCTGGCCCAAGAGCAGTCACAGGTCACCCATTTGCTTTGTCATCCCAGAGCTGCCAGCATGGGTGACAAATGACAGTGTGGAAGCCATGAGCTGGTAATCATTGCAGGACCCATTGGTGCAAAGTGCCGTTTCTTAGTAGACAGTGAACAGAGAATTCTTTCTTTTTCCTTTTTTTAAGTAGAGGTTTCCCAGGAAGAGCTGACTCTCAAAGGCAGGGTAATAATTTATGTGTCAATTCTAAACTTGAGAAATCAAACCATATTTGGGAAAAAATGGGAACTACTTGCTACAATGAGTTAACATACCACAGTACCTGGCTGAGCATCCTTGAATAGGCTGCAATGGAATTATGAACCTGCAACATATATCATTTCATACTTATTTGCATAAGTAAATGAACAAAGTAAAAGGAAATCAACAATGAAAGTACTCAGTGTGAAGGTGTGTGAGATGGAAGAAAAATTGTTCTCTCTGACTTTCCTTCAGTAATATCTCACATAACCTTAGCTGCATTCCTAGTGGTTCTAAGAACTGTTTGGGATCACAGAGAGATTTGGGATCCTGGAGAGGGAGATAGTTTAATATTTCCCTGAATGAGCTCCATTTAAGCTGCTGTAGGTGAGCTAGAGTGGTTTTCTTCTGGGAATACAGCCAGTGTAAATAGAGAGTTAGAATCTGCAGCAGAGGTGCTGCAAGGTACTGCAAAGGAAGCAGATGTGAATGGTTTGTGAATATGTGTCCCATCAGTCCCCAGCTTCAAAGTGTAACTTGATGTAGAGAATTATCTGGGACTAATAGTCCATAAAAAATCTTTATGTGGCTTTTGTTTTGTGAAGTCAGACAATAAATGATCCCATGCTATAAAAACTCAATGGTTCCTGCTGCTTATTGAACATCTTGGCAAACATTGAGAGTATGTGATCCTGAGACCTGTGCCCACTTGGAACTGAAATGCCTTCTCCCGCAAGAGTTAATTCCATGCAGCCACACTGGGCAGGATCACATAGGGCTACATTCTCCGCTGGGGTTTTTACAGACATTCAGCACTGCCCAGTGTTCACAAATTATCTTTTTTTTTTCTCCTTTTTTTTTGACTCTGTAACAGTACAAAAGTTATCTTCTAACCACAAACACAAAATCCTGTAATTAAACCTTTGTTACCCAGAGCAGAGTGCTCATCATGTATACAAAGCAAACATTTTGGCAAGTTTATTGCGCTCCTTGAGACTAAGAGGGAATTAATGGCATTGCAAAATTACAGCAAGCTGCTTCCTATGCTGCTGCTGGATATTTTCACTGGCAACAAGATTTTATATTCCTCTTCATCCTGAAAAAATGCAACAGATATAGTAAACGTTTTTACTGTCAAAGGCAACGCAGTGCAAAACACCATATCAAAGAAAAGGACAGTGGGATGTTTTGGCCTTAAAAAATTATTGCAACTTTTCTGTCTACTAAAAATCATTTAGTATCAATTTTTCATTTAAAATTACCGAACATTAGGAGGTAGCTGGTTAGGCTAATCCAGCAAGTAAACTGCATAAGTCATCAAATTTAGAGTTTTTGCACTAAAAGGTGCCTGATAGACAATTTAATTTGCGTTGTGGAGGCCCTTTACTGCTGGGAAGGTACCTTGCTCATTAGACAGAAAGCCAAAGGTATCTCACGCAGCACTTCTGGGAGAGGAAACTTCTGTGTGTCAAGTCCATTTTGTTGGTTTTTGACTGTAAATCCAGCTCTGTTAGTCTATGTGCATGAGTCATGAACAAAGAGTGAATTTTTACATTTTATTTTTGTTAGATGTTACATTCCAACAGCATATATTGCAGCTGCCTGAGCAAAATGGATCTGCCTGAGTCAGTCATATTGCTCCTCAGTTGGAAAAGTACAATGATGTCCTCTGGAAAGCTGATCAGATCTGAAGGGCTTTTCTGCTGGTATTGAGTGTGAAATATGAATCACTGTTCACACAGAGGAGAAAAGTGTATTTGTGTTTGCATCTTTCCATTGCCACAATGAGCCATTTGACCAAAGAAGAATACATGGGCTCTAAAACTATTTCCTGTCTACCTGTTCACAAGACCCTTATAGCAAGTCCTACTTGCATGACCCTTTGACTTAGTAATCTGGGTACAAACCAATGCCATGAGAAAATAAAAATTCACCTGGCCATCATATCAGTGGTTTGAGTAGCCAGGTGTCCTCTCTTGCACAAAGGCAAGGGCCATTGGCAGTGGTAAGAGAATATGAAGAAGCCCAGTGATGCTGCCTCCCAAAGACTTTCACAATCTCCCAAACCAAGGCAGCACTTGATGGGTTTTGTCTTTCGCTGATTTTTCTAGCTGTGTTTTGAAGGCAACTGAACCTTTGGTGTCTACAACCTCCTATGGCAGTCAGTTCCAGTGTAACTCTGCATTGCGTGAAAAGAAGCACATCATATTACTGCTCCTCCAAAGCATATTTTGAGACACTTGAATTGGTCCATAATTATGGCAGAATTGGTCAAGATCCTGAGTTTCTTTCAGGTAGGCCTAGTAGTCTGTGGTGTTGCAGGCTATTCCCTTGAAGGGCAGATGATGCTCATGGGCTTGTAGGAATCCACAATTCTGGCTGTCAGCACTCACAGCAGTCATTGTCACCCACTTGGCACTGAAAACCTGGAAGTGAGTGGAACCACCAGAAATGCTAATGCTGCCGTACCTGGACCACATCACAGTCAATGGCAAAATGCAGGCTGATGTCCAGCTGATGCTTCCCACCTCGGCATGCTCCCAAATCTAGATCCCAAATGCCACATGAGCTGTAAGGCTGTGATCTGTGAAGAGCTGGTCACCCACTCACCTCCTGGACACAAGGCTTGTTCCCCGTGAGATGGTGCAGGTCTTGCCACAATACCTCTGTCCTTCACCTACATTATTCCTGAGCATCTGTCTATGAAAACAAGAGGTAGTCCAAGAGATTTGTACTCTTCCCCATACAGCTATACAGGTCATGCTCCAGGAATTCAGTTGTGGTTCAACACAATTTTAATCATTTTAAACAGGAAGGGAATTGTAAGGAGGCAGACTGTACCTTTAACTACATTTCCTGAAAACACTGTGCCCTTTTCATGGGGTGGCAATAATTAGAGAATACAAATTTGGTCTTTTTTAATATAATATATTCCTTTAATACAGAAACTGTTTGGATTTGTTTGTTTGGTTTTTTTTTCAAGACTGCTACAAAAGGTAATACCATATCTTAAAATTACACTTTATGCTAATTAGTTATTTATTACAGAAAGGATGTTTTGGAAAGAGAGGGAGTTAAGATGGTTTTTATTGTATCTGAAAAATGTGCCTTTTTCTACTGTAGGTCCTAGAGAATGATTTAAATATTACAAAACAAACAAACAAAAAAGGTCACTTGGAATTAAGGACTATGCATGCTTGCTCGTGGGGAAGCAGTGTGAAAGTTTTTTGCATAGCCAACCTTCAGACAATTGTGCCCAAGCTTGCACGTCCTGTAATTAAACTACTGTTTCTGGTGTGGATCTGTTTAACAAGACAGCTGGCTTGCTGCTTCTGATTTCAGGGAGTATCCACTGCCTTTTGTGACCTGCAGGAAAGAGAAAGCCCTGGGACATCTGGCAGAAACCCGTTTGGGTCAGGACCAGTGCCAGCTGCTGTGATGGGCTGGAGCAGGTCTGTGCAGCAGCCACGAGACCTCCAGCAGCCATACAGGCTGACTGGCTTCACCCAAAGGCTTTGACAAACATAAAACTTGTTTTGCCTCCTGGTATTTTCAACAATGAAAGACAACCTGATTGAAAACTTTTAGTAGTGTCTTGGATATTCATATGCCCAGCTGTCTACTTCTTTATTCATTACAGAATGCTGTTGCCATTAGTGAGAGGGCTGGGGTTTTCCTCCCCACCTCTGTAGAGAAGACAAGGTTTCAAAATTGCAAATGCAGGTACTAGGAAATCCTGTGTTTCCTGAAGTTTCCCCACACTTTCCCCCGAAGAGAATGTTGATATAAACATAAAAAAGATAAAACTGATATAGACATAAATAAACCCAAGAAGCACAGTGCTAAGGTAGTACTTCCCCCATGAATACACAAAGTGGAATGCTTGCCTTTAGCAGTGGGGTTTCACAGTTCAGTTTCCTTACTGCTCACTTGCTTGCAAACATTGTGCAACCACGGTTGCTCAGAGAAGGAGCTGAGGAATTTTTATTTGTGGTCACACATAAATGTGTGTATTTGTGCCTCCTGAAATGTAACCTAACCCCAGAAACTGTACCACTGGCTCAGCTAGGCAAACACACAGCTCAGGCAACATGTTTGAATGGCATACTCACTAGCAGCTATTTGTGAATATCTCTGTGAACCTAATAGCTTTGGTAGAGAGTGTGTCAGGCGGTTCCAGTGAAACACATCAACAGAATCAGGCTGTTAGTGCACAATTTATAAATGTAAACAGAGAAAACCATAACAAATAGAATTTTCCAGCAACAACAGAAGTTCAGCAAAGTTTAGCAAAGATCCTGTTTTGATGCCAACATAATTAAAAGCAGAAAATACAGGAAATACATAAGGCAAAAGGGGTTTTTCCAAAGTGTAAGTATGTCCTTAGCATAATTTAAGTAATCCATTGCCATTGCAATCGTGATTGCTACAAAGTCGAAGGTAAACTTTTTGACTGCACCTATTGCACACTTTCTCCACAGCTGTACAATAAAACCCTTCTCCTGTATCAAGAGATTCTTCACTGTGATTAGCTGGTCTGTAGAAGTTCAGTTAAGTAGTTGACTTAATTATAAAAGATGCTATTTGTTTGCATCGTTCCATTTTATAATCTGTGGCATATCACTCCAAGCTTGAGATTTCTTTTTGGCCAGTTCCATCCACGATGGCTGATCTGGAGCAGCATTACTGGCTTTCTTCAAGTGGCTTATTTCCTCCTTATCCACCAGGGCAGGTGATGGAGCTACTGTGAATAAAACACATGGGCATTTTACACTTGCTTGCTGTGCAGCTAAACACCCTAGCTCTTTTATTAGATACTTCCCATACCTTTTCCTATGGTAGAAAGTCTTTACATTTCACATGGAAACTTCTTCTGCGATAAGTTATTGAGGAAACTACCACTCTGTGCTTTAAATAATACAATGTTTTTCTCATCACTAAAATCTTTTGATACGTAAATTTACTAAAACACAACATGATGACTTGGATTCCTTGCTGTGCCCTGTGTTAACACCTAGGCCAAAGAAGAGAGAATCTTTTCATTAGAAAAAGCATTCACTTGCAAATTCCTTCTTTACCCAGCCCCCAAATCACAGGAATTTTATTACCTTCAAAATTTCTGTCCTTCTTTCAAATTTTAATTTACCAAAGGGCTTTACAGCAAAGCTATTGTGGGAGGACTGACAGTCAGAGTGTTTGTTATCACATCATTTCAGCTCGCTGGGGAAGTCACATTAAAATTGAATGCTATTGAAAATATTTTTGCTTACATTTACACTGGGATGGTGCTTTTGGCCCCCCATCCTGTGAAATGGCCTAGGGTTCTCAATTCATGTCACTTTTCACCTGAGTTTTGACCGCTCCTTGTTACTCCTTTGTTTATAATCAAATTGGTCAAAAGAATATGCCACCACATAAAACTCTAAATGTGAGAGCTGAGAAAACTTTGTCCTGGCTGATGTGGGGCTGGAGGAGGAGATTAGGATCTAGCCCCCTACTCTTCTGCAGCACACTCAAGCAGGATTTCTTGTGACAAAGGTGTGAGATAACAGCGTACATTTTAAGTTTTGTTTCCTACCAGGGACATAATGGGACAGTGAATTGGTTCTCAGCAGCAGCTCCTTCGCTTCAGACTTTGTGACTTTCCTCTGCTCCTCCGAAGTGGTTTTGGGTGCCGAGTGGAAAGGTTTGCTCCATTGTTGCTTCACTGACCCCTACGCACAGAGAGGGATAAAATCCAAGTAATGCAGGGAGAATAAATCCCGTTCAGAAGAACACAAGCAAAGGGAGTGGATGTGGTGCTGGCCACAGTTCAATACATATCAGTCCTAATCCTCTCTCTTGGGCTGATAACTGTTCAGAAAGTTCTGGTGGTTTCACATTAATGCCCATGATACTCAACTTTACAAATTAAAACTATCCATCTGCATCTCTTACTCATAATGGTATCTATCATAATGGTATCTAATTATATCCTCAATGCAAAATGTATTCCAAGTCCTTTGCAGGTCTCTACTAGCATATATAGGATTTGGCAACAGTCTCATTCTCTCATGTTTCCCTTTCACCTCCCAAATTTTGTGGGTTAGGGCACTGTATTTTTGGACAGTTGAGGGTAAATGGATTTTTCATAAAAAAGGAATCAAACACATCCTCCCATAGATTTTTTTGCCAGTATGAAAAACTACCCTGAAGTGATAGTGCCTGGTGCCATGTGGGAGAAAGAGAAAGTGGGAGGAGCACCAAGCCTCATATGCTGCAGTCAGGAGCATCTTGGCATGTTTCTCTCTTAGCTGCTATAGGGAAATAAAATGAATGGCATGAATTTTTGAGATCATTGCCAGCTAAAATCTGGAGTTTCCAGTCCTGACATAGAAACTGTATTTTGGGTTCATTGAAACCCTTGATATCTAAGTGCTACAACAATGTTGGGCGTCATTGCAGTTCATAAGCTTGCCTAGACATCTTATTAGGTATTACCTCTTGTTAATTTAACCACTGCTATTTTTTATCATCTACAAATCTTCTCTTGTTTCAGGATATAAGGCAGCTGTCTGGGTTTCTAACAGTACCATCAGAAGCAAGGAAGTAGGCTATTTGCACTGGGAATGCTATACTGGTATAGGACACACATGCTCCTGCATCAGTGCAGGGTTCTTGTGCAGGATGCAAAACAGGCAGCACTCACATGCTGCTGCTCCATGGACTAGGGAAGCCTTTTTAGTGTTCTGGATTTGTGCCAAGCACTTCTACTGGCACAGCTTTGTCATTTGGGAAGATCACTTTCTAAAGGTATCACCCACTTTTGCATGGGCAGTGTCAGCCCATATTCCATGGCACCACATGTGCTTCTGAATTATCCATATACAAGGAACCAGAATTTATGTCTTGGCACTCTCTACAAATGTAGAAGTTATTTTTATCCTATTTCAATTCTCAAGGCTCTAAAAATTGTTACCTAGGAGCTTCTGGGACTGAGCTGTTCATTCAGTGTTAAATCAATCAGAAGGTATAGGAGGTTCAATGAAATGCTGGGCTTAGAAGGATGGTTAAAGAGAACATATTCCCTCTGCATTGAGAAAGATTAGAGACTACAGTTTAGCACCTCATTTGGGGTATTTTAGCATCCAATACACGTGTCAGATCTGGTAGGAATGCCAAGAAATTTTACACAGCTCACATAGTTCCAGGATTTCTTGGAAATACAAAATTACTTATCTGAACAATCAGAGAACTCTGAATCTGTAACACATTTTTGAGAGCAGTGTCTTTGTTGCTTATGGTTGTACTCATTAAATATCTGTAATCATTATGGCATGACTGGTAACATAGCAGTAGACCCAAAGAATTCTATAGGAAGGTGATACAAAAGCAATGGAAATTTTTACTGTAAGTACCTCTGTTTGTTCCTTTTCTTTTTTCTGCTTCTCTGTATCTGACTTAATATCCGAAGCCACAAGTTTTTCTCTGTCAAGTTCCTTCTCCTGATGCATGCCCCTCTGCTTTTGCCTTGCAATGGAAATCCAGGCTGGCTCTGCTGGAGTGTCAGGATCTCTTCCAGAGTCTCCAGTAGCCACAGGGGAAGGCACACTTTTCTCTGTTGACAGATTATTTATGTACAAGATTATAAGAAAAAGAGTTGTAATCAGCTTCAGCTCACACTTGCTCAATATGCTGGTTGGTCCCAGGACATGAAAACAGCCTAGATAAATAGGAATTCTGTTTAGTTTGGTCTCCAGAGAGCAATTTTCCTGTGCTCACTGGTTTAAGTTATCATTCTAGTGTTGAAAAGCACTTTGCATCTTTGTTCAGCTGGAATCGCAGCGTCACTGTAAGGGAGATGCTGAAACATGAATCAAACTGCACTAATCCACGTATTTCCCAAGGTCTCCCCTTCTCCTCCCTCTTCCATGACCTCTTAGAGATTATCAGATGTTGATTCAAAGGTAGGTACAGATGGACTGTGGTGTTGGAAAGGCAACTTCTTCCCCACTGAGATTGCCCTCAGCTCCCACTCTTCTGGAGAAGAGGAGACTGAGGGGACACCTCACTGCAGTGTACAACTTCCTTGCGAGGGGAAGAGGAGGGGCAGGCACTGATCTCTTCTCTGTGGTGACCAGTGACAGGACCTGAGGGAATGGCCTGAAGTTGTGTCAGGGGAGGTTTAGGTTGGGTAATAGGAAAAGGTTCTTCACCCAAGGGTGGTTGGACACTAGAACAGGCTCCCCAGGGAAGTGGTCTCAGCACCAAGCCTGACAGAGTTCAAGAAGTGTTTGGATGATACTCTCAGGCACATGGTGTGACTCTTGGGAACGGTCCTGTGCAGGGCCAGGAGTTGGACTTGATGATCCTCGTGGGTCCCTTCCAACTTGGCATATTCTCTGATTCTGATGCCCATGCAGCAGCAGCTGATGCCATAGTGTGGTTCCTGCTTTTCTTTCACCCCTTTAGGAGCAGCCTGCCCTGCCCTGCACTTTGGTGTCTACAGGTGCCATGGGTGACTGTGCACAGCAGTCTGTGGCATCTGATCACATAGAAGTACTACCAAAACCATGGTACGACTCCCTGCTCTTTGAACATGAGGTTTACTCTGACTTACCCCTGCTGACACTGACCTGCTTTTCGTTGATGCCAGTCACTTTCATGGTGCTTTACCAGAACTGAGACTTCGGTGAAACAAGAAAAAAAGCACCTTCTAGAGTAGAGGGTCTAAAGTGGTACCCTGCTGTCCTCACAACTGCCACCCAGGGACATGCAGTATCCAGGGGTATGGGGAAGCAAAAGACACTTTACTCAAATACAGGAAAATCCTGTCTTATCTATTCACTGAACAGAACTGGATCAAGAGAAGAGCCTCAGCACATCTGTTGGCTCCATCCCTGAGGTTCTCCTCTTTTTCATTGGCTCACGCTGCACTTGAAATTGAATTTTCCAACTAATGGGGAGTTTCTATGTAGTTTAAAAGAGCAACAAGAACAATACTAACGACCTTAGAGCCAGAAAGATTGATTCAATCTTTCCCAACCATTTCTGGCCACTGATGTACCAAAATTTACAGACAGCTATTTCAGAGCAGAAGTTAAGCTTCTCATGCTCAATCACATGTGATCTCACCCCTTGGAAAAGTTTGTTACTTAGTCAGCATCCTGTTCAGAGACACAGGAGGAGGCAGACCCAGCCAGAAAAGATTATTGTCCTGAAGTCCCTTGAGGGTCAGCTGCTTTGCTGGCATAGAGCCTGTGGAGGTGTCAGGCACATTTCTGGAGGGCAATGTTCTAGTTTGGAGAAATGTGGCCATGATCAGAAAAGCAGGCAAATATCTCTGAAGGCACATTTGAAATACATCATGAAGGCATGGGAGATGGAAGGGATGATGCTCTCCCAAGAGCTGGAGTCTGCAGACTCAGGCATATAATGAAAGCCTACAAACTTGCTTTGCTCAGGGATTTTCTGAAGTCATTGTTATACCTCACCAGAGACAGACTAGTTATTTGAACAAAAAAACCTTGTAAAGCCTATGCCAGCTAAAGAGAGGAAAAAAAAACAAACCATATTTTGCTTTAATTCCAGAGCAAGATGTTTTGCCAGCTGATGCCTGCATTTCCCTTCACATTCACCTCATGAAATCTTGCAGTGAAACCTCTGGAAGAAACACGCCAGAAAGTCCAGCTGTGCAAATGCAGCACAGATAAAGCCAGGCACCTGAACACTAAAGGAGCTTCCCTCCCTTTTGCACAGCATGTTACTCCAATTCTCTGCATCCCACCTAACTCCCATCTTAGCATGACAACAGCTGCTCCTTCCATAATCTGTTCCCCATCACTGGCTTTTTCTTGCCTTTCAATGGCTCCCCACTTCATTTTTATCTCATTTTGCAGGATAATAGAGAATAAGGCTGGGAGAGATCTCAAGATGTCATGTAGGCAAGATCAGCTGAAAGATCAATTTCACATAAACTGCTTCCTCACAAATGCGTATCTATCTAACCCTTCAAAGACAGGACAGGTCTCAGTCTCCCTAGGCAACCTATCCTATGGCATGGCTCTTTTTTTTCAACTATTTTTTTTTAGTCTATTGGGTAAGTTAATCTTCCTTGTTCCAATTTAAATCCTTAACTACTTCTCCTACACACTATGGACACGAGCAAATTACTCATAGTCTCCCTGCAGAAGCCTGTTATGCATTTGAAGACTTACACAATGTTTTCTCTATTTTTTTAACTTTTCTGATTAATAATATTCTCTAGGTCACTCTTGCTTTTGTAAGAATTGTCCTAATTTGATTCAAATCTTCTGCAAATATGCTGCTCAAAACTGGCGCTTGAGACAAAACGGTGTTACCATCAGCTGAAGTGGAAGGACTATGCCACTTCACCTGAAATGGTTTCTTGTACACATCAGTCAGTGCCCCTTAACTTCCACAGACTCCAAGATAACCACTAGCAGCTCAAGGACTGCTAGTCCATCTTCTCTCAGTATCCTAGGACAAACTTCATTAGGATCTTCATAAGTAAATCCACACAGCTGAATGGATGTGACGCCTGCTAGCGCATCTGCCATCACATTCCCTCCTTTGCTTGCAGGCCATGCCCTTAAACCCATCTGCAGCTTTTAAGGAAGTGAGCAGTTTGGGCACGACCAGGAAAACCAGGTGCTAATCTTCATCAGTTCCCACAGCACTACTGCAGGATGCAGATCAGCTGCCACTACTGCAGGTGATGTCTAGTGTTCCTCGGAGCTGAGGAACCACACGTACCACACGCACGCTATTTGACCACTTTTTACCTTCCTTCACTATTTGTAATGTCTTGGTCCTCAAAAACTCCAACGTCTTTACCCTGAAGGCTCTTTTCAATCCACCTGCCAACTTTCCAGTGATACTGGGAACCTGGTTTCTGCCTTGATGCTGCTAGGGATGTACATCTTAGTCTCTGTGACTCCAAATCCCCCTTTTGTGTTTTGTCCCATTTTCCATGTCATACCACGGGAGCTTTCTGTAAACATCAATGTTCTTCCTCCTCTGCTTCCACCACACAATCAATATCAACGAAAAGACTGCTATGCCCTGCCTCTATTTACTGTGCTAAGTGTAATGGTCTTATTGCTACCTGTGCTTCCATTTCTCTGTCATTCTCATGAATTTAGGATTCATCTTGCTGTTATTTCAATGTGCATTGCCTGGCACAACAGGGTTCCCAGTCCTGCAGGGATATGTCTGGAGGCTGATATTACAACAATGTTTTTCATAAGACAGATACTCTAATGAAGGCATCAAGCACCCTTACTCTTTAGACAAATCTCTCTGATGAGATGCCAGACATCCTAGTTATGCCAATTAGAAAGCAGCCAAATTAGGGGCAAGTATCATCCCATAAGAGATGGTATCGGAATGCCCCGTGATAGTAGGGAACAAAAGCTCTTTATCATAATCTGAAAGATTTTATACATATCTGTACAGGCCTGACTTAGGACAGCAGAGAAGTATCACCTACAGACGATCAAGAGCTGATCTGCTTCTGGGAGAGGCTTTCTTGTATCTTTGAGCAATTATGTTCTGCCCTTGCTTTTGTGAGAGTCTTTGCTGCAGAAAGCCAGACAAGCAGACAAGGCAGAGGAAATAAATGCCTTATCTTCAGCAAAAACCCCATCAGATGCAACCCACACAGGATTTGCTACCTCATCTGTCAGCCAGAATTACTGTAAGTAGTAGAAGAGGCATATTCACTATTTATTCACTTTCCTATTGCCCAGAGGTCCTTCACATCCTCCCACCTCCAACTAGATAAGGTTTCCTGGCAGTATACATGCACCATTGTTTCAGCCAGAAGGATGAAAGGTGGTGAGATAATTCAGGAGAACGCATGGTGAAGTGAGTTGACAGTTTAACAACCTGAGACTGTCCTGTGAAGCTCTTGGCACCCTAAGGGACACCAAGAGACAAAAAGCTTTCTCAGGAAGTGACTGTTCTCAAGAGAAGTGATGCTTGCACATCCTCCTTGGTTCATAAGCGTCTGATCACCTTGAACAAGCTCTTCTGGTCTTATCCAGTCACAGGATAGCCCATGTGCTTTTATGGTTCACCACATGGTGAAGCACAGCATTTAAGGAACTGGGCAGCCAGAGTGGAACCAAAAATACTCAAAAAGACTATTTTAATTCCTGCTTCTGCTGCATGTCACATGCAGAGCAACTAGTACGGAAGCTTCCAGCTGATCAGTGCCACTCTTAGGGAGATAACACAGTACAAAATACACGTCGTCGGTCGGAAGCTGTGCGAGTTCAGCAGACCACAACCACTGCAAATGCGCTGGGTTTCACTTCTCCTCCCACGTTATGCTTGGGAGATCCTTTGAATAAAACTAAAATCTGGATCATGTTCTTCAGTTCTTATTACAGCATGTTATTTTAAACAATGTGCTGTTCAACTTGTTACTTAATAACTTCATAAGCTAATAAAGGATATTGCTGGCAGCAATTTGTCTCTCGTTCATTCAGTTTTAACCTCGTGATTGCATCTTTCCCTGGGTTTCCTGGAGCTGGCTTGGCCTCAGGCTTTTCTTGAAAGAGAAGAGCCCCTTCTACCCTTTGGGATAAGTCACCAACAATGGAAAGATACCAGGTCAGAACTTGTTAAGCCACTCTGTGCATAATGTCACCGTGTATTAAAACCAGCAATTAGTGTAGACTGCTGAGGTATTTTGCTGCCACTGGAAACCACACCCAGAGGCTACCGAAGCCTTCCCTTGACGTCTTTCTCACAGCCACCAAACACACATGAACAGTCACAAGACCAGCTGCTCTGTTTGCATTCTCCACCACTTCCACAGCTTCCAGACCAACCACGGAGGATAGACTCTGAAGCCAAGTGAACAACAGCCACCTTCTCAATTCCCTCCTGCAGATCAGAATCCCCCAAGGTCTCCTCCACTGGGTCCGACAGCAGCAAGGCTGGCTGCCCCTGTGGTCCATTAAAGAGGGAAATTCCCCTGCTGCAACCCGTTTAATGCAGGCATCTGTTTCCCTCAGTATCTTACTGAAACAGCATTCCTTTTTTTTCCTTAAAGTTCTGATCTTACAGACAAAATTTCTTCTGCCTAAATATTGTGGAAGTGAATGTGTACACTTCCCATTGATAGTTGGATATTATCATGTAATGTGTGTCAGACTGGTTTTGTGAACAATAAGATGAAGATAAAACATTAATCTTTATGTACAAAAGGAGATCTATGACTGACTTGTTATTGTGCATCGGTTTATACACACACAGAGAAAGTGAAAGAGAAATACATACCTATTTCTGTCTATTGACAGACAGATGTACTCTGTGTATTCAAGTGTATCTGTGTGTGTGCTGCTCATATGGATAACCCCAGCAAAGACATATTTAAACATTACCCTGAGATTTAGGAATTGACTTTGTCTTTTTCAGAGATGGTCTCGGATATGTACCTATTTTCTTGAAACCTAAAAGCCTCTGTACACAGAAAATATAGCAGAGGCTCTTTATGACATTTAAATCTCATACCTGGAAAAGAGCATCTTAGACCTGCAAGGACTGCAGAGTGATTACTCTTGCTGTACATCTGTGCAGGTGAAAGGTCAGCAGCAGAATATTAGAGCCTTTTGAAAGTTGAACCATTAACAGCAAGCAAAGCTAGCTTGTGGATTCCCCAAGTGTTTTAAAAGCAAACATACTCAAAACTAATCCAAATAACTTTACACAGGGAGATAACACCCTCTGTATGCAAGTATCATTGTTTTATAATGTGGCTTATGCACGGATATTTAATTCCACACTGTTGTGTCTTTGCTCATTTATAAAACACCAGTTATTTTAAGAAAGGTTTACAAATGTATGTGGCATTTAGTATATCCTGGCCTACATATTTCCCTTTGTTTATTAAAGCACCACGTGCATTCGTGTCAGTATACACACCCAGGTCCTTAGTTTCAAAGTATTCTAAAAGATTTTGCTAAGTATGTTTGTCATTTCTTCCTTCTCTAAGCTGCTCTGTGAGGTATTTGACTTTTGATGGGTTCTATGCCACAGATGCCAGGACAGTCTTTTTTACACAAGAAACTGCTGTTTGCATCAAAGTGTATTTCACTGCTGGAAAAGAGCCATGTTGCAAAATAGCCTGACATGACTGAGAAAGCAAATTCCTTTGGAAAAAAAAAAAAAAAAGAAAGGAAAAAAAAAGAAAGAAAGAAAAAAAGACAGCTTTCTTTTTAGCTGTAGCCAGGACAGCATTAAAGCAATATCTTTTCAGTGTAGAAACATTTTTCTTGTCGTTTCAGAGCCTGTATTTGCCAGACAATGCACACCAATTTCATTCACTGTTACATCCATCGTCCTTCCCTGAGCTCCTTTTCTCTGTTTAGAGCATGTCTCCCTGCTACAGCTCCTTAATGGCTGATTTTTATATATCCTATTATGCACATTCACCTAGCTATTGCTTATGGTTTTGCTCTTGTAATAACCTGTTAGCATATGGTAATTGTTTCTGCCCTTTACAGGATTTATAGCAAAGTCTGTCAACTACAAACAACACAGTTTAACCTTTTAAATCTTGCAAGGACTTGTGCCTTTAGCTCCAGAAACTTGAAATTACTCCTCCTGGGTTGACTAATCACAGAATATTCACACATCCATTAAAAAGCCACCTTGCAGCCCAGCAGAGGCCAAGCAATTCCCGACTAGTTCCCCAGAAAACTCTGGGGAGCAGGAGTGCTGCTTTTGCCTGCTGGGGTGGTAAGCCAGCATCGCATCAGCCCTCCTGTTGCCTTTGGTACCAGGAGTGCTGAAAAGCTAAAATTTGAACTGAATGCACCAAATTGCTTCTGCTGACCCCATGATGCAGGAAACTGACTTTTGCAAGATGGGTGTACATGAGAAGGAAATGCACCTGCTTACATCACCATTTCACAACTTGTCTTCTTGTTCAGCACAGGGACTTCCTAACACAAAGTGGGAAGAAACTCCTTGACAGCATAAAGTGCCTCCTGATGGTGACCGCAGCTCTTTGAAAGGGCTGATGAACTGAAGGACTAGGAAAGGGCTGGGTTCTAAAGAGAAAGTTCTGCCGTGAGATAGGAAGCACCTCAGGTCAGTTTGGAGCAGACTGCTTTTCATTGAGAATTAAACTCTGAGTCCTGGCATGCCCTCATATGAGAACCTATTACCAAGCAACTCAAAGCTGGAGATACATGGAACGCTGTAGCAGCTCTGTTTAAGTCAACACAATAAGATCAATGGGGCAGTAGATAAGGAAGAAAACTAGTTACTGTCACAGATCAATCTGAACCATCATGTTAAACAGCCCCAGGCCATACAGATTTGGTGTAATACTCTAAGGTGGAGAGGAACACGTTCAAAACAGGGCTTCTTAACCCTGTTTCAAATTCCAGGTGTGTGCATTGCTACCAGGGAGGCCGGGGCATGACTCTTGCCCACAGATCCTATTTTGCAGAGGGCAGCCCCAGAGCCTGGGGGCAGGAGTCTCCTTCACCCTAGGGCTGAGGAACCACAGGAGAGGCCTAGAGGAGAAATGTGCTCCCCAGCTTCATTTCTTCCCCTTCTCCCAGCACTCACTGTCTCCTGCCCCACTCCACCTGCAGGCACCTTAGAACTCAGCAAGAGGGATGTGATAAAGGACCTTGTGCAGGAGCACTGGTGCTCTCACTGCATTCCTCAGTCCCCTGCCAGACCAACACTTCTGTGCTAGGTCTCCTCCTCACTTGTTCCCAGTTTGACCCTCCCCAAAATGTCAATCCATCAGAGATTTGGGCATCACTGCAAATAATCAACTAGTCAGAGGAACACTGGAATTATATATATATATATAACACATACATATATATGTATCTCCTGCCTTGCCTGCAGAACGTGAGGAGGCTCTGGCTAAATGCTGCAGGGACTTTGTACATCTGCGGATGCCAATGAATCCCCTCTTTTGTGACTGCTGGGAGAGCAGGAAACTGTAAACATAGCCTCCTGCAAAAAACATCTGCGATGCTGAGGGAGATGACAACTGGAATCAGATGTCACTCAGGGCATCAGCAGGTTGCCCATGTAGCCAGGACATCCTACAGGACAAGAGGCCTCCTGTGCTGCTTGGTGTTTACCCACTCCAGAGCTCAGAGACTGACCTCAATCAGAGAAGGGCAACCAGATCATGAGAGCTCTGCAATGGCACAGAGAAACCCTGTCATTTGCTTGGCCAGCATCTTCTCCTCATATTCTTAACATCAAACCCATGATCAGACACGTCTGGGGCAGGGAATACCTTCTCCCACTTATCAGAAGACCTAAAGATTTATTTTTTCTCCTCTTGGCTGCTCTCTGAAGTGAAGAGCAGAGGTCTTCTGCTACAATGCTTGAGCATGATTCACTGAACTTGTTTACTGTCACTGCAAACACCTCAGACAGTGGCGCCGCTTCCAGTCTTTTCTGTTCTCTGCTGTAGCCCAAAATATATTAGTCTCCAGAGGACTGATTTTGTTTTTAAACTCTAACCCAGTTATAGACAACACGGTGAAATTTAACAATCTGCAGTAGACATGAACTTACGGTCTCTCCCAGCTTTAAACTCGAGGAAGGTTTTTGATTTTTGTTTTAAGCAAGGCATGAGTAATGATAAAAGTGGATAAAAGAAGAAGTAAAGCTCACAGGAGGCAATAAATAAATGGTGTGTTGACCATGGCAGGTAAAGAAGGGCCTCATTGCATTTTTGCCTCAATGCTATGGGGGAAAAGGTCTAGCTGTCTGAGTCACTCAACCCACACAGGGAACGACACTTAATATGTGCTCCTGGCTTTTGGATTGCCATGCAGCAGCTCTAAATGGGACAGCCAGTGGCTTGATATTTCTGTTTCCCAGTACTTGCTAATGCACTTTACTTTTTGAGTGTCACTTTGAACATCCTTTAAACAATGCCCTGAAATGCCAAAATCAGAGGCAAACATATCTTATTCTGTCTGCTATTTCTTCCCTGCTTTCTGGTAATCCTTTCAGCATGGGAGAATCAGGGAATAACACTGCTGAAGGCAGAGCCATGAGCTGGTGCTCATCAGTGTTATGACTGACACAAGAGTGCTGCCTCTCACTCTCTCACAGATAAGGTCACTCTTTGCAAGTGAAGGTAACTTTAGATAAAGTTTTGGGAGGCTTACCAGGCACTTTACAAGGACTTGACACTTTCTCCAAGTCTCTCTCTTCATTTCTGGATTCAGGAGAATGTATAGCTTTGTCCTGCTTCTCCTTGTTTGCAGTATTGTTTGGGATGGTTAGGTTTTGCAATGCTGGCTTTTTAGGCAGTGGAGGTTTGCTGCTGAGCTGTTCAGATGACTTTGCTTTGGGTTTGATCTTTTCATTTAAAGAATCACCAATATTTGTATTGGCTGGTTTTTTCATCCCTGCCTTATCACCTTTTAGAAAGGAAGTCAATCCCTCATTTTCTAAATTAAATTCTGCACTGTATCTTTTAATCCCTTTTGATTCTGGTGATGAGTTGTCTCTGTATTTCAAGGACAGAGAGGTGGATCTAAGTTTCACTTGAAAAGGACTTTTATCATTACAGCTTGGCTGATTCTGAGATACCACTGAAGAACTGCTCGGCATCAGCACTGGATCAACAGCCGGAGAAACATAACCAGCCAAAATTCCTGTAGGTTCTGCGCTCTCAGAGTCAGACTCTGGCAGCAAAGTCTGCTTTTTGTTGCTACTTTTTTCCTCAACCACATCTGATCCCTTCTGGAAGTCTTCTTTCCACTTCTCATTGCTTGAGGAGACCTTTTCTTTGGACAGGAAGAATCTGGTATTTAATGGGCTTTCCAGCTCTGATCTTTCTGGGAAATGTAGGCTTCTGGTTCTTGGTCTCTCCCGTGCAGAGGAAACAGAAAACTTTCTGAAGGCACTGAGTTCATTGACTACTTTTTCATCTTTTTTCCCCAATGGTTCCTCTTTGTGGACCAGTGACTGACTGTTCTCCTTACCAGAAGCAGCTGCTTCTTGTGCAGTCTTTATTTTCCCTAGAGAGGAGGAAGTAGATGATCCCATCCACACTGAGGAAGCAGGATATGAAACATGGAAAGAGTCTGTGGGCTGGGAAGAACCCATGAAAAACTCCTTGCCAGACTCTGACAATACAGTAAACTCTTTCTTTGCCTCTTCATTGCAGGGCATTTCCACAGGTATCTGATCATCCTGTATATTTTCTTCTGACCTTCCCAAGCAAACAACACTATTCTTAGTAACTGAAATACTTTCTTCAGATGGTATTTTATTTCGTGGAAACATAGTAGGAAGCTCCTTATTTTCTTGATTTAAAATATTGACTGACACATCACTCACATCCCCAGACAATAGAACTGGTGTTTCTGAGGAATCTTCCTGCTTTTGTACTTCTCTGTCAGGAGCAGAGTAGGAAGAGGTTGTGGAGTCTTTGTCTTCTGTCGGCAATGAGGACTCAGACTCCTCACGTGTTGTTTCCAGTGTTGGTTGGCAGTCCTCTGGCTTATTATCTGGAAGCAGCTCTTCCTGTACAACAGCAGCCTCAGACGCAGGCTGAGTCACTGCTGGTTTCAAAGCAGGGGGGAGGTCCTCAGGCATTCTGGGCTTTGGCCAGGAAGCCACATCCTGCGTTGCAGCTGTGCTGGGTGGCAGTTCTTGCTTGCTGGGTTTGAATACAGCATCATCCTCTTCTTCTTCCTCTAGGGTACAGCTCAAATCAGTCAGAGATTCAGACAGGGTCCTCTGCAAGAAAGAAATTCAGAAAGCCCCATCACTATGTACAGGTTCACTTTTTTTCTTATTCAGCATTACATTTACGACCAGGATCTTAGAGAGGAAGGCAATCCTTGCCTCCAGTGCTGAGCTTGCAGTTTCCTTAACCTACAAACTGGATGCTTTTTTACTCAAGCAGATCCTGGAATAATGCATTTAACCAATATAAAAGCAATGAGTGACACTTCCTTCTGCACAACTAGTGCTTTCATGCCTTTGTAGATGGGAAGTTCATCAAAACAATGGCCATTGGACTGTCCTTGGCAATTGATTCCCCAGAGCATACTGCCTATGTTGTGCTGCTCTTAGGCCAAAAGCAGCACTTGAAAGAGAAAAATCTGTCCCTTTGTATTTTGCTCCTTCATACTAGCATTAAAAATAAAACAACCCATTCTTCCTAAAGCATGAGTCTGAAGAGGGAAGGGTACATAGAAGGAAGAGCAAAAGCCTAACAAATCCATCCGGTTATGACACTCCATGCCAGCTGAGTATCTGCCCCATATGGCAGTCCTGTGTCTAATCCCAGTGCCACACGGTATTACAACCCTGCCTCCTTCGTGTAGAAGTCTGCTTTTTCTTTCAAGAGTTAAACTATTTGATAAAAGTTTATAAATTCATATGTAGTTATCTGTGAGGTCTTGTGATTAAACTTCAGGTGAGGACTGGCTAAATATACAGGATTATTTGAAAACACAGTATTAAGCTGCTGAATATGCCTTTTCATATGGTGCCTGTATTAGCTCACTGATTCACTGTAGTTTGTTGGGTAAATATATACTTTGGATGTAAGCCCTAATTCTAAGAACACAAAACCTGCACTTTGAAGATATTTTAGGGTCCTTCCAGCTTCTTGTTTTGTAAATGCAATTGCAAAAACAGAGTTGCAATGCCACCTGCATTTACAATCCATATGCATAGGAACATAAAAGCAGAAGACATCAGTTAGCCAGAAGCAAGGTGCACAGGCAGAGTTGGGCAAGAAAGTATTAAAAATTGTATTATCAAAACATGTGAACACTCTCTGTGGAAAACCAGGAGGGCTCAGTCACCTGGCAGTTCATAGGTAGTCTGGGCAAAGCAATTGTATTTGAGTAACAATGTTAGAGTGGAAGAGGAGATTTGATCAGTGAATTATTGCTTTACATGCTTTTCTAAATAACTGGCATTATCACTGCTGAGCTGAAAGGTCACTCACAGATTTTGGAAAATACAGAATATCAGCAAAGTAATATTTTGAGACAGGAAATAATATTTCTGGTAATAAGCAAACTAAATTAAAGGTTTTACTCTATTAAAAACATGGGGAAAACCCACAAACAATAAAACTCAAATACTGTAGTAGAAGCTGCAAACTTCAGTGCTAAAAAAAGTAAGAGAGAGAGAGAGAAAGAAAAGAAAGAAAAGAGAGAAAGAGAGAAAGAAAGAAAGAAAGAAAGAAAGAAAGAAAGAAAGAAAGAAAGAAAGAAAGAAAGAAAGA
>JAWWMO010000001.1:87083806-87101581 GCA_035047845.1 Dendrocincla fuliginosa
GAAAGAAAGAAAGAAAGAAAGAAAGAAAGAAAGAAAGAAAGAAAGAAAGAAAGAAAGAAAGAAAGAAAGAAAGGACTAAGCTATGTCTTTCATAAGATAGGACAAAGAATCAGATAAATGGTGTTTAAAAGCCTGGTTTAAAAAACAATGTTTTTTAATAATATGGAGTTTTAAATATTTGTTTTAATAGTGCACACTTTGCTTTCTGTTGTGGTTTTTTTTTCTGTGAAGACTTATTTTAATTCTCTATAATGCATGTAAAGGATTTACACGTTTTGGGACAGGGAGATATTTGAATGTAGAACAGTCCTTATGTACAGAATTTGGCTCCAATTAATAGGTCAAAACTTACTCTTTTTATACTTTCTGAAAACATTAGCCCAATTTTATTTGTGAAGTTAAAACAGCTCTTCCATTGACTCTCAAAGACTCAGGATTTTACAGGATCTTTCAGACTAGGAAAAGTATGGAGTTGATCATAACAATTTTTTAAAAGAGTAAGAAATTAGGCAGTCAGACCAGATTCTGCATCACAAACAGGATACTAAACTGTATTGCACAGCAAATTTAAGAAGAAAATATTATACAAACTGTTGCATAAAGAGTTAACAGGTAAACCCATAATATTTAATCTGTTCCTAATGTCTACTCCAGATACAGATCCTTATTAAGTAACAGCTATTAAAACCAAATGAAACATCCATACCAAAATCTGACTTTGTCATATCTGAGTTTGAAATACGAACTCCAGTAAGAATTTTCTGGGTTTGTGTCAAAGGTGACATTGCTTATTTTCACAAATACCTGAGAAAATCTCATTTTACTGGATCTCTGGTTCCGGGGTTTTATTAAAAGCTTATGTTTAGCAGCAGAATTATCCAAGAAAGCAGAAAGCTCAGGTGGAGTGTCAAAATTGGCTGTAGGTGAGATGATACTGTCAGATGTCCGGGGAGATCCAGTTTTGGCACTTTCATGCCTAGTGAACAGCTGACCATCTGTAGAGTGAGATCTAGAAGAAGGACCCAATGTAACCTGGAAAAAAAAATCCCCAAACAGAGAATAAAGCAAAGAAACAAAGACATGAAAATAACAATTCTACAAATAAGTGGCCATGTTTATTGGTATTTTAACTTTGCCTCTTTTTGGTTTTGACTTCTCTTTAGAATACATTGCACCTAATGTTGCATGTGATGTACTGTTAGCAATTCTGCATTTTTAGCTGCTTGAATATCATGATATACTGTCCAGTAGGAAGGAGCAAGTCACATTTACCTGGAAGATCTAAAGCACACAAATACATGTCCAGCATGTTTTAGAAGACAGATTTATGAGGAGTACTCTGTTACAGAACCTAAAGGGCCATTTTCCTTTCTGGGTTTGTCTTCCAGCATCTGTGTCTAGACTCCTGCCCACAGTTGTGCTGTGCTGAGCATCTTTAACTTCCTATGTGTCATCAGGTCCCTTCCAACTCTACAACACCCTCCTAAAGGCAAAAGAATCAAACATTAGTGGAATTGACAGTTAAGATAGCTTGTATTTTTACCTCATGTGTGTGTGCATATATATATATGCAAAATAACTAGGCAGTTCACCTGAAATATAAAATTTCATTTGTAGACTATTCTGGGGAAGGAAGTGGTGGATAATTCCTATTGGAGGCCAATAACCCATCCAGAAACAGCTCCTGAGTTCTGAAAGGGGTGTAGTACTTTCATGGAGCTAGAATCCACCTTGTCTGGGAGCTCAATCAAAAACTACCCTAGTTCCAGGAATGATGCAAAAAGGGAACTGGAAAATTTATGAAAAACTACTCTAAAAAGGGTTCCTCCTTTCTCTCAGAATCAGTTTTGCAAATAGGCAAAATGATATTTCCAAACTATCTGTCACAGCATAAACATGACCTCTGAAAACTGACAGCACTTTCTTTGTAGGCTTAAAATTCTGATTCATTTCATTAGAAGAGCTGTCCTGCTTTGTCATGCTTTCTTCTGTGGGTATTCTTCTTCTTTCTTCTTTCTTTTTTTTCTCTGGAATTGGTATTTTACTCAGGAGGTTGGATGGGAGAAGGGGAGAGCAGGTTAGTCTTCATTTTATTTTGGGAGGGAAAAAGCACCAGTGTTTTCTGCAAGCAGAATTCTGCATTACGCACTGTAGCCAAAAGACACTCTGTAGTGTAGTGAGGGCCTGCTACAGCTTCCTCAATGGCCAGGGGAGAACACCCATTGATTTTAGCAGAGGCTGGATCCACAGCTTCTGATCATACTTTCTATTTAAGAAAAAAGAAAGTAGCCTATCCTTGCTGAATAATGGATGCTGTCATTAATTTTCACTCTACAATATCGCAGTCTAGTACTCAAACATGAGTAATGTACAACAAACGATAGGTGGCTGCATTATACATTAGTACCTAACAGTGAATACATTGACATTTCAGCTCCATGATAAAGATGCAGTGCATGTTCTCTTTCAAAGCACGTCATTATTTGCCTGCCTTTCTTCTGGCTCCCGCTTTTCCTCGAGAACTTTGCATGTGTTCTCATTGGCAGTGCTCACTGTTGGCCATTAAGCCAGAAAATCCGAAATCTAGTTTCTTACTAAAATTTCAGTAGCCTGAGTGAAGGCCAGCTCTGAGCCAGCTGCAGAAGCTGCTGTCCCATGAAGTCTGGCTCTGGCAAAGCCTGCTAGAGAAGGAAACAGCTGGCAGATCTCTTTCTCCAGATCTCAAATGCATATGCTCAGTCGTCCTTCAGCTGGTTGTGCTGGGTGGCACAAGGTGGGGGCCATGAGGAAACCCCAATCCCAAAGCTTAGACAGGACAGTCGCAATTCCCTTCTCCTTTCTTCTATTCAGAAAAGCTTCCAAAGCACAGCAAGGTGTAACTGCTGTCCAAAACCTCAGGGTTGCATTGTGCAAAATTCCTCAGCCCTGCAAACTGGTCTCCTCTGACTTCTAGAAGCAGCTCTAATCTCTCTGAAATGCCACTCCAGTGGTTTGGAAGGAAAGCCTTCAGATGGAGCTACATTCTGGCTGCACTCTGAAACTGGACTAGGATGAAGAGAGCTCTGAGCTAAATGATGGGGCATGTGGAAAAAGCCAAGCAGCTGTGTAGTCACCACCACGTCTCAGGAGTCAGCGAGTGAGTCAGAAAGTGATGTTAGTGGAACAACAGGGAGACATAAATCCTCCTTCAGCAAACATGGATCTGGACTGGACACAATGACAGTGAGCCTAAACCAGTTTTGAAGAAATACCTTTGTCTTGTATTCTATTGTTTTCCTTTTAAAAATATTAAAATTTCACAGCATACAAGCAGTTTTTTTAAACAGCTTCATGTGGAATCTAAGAAGTATGGCCAGAAGTGTTTGCTGAGCCCTATTGCAGCTGGCCTTGAAATGCATTTTGCATAATTACCAAGGAATGGTCAGCTCAGGACTAGCTTCTCTATTTCCTTTCTGCAATTCCCCTTCACCCCTCCGCCTATTTCTAGAAAATGCTCTTCCCTCTACCCCCTGTGTTGTTTCCACCATGACTCCAGCTGTGAACAGCTAAAAGGGACTCTTCAGAGCCTTTCAAAACAGCCCTTTAATCAGCCAGAACGGCTGGCTGCTGATTGAAGAAAGTCATCCATTTGCCTACACTCAAGCCCTGAAAACATCACTTCAGCAAAATGCACAGCCCAAATCTGGTCGAAGGCTGAGCCTCAAACTCCCAAGCAGCAACGTCAGCCACTATCATCAGGCAAACACTTTCTGTACAGTGCAAGGGAACTTTGTACTTATGGTAAGATTTCAGATGATCTAGAGTTTGTTCACATCTCATCAATAAGGTTTCTCCCTTATCCTATGCATGTAACTCAAGTAGCCTTTCCTGCAATTCCCTCTATTATAAAAATGGGGATACTGCTTCAATGTCTGGTACTCAGAGATTAAATCCTGTCTGTAAGGTTTGCTAATGGATATGAGCATTCTAGAGACCTTAATTATTATCAACAGGAGATTACCTGTCGTAAGTATTACATTGATAAATAATCACAGCTTTTATGTTAAGACGGACAAGCATTACAAAAGCACAGTAAACAGATAGGCACAAAGTTGCATACATACAAAGCTGTTTTTTGCAGCAGACAGGCAACAAAATAATACTTATGCCTTGCATTTATTTTAAAAATGACTATGGATAATTGTTTGTCCCTTAATACATTTGGCAGAAGTTACCTGTTCTTCTTCTTCACTGCCTGTTCCAGCTAAACTCAAAGAGCTAAGGTGCTTGCGAGAGTCAAAGAACTGTGGGATGGAATGAGGAAGAGATTCAGTAAAAGATGACAAACAAGGTGGATATAATTGCAGAAACTATCTACACAAAGTGCACAAAGGTACTGGCAACATAAGTTGTTTTTCTCTATAGTCTTAAAGATTAGCAAGGACACTGCAAACATAAAGTGTAAGACATGCAGATAAAGAATGAAATAATGCCTAACAAAACTATCGTTTTAAAAAAGTCCAGCTTCAAATTATTTCGTTTCTTTTTCCAATGACAACCTAGAAAAACATTAGGGAGCTCTCTTATCAACACACTCAAGTGGGAATACAGATTTTTCAGCTTTTTTGCTTTTTTTTAATTTTTTATGCCTGGCAGCTCTCTGTAGTCTCTATAAAAAACACATCATTCCCATGCACACACACAAACATCCTCTCCTTCCTAGTTCTGCATTTTCTGGTGTGATATTTATATTTTAACAGGAACAGAGATTCTAAGTAGCTGTTTTCAAATACAGAGAGCATTTTCCCATTCTGAGTAAGGTATTTCTGAATTGTTCAGCGATAAAATAGTGATTCATATAGCAAACCAAATAATTTATTCTGCCTTCCACACACAGGTCAAAGAAGTCATTGAACCTTGATTTTTGTCAACACTGGAACTACTCACTCTTGTTCTTGTGCCTGAATTTAGGCTTTCATGGAGCAAAGACATTTCTGGAGGACTTCTGGGTAATCCATCATCTTCAGAACTGGTCCCAGCATCCTCTGTTCTCTTTGCATGAAGTCCAAACGGAGGTGGAGGCCCCAATTTCATGGTAGGCTGGAGTTTCAGCTTCAGTGTGGCATAAAATACATTAGCATAGGATAGTGATGGAGGTTTCCCCAGGACATTTTTTAGCTCAGGTGAATGAGTTACTATTATTTTAACTTCACAACTGAATGATCCATAGCATAGGATATCTGACTTTCAACATTCTCTTAGGGAGCCAAACAACATATCCATTTTTGAGCTGTCATTTAAATAGAACCATGATACTGCTGTCTAATTAACAAATGTAACATTTAATGTAAGCTGCAGGCAGATATTACTTACTAATCAAATGTTCAACCACAACTATTAACCCCCAAAAATCAAGTCTGTAAAGACATTCCACCTCTTACATTTGAAAAAATTATGTTGTGTAAATTACCTGTAAAGCTCTAATCCGATCAGAAATGTTTTCTTGAGAAAACACTCTTACTGGCCTTGCAGGCTCTTGCCCAGTCTCAAGGATGAAAATGCTATCATGTGACAAAGCTCTGCTTCCCATAATGCCTTTATGTGTCCTAGAATAATATAACAAATGAGTGAAAACTCAAAAAACAGACTTTTTTGCCAGTTCTCTTAACTCAGGTGGTCTGTTGGATGTGGAGTGGAAGACAGGTATGTAGAGCATATATTGCAAACAAGATTCCTTATATCACAAACAAGATTCCAGACTTCTCCATGAGTACAACTCAGTCATTCAGGCTAAGCTAAGTAACACCTTTAAAAATCAAACATTTACAAATGCTGTTATCTGTCACATTAACAAGTTGAATCAAGGTTAAAAAGATAGTTCAACCCAAAAAAATGTGTTATATCTTATGGAAAAAGCAACTGTCCTTTGGCTGGAAGCCAGCAGGTGGGTGATGTGACAGTGCCACAGGCAAGCCCAGGTGCACAACGAAGGAGTTCACATAAGGGAGCTGAGATGGACTAACTTCTTGCTAATGTAAGAAAATGTCTTGCAAATGACTGACCATTACCATAGGAAGAGTAAATACATTTTTCTATCTAAATGTGGTACAGCATTTAATGTCTCTCTGCCGTACAGACCATTAGCAAAAATATTTCAGGCAATGTCATTCTCACATAGAATCATACATATAAATCTTTACAGGATGCTTACAAAGTGCCGTGCTTTATATCAAGATCCCTGTGATTTTCTCTTATGAGCATGTGGGACACTTTTTGTGGCCAGTGAAAGGAAGTGAGAGATGCTTTGTGGGCAGTTTCTCTCATATTCTGTTTCCTACTTTTGACGCATGCGTTGTGTAACTTCTTTTGCAAATGGTGCATGTGGGATATGAGCACCTTGTTTCCTTACAGGAACGCTACAGGAGACCCACAGACAGACAGCTAGCTGCTACAGGGTCTCTTTTGCTCATTTTCCTCAGCTTAGCTCACAGCCTAACTAAGCAGGGACCAAAACTGTGTACACACAGCACACACCTTCTTTTATGGTTTTGGGGTTTTTTTTAAGTAAGGGAGCTATGAAATGGCAAATGAGAGTACAGAGTACAGGACTTTTTGGGGTCATGTAACTGCCAAGTTAGTTAAGCAGGCACTCTTAAAAAAAAAACTCAAAAAGCCTGTGTGTTTTTGGATCTTAGATACTGTCATAGGGACATTCAGGACAAACATAAACAAACATGGCAGAAAGTAACATTTTCCTCATAATGGCTGCTATAAATATGTTCAATAAAACAATAGCAGGAAAAAGTTGATGCAGAAGGAAGGAAAGCCTTCTACTTCTGCTTAATGTATTAGAGCCATTAGAAGAACATTTTATCTAAATGAAAAGGTGATCCAAGGTCAGACAGATCTAATAGCAACTTGCAAAGTATATGCCAGTCAGGGCTGTGACGGCTGCCCCATGTACCAACATTTTCCAAGGACTGTGATGGCAGCCAGATAAGCAGTGTTGTTGCACATGTACACTTATCCCAGCATACCATCCTCATTTTCTGTTTTAGCAGTTGCATACCTCCAAAATGCATAATGGAGGTACCCCAGGTGACTCCTCAGATTACAAGTGTTCAAATTATTTTTCCTTCCTTTCAAAGAATCTCCTGGTCTTTGTCTGTCTAAACAAATATTGAGAAATAATAATGAAACAACCCTTCAAGTTAGGGCACAGGAATATGGCCAAAATAGCCAAAGATTGTACCCACTCAGACATGATCTCGTTGAGTTGTGCATGAGGGAAAGAAAATCTCACCATCCATGTCTATTAAACATGTTGTCAAACAACAACGCTATAGACCACCTGGTGCTGCTGGCTCAGAATTCCTGGGACTTCAAGATGGACTAACATGACTGGTGCCAAGGCTACAAAAGCAAAAAAAAACACCGAAACCCCCAAAATCCCAAACAAAAAAACTCTAAGTGGAACAAAAAAATAAAAAAATTAATTGTTAATAATTTCTTTTGGCTGTTTGGCGCTTCCTGGTGGCCACATCGTATAATGATTTAAATGGCTGGGATGGTTTTTCTTTCCTGTCCCTGGAGAGCAGCATCTCTCACTTGAGGACCACGAGGCTTGTTCTGAAAGGCAAAACATCCACCAGTGCCAGGACCTGCTTTTTAGGCAGCCAAGGAGAAGGCACTCCATCTTGCCATTCAGGAATACGTTTGAACTTTAGACAGGGTTTCTTATGGTTACCTTTCATAGAGGGCAACATTCCTGCCTGAATGAAGACAGGATTTTCAGAGGCAGATAGACATACAGGCTGGGATTCATCTGGTCTAACTTCAGAGGTTAAACCGCAGGTATTTACATCAGGGTTGGTCACCCCTGGCTTCTGTTTACATCCAGTGGGGAGATATAGGCACTTCTAGAGCCTATTTCATACACGAGGATAATTCAAGCTTTCTTAGTAATGTTGACTTCTCTCTGATGACTATAAAAGGCTGGTGACTAACAATCCCTGTCCACGGCAGAGGGAATGAGATGATCTTTAAAGTTCCTTTCCAGCTCAAACTATTCTATGAATCTATAGGTCTATAACTCAGATGCAGACACTTGTCCTTTGGTCAAATGAATCCTATGTAAAGAGGGGAAATAAAGGCTTCAGAGTCCCTAGTTTCATTTGCAGTTGTCCCCTTACTCCTTCCTTGCTTTCAAAACCTGGATGGTTAGGCAACTAAATTTCTTTTAAAATCCTTAGGAGTTACATTTTAGGGCAAAAGATAATCCTGGTAGGATATCAGCTGAGTATCTAATTCATTTTTGAAGATTGGGAATTACATTCTTTTGAAACTATAACCCAAGGCTTATTTATGATTAAATTAAAGCTTTTTTTAGTTAATCTTTCTTGCTCCACCCTAGCCAGTTACTTTCTGATTTGTCTTGCATCAGCCATTTTAATTTGTACTTTCCTGGAAAAAGCAACTGTTTGACAATTCAGCATTCTGAACAAGAGAAGGAGGGAATTTTGGGGTGTCTTTAATTTGCAAACAGTGTAGCAGTTTTTACATTTGTTTGCCAGAGTCCAAAGACTTACTCAAGTTCATCTTCAGAATCATCATGAACGTGCATGTCATGAGAGGCCACAACATCACTTGTTGACTGGCATAACTTCAGACCACTGCTTGCAGAAGACGATGTCTCTTTTCTTTTCTTTTTACCAAAAAACTTTTTGAAAGATTTGAACTTCGATTTTTTCTTTCCTAAGTGAAGAAACATAAATAGGATGCAACCAGCAGCATTTGCAGATTTTTGAACAATAGTAATTCCATTATGATTTTTTACATACGTGGATTTTTTTCCTGGAAAATGCAATACAGTCCACTCTTGAGTTAATGTCCTTCAAGACTATACTGTTAGCATGAAATTACTGTTATCTTGGAGGATGGATTGCAATGTTTATGAGACCTAAGAAATAACTGATGGTGTAGAATCATATCTAATAGAGCTACTACCTGCCTCTTGAGGTAATTAAACTGTGAAGGAAAAATTTGGTCTTAACAGCCTGGGAAACAGAAAAGAAATTGCAACTCAGGAACCCATTGCTTTTGTTCAGTAAGCTAAATAGTGATGATAAGGGCAGTGCTACCGAAACCAATTTACGTGTAGAAAAGGCATACCTAGGTGAATGTACAGTGTTGGGAGGCTAATGCTTTGAAAATGTTGAGTTTATAATACATCCCAGAATGTTTTGAATGCTAATTACGAGACTCAATGGATCACAAAGTATTAAACCAGAAATCAAGCAATAACCTTGAAAAGCAATTTTAGTCTGCTCAGTGAGGAAAGGCCTGAATTAGGATCGGTTGCAAGCTCTGTGAAGGAAACTTAAATTTAAAATTAAATCAGTGTTTTGTATAAGACATTCCAGCATCTTGTGCCTGTCCCGTTTCAGTTGGCATGACAGCACTGTGAGGCACCCCTATCAGCATTTCACTTACTCTTGGATTTTGTTGGGTAAAAAAGGTCACAAGATGCTACAGAAATCTTATTTCAAGCTTCTGAAAATGTCAAGAAAAAATAAAAATAACAGCTCTCGGAAACAGGAGAAGAGTAAGGCAGAATGCATTCGCTAAACAAACAGATTCCCTTCTATGTTAGAGCTAAAGCATTGAAGCTCAAGCAATCACTGCACTTTCCAGTCACTGGGGAAGGGAGCAATTCTACCTGAGTTGTCCTCGCCATCTCCTTCAGTCTCTCTCATCTTAGGGTCCATTATCCTTGACGAACTCATGTGACAATCACTAAAGGATGTGGGAAAAGTGTTAGTCATATCAACAAAATAACAATACTTCACTATATATGTGTATATATACATAGTACAAGTTACTAAAATATAAAATAGGATATTATGAGTATGCTTACATAATATATGTCTACATACATATCTATTTATATTTGTGTGCATAAATAAATATACATAAAATATAAGAATGTCCCATATGATACTTATTAGGCTAAGGTATAATAAATTCCACAGACTTTTTACACTTAAAGGGGTCAATAGTACATGACTGTTTAGTTGACCAACTAGCCCCTTCTGTCTGAAAACTGAGTTTGGTGAATTTTCCAGTGCTTCTAAAAACATGCATCAGAAGAGGTGGGCTTCCTTGTTTCTCCCTTTCTGAGCCTATTTAGAATCACAGACAAAATGATAATTACAGCATTTGGGTCAGTGCACAGGTAACAAGAGCAAAGGACTCCATGTACTTTTCCTTTATTTATAACCAATCAGAAGTATCCTACAGATTGTAGTTTTCCTTCTTTTTAAGCAACTCGTGAAAAGGTAATGACTCTTTCTAATACTTTGTTTTGTATAGACAACACAAAAATACAAGTAAAAATGTGTAGACAACACAAAACTACAACTAAATCCAAGCCAATTAATTTTCTTATTTTCTTCTCTCCTCTTTGCTTTTTTGGAAGTAAATTATCACTTTGTTTATTAAGGTTCCTAAATTAAAACATATTTCCAAAATTGTACATATCCCACGCCTAAAGACAGTTTATCTGTAATTTAATTTGCATTTTCAGAGCAGTTGTCCGTTTCTGTTCTCTTTTCTTCATCTGAAGAGCCATGATTTCATGGTCAGGGCAGAATAAAGTCACGGATGCCATTGACTGGATAGTGAGTTAAAATGCTGTAGAATCACTCTTTGGGCTGTCATGGTGACAGATGCTCATGCCTCAGCCTGGATGGGAGGATGAATACACTGTGGCTGTTTTGATCCCCTGAAGTACAAGGAGACTTAAGTAACAAGGTTCATAAATTCAAAAAGTGAGTGAAATGGAAACGAAACATTTATTACTCAAATCTAAAACACAACACATCGCCTGAACCATCAGCAGCCACTTGAGATGGGCCAGGACAAATGGCTGTACAACAGCCACAGCAAAGGCCCCTGTGCTGCCCAGAGGCTCCAGGGCTTCTGTGCCAGCTGGACCCACATCTTGGATGTAAAACACCCCCTGCCACCACCCGCTGGGAAACCAAATCTGAATTAAACACAAACATGAGGGTGAGCAACTTCTGGTTGGAGACACAGGGAGAATGAGTAAGGGATGAACAGACATGGATGAGGGTGCTGAGGCACTGGAACAGGTTACTCAAAGACACTTCCCATCCCTGGAAGTGTTCAAGGGCAGGCTGAATGGGGCTTTGAGCAACATGGCCTAGTGGAAGGTGTCCCTGCCCATGGCAGGGAGGTTGGAACTAGGTGGGTTTTAGGGTCCATTCCAACACAAACCATTCTGTGATTCCAGGATACCTTTATTTTTAAAGTAAATGCCCACTGGGAGGTGACAGATAAATATGTATTGTAGGCTGCAGCATATCTAGTCAACTATTGAACAGAGTGTCTCACATTCATATTGTCACCTTGCAGTAGCAATGGCAGGAATGTAAATCAATACCTTTAAAGCTTCAGCTGTCATATGACTGCCCTGTAGAATCTATAAGCTACACACATCCAAAAGTGGGATCCTAGAGTCTCTATATAAATTATAGATGACATAACTCACACCCCCATCTGTGGCCCACTGGCAGAGCCCCACTGCATCCAGATGCACTCAGGTGAGGGTTTTGGGGTTTTTTTATCCAAATGTTTGTATGCCAAATTCACTAGTTCTCAATATCAAAGCCACTGGGGGATAAATACCCACACAATGAAAATGAACTAAAGTACAGCAATGTAGACAGAAGCCAGAAGAACACTCAGCAGTTACTGGGGAAGATTGTAACAGGTTTTGTTGAGGTACAGGGGAATGACTCTCAAGAATTTTAATGAAATATTATTATTTACTATAATAAAATACAGCAGCAAGTGCATTTGTGGACCAAGTTGCTTCTGACATCTGAAACTTTTAAGCATCACATGCCAGAGTGACAAAGAGAAAATTAGAAAGATATTACATTACATGGAGGTTCTACACTTGTACAACACATAAATGATTTGTTACTTGCTAGCAAGACACACAGATGGCTTGAAAAATGCTGTTTGTCCATATATTGCTTTAGCAGGTCATCCAGGGATTTCTTTGTTCAAAGGCCCTCTTGGGAAATGCCCAGCTTGGGCTATTAAATAAAATGTACTTTTATAAAGGAGTCTGTCTTTCCACTTATTGATTCAGCAGTTACGGTGGCTGGCCTGTGTAATTGCCACAACACCAGGTCCCACCACCACTGCTGGAGTCATCCCTAGACCGCCCAGTGTCAACTGGGAGAAGATCTGGCTGCTTTGCTGTGGGAGAGACCCAGGCTGTGTGCAGGGAGGAAGGTTGTCCAGGAAAGATAACTTCAGAGAGAAGCAGAAAGCAACTCATGGTGTGGGTCAGGGATACCCGGGATGCAGGAGACAACCCAGGCACAAGTACCAGTGGTCTCTGCGTCCTGTGCAGGAGCCCAGACACTGATATTCCCAGCAAGGAAAAGGTTATTTTAAATTATGGTCCTAGCAGTTTGGGTCAGGTAAGCAATATTGGTTTTGCAGTGGCGTGACTGTAAGGCTTTTATAAAATCTCCCTCTAAACTCAGCATGCACTTAGAAGGATTTGGTTTTCAGCTCAAAGGGCAAGTTTCCAGCCCAAAGGCAGGGTTGGGTGTGACTCTCCCAGGCTGATGGTGGCTGACACAAGGGAGGAGGAGGGGACAGCAGCTCTCACGGCAGTCACTGTGTTGTGCAAACACGCACTGTGACAAGGACAGCGAGGCGCGGCCGCCCGCCCTGTACCAAGGTGAGGGAGGAGTTTTGTGGCTGTTGTTACCAAGGGGAGATTTGTGAGATGTGTCATGCTTCCTTAACCTGAGGATGGCAGCAGGAGGAATGTGCAGGCAGCGGGGGGGACTGGAAGAAGTATTTGGTGGGTAGTGTGCTGGCAGTCAGGTTTTCAGAAATATCTTAAAAAAACCATTTTTAGCGAACTTTGGTTTTAAACAAATACTGAAGCTGAGACTTATTCACTTGCTTGTTTTGCCAAGTGAGGGTTTCCATTGGAGCAATATCCCAACAGTGTAAAGTGATCCTGGCCCCCACTGAGCATCCAGCAGCTGCCAGAGATCCCCTTGCGATGCTCTGCACACAGACACTGCCTGGCTTAGCATCTTACCAAACCTAGCTGTAGACAATCACATTCACTTCTACCTTAAAATGTACAATGACATTTTTATTAACATGAGGAAAAGCTGGTTTTCCTTTTAAACACTTGCTTTGCTGAACACTGTCAGAAAAACATTGGTTTTCACCTGTTCAATACCCACCACAAGGAGATAACCCTATTTTCTTCCTCAAATATACAAACTCACAGAACTGTTTCATCTATATCTTCCCTTTTCCCTTTCAGTATATTGTATTTTAACACTATCTTCAGGCAGGTTTTCTATCTTTCAAGCTTTTTTGCTCAACATCTGTAACAAACCCTCCAGTATTAAAACATTCATCATACGAAAGACTAGATTAAAACATGATACTTAAGAGGAGAAGCAAACAAACAAAAAACCAAACCAGCGTCCAGAGTTTACCCTTGGTATGACTGTAACTGCTTGTCATTTCCCTGATGTAAACAGAGATTTGATTTTTTTGCTCTGGAGCTAAATTTTTTTCTTCCTCAGAGCTTTTTTTAAAGTCTATGATGGTCTACAAATTTAATAGCTGTGCATCGAAATAATTGACAAAATCCAGCAGCTTTGAATCAGCACCCATTGGGATGGGTAATACTCACTGTGCACTTATGCTTGGATCAGAGGCTTGGCTGCACAGCAGGACTGCCGAGCTTCCTCATTTCCAGTTTCCCTGAGGATTCACTGAAGTCCACCACTTAATTAAATCATCCTGTGATCTGAAGACTCAGCAGGATTCACATCCTAGAGAAGCAGTCTGCATCACTTCTCCCTTGTTAGCAAGGCCAAGATTGCAACACTGGCAGTTGCACCCTTTTCCTCTTCACCCCCCCATCATCCCTCACATTGTATGTGTGGATTTTTTCACAATGGAATACTGGAGGTATCTGGTTTATCACTTTATTATGAGATTTTATAAGCTAAAATGGTCTGACAATACATGCTAAATATTACCTACTTATAGCAGTATGTTTTGCTATATTGGATTTCTCCCAGCAGACACTTTTTCCACTTTCCTTTTTCCTTCCCAGGTCCTTTCTAGATATGTTGTGATACAAGAAATAAACCTGAGACCACGTCACTGCAGTGAATAGAGATGGAATATAGCAGCACAATGGGCATGGATTCTGGGGATATAAAGAAAACCCAAACATTCAGAGACACTCCTCTAGATGAGAATAGTAACCAAACCAAAAACATCCTAAATACCAGGGGCAAAGGCTGAGGCAGGTTTTTCTTATCCTCCCACTCTCTGAGGGCTCAGACTGGAAATGAAGTCACCATTCAGAGGCCACATATCCCCTCCTCCTTGTCATTTGGAGTGCAGAAAAGGGGCAGCTCAAAGTTTCCAGAGGGAGCAAGCCCAGAGTGCCCTCTGTGATCCCCTACCAGCTCCAGGCAAATCAGTAATGCTTCCACAACTCTGGAGATGCTCCAGCTGTCCAACACGTGCATTAGCGAGAGCACCATGTGGAAACAGCTCCAGGACACCATGTCTTGGCATAGCACAGGTTCAAAAGCATGTAGTGATCACCTGTCTCCCAAGCAAAGGTTTATCCCTGCACCTGGGGGAGACCTTGTGCTGAAAACATTGCACAGTGGGGTGGGGTGTGGTAGAAGGAAGTGCGGGAGAGCAGACAGGTATTCACACAGTGCAAGAAACCCTGCTATTCAACATGCCTCTCTGCTCAGACCTTCTCCTACTAACAGAGATCTCAACATCAACCCCTCCTTTCAAGCTCCCAAACAACCTTCAGGGCCCCCAAGGCATAATGCTTGAGGCCTAGCCAAAACTAAATCTCTCACAGTGTGCCCAATTATAAAATCCTTTCCAAAAGTCATCCATCATCTTGACCTTATGCTACTAAGATAAACCTCTCCTCTCTACCCCCAATTCTGCAAGAGGAGGTCTAGGAAGCATAGTGAAGTGCTATCCCTGAGCTAACACAGCACATATGAGCCCAAGTATTAGAAGTGTCCACATGAGTGACATGCAGGTCTCTGGGAATCCAATTAGTTTGGATAAACACATCCAAAAAGCTCACAAAAAGGACAGGAGAATTTGATAACAACTGCAACCCCATTTCCAAAGCCATACATCTTCCTGCTCCAAACCTTTCTTTATGTCAGAGGAATTACACTTTTCATTTTTTATTCTGCCTCAATTTTTAGATCAAGTGAACAAATACACCTGAGTGCATGCTTACATACACACAGCCATCCTAGGAGATTTTTCCGGAGTCCCAGCACTGTGACTGAAGGGTCACCCTGCCTTTCTACCATATGTCAGCATCTATACAGGATCTGTATATATTCTATCTGCATCCCCATCCTTTTTGGATTATTAAAAATAATTTAGCTAGAGAAGACTTTTCTGAGAAAACTGCATTGGTTTCCACCACAAATCTATAGAAAATATCAAAAATAAACATCATGCCAAACCAAGAAGAAAAACACTTTTTCACTTTTTGTATGTGACTTTGAGTTTTGTTTTCAAAGTCGGGCAGACAACCACCTCCTTCCATTTTGTTCAAATGTTGTGAATCAGTAAATAAAAAGTACTACTTTGCAAAGTCTCTGACTTCATGTGTTCTCTGCTTGTTTTAATAATTTAATGCAGATCCTGTTAGCGCTTACTTCTTTATGCAGACTGGTGTCCATGGGGACATCATCTTCAAAAGGTGATATTTTCACAAATGGTTTGCTCTCTAAATGACAGTGTGCTATCCATCTTTACCTGTCTCACACTGAAGCTGATACACCTTCCCCATCTTTTCTTATCTGCATTATTGGCTAATAAAAGCTTTTATTTCTCTGCTTGTGGCTAACATTTTTCTCCAGCTCATGCTACCCTTGTAGCAGGCTCTCATGATAAAAGAATATTTACATATTGCACAACCACGTTGGTGTGGTGACAGCCTGTATGCCACTCCTTGTGCTCAGAGCAGGGCTGGCTGCTCATAGCTTTGCTGCCAGCGTCCTCTCCATGGCTGCATGGGTCCTAGGCCAACATCCAGGTGAGAGCACCCAGCTTGAACAAAAAGTCAATGTCCTTCTCTTTTAAAACTGCCATTTAGGGATCCTCCAACCCTCTTCCCAGCCACTGTCAGAACTAACAGAGCTAGCTGTGATTGATTTGCCCTTTCTCTCAGAAATGGCTAACAAAAGTTGGTTGCACCAGCACCTAACCTCTTGCAATCTTGTTCCTTGTGTCAGAGTTTGCTATTCCTCCATCCCCAACCTTGATGGAGGGGAGGAATAGGAAGCTGTGGCACATGGCCCAGCTATGTGTAAGTACTGACACCCTACTGCCCCTTTGCACCAGCCCTTTCCTTTGCAGCATTTGCATCTACAGCTCAAATCCCTGTTGCATATGGTGTAAATATAAGGTGGTGCTGGATGTCCCTGTGATCACTGAGAGAAGAGACATCACGGGATGTCAAGTAATAAAATACCTCCTAAAAGAAAGATTGGAGAGAAGAGCTAGAATGGTTTTCTGCATGGGCTCTGCATTGGGCTCTGCATCCAAGCCTTTGTGCCTACGTGGGATGGCTGGCCATGAACAGCACGCCAGGCTTTATGGACTACAACAGGAAAAATGGAAGATGCAGCAGGTGCACTTTCCCAAGTTTTTCAATGGGCTTTCTGGGTATTCAGTTATTTTCATGTGCTTCTTTTCTTGCTGTTGGGCAATGTGTGTTTTCCTTTGCCTTAACAGCCCAAACTCTTCTCTGGTGCATTTGCCTCTGTTATTCCAAAGGCTGTGCAGATTCTCTTGTCGGATCCTCACCAGCCCTTCTGCCATGCCCCTGCCAACAGCACATTCCTTTCTCTATTACAAGCACAGTGCATTTCCAAAATATGGGGGGTGGAAACCTTACTTTTCTACCTTTTTTTTCCCCCCAAGAATTAATAGTCATTCCTTCCCCCAGCATTTCTGAGAGAAGTGAGAAACACTCCTCCCAAGCAGCTTTTGAAGAGTGAGGTTTTTGTATTTAAAACAGTGCATTGCTACAGAATGCACAGATATAGGAGGTCAGAAGGCACGACTAGGATTGTCCAGTCTGATGCCCTGCATAGTGCAGGGAATAAACTGTTCCCCTAGAAGGGTGAAGGGAACTTTTCTTCCCTGACAGGGCTCAGTAACTTGAGGGTATACACCTTGACAAGGGCCATATTTTGTTAATGGGAAAAGCCTTGACTTGCTTGCTTGCTTTCTTTAAAGAAATGAAAAAAAAAAAAACAAAAAAACCAACAAACCAAAAACAAAGCAAAGCAAACAACCATATAAAACAATTACAGGGAGGGGGGTGGTGGTTGGAATTTCCACTGGCAAATATTAAAGCAAACTCATGTGAAATGTCTTATTCCTATGCAGTAACCCTTTCCCTCTTGCTTTCAGTTCATTATTTTGAGTGATTTAGTAAAGGGGCCAGGAGATCTATTCTACCAGCATAGAAAGCATTATTATTAAGACCTGTTAAAGTAAAAAAGGCACATTGGCTCTAGTTGTTCCTCAGCATGCAGGGATAATAAAGGCATAGCTGTTTTACGCAAAGACAAAAACCTCCCCCAGCTAGCTCCCTACCAGAGACCTTCTGCTATATTTAGAAGCACAAACAGTTCAACA
>JAWWMO010000001.1:87111778-87131303 GCA_035047845.1 Dendrocincla fuliginosa
AAGCCTGGCAAAATGAAAGGTGTGGCAAATGTAATTTTTTAATAACTAGGTCCTTAATAGAGGCAAAAAGACATTAAGAGACAAGTATGGTAGATTTGAGAAGAAATGAAGAATTGCTGAGCCCAAGAGAGAGAGTAAGAGGGAAATAATTTAAGGGACAAGAATTTCGGATGTGAAAGCGGGGGGAAGGAAGTTGAGAAAAATACTTCTGGATTTTTCTGAATACTGACTGAAGGGCATTTGTGAGGATCAGAAAGAGAGCCATGGGAGACACTTTGTGAGGAGGATAATGCTTCAGGTAGGTGCCAGAATCCAGTGAGCTCCTGGCCACAGACGAGCAAATGTCTTAGTCAGTGATTTGTCATTGACTCTCTTGGCAAAGCTGCTGTAGGGCCAGGGATTTAAACTTCTCCTGTGCATAAAAGAGGGTACAAATGGTACATGGACCAGAGTGATAATAGACAATAAAATAGTGAGAACCGCAACACAACAAAGCAGTTTTATATAAAAGTTAGAAAAAGGATGTAGATAGGAACAAAGCTGTTGGAAATGCTGATTCCAGGGAGAGTCCAAACTGGGCACCTTTCTGCTCTCTTAACGTTTCCTCCAATCATGCCTTGAACAGCAAGAATGGGTAGGCAGTAAAATGGATCAGGGTGGGGTAGAGAAAATCCATTCCATAGTGTTAAAAATAACCTGCCACATCTTCCTGTTGTCTAAATTGGCATAACTCCATCAGCTTCATTTTATGCCAGCTTAAAATCTGGTCAAATACAGTGAGTAAGAGGAAGGTGGCAGTGCCTATTACACATTCCACTTTGCCAGCAGGCAGGTTTCAGCAAAGCATGTGTCTATTCCAGGGTAAGAAAGTTAATAAAGGATTTAATCTTCCCGGTGAATACAGAAGGATACCAGAGTACCAAACTTGTCAAACACACCTTGCAACAAAACACATTTTTACAAACTTGCTTTACTCAGCTATATTTTTGTAAAGCCATGTAAAACAGACAGTTCCAAATTGCCTGACTTCAACCACTGGAAGTCAAATACTGCTGTCCAAATCCCTTTGCAAAGATGTAGTATCACAGTAATTGAGATAGTACGTAATCCGGTCACATCTCCACACACATCAGGAATACAGTGCCTGGAAGCCTCCCGGTTGTTCAGAAGGAGCTGCGTGAAGCACTGATTCACGCTGATGAATTGTAACCAGGCAACACCGCCAGCATCTCTCCAGCCCATTGTTCAACTGAGCCGGGGAGAATAGCACCAGAACAGCACTGAAAACCTGCCAAACTCCCACTGCAATTAAAGGATACCATCCCTCTAACACTAGATAAACTCTTTAACCAATATTTAACAGAAATAAACTGTTACTTCCCTCTCAGTAAAAAGATTATGACACGCCTGAAGGCAGCAAATGAATTTCTGTGTGTCCGCGACCTCTTGTAAATCAACTTTACAAAAGAAACAGTTCAAATTTACTTTACACAGTAAATGGAGGGCAATGAATTATTCATCTGAGCAGAGGGACAGAAGTACTGCCTTTTTGTTAGTCTGGCTATTGGATGCTCAGAGAAACTAAAGACAACTTTCTCAGATACAGTAACTAATCAGTAACAACACAGATGAGGTGGAAAGGAAGTAGATACTTGAAAATTTTGTTCAGTGAGAGCAAACTTTTCCCACAAAAGTGTCTGAAACCAACAGTTAATGCACATAATATAGCTACTACATCATCACTGGTATGAACCTTATTATCATCAGAGGCATTAAAAAATTAGGTTACAATACTGAATTTTTTTCCTTTTACTGCAGTTAAGTCTGAGTGGTTGGATTATTTGTCCTGTTTAATGGCATGGGCCTGAATATCAAGAATAAAATTAATTGTAAAATTATCCACTGTTGCCCTTCATGGAAACGAGAAGATAACGCAATCTGCTAACAAGTATGTTGGTTTCTAGAGAACCTAAATTTTTGAGATGTCCCACAGTACCCCCATTTTACCAGAAAAAGAAAAATTCACATGTATAAATTAAGAATAAGATACAGAATTGACTTGTTCTTAAAATGTAAAAGACAGGCGAGCAGCTGTAGGCATTTCTCAGAGCACAAAACCCAAAACCACTGACCTGTAAAACAGAAATAGTAATAACATCTGCTAGACTTCTGGGCTCTGAAATTACATTCCCTGAGAGCAAGTTTCCAAAAGAAAGGCTGGGCACTTATGTAAGATACCACTTCCCTTTTCAATGGATTATGCTTCTCTTCTGAAACTTTACTTAAAAGCCTGAGTGTAAAACCACATACATCTTTCTACTCCAGGAATTAAAGTAGCAGAGCAAAGTTAGAAACTGCCATGGCATTGGCAAAAACCAGATTTATTGATGTCTTCCAGAATTTGTGATATCATAGAATGGCTTGGATTGGAAGAGACCCTAAAGATTATGTATTTCCAACCACTCTGTCGTGGACAGGGACACCTTTTACTAAACTAGGCTGCTCCAAGCCCCATCCAACCTGATCTTGAACACTTAGAGAGATGGGGCAACCACAATTTATATAAGATCACCCTTTTTGCTTAATCCTTGCCCTTCTTTCTAGCCCTTTTCTACAAACCAGGTTCCTAGATATGGTCTTCTCAATCCCATCATGGGAAATCAAACCATTCTGTATTCACTATTCTATGTGGAGTATCACCAGGCTCTCACACAGGCAGGAATGCTGCTGCTTAGGCTCTCTCTGCTTGACAGTTTAGGGTCCTTCTTGTAAGTCCTCAACACTGCCTCAGGTTCTGACACATACAGTATTCCTTGGAGGGTCAAAGTCTGCTGTCCCAGGGCATGAGTTCCCACCAACTTCCTCTCAGTGTGAGCAGATATTTAAAGCCAAACTTGGTCTCATCTTCTTCTTTCCTCTTGTATGTTTGGCAGATGGCTATGTTTAATGTCTGTTCCCTGGATTGGCTCTTAGGTTGGTTTTTTCCCTCTGCATTTGCCATCTGCTGGTCCAAACAGCTAAACAATACACTTACTTTTCAATCTCATGGCATTGATTCATTCTTGCTGTCAACTTGGCATCCAAAATAGATAGCAGGCAGACTGGCAGGTTTGGGTAAGGCCCTGCTCCAGGAACAGGAATTTTCTCCTTCTTGTACTTTTGAGAGCTGTTACCACAGGAGCAAAGTTCTTTAAGAGGGAACAAAGCACAAAGCCAGAGTGAAAGACGGAACAACGTTGTCTTGATAAAGGGAAGTGGTCTGTGTTGTGGCTATTTCTTGGAAGCACAATCTGCAGCCCAGGCAGCGGGTGTTGTGTGGCTTTGTACAAAGAGAAGACATCAAGTTGTGCAGCAGCTAATGGCAGAGAACTGCATGTGCACTTCCAAAAGAAACAAATGCTGTGTGGGAAAAAAACCTTGACTTAGAGCCTTCAAATCATTTTCCAGAGTCTTCAGCAACTCTCTTCCTCTTTTCAGTGAAAATTTATGAGGACTCCTGTGAAATACCTGGTGTGAATATGGGCACCATGCCTGTGCCCTGCAGGGTACCCGGCCTGGGCAGCACTATGGGGGAAAGGCCAGAACAAGGGCTTGCAAAACTGCAACAGCAGCTGGCTGGGAACGGTGTGAGGAAGAGGACAGAGGCAGCACAGAAAGAGGAGGAAGGACAGGTGCCAAAAAGTCGTGTTATGACCCCACCTTAATGCCTAACAGCAAGGTATTACTGAGTTGCCTGAATGTGCATGTTTTACCCGTCTTGTTACGTTAAACTCAGAATTTTTTAGAGACGATTCTGTCTCTTGAGTGTTTGCACAGTTCGAAGCACAATAGCTCCTTGTGCTGGCTGAGTCCTTTGAATGCTGTAAGAATACAATTAAATAATAAGAGCAGTAAAAAGCTTGGTGCTATTCTTACTTGAGAAGATCTCTCATGGCTCGGGACAAATCATGAGCAACACTCAGCAAAAACATTTTCTCATTATTATTGTTGCTTTCTCTTAAAGGTATTTTGAAGACAGAAAAAAAATCATTCCTTTAATGAAAAAATATTTATTTCATTTAATATCTGAATGCCACAGACCAACAGTTTATACAAATAGTCTAAGTGAACAAAAGCTTGAAAACTCCTACTTCGCTGCTTCTTTGTATGCTTAAATTTGCATATACATTTGCCTTTTTCTGTTTCCCCTGCGATTTTGATGGCTCAGCTGACATCCAAATAGCCTTTCTGCTCTCAACTTTACATCGCATGGTTAAGTAAGTGGGAACAGTGTGAGGTCTGCAGGGTCTTGATCTCTTAATGTTTGGATAAATGCTGACACTACAGAGCTGGTCTTTTTCCAGAGTTTTCCAGAGCCTCCAACCTCAGTTATGAAACTAATAGACCAAATCCAGCAGTTCAGTGTCCTTGGTCTCAGCAGCTCTGATCCAATGCCCATTGAAGCCAAAAGAAAGTTTCCTTAGTTACCCAGTCAGTGTCAAATCAAGCTCAAGCAAACTCAAGTGCCACTGAAGAACAAGATGTATAAATTCTTTTGCAACACAAATGCCTTCACTACTGAACTGTAAGGCACTGACCTGCCTGCTCCAGGTCTTCATGTAACCTGATATTTCATACACCACCCAGCATTCAAGGGAGTGGTGCTGAGAAGTAGATTTCTTGAAATTCCCAAGCTGCTTTATATGCTTCACGTTGGTGGTTCACAATCAGATTTCTGGTTGTCACCATCATGAATGGAAGGATAAAAATTCAGTGATAAGTTATGAAATGTTACATCTGCTCAAGAAGGCAGAAGGACCAGCCAAAACCAATGTGTCAAAGAAATGTGTAAAACAGCACCAGATTTAGCCAGATCCAGCACAAGCCAGGTCTATATTTGAAAGCTGCACTGGTACAGATGTTAGTAGGTGTATGAATAAAGGAGTAGAAGATTGTACCACCAGTCTGCATATCCATGGTAACCAAGAGAGGATCTCCCGGGGGAAAGGAGTTGTGAAAGGGGAACAGAGGAGTTTTATTCTTTACCCTTTGCCTTAGGGCTAAACAGCTTTCACAGTATCTAGCAAGATTGTTTAGGCTGGGGCCATGTTCACCCCTGGATTACATGGACAATGAGAAAAAAGAACAATATGGCATCTTCAGCCCTCAGAGGGCTTGTCTAGCTTGCACTGTGGTCCACGTCTCTGCATGTTCACAGCTGCTGTTTCACCTAGACTGAAGCTGATACAAACCCACCCAGTCACACTACAAATAACCCACTATATTAGACAAAACACAGAACAGCACCCAAGACATACACTGGTCAGTGGGGATGTGCAAGTTAAAGAAGGAAACAATGGCCTGCTATGCAGATCTCAGCATAGTATTTAGTATTTAGGCATGAATCATAGAATCATTTTGGTTGGCAAAGATCTTAGAGGTCATTGAGTCCAACCATTAACCTAGCACTGCTAAGTAACAGTATGGCTCATTTCTCTTTGTATATATGGGTATGTTCTGAGTACATATATGATGATGCAATTGCATCCACTCTTGGCCAGGTTTAACAATCTTTACTGTCTCATAACTACTCGTAAAAGTTCTACCACTACTGAGGGGCAATGTCCAGAGAAAGAAAGAGCAATTGCAGATGCAGTTAAAGGATTGGAATGTCCATGCAACACAGAGGGATATCAGTGTCCTCACATGTGTGAGGACATGTGCCTATGTCATTGCTCTAATAATTCAAAAGGCAAACCCTTGAGTTCCCACTCCTCTGTTCCCCAAGTGACACTCACAGAACTGCCATCTCCCTCCATTTCCTTACAGCCATCATTTGGGCAAGAGGGAAGTGCTGCAGCCAACACTGACTGAGCCCATGTGGTCTGGATTCTGGGTACTGCATACTGAGCCAGGCAGGAAGTCAAACAGCACAAAAGAAATAGGCACCATCTGACCTGTTGCTCTATGTAACCTCTGAAGCAAAAGGATGAAAAATTGCTACAAATACAGTTACTTTTAATATTCTCTTCTTCTTATTCTCCTGTGAGTCTGACAGCTGTCTGTACATGGTCCATTTCTCTAGCTCTTTCCTGGTCCAGATTCTACCCGGTCTTCACTAGAGGCAAGAAACAGTGACATCAAAAAGAAAGGGGAATAGAAAGAAAACCAAGGCAAGAAAGCCTTAACATATCCAAGAAGTCATACCCAATGAGGAGCAGAAAAGCTCCTCCTTCTTTTTAAATCTATCTTTTATTTCCACGCTATACTATCTACAAGCTATGTTTTTCAATAGTCTCTTCTAAAATAAGTTGGACATGATCTTCTTACTAAATACTGTATGATTTGATAATTATACAGCAGAGCAAACAACTTTCCTAATCTGGAATAAACTCTTACATTCTACAGTGCCTTTAAGAAAATGGGGCTTCAGTACCTTTTATTTTTCCCAATGACATGTAAGCCCAGGAGAAAGAAATTTTCTCTCTATTTTAGTTGGTTTTGAAAATCTTAGAATTGACAGTGGCATGTAAGCAATTTATACTTTCACTTTTACTACTACCTGAAATCAGCATTGATTTATGCAGCACACAGGGGTTTTATTTCTTGATTAACTTCCCTTCAGGCTTTGACTGTAAGTCAGTGATACTTTAATAGATATAACAGTGATACTTGTATTAATTTCCTTCATTATATTCAGTTGCTTGTAACTTTGGCAGGTGGTGTAACTTTTAGGTTCTTTAAGTAGGGGGACAAAAGAATGAATAGCTTGTGATGGTGCAATTGAAGTCTCACCCCACATATAAGAGGCAGGTTATGCCTGCACAGTGAACCTTGGTTCTGACACACTCAACTTGTGCTTTGACTCAGCAAAGTAAATAATGTGCTTTTCAAGCAGTCTGCACAAAGTTGTCAGGGCGTTCTGGTTTAACACACAGCACATTATCAGGCATTGCACATGCAATGTAATTAATTAAAACATTTAAAAACTGAAGTGCTTTCACCTGACATTTGACAATCTGCTGTTCCTAAGCAAAGTGGCTGTGAGTTGAATAAGAAATATCAGAAGGACTAGTTGAAACTTCAACATCATTTTGATTAAGAACCTTCTCGTGTAATTAAACCACTTGTATGTTCCTATTGCAGTAGATCTCTCACCTCCACTAGCAAATGGCTTTTGCTTCCTCACCACAACCTATTAAAACAGATACTGTCTCCAGATCACTACAGACTGTTGTGGAATATAAAGTTTTAATGACACCACAGCAGACTCTTGGGCTGAGCTAAGACAGGTTCCCAGTTTCGGCAGCCTCAGTGAATCCAGGGACACAAGCCCAATTTTGACCTTGCAGTAGTTCCTTGTTCTGTCTTGCCCACTTATGGTTTTATTAACACACGTTACTCCGTGTTCTCAAATGCCCGCACAAAAGTGGAAGAAACAGCAGCAGCAGATCGACTTTCAGGTGGGCTTTGTTGATTTCTTTCACAGCTGTGGCAAGAATTAATAAAGGAAAACTTGCCAAAATAAGGCAGTGAGCCTCTTCTACAGCCATGAGGCCACCGACAGGACAGCTACAAACCATGCCAATCCGAGGGACCCCACACTCACTGGAGCTGTGCTACAAGGCCCTCTTCTCGTGAGCTGAATTCCATCCCTCTTTCACAGGCCAGTAATGCTCCTCGATGTATTCTGCATCCCAGCTTACCAGACACGTTACCTTCACATCACCACAGCACCCAACAAACACTCCTTTGACACGTATAGAAGGGGAAGAATGTACCTGAGAAATTCTGTCCAGCAGAGAGGAGGAGATTTCCTGAAGTCCCTTAAGCTCCTCAGCTGACTGCAGTATGTGCCACAGTTTCTCAAAACTAGTCAGCTGTTTCAGAGAAACATGCAACTTCTGAGGAGAATGTGTCGATTCATTCACCATATATGCCTCTTCACAACTATGTAACACAGATTGGAACTGACATTCAAGATGACCCACACCCTATATAAGCCTCCCAAAAACTGCCTAGTTATTCACTTTTCCAGCTTGGCAAACCTAGTCTCCATACTCAGTGTCAGGCTAAAACATTTGTTAAAATAATTCTTGGCTTCCTTCCACTCCAAACAAATTCATCAGACAGATATTTCAACTCATTTTTGACTCAAGCAAGCAGAAGTAGGGAGGTACAAAAGTAGAGATGTAAGATCCTTGATTAGTTAAAATATGATTTATTTTTTTTTTTTTACATCTTTTTTCTTCCACATAAGGATAATGGAAGTTTTTGGCTATTTTTGAGGTCACTGTCTCCAATTAAGAGAAATGCATGAGCTTTAAACAAATCAGACAACCGTGGAACAATTTTAATCCCTGAATGAATAAATCCCTTGGGGGACCTGGCTGCAGAGAAATCAATGGGCAATTCTATTAAGCCTTAACAGCAAATAAGGCACAATCTGGCTTCTACAATGAACCTCAAAGCCACAGATCCTGTCATAAGAATTTATCAGATTCGTGTGATCAGTCATCAGTGTACAGAGTCTGATTATACACAGAATATCTTCTGCTTACAGCAGCTGTTGGAACAGCATTGTCTCTAGATCATCTTTTGAGTTAGGGGCTATAATCTTACAGGGAAAAATGACAGTAATAAGTGTTAGCTAGGTGAATACTCATTTGTTCCGGTGAGCTCCTACCCTTATCAGCACCCTGCTGCCCACTGACCTTACCTCCAGCTCAGAAGTGTTAAGAGAAGTGTCAGCTGTGACTGTGAGAAGCTCAGCATTTGCTCCTACAGCCTTTCACCGCAACATATAAATGACCTCCTTTGCCCTACAGACTGGAAGTGTTCTCTCTGGCTGTGGGATCAAACATAAATCATTCGTATCATGCTGCAAAAATATACCACAGACTGGCAGAGAAGGTAGAACTGTGCTTTAAAAAAAAAATCATCAAAACAGAAGAGACAATTTCCCCTCCTCCTCCATATACCTACATGCTCACCTGCTGACATCTCTCAGGGTAGGGACAAAATCACTTTGCTTGATGTGGTTGATGCAGCCCAGCCTACACCTAGAAGTCTGTGCAGCATGCCTTGGGCTGCATCTGCTCTTGTAAATGAAACACTCTGGAGACTGTTCTGTGGCACTGGAGACAATGCTTGAAACCAGACTGCTAAACTCTCGTGATCTTCAAAAGAGGCCAACTACATCCCCTGTGCTTGTTGAAAACACCACCAGCCTATCCAGCCAGGACTGCATGCATGGCTGTTCCACCAACCCAAGGACAGGTGATCAGTGACAGCCTGACCCAGGGAAGTTCCCCACCCTGTTCAGTAGCTGAGAGGCATCTCCCCTGTCCGGCTACCCCAGCTGTTCAGATCTGAGGCATGTCCAAGGTGCACGACAGCTGCCTTCCTTGCTCAGAACCAAATTTCCTTTCCTTGAAACCAAGGCATGTGAGCAGAGGGTGAAAAAACCCCACACATACAGCTACTACCCAGAGGGAGCTGGGCTGCAAACATGACACACCCAGTGCTCAGAAGTTCAGAAGTGCTCGCTCTGAGCATCCCCTCTTTAGACACACAGTTACAGACAGTCAAGCTTTCACAGCCATTAAATGCTTAAAGATAGAGATGGGAGCCAGCACTTCTTGCAAATTGATAGCAATCCTTATCCGATAAAATGCACAGTGTGATTTTCAGGTTAGGTGTCTCAATCCTATTTCAGTTGACTGGAATTATATCCCTGAAGATGTTAAAAGCCTTCACATTGAAATGCCTCTGTTACCCCTTGGCAACCAAACAGAACGTCTCTAGTCCATTTCCCTGGTTTATGAAAGAAAGAAATACAGAAGTAATACTGCAAGTGTTTTCCTCCTTCTCCTGGGTAGATAAAAAACATCCCCTGCATATTTCAGCTTCGCAATCTCACTTCAAGTCTATCTCTGAGCACGTAAAAGGAAGTCCCATGAAAGTTGCTGAGGTAAATTTCAGCATTGCCTGGTAGCTTGAGACACAGGACAGGCAGAAATAGTTAAGTGGCTTAATTCACACTGCTTGGGCATTTGGCCAAAGGGGGTTTGCAGAAGTTATAAAAAAAAAAGAAAACTGAAGTCATTAGAAAGAACAAACAATTTTCACAGTGACACTTTACTTTTCTTCTTCGGCATTCTTTCAGTGATGCATGTTACCTAGAACTCTGTAATCTGCAAAATCAATTCAAAACACTGATGTGTGGTTATCACCTCACTTTAAAAAACTAAACTGGTAAAGAAATATAGCAGTCTTCATCTGTAAGTCCAGCAGCAATTACATAAACTGACTTTACAGTCTGGACCATACATTCATGTCACAGAGAGGTGTGAAAAAGGCTAAGCTACAAGATTAAATAAAAAACATATATATTGTCTATCATAATTCCTATTGTTTTGAATCAAATAACTTTTGAGATAAGTACATATTCTAAGTGGACATTTGAGAGCCATAAGATGTAAACTGTACTGTATCTTAAAAAGCAGGCTACTGAGGAACAAGAAAACCATGGACTGGATACAGTCTGTGACTTCACTGATAATTTTGGACTGAGTGATTTTGGAGGAATGCATCACAATAAGAAAGAAAATGAATCTGTGCCCTGCCAAATGGGCCTGACAGTTCTCCCCAGGCAGTGGGGGAAAAAAATAAATTCTCGTTTCGACTATAAAGCAATTAGCGTGCTAGGAAAAAAAATATAGTACACACTGACACAAGATAATGCTCCACATTAACTGTTCCTATAAACCTTAATGCAAGTAAGAAGAACAAAAGTAAAAAATGTTATCCCCCTTATTTTAATAAAGGTCTTTTTCAGAGTTAACTTGGTTGTATTCATGTTTGGAAGGCAAATCTGAAACACCTGAAATAGGCTCCATTTTCTTAAACTGTTGAGCATTCCTCTCTGTAAAAAATTCGCTCTTTAGAGTACATCTACTTTCAGTGTTCCAAAGACACTAGATACTTAGAAAAATTCAGGGCACTTCACTCAAATACGCTACCTTGTCTTTCCTCAAATACTCCTTTTTAAATCCCAGGAGAATAGTGCTTCTGAGAATAGCATTTTCTTTTTCATGCTTGGATTATACATCAGTGTAGCAAAATTCAGCTACCACTGGTAGCTTGAATGCACCAAGCAAGACAGAGAGGAGGATCTGTGCAAGTCTGCATGTTCATTCATGTTTACAAAACTCAGAACACACAGATTTAAGAGACTGATTGAGTTATTTTAAATGTTTGCTTAAATGACGATCAACTCCAGGTTTCCCATCTGCTCTTTTTGATTCACTCTCTTGTTAATGACACACCGTTGAAGGAACTAAGGGTTGATTTCTGTTTGACTAGAGACATCAAATAAATTCTCTTTTATTAAGATGCTGCCACCTATAGTCTTTCTGAAAACCACACTACCTCTGCCCAGTTTTGATTTGCACTTAAATTTCTAAAAATTGCATTGTTTATCATTTGCTAAAACCTTCACCATCACCCCACCCACCAAGAGAAATATCAAATAGAAGGCCTGGGGACCAAGCTTTCATCATCTTTCCTCTGTGACTCCCAGAGCCACTCAAAAATCTTCCCAGTTTTGCCTGCTCTGATGTTCTCTGATGAAGAATCAGCAGGTCTAAGAACAGGTGACTCTGAGGTGAATATCTACCAAACCACCATGAGTGGTTACTTCCAAACAGCAGAGAGCATGCCTGAACACACTCTACAACCTGCCTACACTGCAGAAGACAGGATGCAAACCAAAGCTGAAGTGTCTGTGAGGCCCAATGGAGAACTCTCACCACATACTCCTTTATAAACTTCGTTTGTGCTCCACTTCTGCACACTGATTAGTACCAATAAGCAGAGACATTAATTCCCTTCCTCTACCAAGGTTTTTCTATACAATAGTCTTTTTAAGCTAACCTATCATTAAATGAAAAACATATCTTGAATAGACCAGAAATATATGCCTTTCACTGCAGGGCAACACACAAAGTGATGTAAATGCAGAATTTCTCTGTTTTGTAGTCTTACAAGCCAAGAGATAAGCCACATGGATGTTTTGCTCAGCATTCCTAGCTATGAAACTGTCAAATCGATGGTGATGCATTAAACACTTTATCAACTCAGAAGGCCTGTAGCTACAGAAATTAGCTTCTTCCATTCTTCTTCTAGGAACAGAATTAGAGGGACTGACAGACAGACTGCAGGTCTGTCCCTCCTCAGCCTCCAGTTTGTCCAAGTACCTGTGGAAACTCTTGTGTGTTTCCATGGTCAGCTGATACAGCACAGCCCCTGAATCTGCCCAACCCCCCAATGCCTTGCAAAAAGCCTAGTGATACTGACTCCAGTATTAAGGAAAAAATGTCACAGCTGTAAGATTGCAGGAGTTACTAATTTTGATGGCATAAATGTCCCAAGTCCTTTAAGTTCCCTGTTACATTGTCTTTATAGCTTCTTTGTTCAGTTCTAGAATATCTTCCACTTTAGGAAGGAAAGAAATCTATTCAAGTGTAGAATCAAATAAACCCCATAATTCTAAAATACAGGCAGCTGATAGCTTTGTATTAGACAATAAGTTAGAAGATTAAGTGGTTCCTTTGTTATTCTATTTTTCTTTAAATAGCAGAGTTGCCAAAGCTGATGTAATAAAAGAATGACATGGAGGACAAGAGACTGTGTAATCTTCCCATCTCACTTACCACTTTCAGATACAAAGGAGTAAAATTGCAACCTGTCTCCCCTGCCCAGAGCTTTTATGTGCTACAGATAAAACCCCAAAAAACCAAAGCACAGTGAGTTTTTAGCATTTCAGGGATGCAACATTAGACAATGTCTTTTAGTCATTAGACAATGACTTTTTTTAAAAAAAATCTGGGTTTTGCTGTTTTTTTTAAAAAAAAAAGCAGAACTGTTGTGTATTTGTATCCATAGAACAAACAAACTGTTTATGGAGACCGTAGCTTAGCAGTGCAAGTTGAAACATTTTTTGTAAGGTGTATTCTCAAGAGTGTGTCTTGCCTGCAAACTCAGACATCATACCTAAACCAATAAGTGTTTTCATAAAAGAAAAAGCTGTACTGCAGTACACTCAAGATATTTTCCTTGAAGGACTCCTTTCAAAGCTACTTCTGTCTTAGCTTAGCAACAAACTCCATCAGAAAACCATCTGGTAGAGGACACCACTGAAGGTATGTACCAGCTTATACACATGTGGATTTTCCATACTCCCAGAGCTGAATGATGAAGTCTGCCCTGATGCAGCTGGGAGCATGGAGAGCTATGGGCCTGAGGGTTCTGAGGAGAAAAATATACTGAAAGAAATACAAAGAAATCAGTGTCCTGTTTTATCTCATTCTCTTTGAACATCAACAGGCAAGCTAAAAAACTGTTTGCCCTAAGTAAATACTCTTGTAATTACTCTTCACTAGACTCATTCAAGGTCACAAACAGTCAGTGGTGACAAACTGCTATAAATTCCCACTGTATCTCTTATACCTGTTTTGATGCATATTTCTCTGAATCACTGATCTAATCTTCCTCTTGAATTATTTCAAAGTTTGTCATAATTTAAGGCATCACCAATGAGTGCAGTGAAATTTGCTCTCAAGGTATGTTTCAAACATGCTGTACAAAAGCAGATGCACCATCTGCTGTTTAAAGGGCTCCAAGACAGTTTTCTTAGTTAAATTCCTGCAACTCCTGGCTAAGATACTGCTGCCAATTCTGTTGGCCCCCACTGAGGCCCTACAGAGTACAGGCATCGGGAGTAGTGGGACTTGCAAGAGGTATGAACAAAGTCAAACGTTACCCTTGAAATCAAGACAATGATTATTTAAGTCTGGGCTTCAATAGAAACAACAGTGCTGATGGTTTTCACAGAAACATCTACTAATACATCCACACTACTCTCCCAGACTGCTCTCTGTGTTTTCCCAGGTGCTGTCACACCCAATTGCTTGGCTTTGAGCTGCCAAGATTTTTCGTTTCACCTTGTTAAAACTCATTAAACAAATGTAGGCACTTTACACTCAGAATTTTACAACCCACAATGCTCACTCTTTATATACACCAAAAAACAAAGTACTCCAGAATTACTGTACTGATTGCAATATTTACTTTTATATTTAATTTCAAAACTTTCCACTTCAAGTGTATTTCAGAGCAGCCAAACCCCCTTGCCTCATATTGCACTGTTTTACCTATATCTACCCCCAAAAAGTTAATCAAATTTGATAGTGTATCAGGAAGATCTTTGCATAACCTGCCTTATCTCTCTTCATGCGTAGTGGTGGAGTGGGAGAGGCTACGGTACCACACTAAGGAGGGACTTGTGCCAGTATGTGCCAGTACAACAACATAAACTGAGAGGACCCAACCTTACCAAACCCACAACAGCTGAATGATGGAGAAATAATGTTCTGAGGGAGTTCTGCTGACTTAGGGATGAGTAGCAGTCCACAGAAATGCTTGGGTACAGATAAAGCCATCTTCCTTAAGGGACAATGTTGTCAATTAATGGATGTTTCACTGTAATAAAATGGGTTACCAAATGGTCTCCTTCCCCAACCTTTTTGCATAGCCTCTCTTCCCTCTTTAATAATACAGAGCCATAAATCTCTCATTAAGAGAAGGCTGTATATTTAATACCTTGGACACATTACATTTTATGACTGAATTTCCATCTTTCTTGTGATTGTTAACTCTCTTTCAGAGAATGGAAAGCTAGGAAATGAAGAAGCTTTTGCTAAGAGTTTGTTGCAATCCTGGTGCATACAGCTTTCATTTTACTGCCTTCCAGCAAATATTTCCATGTTCAAGCAGATGTCCCTCAGTATTTTGGTCTCAAACAAACCAGACACATTCAATTCATCGACACCTACAGTTTCAAAAAAGCACTTCTAGGCATCTGAACAAAAAGATAAATGAACTGTGCATTGTTTGATATATACTACATTGAATGAGCCAAAGCCAGGCCTTATTGTAGTGAAGCAAGACCTCAGAGGGCAAGAGAATTGATGCACTTGAGCTCTGCAAGACACTGGACAAGAGGTCTGTGACACTAGTAGAAAAAGACTTAGGAGATACCTTCACTTTTTGCACAGTGAGCGCTCTGCAGGGTCCAATCTACAGCATGGATTGGCTATAATGCTCCAGTCAGAGACTGGTTGTGCTGGCAAAATACATGTGAAGCCAGGAGTGGAACAGCTGAATGCACTGCAAGTCAATGACCACTCATTGTCTTCACACAAAACTGGGAGAATTTGTCTCTGTCTTGTTAGACATTGATGGTTTCTCTTTAGCCCTGCTGAATCTGAAATGCAGTTACTACAACAAATATTTGCCTGAGACATTTCAATAATTTAATTATGTTCTCAGTTCTTTGATAACAGTTCAGTGCCAGTCCTTGCTATTAAGGAGGTTGCTCTTTGCTCTTCTTTTGTGATAACTATAAATACGAAATCTGCCAGCCAAGGAATGTATAGCTGTTAATGTCCTGCATGAAGGGATAGCAGGGGTCGTCAGTACCACTACAAGACACATGTGAGCAGAGCCCTTTTCTCTGGAGAGCTCAGCTGAGCTGCAGGCAGCAGGCACTCATATTCCCATGCACTACCTTAGAAGCAGCACTGCTGCAGCCTCCACTAAAAAGTTAGCTGGATTTTTTTTTTCACGAGAAAAATCAGACTATATATCCACAAGCAAACTTTATGGTGAAGAAAACATTTTTAATTAAAACCACAGTAGAATTAAACTTCACAAGGTCAGTGCAAAAGCGAAGAAACATGACCTTCTACTGTCTATAAACTCTGACGTCTGTACATAGACAAACTAATTACTCATCACTATAAGCAACCACAGACAGTTCCTACTTCATCACTGGATAAAGCAAAATGCACCTGCTCCCTTTCCTTTAATGATAAGCCAACTCTTGCTGTGAAACCACCTTCTTTCAATGATTAAAGAGCTACAAGGCAAGTGCCAGTAATAAAGTTACATTTTTTTTCTTCTGTAAGCTAATCTTTGCCCTGTAGAAACTGCTGATGAGGGCTCAGTTCCACTTAAAATTTACATAGAAGCAATCCATATCACGTTGCATGCAGAAAAGGACTGCTGCCCCAGTGTTTACTGGACTGCTGATACAAGGAATGAGAAACTACTCCAACGCAATGATGTACAGCATTGTATCAGCATCAAACAGGTTTTGATGCATGGTTGCTATTTTTGGAAGCTAATGATCTGTGAGCAATAAAGCAAATGAACTTTTTAATGATGACAAATACAGGAGAATGTACAGCACGGAGCAGAGAGCACAATGTCCAAATGAAGAAAGATTTACGGGAGCTAATTATGGCACGGAAGATTTATAATGGAAAAATAGGAGAATAGGAAAAAACTTCTGGAAGATCTTGTGTGTGTCAAGCTGGAATAACAATTTGCTTTCAGACAAACAGATGGACTGTAGAGTCTACTACACACTTCTAGTTGACATTTACATTGCTTTGGTATTTATATGCATATAAAGCCTAAGACGTGCATTTTATGCCGTTAAAATACAATTAAACTAGCTATAGAAAAAACTTGCTATAGAAAAAAAATGTGAAAACAGTGTGAAAACATGTAAATAACTAGTGTTTATATTGCTATTAAATATATGGGGTATTTTTCAGTTAATTGTATGGCAAAACTGACAGGGCGATGCTTTCGCAATTAAAATTTCACTGCATGCTTAAAACTTTCCGAACAGAAGCGATTCCCACACGTCGAGCTAAGACCCACCAGCGCCAATTAAAACTCACTGCACTAAGTACACTGTTGACAGCAAAGTTCATCAACAGAAGCTAATATAACAACGAAAAAAAGATTGATTTGCGGTATTTCAGACCTCGTGCTCAAAAGTATACGAAAGAGGCGGGGGAAGTCACAACGTTTAAGGCCGATTTCAGGCAGCATTTTGCGAGGTATTTGAGGGACGGGAGAGGGAAAGCCCCAGCCCTCCTCCAGTGCCAGGGAACATCCCTGCCAGCCGAGCTGGGCGGTCCCGGAGGAAGCAGGGCTGGTGGGAGCACACAGGCCCGCTCGCCCCCATGGCATTCACACCTGAGACCCACCTGGCAGTCCCGACGGCAGCGCTGGGAGCGCAGGGAGAAGCGGCGCCCGTCCCGCCGTGCGCCTTTGTGCCCTGCTCCGGGACACACACACACACACACGGGGAGGCGAATCCGCCGCTCCCCTGCTCACCTGGGGAGCAGGACGGCGGAGCCCAAGGCTGGAGGAGCGCCGGGAGAAGGGGTAAGCGGGCGGCACCGTCCCGGGAGAGCCACAGCCCTGCCCTGCTCCTCCCCGGCCGGCCCCGCCGCCACCGGGATAAAGGCAGGAGGGATGGGAGGGAAAGGCTCCGGAGGGAGCGGGGAGACCACGAAGCAGCGCCTTTGGATCTCAAATGGGGCACCTGAAGTTTCCGTGCGAGAGCTGAGAAAGGCAGGCTGGACGAACGCATAGAAATAACATCGAGTGGTTTCCCACGTCGGCGTCTATCTATTTCAATAAACGTCTCTCGAAGTTATGAGTTCTGGTTTCAACACAAGCATGTTTTTATTTCTAAAGAGTCTCTCCCATGTAAAGCCAGTGAGCCTGAGGACACCAGTGTTGGATAGAAAATGCAGGTGTTGCCTAAAAAATGAACGAACACCAAACCACATTGCCTCTCGGTCCAAGGTAAAAGTGTCAGAGTGCAAAATGCTGTGGAGGTTGCTTGTTTCTTAGGGCAGTGGTAAGGGAAGCAGAAATGGAAATGGAAAGCAGGCGCACACTAACTCAGTCTTAAAATGAAAAATCATTTCAGCATTACTTCTAGAGCAGCCACTGCGGGTCAAAAAAGAAATTCAATTATAGGTTTTATTTCTGCCAAGTAGCATTGTTTTAAAAATGTTCATGCGATACTGGCAAAAGTGATTTTATAAAATATTATTACGTGCAGGAAAGACACCCTTGTGTAAAGCAAATCTGAGAAGCACATTGTTCACCTGCTCAGTTGCACTGCAGCTCTGACAACAAAGACGTTTTCTGCTTTGTGTACTCTATATAATTGCTTGGGTGTAGGCTGCATTCAAGATAAAAAATGTTTGTTCTTCTCCCACCTCAGGAAATAAAACCACTGAAAATACAATGCAGATGAGAAGCACAAGCCAGGAAACTTAAAACTAAGCCTAGACTTCTGCATCTGCTGAAAAAAATTACTAAACTGCTTTGTGGATTTTATTAAAAATCAGATGTGGGGCAGCTTAAGAGAAAAATCAAATTGCAGTATTTTAGAGAGTCAGGTAAAAAAAAAAAATCTATTGGATTGAAATACCATTTCAGGCCACGTCTTTATACATAATGCTTTAAGTATTTTAATTGTTTTCAAAGTTTATTAATAAAAAATCTGATTCTTGTCATGAAATAAGGTTATATATTTTGATATAGTCAATACAAGTGGAGTTATAAGAAAATTTTATCAGTCCTACCAAGCTCTTTTTCTTTGATTTGGAAAGTGTCCAAAATGTAAAACTAACTGAAATGTCTTTTCACATGTTCAGGTAACTGGGCATGTTAATACCACAAAGCTATGTATGATTCATCCATCTTCATTTCACATACTCCCTCTGCTGGGAATTAGCATGAAGGTTCAGTGGATCAGAGGAAAGACCATCAAGAGTGCAAGATACATTAAAAACCTCTTTTGCTTCTTTTATTAAAAGATCACACTTCTCTACAGACCCTCCAGTCTGTATCAGTAAATCAATTTGTATTCCTTGTTGCAAGGCTCTTCATACCAAAATCATTTAGATGTGGAAGGAGAAGTTAATGCAAATTCACTAGTTAAATATCCCATGCATACTAACTTTTTATGCATTCTGTTGTATCATTTAAGATCTGCTAATGTCAAAGATTAAACAAATCTACAAAAGCAACTGAGTAACAGAACTGCTAAAGCATATCTGATGCTGATAGCCATGTGACTAGTACTCCGCAGCCTACACTGACACCCATGGGATTAAGTTGCTATGAGAAGAAATGAGGGGATAAAATAAAAAACTCAGCTGTAGTGCTGCCAAAGAATGTCCCACACCATGAACATTTTTTCTGGTCAAAGACTAAAGCCACTTCTTTTAACACTGACAGCAGAATCTTAACTCCGATTACATGTTGCTTTATCAGTGACTGAAAAGAATAAAAAGAAATGATGGAGTGACAGCAACAGTTGACCTAGGAAGACCAAGAGATGTCATCTATCTAGGCTTTTTTCAAGCCTTTGATATGGTCCCACATAACATCCTTATCTCCAAATTGGGGAGACATGGATTTGATGGGTGGACTATTCAGTGGATAAGGAATTGGCTGGATGGACACAGCCCGAGAGTTATGGTGAATGGCTCTATGTCCAGGTGGAGGTGGGTGATGAGTGGTGACCCTCAGGGCTCTGCCTTGGGACCGGTGCTCTTCAGTATCTTCATCAAAGACACTGTCAGTAAGATCCAGTGCACGC